>CM076569.1:799453986-800181486 GCA_034641835.2 Pinus albicaulis
ACATAGATTAACTTTTGTACTTTCATGAATTGATTAGTTAGCATTTACAATATGATTCAATGGAATTTACACTTCCATAGCTAGAAGTAGTTTCCAATTGTACCTTCATCAACAAGTTTTAATTTCAGTAGGAGGAATGGTCTCTAAGCACTTTTAATATAATGTCATAGTTGAGGGTGGCATGAGTAGAATCCCATCTAATATGCATATAACACTGTCACCTTTAAGTTTGTACGAACCCTGAGTTGATAAATAGAGTTGAGGAGCCCTTGGGAGTTGTAACACTCTTGGAAAAATACCAGGGCTCACCATAAGGTATCACACTTCATTCCAGCGAAGACTACGTATACAACTAGTGATGTGGCACAAGTGCTCATCAGAGATGTAGTGAGGCTACATGGTGTTCCAAAGAGATTGTGTTAAATAGGGATGCAAAGTTCAATTCAAAGTTTTGGAAGGATTTGTTTGCAGGTTTAGGTATAGAGTTGACCTTCAATACAACTTATCACCTGCAGACATATGGATAGACAGATAGGGTCAATAGGATTTTGGAGGACATGTTGAGTATGTATGTGACACATTAGCAGAGGAGATGGGAGGAGCACCTTGCGTTGGTTGAGTTTGCTTACAATAATGGTTACCAGGAGTCATTTAGGATGAGTCTATTTGAGGCATTGTATGGGTGGACTTGTAATACTCCCATCAGTTGGAGTGATTCGGTGAACATGGTATTGAGTGGACCCGACATGTTAGCAAAAATGGAACAAGAATTGCAGGTAATAAAGAAGAATTTAAAGGCAACACCGATCAATGTGGATATTGGTGGCCACACACCTATTCCACTTGGACCCCCACCATTGTTTCTTTCAGTTTTTTAGTTTCCTTAATTGTAGCACAATTTACTATTTTTGGTAGTTTTTCGGGTCCTAAACTTCCTGAGCCATTTAGAAGGACTAAAATACGTTTTTAGGAAAATGGGAGAGTCTGGAAAAGTCATTAACCAAGTTCCTTATTTTTTTTTGGCATCCTCTTTGAGATCTTTGAAACGAGTTATTATTATAGCCAAATAGAGATTGTATGCCAAAGTTATGACCCCGGGAATTTTACGTTCCAACTTACCCCGACGGGGCCCACAAGCTTTTGTTTCTCATTGTTTCTTAATGTTAGAAAGGCTACCAAGCCTCATTATAAAATAGTTCGGAGGCATGTATCCACCACATCTCTTCTTAGAGATAAGCTACCATCGCCCGAGCTATTTTATTTCCATTCTGTATGTAAGCATATTTCAGTTCTTTGATATCAATGAAATGAAGTTTTATTTTGGTTTTACTTCTGTGTTTATGTTTATCTATGTATTCTATTGCATTCCTGCATAAGCTCAAATCAATGGTATCAAAGAAGTATGCTCTTTCTTAGTTTTTCTTTGCATGTCCCCAATGAGGTCAAGGTATAAGGAGTTAGGGCTCGATCTGGTTGAACCTTTGCAAGATCAATCTCGCAAACCCCGATGGCCTCCCATGGCGGAAGAAAAGAAAGATGAGGTAGCAGGAGATCCTTTCAAAATATTACTCTAGGAGGCCCTCAAGAAATAAAGGAATGTAATGATGGATAAATTTTCCCAAATCCTTGACGACAACCCACAGGCAACACAACTTCATCCGAAATCCACTTTGGAGGCACAATTCCTTTTAAGGTACAAGTTAAATTTGACATTCCCATATTTGAAGGCCAGATAGATGTGGATTCCGTAGATAAAAGGTTAAATATGTTGGAAGGATATTTTCTAGTTCATGATTTTTCCAACTAAGACAAGATTAATTTTCCACTCCTAAAGGCTGCCCCCACGTCAAGGATTGGTGGGAAACCTACTATGAGCAAAAGGACGAGGTGGAACCCTTAATGTTCTCAGTTGCACCCACTTGGAATTATTTCCGAGACACCATCAAGGAAAAATATTACCCGGTTTTTAGCTATGAAGACAAATACATAAAGTGAACCACGCTGCAGCAAGGAAGTGACCAAGATGTGCCAGAGTTGACAAATGGTTTTCATGCCGTTCGCACGAAGCTGGGAATCAAGGATTTCGAGCAACATTTGGTACTCAAGTATTGCGAATATTTTCATAAGTACATTTAGGAAGAAATGGAGTTCCTAGAAATGTCCTCGCTTGGTGCCACCTATCGATATGATGTCAAGATCGGGCAGAAGTTTAAACAGAAGAAGCAGGACTTTGGATCTGCGAACCCGAGGCAAGGGAAAGGCACCCCAAACGAAAGAACAAAGGGCAAAGCCAAGGCGGGGCGACCCGGGAAAACTCATCAAAGCTGCAAGAAAATAACAACACCACAAAGGAAAATAAGTACACGGTAAAGTGGTGTGAGTTCCATAGGAGCTCCACTCACAACACGAGTGAGTGCCGAGCCAAGCAGTCACTGGTGGCCAAGCTGAAGGCTTCCAAATTAGATGCATTCTTCGACTCTGAGTCATAACCCGATGAGGGGAATGAAAAAGGGAAGAAAATTATTGATGCGAAGCCCAATGCCACCATTTCCACCACCAAGATCTAGTAGGATGAGCCCGAATATACAGAAGAGGGGGAGTGCCACTTCCACTCATAGATGTAGGTGAAGGGTTCTCCACTGCAGTTCATTGTTGACAAATGGAGCCAAAATAACCTCATTTTAGTAGAGGTTGCAAAGAAGCTAGGCTTACCAACCACATCACACCCGCAACCGTACACCATCAGGTGGCTTCGCTGAGGACGAAATCTCCACGTCAGCCAACAGTGCCGCCTTCCCTACAACATCAAGCCCTTCACAGATGAGGCACTATGTGATGTTGCTCCTCTCGAAGTTTGTGATGTATTATTAGTCCAACCATACTTGTGGAAGTGACATGCTGTGTATGAATCTAGGCTTCACACTATTATTATTACTTTGGACAATAAGTTGTACAAGATATCAAAGGTAGCATCGCCTACTACCATCGCTATGATGACTGCGAAGAAATGCAGTAAGATTATGTCCCAAGCCAATAATTTTTTTTTCCTTATGATTTTCCCTGAGGTCCAGAAAAATATTGTGGCCATGACCTCTAGATAAGGCTCCTCTGCATGGCAGCAACAGATGGAAAAGGTCGTGGAGGAGTACAAGGACATTTTCACCTCTCCCGCAGGGGTACCTCTACACTATCAAGTCAAGCACTCCATCGATCTAAACCTAGGAGTGCTGCTACCAAATGGGCCGATATATTGATGTTATATTCTGGAGAACAATGAGATCAAGAGGTAGATTCATAAGCTGTTGCAGCATGGGAAAATTCAAACAAGTTCATCTCCTTGTGGAAGCCCGACCGTGTTGGTACAAAATAAGGATGGGACTTGGAGACTCTGTATTGACTATCGGTGTAGAAATTATATAAAATATGCATGTATATATCCAAATTCTCCTGATCTAACAATACTTTATCTTCTTGCTAAATACATAATCCTTCCACTATTAATATTTTGCAAAAATTTAAATCAATTGCAAACACATGAATCAATAAAAATAATCACACATAACACAGTTGTTTAACGGGAAATCCTAAAGCTTAAAACCCCAACTATCATATATTATGTATCATGGAGATCATGTAACAATCTCATACAAAGCTTAGTACATCAAGCTCTTAGTACAATCAATAGTCACACAGTAATCAGAATAAATCTGCAAATCCATGCACCGATTTCTTGCCACGTGATAGCCTGCCTCCATTATGCAATCCTTGCTGAAGAATACCCCTTAATGAATTTTAATCTACCTTGATTTCACTGCGCAATCCTCATTGGAAACTCCAATGTGTGTGTGGTGCAATCAATGCATCACTATAGTCACAATGGATAGTCCATCTTGCCCTTTCACCTACCTCTCCACTGGGTCTCCACTGGAACTGGCATGCACTGTAGTTAACTGATGTATTTGTTCAGTTGATTAATGAGTTATTATTTGTGAATTAATTAACTAATTAATTCACTCCACTCTCATTTAGTATCATTCATTAGACTAAGATAATAATCATTTGAATCTAGTTTAATCATTAACCAGTGTTAACCAATAACAACCTAAACATTTTCCAATCTCTGCTAAGTAACTTCATCAGCTGAACTGAACCGGCAAGAAGAACCACCAGTAAACCCTAGGAATTGCGTAATTCCTTCAGCCCACTAATTTGAAAAATTTGTACACTGAAATTAAGTGCTCCAAGAGAATAAGTTTCTATTTATTATCGGATTATTATTAAGAGCTAATAATAATCAACACTTCTATTTTTAGATCGACGATCTATAAATAGACTTCACCCAATATTCAAAAATGGAATTTCATATAATTTTCCAACTTGACCAACCGTCCACAAATATCATCCTGCAACTTCTGAAATATGATCATCATGTCTAAAAATAGACAGTGTAAAAATAGACTTACACCTAAAAATATCCTGCGGGCCCACTTAGTGAAGGTGACTGATTTTCACTAAGATCATCATCTTGTTGAATCTCAACACCCCCTCTCAACAATATTGGGATTATCCTTCACCCCGATCCTACCTCTATGGTATTCGAATTTTCTCCTGGTGAGCGCCTTCGTCAGAATATCTACATCTCGATCTTCTGTAGGAATGTACTGAAGCAACATGATCTTCCGCTGCACACAATATTTGATATGATAATACCGGATATCAATATGTTTATATATATCATGAAACACAAGATTAATCAAGAGTTTAATGCAACTCTGATTATCACAATGTATCACTGTAGGATCTAAACGTGAACCAAAAAAACCGACCAGGATCTTCCTCATCCAGATAGCCTCACATGCAGCTTGACTTGCTGCCATGTATTCTGCTTCTGCTGAACTAAGTGTCACGGGTCTTTGTTTCCTACTATACCAAGAAACTGCTGTAGACCCGATATTGAAAATCCCTCCTGATGTGCTCTTTCTGTCCGTTGGGTTGCCTGCCCAATCTGCATCCGTGAAGCCATGCAACTTCACCTCATCCGTCTATCTGTACCATAAGCCATACTCATATGTGCCCTTGAGATACCGTAGTACATTCTTGCCTACCTTCCAAAATAGCTTGGTAGGCTTAACCATCGCTTGTGAAAGCTGGTTCACCACATAGCATATGTCTAGTCTTGTATTAACTAGATACATGAGTGAACCCTCCAACTGTCAATAAACAGTGGCATCCACTACCTCTGTCAATGTAGCATCCTCTTTCCTCCAATTTATTGGAAGAGGAGTATCAATAGGCTTGTAGCCTTACATGTGAAATTTCTCCAGTATCTCTCGAGCATACTTGCCTTGAGACATAAACAGTTCACCTTCCCACTGCCATATTTCCAATCCAAGGAAATAATGAAGGAGGCCCAAATCCTTCATCTCAAACTCCTTTGAAAGATCTACCTTGCATGAGTGTATCAACTGCTCATCACCTGTTAGTATTAAATGATCAACATAAAGAACAATGATTAAAATCTTACCCTCCACAACAATTTGGTACAGGTTTGCATCCGCCTCACTTTTGGTGAAGCCAAGTCTAGTGAAATAGCTATCAATGAGAGTGTACCAAGCACGAGGTGCTCACTTCATTCCATACAACGTTCTTTTGAGCCTGCACACATGCGACTCGCTGCTGAAGATCTAAAATCCTTCAGGCTACTCAATGTACACCTCTTCCTCAATGATCCCATTAAGGAACGCAGTCTTCACATCCATCTGATGAATGTGCCAACCCATCTATGTTGAGAGAGCAAGGATGGTCCTTATGGAAGAATACCGTTCGACAGGTGCAAATTTTTCTTCATAATCAATCCCCTCGATCTGTGAGAAGCCTCTGGCAAAAAATCTTGCCTTATACTTCTCGACGCTCCCATCAACATCTTGCTTTACCTTGTAGATCCATATTGATCCTACAACTGATTTTCCCATCGGCCTTGGAAAAATCTCCCAAGAACTGTTTTTGACAATGGAGTCATACTCCTCTACCATGGCATCTACCCATGTGGGCTCCTGCACTGCTTCTTCAAAAGAAGATGGCTCTATCACGATACACTTTCTCATGAGAGCCATGTATCTAGTAAATCAGTCAGGTGACTGTCTCTGTCTGCGTTGTGATGTAGGGACTCATACATTTTTTTCCGCATCAAGCTTCAGTCTCTCTGCTTCTGTGGTACGCTTTCTGCCTTGTCTGATGTTTGGTTCTGCATGAGTGGACTAATCCACTCCATGAATCTCCTCCTGTGGTTGATCCAAATCTAGAGGTTCATCTTTGGGAACAAGTAGCTCCTCGTCTACATGCAAGTGTAGCTCCCTCTCAAGCGACAAATTCATGGCTTTCACCTCATTGAATTTTATATCCCGTCGCACCACAATCATCTGATTGTCTGGAAAATACACACGATAATTATGGGGTGTTTCTGTGTACCCCACAAATATCCCAACTTCTACAGTCGGCTCCAGCTTCTTCCTCTTCCTGGCGTCTTTTGTCACATGAATGTAAATATATGATCCAAAAATCTTCAAATGAGAAATATCAGGCTTCTTACCAGTAAAATATTCTTCAAGTGTACTCATGCCAAGTGCTCTATGAGGACAACGGTTTTTCACATAAACCGTAGTGTTGCATGCTTCCGCCCACAAGTGCATCGGTAGGCCCTGGTCATGCAACATAGCTCGTGCAACACCCATGATCGTTCTGTTCTTCCTCTCCGCTACCCCATTCTGCTATGGATTATTAGGCACTGTGAGTTCTCTTCGAATTCCTTCTTTGCTACAAAAGTATTTGAATTCTCCCGAGATGTATTCACCACCATTATCACTCCGTAGAGCTTTCACTTGCTTCCCCAACTCCTTCTCCACCAATGCTTTAAACTCACAAAACTTTGAGAATGTTTCGCTCTTCTTCTTCATGAAGAAGATCCAACATCTACGAGAATAGTCATCAACAAATATAAAATAATACCTGTGTTTTACTATTGAAGCAACCGAGAAAGGTCCACACATGTTTGTGTGAATTATCTCAAGGATCACCGAAGCACAGTTCTCCTTCTCATGAAAGGTGGTCTTCACAAACTTACCCATAGTACATCCCTTGCACTGATATGACTACGCAAGAGTACACTTGGGAATTCCAGTAGAAATCTGCTGCAAAATTTTCAAAGCGCCATGGTGAAGATGGCCCAATCTCTTGTGCCATAATTCTCCCTCACCCCGGCTCACCACTTCTTCTACTTTGCCCATCATTGCAGCGCAACCATCTACCTCAAGATTGTAGAGATTCTTAACTTGAATCCCTATCCTCTTGGTTTGACCCATTGTTTTGTGCCGCAGGAAAGCTTTTCCATCGCTAAAAACAACGTAATAACCTTTGTCTTCCAACATTGCGACCGAGATCAAGTTCTTCTTCAGACCTGGAACATGCATAACATATTTCAACAAAAATGGATTACCTGAATCCCTCTCAAAGATAATGGTCCCAATTCCAGTCACACTGTATCGACCATCATCGCCCATCTCTATATGCATTTGGAGGTCCTTCTCCTTCAAGTCACTAAACAACTCCTTGTCTCCAGTCATATGGAAAGACGCACCACTATCAAGATACCACGCCGATCCCATAGAGCTTGAAACCAAGAATGCGATAAAAGAGAAATAAAGTTCAAATTGCAAGGCTAAGGCCTATCCAACTGCAGCTCCAGAAACCTTCTTTTTCTTCTTTTTCTGTGGGTAGTTAGTGGCGAAATGCCCATGTTCGTGACAGTGAAAAAACTTCACCTTGGAAAAATCCTACTTCTTGCCTTTAGCTTCGGATTTGAAGGAAATTTCTTCCCCTTCCATTTCCTTGCTTTGGCAGCCAAAGCACAATTTTGCTTCATCTTCATTCTTCGATGAAGAGCCATCCCTGGTACTTCACCTTATCTCCTCCTGCACAAGATCTGACCAAAGTCGCTCCCATCCCAACAATTTCTCCTGTCCATTGACAGTCTTCGTAGCTATGCCAACTCTTCAGAAGCCCAAGGAGAGCCAAGCTCACCAAGTCTTCATCATCAACAGTAATCCCCACACTTCCTAGTTCATCCCTACAGTGGACAAACTTCGTGAGATATATTGGAATACTGTCGCCCTTCTCCATTTTTATTTTTCTGAGCTTATCTTTCAGTGCCAACTTCCTCCAGTCGCTGCTGCTTTGGAACAAATCTGTCAAAGCCTTCCACATTGAAAATGGAGTGGCTTTCCCATGAAGGCTAGACACAATATGGTCCTTCACACCTTCCAACATAATTCTTCTTGTCTTTGCTGCCTTCTTTTTCCATGCGTGAAGTAATACAACATCGCTATCGATGAACTCCTTCAGTCCATTATCTTCTAGCACCGCCTCCATCCTATCCTTCTAGGCTATGTAATTCGAGCTACCATCAAGGGCATACTCCAATCGAAACCCATTGAAATACATTTCAGTGTATACTCAATTGTCGCACCAAGAATTTTCTGCAGCAAATTCGAATTGTCCACAAGCGCAAACTCAACAATTCTTCACAATTGCAATCTTCAAGAATTAACACTACTCTGATACCATGTAGAAATTATATACAAGATGCTTGTATATATCCAAATTCTCCTGATCTAACAATATTTTATCTTCATTCTAAATACAGAATCCTTCCACTTTTAATATTTTGCGGAAATTTAAATCAATTGCAAACACATGAAGCAATAAAAACAATCGCACATAACACAGTTGTTTAACAGGAAAGCCTAAAGATGAAAACCCCAACTATCATATATTATGTATCATGGAGATCATGTAACAATCTCATACAAATCTTAGTACATCAAGCTCTCATTACAATCAATCATCACACAGTAATCAGAAGAAATATGCCAATCCATGCACCGATTTATTTACACCTGATAGCCTCCCTCCACTGCGCAATCCCTGCTGAAGAATACCCCTGAATGAATTCGAATCTACCTTGCTTGCACTGCACAATCCTCATTGGAAACTCTAATGTGTGTGTGGTGCAATCAATGCATCACTATAGTCACAAAGGATAGTCCATCTTGCCCTTTCACCTACCTCTCCACTGTGTTGAAGTTTGAAACAAGAAACAATGAAGGAGGCATCCTGAAACATCATCCTTGATCCTAGTTGGAAAATAATCACCTAAACTAGGTGGGGCCCACACAGGATATTTTTAGGTGTATGTATATTTTTAGACATGGTGAGCATATTCTATATGTAGTAGGAGGCTATTTGTAGATGGTTGGTCAAATGTGAAAAATATATGAGATTCTATTTTTAGAAAATTGGGTGAAGCATATTTATAGATCGCTGATCTAAAAATAGATGCATGTCGATTATTATTAGCTCTTAATAATAATCATACTCTAAACAACAACTTATTCTCTTGGAGCACTTCAGTTCAGTGCACAAACGTGGCACAACAACTGACAGAAGGAATTACGCTATTCCTAAGGGTTTACTGGAGCTAATGCATGGAGGACTCAGTTAGAACTCAAGTGGCAGAGTTATGACACAGTTGGAAGAAGTAGTTATGGAGTTGTATTCAGTTTAACTCAGTTAGACTCAGTTGAGCTAGTTGTATCTAGTCTAACTGATTGATACACTAGTGAGAGTGGAATGAATTAATTAGTTAATTAATTCATAAATAATAACTCATTAATCAACTGAAGAATACATCAGTTAACTACAGTGCATGGCAGTTTCAGTGGAGACCAGTGGAGAGATAGGTGAAAGGGCAAGATAGACTATCTATTGTGACTACTAGTGATGCATGAATTGCATCTATATATACATTGGAGTTTCCAATGATAATAACGCAGTAAATGAGAGTGGGATTACATCGAATTGGTCTTTGTAATAAACTTGGATTGCCCAGTGGAGGCAGGCTAGCAGGTGGCAAAGATCGGTGCATGGATTTGCAAGATTGGGCCTGATTAGTGTATGACGATTGTACTGTACTGAGAGCTTGTGATAAGCTTTGTATGTTTGTATGAGATTGTCATATGATCTCCATGTTACATAATATATAGTTTGGGTTTTCAGCTTCAGGCTTTCCTGGTTAAAAACTGTGTTATGTGCGATTGAATATTTTTGTTTATGCTTCACATGTGTGTGCAATTAATTTTTCCGCAAAAGATTAACAAGTGGAATAGATTCAGTATCTTGCATAAAGTTAAATAGTGTGAGATCAGGTGGATCTAGGACATATGCATGCTTAGTGCATATAATTTCTACACACTTGATCTCCACTGGAACTGACATGCACTGTAGTTAACTGCTGTATTTGTTCAGTTGATTAATGAGTTATTATTTGTGAATTAATTAACTAATTAATTCACTCCACTCTCACTAGTGTATCATTCAATTATACCAGATATAACTAGCTCAACTGAGTTTAACTCAATTAACTAAGTTAAAATTAATAACAACTCCATGAACTACTATTCCAACTCTATCATAAATTTTCCACTTCAGTTCTAACTGAATCCTCCATGCATGAACCACCAGTAAACCCTAGGAATTGTGTAATTCCTTCAGCCCACTGATTTGAAAAATATGTACACTGAAATTAAGTGCTCCAAGAGAATAAGTTGCTGTTTATTATTGGATTATTATTAAGAGCTAATAATAATCGACACTTCTATTTTTAGATCGATGATCTATAAATAGACTTCGCCCAATATTCTAAAAATAGAATTTCATATATTTTTCCAACTTGACCAACAGTCCACAAATCGCATCCTGCAACTTCTAAAATATGATCATCATGTCCAAAAATAGACATAGTCTAAAAATAGACTTACACCTAAAAATAGCCTACGGGATCACTTAGTGAAGGTGACTAATTTTCACTAGGCTCATCATCTTGTTGAATCTCAACAATCGGGCACTGAGCAAGATCACTATTCAAAATAGTTATATTTTTTCATGGATCGATGACCTGCTAGACCAACTCAAGGGGGAAAAATATTTTAGCAATATTGACTTGAAGTTCGGTTATCACTAGGTACCAATCAAACCCTATGATGTGTGGAATATTGCCTTCAAATCCAGGGAGGGCCTATTTGAATGGTTGGTCATACCTTTCAGGTTGATGAATGTCCCCGCAACCTTCATGAGGTTGATGGACGACATTTTTCAACCTTTCATCAACTCATTCGTGGTGGTGTATTTGGATGACATCCTGATCTTCAGCCAGAGTTGGGAAGAGCACCTCCACCATATTTGATAGGTCCTCCAAACACTGCGACAACACAAGTTGTGTGCTAATTTGGAGAAATTCACTTTTGGCATGAACTAGGTTCAATATTAGGGGTACATCATCGATGAAAGGGGTGTGTATGTGGACCTAACCAAGATGCAGGTCATTCATGATTGGCCAGCCCTAACCACTCTAATAGATCTCCACAACTTTCTAGGTCTTGCCAAATTCTACCGCATGTTCGTGTTCATATTCTCTCATATCCCTTGGAATTTAACTCAAGTCACCAAGAGAGGGGAGAAATAAAAGTTATTTTGGTTTGAATGTAAATAGAAGGCGTTTGCTGAGTTGAAGCATCTACTCTACTTTGCACCAATGCTCACATTACCAGAACTGCAACAACCATTTAAGATCGAGACAAATGCCTTCGACTATGCTATTGGTGTAGTTCTTACTCAACAGGGGCATCTAGTGGCATATCACAGTGAGACATTTTTCAGAAACAGACCGAAGTATCCCACCTATGATAAAGAGATGTATTACATTATGCAGGCTTGCCGACAATGGAAGCGTTACATTCTAGGGAAGGAAACAATCATCTACATAGACCACCGACCCCTGGAGTTCATATAGACATAAGGGAAGTTTCAGAACGGTCACCATCAGAAATGGTACACATACCTGCAACAGCTCCATATGAACATTAAGTACAAGAAGGGAAACACCAATAATGTTGCAGACTACCTTAGTCGACCACCAGTCATGGTGCTAAAAAATGTGCTCGACTCTTGCAGGCACGAGACTTTGGGGTGGCTGAATCTTTGCAAGAGTGATATAGAATTCGACAACACATATGAGACACTCCTGTAAGGCAAGAAAGTTCAAAATTATCACCTCCAGGATGCACTGTTATGCCACCTAGGACACCTTTGTGTTCCTTCAAGCGAGTGTGCCAAGATGATTTGGGAAGCGCACTACAATTGGGTCGTTGGAAATTTCGGGGTAGAGAAAATAGTGGCAATACTGCAAAAGTATTTTTATTGGCTGAACCTTCAACAAGATGTTGGGAAGTACATTAGATCTTGCACTTCCTGTGCCATTTCCACAACAACCATCAAGAAGAAAGGCCTATATAATCCTTTGCCTACTCCTATTCAACCTTGGGAATCCATCTCCATGGATTACATGTCGGGCCTTCCTTCTACTAAGAATGGAAACATTTGTGTTTTCGTGGTCGTCAATAAATTCTCGAAGATGGCCATTCTGGCGGCCTGCAAGAAGAGTATCACAACAAAAGCCACTGCTAAATTCTTCTTTGAACGAGTGTGGGAAAACTTTGGGATCCCACAGTCCATTATCTCATATCGGGACAACAGGTTCCTAACTACATTTTGGTCAAGTCTTTGGTGAATGCTAGATACCAAGCTCATTAAGTCCATGACTTTCCACCCCCAAATTGATGGCCAAACAAAGGTCGTCAACAAGATGATCGTGAAAACTTTTCACACGTACAACTTGAATCATCCTAGTACATGGGATGAAAGCCTTCACTATGTCCAACACAACTACAACTGAGCTATCCATAGATCAACTAGCCACAACCCCTTTCAGGTGGGATTGAGATTCCAACCACTATGCTCCATTGATGTGGCCATACCATTTGTAGCTACTCAGGAAGATTCGACTCATGTCCAATCCAAAGCTGACAGGGAAAAAAACTTCATTGAGCCCATTCAACACATCCAAAAATAGGTCCATGAAATATTGGACAAAGCTAATTCTAAGTACAAGAAATGACATGATCAACATTGGGTTCCACACAAGTTCTAGTTAGGCGACAAAGTTTGGCTATATTTGCAGAAGCAGCGCCTCGTTGGACCCCACCGCAAACTTCACTCGCTCTGATATGGGCCATACACCATCACCAAGGCTGTAAGATACAATGAATTTGAGCTCGACATTCCACCGTTCCTTGGTCTGCACCCAATGTTCAATGTGGATTGCCTTTAGCCATAATTTCCCTCATTATTAGACACATCTGACATTGCAGAAAAACTCACACCAACAAATCTAAATATCGACAACATGGAACATGTCGCAACTGATCGAATCATGGATACACAGATCAATAACACTCACCAGCAAAATATCCAAGTGTATCGGGTTGTCAAAGCTGGCCAACTCCTGCACCAAGGTAAGTGGATCACTAGGGACCGAGTTTGGAAAAATTTTCCCCATCTCATAGAGGCACTCAACGCAATGGGGACCATTGATTACTAAGGGGGAAGGAATAATCTAGGTGGATATTGGTGGCCACCCACCTATTCCACTTGTAACCCCACCCAATATCCACTCGCTTATTCCACTTGGAACCCCACCATTGTTTTTTTCAATTTCCTTAATTGTAGCACAATTTACTATTTTTGGAAGTTTTTTGGGTGCTAAACTTCTGGACCCATTTTGAGGGACTAAAAAATGTTTTTAGGAAAAAAAGAGAGAATGGGAAAGACCTAAATTAGTTTTCAGCCTCCTCTTCACGATATTCGAAACAAGGTATTATGATAGACAAACAAAGATCGTATTCCAAAGTTACGACCCCGGGAAGTTGATGTTCCAACTTACCCTAACGGGGCCCACACGCTTTTGGCACTTCATCTCATAGGGTTAGGTTTTTGGATGTTTAGGGTTTCTAATTGTTTCTCAATGATAAAAAAGGTCACCAAGTGATGGCAGGTCACCCTGCCTTTACCCACATTCTCATTCACAGGCTATGCATATAAAAATGCATCTCAATAAATGCCCCAAATAAACTCCAACTCTGGGCAAGTTCACTTAGTTTTGAATTATGGAAGCTCCTTTTTAAAATCATTCACAATGGTTATAAAACCATTACATAAGTGGAAGCTCTCTTTTAATTATAATCTTATGGTTATGAAACCATATTTCAAACTTTCTTCTCATCATTCGATTTTCATTTAAAACCCCAACAACCTTCATACCAAGGTTGTTTCACAAATGTAAGCCTTTTTAAAAGTCTTATAAAAGACTTTGGTTAATAACCATTTAACACTGCGGCCTTTCATAATGTTTGAACTATGCAAACATCTTAATTCAAAAGTTCAATTTTAAAATAAAATCATATAAATTGAAGCCCATATCTGGCCCACCATTATCTTCAATGAAAATTAGCACTATTGCCCATGACATTGATACTCTTCAATCGAATTTATGAACCTTACCTTTGTTGGCTTAATGCTAATGCCTCCACGCATGAACTTTCGGCATTCACATCCAACAGTTGACAAGCTATCTCTTTGCCCAACAATGATCTGACGATCATTGCGTCAAAAATATGCACGCCCTTTGATCTTCCAATTTCACGCGACATAACTGGTTTTAAAATACCATTAAAAAACACATGTCGTATGCTGATTGTTATCGCGTTCCATTTGAGGGAAAATGCTTACCGGGTTTTATTTGCGCGATACTGCCAGTTTTAGATTGGAAAAACCGCCCGCACTATTCATTAAGCTCACGGTTCCGTTCCCTTTCTGTGTCTTTACTGATGATTCCGCCACCAAACTCTGCATCCTTAATTCGGATTCTGAATATGATTCAACGCATCCATTTATTTCTCATTCTTCAACGCCTTCAATTTATGCTCCACTTTTGGTCCTACGCTTTGCATCGGACTTCATAACACCGCCATTACTGGTACTCCTTCACACCAGTCCTTACGGTCCCCATTCAGATCTATGCTACGACAATTCTGCAATTAATCCCATTTCCACCATTCCAATTCAAAATTTTTCAACTTCAATAGGGAATTAGAACACATAGAACGCAAGATTTCCGTTATAATGTAATCTGCTCCCTCATCTCTTCTACCTATGGATCGATCTCAACCGATCTTGATTCAATCAACAGGTCTTGATACCAGATTTAGTATGCGCAAAACCAACGATTAACTCCCCTTGCATTCTTTATCAAAAGGTTAAAACTTGTCGATTCTATGTATTGAGGCCTTGACACAAAATCGATGTCGATTTAAGAAAATCGAATCACTTCTTTCCGTGTGCAACTAAATAGCATGGATCAGATATAAATCGATCTCCAACAATTGAATAATAGAGTTCTGTTCAACTCAGAACCGTTCTTCCACCAGCGTAAATTGGAATCCAACAAAGGAATTGGAACTCTCGATTTCCTTTAAGAAAATGTCACAGAGATTAATATAAATTTGATATGGATTTCAACAAAGAACCCAATGTCCATTGATTCCATCAATATTTATACAGAAATTATTCCTCCACGGAATTATGTCTTGTGGCTTCAATGCACTAAATTGATAGCGATTAATGCAATCGAATCCCCTATCGATTTCACTCAGCAACTCTTGACATAGAATTATTATAACAACAAACGAATTCCTGAAAGAACAGAGCCTTATACACAGAATTCAATTAACATAATAATCTCATAACCATATAATGGAAATTGACTCAGAAATCAAGTTCTTTCATTACTCATACAAACCTTACATGGAAATCTTCCTTCTTGGCCTGATTTTCAAATCATTGGCCCTTCTTACAATTGCCCGAAGGCTTGACAAAAAAAAATCTGTTTGTCCTCTTCAACTCCTGTCTGCTACCTCTCTCCTATTCTGTTCTCTGATCTATTTTTCCTTTAAGGTTTATTAATTTATACAAATTTGGATGAACCAATTTAGGTTCAAATCCCTTTAATAACTCAACAAAGTCCTCAAATATCTCCACAAACCCTACAATCTAGATTTATCCCTAAAATCTTGAAACTAAATCTAACTTAGGCTTCATAATTAATTCTTAAATATCTAAAATCTAATTTCTCTCATGTTCTCCAACCATTTGGGAAAATTAACAAATCCTCACAATAATTAATTAAAAATATCATTTAATCATTCAAAAACCCTTTAATAATTACATAAAATCAATATTTTCTCAAAAACATAAGACCCCCTAGGTTTAATAAAATATAAAGTATTTTCCTGAATCTAATGCCCCTGCATCACCAAGCCTCATTGTAACACAGTTCAGAGGCATGTAGCTGCAACATCTCTTCTCAAAGATGAGCTGCTATCACCCCATCTATTTTATTTCCATTTTGTATGTAAGCATATTTCAGTTCTGTGATATTATTGAAATGAAGTTTCATTTCTGCTGCACGTATGTGTTTATGTTTATCTATGTATTCTATTGCGTTCGTGCATAAGTTTAGATCAAGAACTAGACAATCATAAAAGCTATGCAAATCAAAACATGTTGCTTAAGGAGTTTCAAGTTGGGGAACATGTGTACTTGTGCATCAATCCCAAGAAAAAATAATTATGGATTGGATCATGTGCCAATATGGCACCTCAGTTTTATGGACCTTTCAAGATTCTTGAAATGATGGGACCAGTAACCTATAGAATTTCACTACCTCCGACAATGAAATTCCATGGTGTTTTCCATGTTTCATTGCTTAAGAAGTATGTTAAAGATGTTGATCATGTGTTTGAATAGTCTGTATTGTAACTGGAGCCAGAAGGAGAATTCTAGCTGGAACCATAATGTATATTGCAGAGAAAGGTGCTCATGCTCTGGAACCGAGCAATCAATCAAGTTAAAGTGCAGTGGAAGCACTTTGGGCTTGATGAAGCTACATGGGAGATGGAAGATCATATGCAAGCTATGTATCCTTCTCTATTCGAGGGTTGAGTGATTGTAATTGATATATGCTTTGGTATATGTACATATGTATATGGATGTAAATACCAACATGAGCTGTGTTATAAATATCCAATAAGCAGTATGGGTGTCATGTCATTATGATTGTCATGTTGTTATGTTGTCATGTTGGTTTTCTTCTCAGAAGGTTGATCATTGTAAATACTGCAACATGCTAAGTTATAAATCTCCATGGGAAGTATGTTTTTCTTTCAACAGTCTTGTTGGTTGTAGGTGTCATTGAACACTCAGGACAATGTTTCCCCAAGGGGGAGGTTTTTGTAACAACCCTGGTGAAAATTCCATGTAATAAAAGTTAATAAAGGTAAAATAATAACCACAGTTATGGGACACTTATTCCAAGCTAAATGTTGGGAAAAAACATCCTAGTGCGGGTGTTCATTTGATTTACTATGGCTATAGAAATTGGAAAGGGCAATGACTAAAGCTTTGGAAAGGCAAAGTGGCATTAATTGGAATTTTATTTATGAAAATAATAGAAATTATGAGGAAAAGAAGGAGAAAGGTCACAGGTTGCATGTGATGAGGAAAATGAAGGAAAATAATGGAAAAATAAAGAAAATAGAGGCCACGTTAATAAAAATGCTTCCGAGGATCAGTTGGTAGATTTTTGTTAGTTCAGTTTTGGAGCTCTCTTTCTATTTTCTCTCTTGCATAAAATTTTCTTGGAGCAATTCAATATTGGATTAAGAAAGGAAAATAAGGCAAATAGGAAATAAAATACCAAGAAAGTAAGAGTAGGATCAAGCAACTACACCAGGATTTCTTGCAACTACCAATTTATATGTATTAATTTCCTTGCTAGTTTTGGCATGCATAGTTATGCATGTGTGTTCTTGGTTCTCTTGATGTCATTAGCATGGGTTTTTCCAGGTGTGATAGTGTTCTTCAGCCTTGCCTTTCCAATTCCGGATAACCAAGGTGTGGTGGGTTCTCTTGTATTTGGTTTATCCGGATTGCTGGTTAATATTCCAAACTAGGAAAAACATGAATATAGCACATAAAAATGGAAAATGAATTAAAATATAAATACATCAATAGGATCAGATCATAGATCCATTTTATTTCACATTATAACAGAGAAATGAGTACAATATCTTGAGGAAAAAGACACTCAAGCTAGGCAAAACAAGCCTCAAATGACCCAGTACACGAAATATGAAATGTTGTTACTACATAAAATGCCAGAGGGCATACGACTGTGCATTCCTATGGAGAATAAATACAGGGTAAAACTGAAAACAAAAAGAACTACTGATATAATGCTTAGAAAATGTTGGGATTAGAGATCTAGGCTTCCTAGCACCTTTCCATGACAACCCAGAAGGGGTTTCTGTAAATACACAAAATGAAAGTTGCAGCCCTAGGGATGAATAGCACATTGCAACTGGGTGATTGATAGGAGGTGGCTGATATGATGTAAAAATGGCTAAAATACCTCCAATAGATCCTCTAGATGAAGGGATGCTCCCCTCATTGGAAAAAAAACTCAGAAACTTGGGCACTAAGCCCTCCACTGCAACTGCCCTGCAAAATAACACAGTTTTTAAAGGAGATTGCACTGCTGAAGCTGCCTGAATCTTGGCCTGATTCCAGATGGTGGAAATGAATCTCAAGGAACCTCCCAATAGGTCTCCCTGATGAAGGGCTGCTCCCCTCACTGGAAAATAGGCTCACAAACTTGGGTACTTGACCCTCCACTGCAACTGCCCTGTAAAACAATGCAATTCCTGAAGGAGAATACGCTGTTGATAATGGATGAAGCTTGGTATGATGCCAGATAGTGGAATGAAGCTCAAAATAAACTCTCATGAGTGGGAACTCAAAGTCCCCTGAGGATGAGGGTGGGATTTCCGCTCGGAAACACCCTTGTGCTAAACAACACAACAAACTCCGCTAAATAGCTGAAGCGTGCATAAATTCATAAAAGACCAAACATAAAAAATAATCAAAATTCCTTCTATGGCTTCCATCCCCTTCCTTATATGCCTTGTGAGCCTCCTCATCCTTGGTCCCACTCATTAAAGATGCTACTCTCATGGAGATTCCCTCCCACTATGATTGGGTTGTCCTCCAATAACTCTCCACTATCTCCATTAAAATGCCGTTGATTTGGTCAAACTTGACCCCATCCACATGTTTTAGCCTCTATTCACACCTAAGAGTGCTTTATTAAATTTATAAGATTATCCACATCCACATTAGAAATGGTTTTGTTCCTACTAAAGAGATTTATGGGTCTCTCTACCCTCTTATTCATCTATCTAAATTACAAAAGAAAAAATTAATATTCCAACTAGCTAAAAGCTAATTAGGAATATTACAGTCCTCCCCTCCCAAATGTTGCTTGTCCTCAAGGAAATGCAAGGATGACTTCGGAAAAATCTCCTCTCCTTTCCCCTGTGGTATCCTCATTTGATAAACTCCTCCACTGAATTAGATGTTCTCCAATCCATCTGCCCCTTAACTTCCCCTCTGAAATGTCCAAGTTAGAATTTGGTGATAAAACCAAATGGCTCACATCATAAGGAAGTGGGAGATCCATGGTGGAAAATATCTGCTATTTAATGGTCTCATTGAGGCATGGATCATAAAATATGGTGGAGTTCTTACTCCCAATGAGAAGCTCCAACCCATGTGCTACTCCTCCAACAAGATGGCTCACCCTGTGTGGCCCATAGAAAAAATCCTCAATCCCATTCTTCTGCAATATGAATGGTCTATATGGCTGAAAGTGGAGATAGACCAAAGTGTCTACCCTACGCTGTCTCTCTTCCCATCCGTGATCTATGTAGAACTCCTACTGATCTCGGGCTGTAGCAATGTTGTCCTCAAGAGACCGAAATACATCCTGACTCTCTAGGATCCAATCTTTGGTTATAAGAACCTTTCTTACCCCAACCATTCTAAAAATAGTGACTAAAACATCATCCACATATGGAATAAAAAATAGAGATACACTGACTGCCATGTGAAATACCAGATGGTGATAATAGTTCCTCATGTGGAACCAGCGCAGTTCTATTCCTTGCTACCTCAGAACACATTGTGGTAAGTAGATTCCCAACCACTTGCTTGTTGCCCCAATATGCTCATCCGTCTGGGGGTAGTAACTGATGTTTGGTGTCAATTGAGTACACCCTAAACAAGAAAAAACCTGCCCAAATCCTTCTATGAAGTGGCCATCCCCATCACTGATTGTGGCTCCAAGAAGACCATGAAGTCCAAAGAGAGACTTGCCCTCTTATGGAGAAATGCACTGTACATGAATGGAAAAGGAATGCAAATACTTTGTTAGTTGATCTATAATTACAAAGATGCAACCCTTACCATGTATTTTTGGCAAGATGGTGGTGAAGTCCATAGATGAGCTCTCCCATCTCTCTATTGGAAAAGTAAGTGGCTGCAACAAAATTGCAGGGTGGTTTTTTCCTCCTCTTTCTTCAAGAAAAATACACATCTCCTAATATGCTGGAGCACATCCTCCTTGAGACCCTCCCGTGAGAAAATCTCCCAAATGGCTTGATATGACCTAAAGAAATCCTGGTGACCGAAAAGGAGTGAATCATGTGCTACATGTAGAACCTTATCCTTGAGCTTAGAATCTCTAGTCAAGAAGATCCAACCCTCGTAATAGATGATTCCATCCATCACTCTATACCTCTCATCAGTCACTTGCCCATCAAGCACTTCACATAAGTGGTCCTTGGAATACTCCACCAATAGCTGGGACTCCCAATCTGGATCTATACTCCTCAATTACAGTGCTACTGGCCTATGTGATAAGGCACCTTTCACCTCATTACTCCCCTCTTTGACATGCTCAATGCCAAAGCCACATGCTAGAATAATTCCATCCCACTTTTGCTGCCTTCCCTGCAATTGCTTCTGCACAAGAAAAGATTGAAATTTATGGTGATCAATATTTAATTGGAAGCTATTTCTCCTCCAAAACTTCCTAAGTTTTTCCAATGCATGTATGAGTGCCAAAAACCCCTTCCCATATATGGAAGACTCCTTCCTATGTGGAAGTACCTCCCCACTCTCAAAGGCTATGGAGTATCCCTTTTGCACCAGAGTTGTGCCATCATCCACTCCTGAAACATCACCCCTCAGTGCAAAAGGCTTGGTGAGAGTTGGTGATACCGATACCAAACAAATACCCATCTCCTCCTTGAGCCTATCAAAGGCTCTCTGGATTGTGCTAGACTTACCCAAAGCTCCTTTCTTAGCCAAATCTATGAATGGTGCTACTTGTTATGAGAACTCTTTAACCAACTCCTGGTCCGGGGGCCTCCCTGGTGGAATGCCTCCAAATAATATAACATCATGGTTCAGAGTCAACTGCATATTTGAGTGGACTGATGTGTCCTTGATCCCATTACGCAAATCAGTCTCCATATTATGTGCATAGGCTTCCTGAGGTGGACAAGTGTGAAGGCCCCTGATCATATTATGCTTACCACTCGTCTTATCTACTCATTCCATCTGCAAATTCTCTCAATATGTGGTGACCTTACCCAAAGTAATCAACCACTACACGCCCAATATCACATTGGTGTCCGGAATATCGACCAAAAGGAAGTGATCAGTCAAAGTGTATGTCCCCAAGGTTACAGAAAATGCCGGGACATACTTCATACACTGCATGGTTCTAGCTCCTAGAACTAGAATTGAGAATCCCTCAAAATCATCTGTGCGTATTGCTCTCCTCTGCACTAACTGAGCATCAATAAAATTGCGGGTAGCCCCACTGTCAATCAACACTGACACCCGCTGCTCCTAAATTGTACCTCGAACTCTCAAAGTCAGGTACTTGGCTACTCCCCGCAAGGATGCAAGGGCCCCTCCAATTGGAGAAAATGCCCCATTCCCACCTCCTGGTGGTGGCAGATCCTCCCTTGCTATTACATCACTGTTGTCTCCTTCTAGCTCCTCTTATTCATCCTCCTCACTATTAGAGAATACCTCAATATAGTGTGCCTTCCCCACAACACATCGATGACTTGGTTCCCATGGTTCTTGGCATGTGAAGCAAAGCTTCCTCTTCCTCAAGTCTCTTCAGACATCATCACTAAGAGGCCCTTTGTTCTGGTTCTCCTTTGGGGGAAGAACCTTCACATATTTCCCCTTTGATTGAAAGGTGGGCCTTTTCTTGAAAGGGAGCTCTTGCCCTTAGCAAAGCATTTTGTAAATATCTAGCCCTCTTAATAGCATCTTGGAGTGTAGTTGGTTTAGTGGATTTTACCAACCCATGCAGAGGATTTGCTATCCCATCAATGAACATATAAACCCTCCTATTTGCAGATAAATCTGGCACCATGACATAAAGTTTTAGAAATTCAGAGATATAGGTCTCTGGATTACCTGACTGCTTGAGCTTGGCTAGCTCAATAAAATGTGCCTCTGGGTCTCTTTAATCAAATATTTCTACTAACCTCCGGGTGAACTTTGAATATGCAGTCACATTGGCATGCCCCAATGTAGAAAGACCATGAAACCACCAATCATGTGGCTCAAATTAAAGGTGTAGCACTACTATTTTAATGGCTTCAATATCCGGTACTTGGTTCAACTGAAAATAGATACTAGTTTCTCCACCCAAGACTTGGCTGTGCACTTGGATGACCCATCAAAAGCAAACATAAATAATCTACCCATAGTACGATGTAGATCATTGTTCTGCATGTCCCCTCCACTTCTATTGTTATTCCAGGGTCTCCTATTGTCCTTGATCTGAAAAAAATCTTGAAAGTTCAGATTATCTTTGAATATTTGAGATTGAGACTCATACCCTAGAAAAAAGTCTTCAAGAATCTCTTGTTCTTGGGGTCCTCCACCTCCATTTCCCACTGCTAGGAATGTAGGCATAGTGGAGCGTTGGGAAATTTGTTGCATTACTAGTTACTCACCCTAATGATGTGAAGTGCTAGAGCTTTCTCCATGTAGAAACCTTCTTGCGTTTTCTTTATGTTTCTCCATACTCATCTCCTTAATTTCTCTGGCAATATCCTGCATAGTTGGGAGAAGAAGCTTCAGAAACCCATTTTCATCCATTTCTCTTGGTATAGGAGTCTTGACTTTGTCTTATTCATTTCTTGTATAATCAAACCTCCTTCTTCTATTGATGTACTGCTTCTCCCTTTCTATGAGAGTATCTTCTTCTTCTGATGACATAGATGTGATGTCTCACAGGCTAAGGCAAGATTATGCTCTGATTCCACTGTAATATTCCAAATTAGGAAAAACAAGAATATAACACATAAAACTAGAAAATGCAGTAAAATATCAATACATCAATAGGAGCAGATCATAGAGCCATTTTATTTCACATTATAGCAGAGAAATGAGTACAAGATCTTAAGGAAAAAGACACTCAAGCTAGGAAAAACAAGCCTCACATGACCTAATACATGAAATATGAAATGCTGCTACAAAATAAAATGCCAGAGGGCATATGAATGCACAGTCCTATGGAGAATACCTGCAGGGTAAAATTGAAAACACAAATAACTGGTGATACAATGCTTAGAAAATGTTGGGATCAAAGATCTAGGCTTCCTAGCACCTTTCCAAGACAACCCAGAAGGGGTTTATGGAAATACACAAAATTAAAGTTGCAGCCCTAGGGATGAATAATGCACTACAACTGGGTGACTGATAGGAAGTGTCTGATCTGATGTAAAAAAGCCTAAAATACCTCCAATAGATCCTTCGGATGAAGGGCTGCTCCCCTCACTGGAAAACAAACTCACAAACTTGGGCACTAAGCCCTCCATTGCAACTTCCCTGCAAAATAGCGCAGTTTTTGAAGGATACTGTGCTACTGAAGCTGGATGAATCTTGGCCTAATGCTGGATGGTGAAAATGAAGCTCAAGGAACCTCCCAATAGGTCTCCCTGATGAAGAGATTCTCCCCTCACCGAAAAATAGGCTCACAAACTTGGGTACTTGACCCTCCACTGCAACTGCCCTGCAAAACAATGCAATTACTGAAGGAGACTGCGCCGCTGATGATGGATAAACCTTGGAGTGATGCTGGATAGTGGAATGAAGCTCAAAATAACCTCTCCTGACTGGGCACTCGAAGTCCCCCGAGTATTAGGGTGGGATTTCCGCTCAGAAACACCATTGTGCTAAACAACACAACAAACTATGCTAAATAGTTGAAGCGTGCAGAAAGTCATAAAAGACCAAACATAAACAATAATTAAAATGCCTTCTATGGCTGCCATCCCCTTCATTATATACTTTGTGAGCCTTCTCATCCTTGGTCCCACTCATTAAGTATGCTACTCTCATAGAGACTCCCTCCCACTATGAATGTGCTGTCCTCCAATAACTCTCCACTACCTCCATAACAACACTGTTGATTTGGTCAAACTTGACCCCATCCACATGTTTTAGCCTCTATTCACACCTAAGAGTGCTTTATTCAACTAATAATATGATCCACATCCACATTAGAAGTGGTTTTATTCCTACTAAAGAGATTTATGGGTCTCTCTACTCTATTATTCATCTATCTAAATGACAAAAGAAAAAATTAATATTCCAACTAGCCAAAAGCTAATTAGGAATATTATAGCTGGATGGACTCTAAGTTGAGTGGGGTGGTCTTAGGATTATTGACAAGGCCTAGGAATCCCGGGATGGGATACACAATAAAACCTGGATGTGAGCACCTTGATTGAGCCTAGGAATACCTTGAATGGTGAGTGGTGGGATACACGGTAAAGCTCAGTGGTAAGTACCCTTGACTGTACATAGGAATCATGGGTTGGGATACACGGTAAATCCCATAGGTTGGAGACCTTTTAGGACTAGGAAACCCTTGATCGGTAATGGCAGGATACATAGTAAAGCCGAGAGGTTGAGACAGAAAAAATTATCATGGTTTAGGTAGAGAGATCTGGAGGCATCCATGCTTGTTTATGGCCTAGTGATTCGGTGAGGATTGCGGTAAAGCCTGGTTCTATTGATGATGGTGACGTAGTTTAGCCTTGGGAAGCCCTGGTTGATTCTTTTGGTTTGAGTTCCACATTCATACTTGGAATATGTCACGAGGTTGATTGGATGAAGAGAGATTTGGTTCAACAAATCTATGGTTGGGTGGAATGTGGAAGTCCCAAACCTGGTTGGATTTTGCATTCATTAATAAGAGTCCCTTTCCTTGGTATTTTATGTGCAAATGTACTGGTTCATATGTGGCATTTTTGGTTGTTGTATTCTTATTATTTCTGTTATTTATATGATGGTTATGAGTATGTTTTATGATAATGATGATGTATGGCTCTCATCATGTTTTGATTCATAAATGATTAAAAATTGAATATATGGTCGAATAGATGATAATGCAGCTAATGTGACAAGGCATCGATGCTTCTTAGCGATTCTTAGATAAGTATGAGACCCTTATGCTTAGATATGTTATTATGACTTGCATAATGCATATTCCTGACATGTTTGACAAAATGTCTGTCATGGTTATTAGGGGTCTAGTCAAGTCCTTTCTCAAGTATTTACATTTGTTTCATTTTTTCTATGGTACTTTTCATTTTTGGAAGTTTCATGGAGTTTTGGGAAATGGCCTGAGCCTTGGCCCTCAAAAAGTGGCACAAAATCCGGGGTTGCAGGCACAAAAATACCTAGAAAAGTCCACAGTCGTAGGCATGCCCTTGTTGTGGGAGCGATTGGAGGGTCCCAGTCGCATGCATTCCCATGTCATGGGAGCGACTGAGGCTTTGATTCATTAAAATGTCAGGTTGTCTTGGGGGTTAATCACTTAGAAGGGATGGATGGATCTTGATGGTTCTATAGCATGTGTAGAAGGTCAATTTGGTTGTGTTGTGTCGGTTCCACTTCCTTAACTATACATGGGGATTTGAATCATATCATATTAGCCTCTCGTCACATGTTTACCCCAACAAACGCGTTAACTTGGGTAAATGTGGGAGGAGGGTGTTACAGAAAAAAGTATTCCTAGAAAGCTATGCAAGCCATTAAATTATAGCTCTATGAACATGGAAATTGATGAAGATACTATGGAACTTAATACAAAGCCTATAAATTTAAGAAACACACCATGTTCTTCAACATGAACTCAAAAAATACATAAGAAACAATAATGTTATTGAAACAAGTCAGGTTACAAGATGATCAAAACAACAGAAGTCAATATAAAATAGAAAATTTTCTAATGAACATAAAGAATCATTACAAATGTTAGACTATACATCTGAAATAGTGGCTAAACAACACTATTTTAAGAAAATAAAACATGTTCCTATTTATGACTATGCAATATGTAATCAAACTTGGTTTAAAAGAGACATTGATAGAAAAAAAAATCAGCAACGTGTCCAAAGTTAATTGCATATACCAAAAATGTAGTAAAGCGTTAGACAATGAGAAAGTTATCAAATTTGCAGTTCCAAAAAAAATTAGCCATAATATAAAAATTTCCATGGTGAAAGAACTTTATCAATTAGAGGAAATACTTATATCATTAAGATTTCCATTTTTGAAAATATGAGAATTTGGACAATGTTTTAGAAATACACAATTGGCATTGACTGCTGGACTAATCAATGTACCTATTGACATATATCAAATTCAAATTTCACTTCCACGTGACATAAATGAATCTAATATAGTGGTTGTTGCAATTAAAATACGTTTAGTTTTTAAAGGCATATTTTTTGTTGGGCGAATACGTGTTCATAAAGTCATGAAGGCATTGAGATAGCTGTGTAAAACTCCACTATATAGACTAGAGAATGTTAGAATAAATGAAAATTGGAAGCAAGTCTTTGATCAAAACAAATATTCAAATGCATGTGAGATAAAGACATATACATAAATCAATGGTGATAATGATTACTGTGATCAAGGGTTAATATCAAAAACACTATTACATTGATAAAGCTCATCATAGATATAAATTTTTTAAATAATAATTGTTTTTTAATAAATTATTGTATTGTGCTAGTCAGATCTTCACTTCCCCTCATTCTTTCCTTCCTGCATTTATATACCATGAATTCCTCCCTTTTTGGTAGGTTTTGTCCCGAAGATGAGTCTTGTTCTAGACTCGAAACGTAGATGTAAAAAGGAACACTGTGGACATTCTGAGCTCTCTATCTCAAAATCTACACCACATAAACCTCAAAACTATTACTATTACATGGATTTAGCAAATAATATAATATTCATGATCTTTATAATAATAAAATAAGAATTGCTCCTAGTGAAGGTTATAAACCTTCAGAAAAAAATGATCAAACGATGTTATGAAAAAATTTACATATCATGATATTGCTCACTGGGAAGTTTTGCATCAAGATCATGATTTTTTGTATCATATAATGAATTTGTTTTACAAAACAATGTGAATTATCCTCAGGTAAGCATTAGATTGTATTTGGATTCATATAGGAAACAAAATGTTAAAAAAAAAAAAAATGATAACTATAGACGTTAAAACAAAGTCAGATTTTAAACACAATCTTGCATCAAACATTGCCTATATGGAACTTAGACGAATACAGACATTGTCGAATAATTTTTCGCATTTTTGCAAAAAATTATATGCAATTATGCGACAACTAGGTCCACTGACTTTCTTTGTTTCGTTTAGCAGTGTTGAACATGTCTGAGAGATTTTGGTAAAGACATTGCAACAAATACATCGACAAAAATGAAGAAGAAGGGTAGATAGAAATAATCTAGATCAAGATGATATTAATACCTTACTAAGAAATGGCCCTATCTATTGTGTATGATATTACAGAAGTAGAACGATTTCTCTATGCTAGTTAATTTTACATGAGTCCAAGTACTTTGGTGACGTCCTTGAATATTTCTTTGTTTCTTTGTAACAAAATTCCAAAATCGGGGAAGCCAACATGAACATGGATTAATATGGATAAAAAATACTCCCGTATATGGAACAAGCATGGATATTGAAATTGAAAACCTCATTGATAAGTACTTGTGTTTTGATTCAACTAAAATACCTGCAAATCTGAAAAAATATTCAACGTCATCGTCACACAAGCACTTATAGGAAAGGAAAACAAATGAATTGTAGGTTCAATATTCCAATTCCACCACCGAAGGAATCAAATACTTGACCCTATGGAATTCAACATTGCAAAAACAAAGGCAAATGCAAGAATTATATTTGATGCACTAGAGAATACCAAACATGATTATACATATGAATTTGATAGTTTTCTATAAAAAAATATGTATAAGCGAATATGACAATATTTATGAAATTCAATGTACTCTCAAATGAAGAAAATTTTTGTTGAAAAGAGAACAAATAGATGTATGGACTAATATCTTTTCTCGACATATTTTGTTACTATGGAGTGTAAATACTGATGCACACTTTGTTTTTCACTCATATGCTACAACTACTTATTGTAGTTCATATATGACGAAGCTAGATAAAACAATGGCATCAATGTTTAAACGTGTGCAAAGTGAATGTCAAAAAAATGATGGTGATACAATAGAAATAATTGCAAGAGTTGGAAAATATTTATTGAATATACACCAAAAGTATGCACAAGAAGTTGTATATATAATGTTGTACATGCCACCAAATACTAGTTCAAGAAAACTTGTATTTATTAATACTTCAACAATATATGATCAAACGTTTTTACTGAAGAAACCAAAATATCTCGAGCATGAACGAGATGATTTAGAAATCATAGCATGTTTATCAATTATTGATCGCTATGTGCAACAACCATAAAACATTGAACATGTATGCTTAGCGTAATTTGCATCATGCCATATGCTACAAGGATAAAAAAGAGGAGGTGTTGAGAGACCATATATTATAAGATACATAAAATATAATAAACATATTGATCCTGATAACTATTACAAAGAATGATTAATGGTGTATGCCCCATATCGTACCGATGATAACAATTTTAAGGAACAATATTCAAATTGGGAGAATGCATATTTATTATTTGAAAAAATCAATGAATAAAAATTCGTGAATGAAACAATGATGACATGGATTGATATTGATAGCATAGCAATCGATATTTTGGATCAATTTCAAAAATCCAAATACTTCACCAAGTTGGACTTAAAGTTAGGATATCACCAAATTCATGTCAAAGAAGAAGATACCTAGAATACCACCTTCAAAACTAGGAAAGGTTTATATGAGTGGTTAGTCATGTCATCTAATGCAGGAGCATTAGGCTCAGAAAATCCTTTGTTTTTTAATAGACATAGGGGTCTTGTGTTTTCAAAAGAATATTGGTTTCTTATGTAATTATTAATGTTTTTGAGTGATTTTTGATGAGAGATATTAAATATTGAGAGAAATTTGTAAATGTTCCTGAATGATTGGAGAATATGAGGGAAGTAGGATAGTTGAGATTCTATAGGAAATGGGAGATTTGATTGTAATTCCTAAAGTGGAATTGGTTCCATGATTTTATGAGTTTGAAAGGATTTTTAGGGATAAAGGATAGATTTTAGGACTTTGAGGATTTGGAGGATTTTGTTGAGATAATGGAGGACCTGAACCTAAATTGGTTCACAATATTTTGTATAAACTGTAAAGCCTCAAGGCAAAAGGAGATAGAAATGGTAGAGGCAAAGATTCAGGTTTTAGGCAACAGGGGTTGTTGTTGTAAGTCTATGGGAAAATTTTGATAGAAAAGCCATTGATCAGAATATCATGCCAGAGAGGAAATATTTTGTAATTGTTTGGTTATTTATATACAGAGAAAATTCAATTCTATTTTGAGTGATTATGTGCGCATTGATTGGTTGACAGATTGTGTGTGAGAAATGCTTAAAATTTATGAACATGTGTGTGATAAAACCCTGCAGTAAGGGTTTGAAATGGTGGTTCTGCATACCATTGGAAAGTTTGATGGAAACCCCGAGATAGGGTTATAATTATGACTGAGTTGAGGTGCATAAAGGGGTTACATATACTTTTGAGAAGACTGGATGCGTTTTCAGTCATCGATCACTGAAAGGATCGATGACACATAAGCGAAAATGTTTTTGTTTCAATTTCGACATTTGGGTACATTGGACCATATGCATCAAAATAATGTTCGATCGAATAGTAAATGCAGATCAAGACTGGAACAAAGGTTTGATTTAAATTGATATTTAAAAGAAAACTCTGGTTATTTACATCACAATAACATGTTGTTTTGAAACCCAATATTTCGGCATGGAACTGGAGGATAGGCGCATTAAACTATACAGAAAGTTCAGGAGGGAGTCATGCGAAAGAGTGCAGGTTTGAATATGAAAGAAGAATCGTAAAAAAAATGAATTGCATTTGTGTGGAACGGAACCAGAATTCAGGAAAGAGCAAACGAGAGGAGCTTTGGTCGACAGAGTAAAGTGGAATAGTGAAGTGGTTTCTGGAAAACCCAAAATGGGTTTCGCGCGGCCTTCAGATGGTGAGTGGTAATCATCTTTTTGAACGCGATAAAGGTCAGCGTGTGACACGTAGCAATCACCGGTGTTCAAATACAACCTATTTCGCGTGCCTTTGGGTTGTTAAAGTTTGAATTTTATTGGAATGCAATATCCATTGGATATACGCATAAATCGGTTTTGGAGCGCGATGAAAGATAAACTGTCGAATTTGTTTGGAAGTTAACGAAAAGTAAGTGGGTTGTCAATGCTATGGGACCCAAAATATATGCGTTGGTTTATGTTTAACCAAAGTCAATTTCGTAAAATACGAATCATTAAAAGGTGAGTTATTAAAGTTGTGGGGCCAGAACATAATGTATATTGGTGCTTGGCCTTTTTAACCAAAGTTAAACCTTTGGGTATGAAATAAAATGTTAAGTATGGGCTCGAAGATTTGTTTTGGTACTTAACCAAAGTTGAAGTCGAATATATATTAATGTTCTTGCCATGCGGATTGGTGATCATATATGGTGGATGAGTAAAGCGTTGGGCACATACATTAATGTATGTGTTGGTCCAAAGATTTATTTTGGGTTTTATTACAAATTCGAATATTTATTCGATATTCATGAAGTGGGTTTTGGTTATGTTTTTAACCATATGTTAAGAAAAGAAGCAAAGCTTCCACATTAGAGTTTGCCCAATATGGGAATTATCTTGGTTTAAAAATGAACCATGTATGTTTAAGGTGAGAATGTGGGTTTTGCAGCCTTCGGCTGCATCATCATCTTGCGTATTTAATGAACCAACTACATTCATGAGGTTGATGAATGATATATTGCACCCTTTTATAGATTCATTTGTATTTTTTATTTATATGATATACTGATATGAAATTCTACCTAGCAAGAGCACATCTCACATATTATGCAGGTGCTAGAGACAATGAAGAAGCTCCAACTAGTGAAAAATCTCAGGAAATGTGAGTTTGAACAAAAATATTTTGTGTGTCTAAGATATGTGATAAGGGGAGGAGAGTTGAAGATATATATTTCTAAGATATATTCCATCATAAATAAATCATTGCGTATTAATATTTTTGAGGTCAGAAGCTTTTTTGGGGCAACACAGTACCTGAGGAAATTCATAGCCTCATTTTTAGTAGTACCAACACTAGTGCACACCATAAAAGTGATTTGCGAGAGTTTACAACGAATAAATGGTTAGTAGAGAAATAATAAGATTAGACAAGCATAATTTTTGGAATTACAAAATTTGCAACAATCCTTTAGAAATGGAGAAGGATGCGAGTGTGTATGCTATTGGAGTGGCCTTGATGCAAGGAGGAAAACATGTATGTGCATATACAGAGGATGAGAACTTGAAGGAGGTGTTTTAGCAGTTGTAGAACCAGATTCTTGTGCATGATGGTGACAACACATTTGAATACAATTTACATAATGGGTTACTCAACATGCTAGATAAGTTATGTGTTCCTAAAGATGAGTGCCTACAATTGATTAAATAGGCTCACACCTCTAACATTGCAAGGAATTTTGTTATAGGGAAAATCATGGCCAACTTGTAGAGGTATGTGTAATAAACCAAGATGCAAGAAGAGATAGCTATTTTCATAAGAGGATGCATGTTTTGCTATACTAGCAAGCCTAGCAATAAGAAAAATGGTCTATAACATCCCTTTCCTATACCGCCACAACCTAATCATATCCATGGACTTTGTGGGAGGTTTACCAACAACCAAGAATGGGCATTAATACCTATTTGCACGATAGGTGATAGGTTCAACAATATGCATTTTAATTCCCTATAAAAATACCATCAGTTGGAAAGAAGTATCAAACTTGTTCTTTGGACAGGTTTGGTTGCACTTTAAGATATCAAGGAATATTTTTTCAGATAGGGACAAAACATTTCAAAATGAATTTTGGATGACATTGTGAGAGAATTTGGGTAGGAATTTGAAAAGGTATATAGTATTCCATCCACAAAAATGGGGAGAAAAGAAGCAATCAACATGAATTCAGTGTAGATTTTGAGGGAATACAATCAAAAACATCTAAAGACTTGGGACTATTGTATGTAAAACACTATTATAATAGAGTAGTTTATACTTCTATCAATAAGTACCCATTTGAAAAAAAACAGATATTTTACACCATCACCTTTAGATATTTCATATTGGTAGCAAGGAGGGGAGAGGGAGGATCTCACAGGGGATTCCTTAAGGGAAAAAAGTTATCGAGAAAAACAAGTAGATCCATATATAGGTACGGGAGACATTGAAAAATTCATAGGAAAAATACATGGTTAGGAATGATCAACACAAAACATAGAAGTCATTCAATGTGGGAGATAGAATATGGTTACAATTGAACAAGGAAATGAAATAACATATTGGTAAGAAAATCAAGGTTCTGTGATATGGTCATTTTGAGATACTAGAGAAGGTGGGAGATAACACCTATAGACTCAACCTATCCCCATACATGTGAAATTACATAGTGGTGAATGTATAAAATATGAAACTCTATGAGCCTTCCATGTTGGATCAAGAAGAGGAATAAGTCCTACTTTCTATAGAGGATTTAACACCACATACTTAACCAGAATTGAAAGAGGATACAATTTTGCAGAAGGGGTCCAAAACTACAAGATGGATGTAGCATGACCTTTGGAAGATTGGGTTGAAAAAATAAACTTCCAGGAAAGGCTAAATTCTACACCTGAGAGAAGGTAGAGGAAAAAAATTCTCACCTCATTTAGTAAAATATTTTGAGGACCAAAATCCTCCAAGAAATGAGAAGCTATGGTCCATATTGGATCGTTATATTATTTTTCATCCATATTTATACTTTATGTTGACACCTAATCATCTGGGATTGGGAAATTATTGTAAATATTGTAAATATAAAAATAATAAAATGAAGATACATTGGAATTTCTAAGGGTCTCTCTCTCCAATATATATATTAATGACTATTCTTAATAGAAATCACACAGATTCATGGAGTTACCAATACCTGACCTCACATGGTATTGGATCATAGGCCTTAATTTAGCATTTTCCTTATCAGTAACTCCTCCGATCTCCGCTCTCCCTTGACATAAACTTTGCATTGTGTTTTTCATTCCCTGAAGTTCTGCTCCTAGTAATGCAAACCCTACTTTTTCTTGCGGACGTTGAAGGTTGAAAATTCATTTCAGCATTGAAACATTGGCAGCCAAAGCACCTGTCAACTCTCGACTATTGAGTGAAGAAATGAATTTGAACCGTGAGATGTGAGCCTTAATGGTGGTGCGAAGAGTTTGACTGTTTGAGTTACATATTGTAGAAAGGGATAACACTTGTTTGTATATAACACTTGTTTGAATGCATATTTTTTAATGAAATCGTATATATTATTTTGAATGGGATATAGTATTAATGTACGTGATTCGTATTTGCAGTGAACTATATTAACATACATTGTTTCATGCACTAATATTTGATGTATATGGTTGCACGTGCATTGAATATATTTTATATGTGTGTTGATTCTATGCATTGAATTACAGTCAGATGCATTGAATTATATGTGTGTTGTATTGAATGTTGAAGCATCTATGTGCATTGAGATTTGAAGTCCATGTGTTGTTCATGGTATGTGTGTTGAGTCAAGCCATTTAAATGTGTCTTGAACTATGTGTTGTATGTTGTGATGAGCTTCAAGCATTGATTTTGGGTTATTTTGATTGATTTTTTTTAAGAAAAGGTTGTAAGGTAGCCATTTGTTAGTATGGAATATTTTGGAATGTGTACCAAAAATACCTCATTTAAGTCAGGATTGACTAGTGACCCTAACAACAAGTGTGGCTCCTCATACTTCATATTTGCAACAAATATGTGAGAAAACCTGCAAAAACAATGGATGTATGCAAATCTAAAAGCATAAAAAACAAATATAAATATGATGTAAAACCAAATCTTAGAAATTATTTTGAAATAAAATAATTATATTAATACACATGGCCAAGGAGATTTGCAAAAGGTTGTAAGTCCCGCTCAATGGGATGGGTCCTTTGATGTCCTGGTTGCTTTATAATTTAGATCTTCCTCTCTCTCTAATCTGTTAAACCTAAACAATGTAGAACTAAAAAATGGGAGCTCAAATGGTATGTGACGATAATGGTGACGATGATAATGATCATGGTGAGAAATGGATTAAAAACCCTCTTATTTATAGCAAAGTATTGGGTTGATCTATGGAGAATAATAAAATATTATTGAACAAAATCTAGATCTAACCGTTTGGTATACTTTATTATATTTTTGGAGAGGGAAAAAATATTTAAAATGGTTAAATACCTTTATTTAGAAATAATTAACAAACAAATGATTTGTTAATTATTTCGCGAATGTTAAGAAAAGTTGGAAAATGAAATAATTATTAAATAATGATTTAATAATTATTTCAAATATAGAAATAAGGAATAATAAAGAAATAATGATTTATTTAATTATTCTTAGGTGATTTAGTCAAACACGACAAGGAATATTTATTAAGTAATGATTTAATAAATATTCCTAGAGAAAATTAAATAAATAATGGTTCATTTAATTATTCTCATGGGTTTTAATCGAAAATAACTTAATAAAAGTGGTTTATTAAATTATTTTTTATACTGAAAGTTATTTTACTATGGTAAAATTAAATTCACATGGTGTATTTCGATCCACCTAGTTAGAAATTGCGAGGTGATCATTTTTTGGTGATAACACCTATTTGCAAGAGATATATATTCAATTTTTGACTAATCATGATCCATTTTAGAATTTCATTTAATAATGCATTCACTGATCTCCATAGTTGGAGTAGTTGTCACTTGAAAACATAACTACCATGAATGGTTCAGAACGATAAAGCATACCCTCATTTTCAATGAATTGTGGAAATGAGTATGTGAAGGAGAAGTTGGGAATCCACCTAAAAATCCCAAATTAGACAAAGAGCTCTTCATATGGGAGAACAAGAAAAACAAGGCTTATGCCTTGATTGTTGCATCAATAAATGAAGAGTTGAGTTGTCGCATTGCATTGTTTACCAATGCATTTAGTGATTTAAAGAAGTTAAAACACTTATATGACCCACACTCAGAGCTTGAAGTAGTTTAGTTAATGACCAAACTCTTCAATATAGAATTGAAAGATAATTATTCCCTTGCCTAGTCTCTGAAATCATATCTAGTATGCATGAATTAGAAGAAACATGTGTTAAAATAGACGTTCCTCTCACACATTTCGTCGAGGATCCCGCATATTCTCATTATCTTGAATCACTGAAAGCCAGTGGAAAACTTAAAATTTTAATTCTCTTTTGGAGAAGTTGGCAGAAAGAGAGAATTTTTTTGTGAAGAGGAAAATGGCTACTCCATTTTTTGATGAAGTTATGTTTCTTGCATAGAAAGAGAAGAACGAGGCACAATATTCTTCTAGAGGAAGAGGTGGCGACGTGGAAAGAAGAATAACAAAAGCAGGGGGGAATTACAAGGGAGGAAGACTTGATCTTCATTATATACGCTGCAACATAAATGGAAATGATGCTTCCACATACAATCTCTCTTGGGACAAAATCATACAAGAAAGAAATGAAGAGAAAGGTAAATCAACAGATCTATGGAAAGGTAAAGTGTTAGTGTAAAGTTTTTCTGCGAGTGAAAATCCCTTACTAATTAAGTTATAGGTGATTTATAACCCTAACAAGAAAATATGGTTGTATCTTTTAGGGTCCTATAAATACAGGATTCATAATTTTGAATTGGCTTTTGATAGTCTTGTAAAATATGTACATACCTTGCTTTCTGCAAGTTGTTTTCCCCTATTTTGAAAAATAAAAAAATAAAAAATAAAAAACAGGGTAAAAAGTCCTAAAAGAAAGATCAAAGAACTTAAAAAATATAGACCCCAAAAGAAAAAGATGAAAATAACACATGAAAGTGTGCAAGTCCAAATGCCACTACTTTTTACTTTTTACAAATGATTATGGCAGAGTGCCAATAAATGCCATAATCCATGATGAGTTAAACTATTTAAACTTGACTTGTCATGTTTTCAATTTCCATGTTTTAAATAATGAATAAAGTTTTGTCAGACAGTTTAATCCTGACAAATCAGTAGATAGGTAGAGAATAATGAGGAGATCATCAGTTTAGTTTGAGCCCTCGGATGAAATAAGGTAGAATTAGATAGTTTTATGCTTTCAAAAGAATAAAATGTTATAAGGTAGCAAGCTTAAATGCACCTGCTAAAAAGAAGAAAAAATGTTAGAGTAATGTTGGGTAGGTAGGAAAAAGTGGGAAAAATCATGTAATATTCATCACCAGGAAAAAATCACCAATTTCCCTCCCCTTGTAGGTATTTAGTATTGTATACTTCCAGTCAAAGAGGCTCAAAGCATTTCTCTGACTTCTGTTGGGACCAGAGTCAAGGCTTGATGACTGGATAGCGGAAAATGTTGAATTATTATGATAAAATCCCCTTTACCATTATTTATCCCTCATTCATACATTTAAGTTATTTTCATAAGTAAAGATTCCTTCTTACTTAATGAAACTTAAAATCCCATTTAATTAATTTCCTTCATTCATAAAAATACAAAAACCCTAAAAAAACACTCTATCCTAAGTAAATTGGTGAAATGATGAAATAATAAGCTATGCTTTTATTTATTCAATCTACTTGGCCATTTAGTGTATATTTGTGTATTCCATCTCCCCTTGTCATATTAACTTCTAACTTACTTTATTAATTCCCTAAAAATAAAACCTTATCCTATCTATATAATTCCCTTTATCTAAAATACTCCCTAAAACCCACTATTATAAAGTTTTTAGACCAAAGTTAATATGCACATGCTAAATTAAAAACCCAAATAAACACCCTTTGGTCTAAAACTAACATTAATTAAATATCCCGCCCCTATAGTTATTAAACCCTTCAAACAAGTATAAAAACTATATAATAAAATAAATAGTGCAAAAATGTGTCTTTACCCACATATCCTATGTATTTTGTAATAAAATGCATATACCCCGCTCATAGCATTTTTAGCCTAAGTCAGGAAAGATGTTTTATCACTTTATAAAGGTTGAAAAAGCTTTGAAAACTCTCGCACATATCCGCCTCTAAGCAAGCAAAGTCACCTTTTTTAACCTAAGGTAAGGTTAAACATCGCAAAACTTAAAACCTCACCCTTTCCATATTTATCCATGTTATATAAAACCTCACGTTTTATATAATTAACCCATGATATATAAACCATCACAACCTGCCTCTATATTAAAGCTTTTCATAAGAGCTAAACCATAGTTAAACCAACTTAATCCCACCTCATGTACCTTCGATTATATATAAAACTCTTTTATATATAAACATACGATTATTTAACCCTTTTAACCATATGTATGAAACCCGATTTTACATATAAAACCTTTGACAAACCCCACTTAACAATGCCCCAGTCCCACCTTTGATTGCCCGCAGCTTTCAATCAAATCCTCACCCTTCGCTCTCATACTCCAGATCCAACAGCTCTTAATCAATTTCGTGTAGAAAAATAAAGCACCCTTTCCAACACCAATCGAGCGAGAAATGGGTGGTTTTACCCATTCCAGCCCCCGCAACGTGTCAATATTCTGTTGGATCGCGTTCGTTTGGGTAAAAACATCTTACCACCTGAACCCAATGCGAAAACTGCTACCGGTTTCACATTTTAAAATCCAAACTGCCCCTGCCATTTGATAAGACATGCATTTAATGCATAGATGATGATTAGAAATCAAAGTTTAAAACCTTTGTTATATCACTTTGATGTTTATTTTGTGTTTCAAACTGTAAAAAACTTCCGCTCGACTGAGAAAAAACCCTTTTGATCAAAATTATTGACTTATATTGGGAAAAAGTCAAAATTGACCACAAATTCTCCATTTGAAGACCATTAAAGCCATTCGACTACACCAGCAATCCGGACTAGACTTCAAATTCAATCGCGATTTCCTAAGAACCCTTCAAGCAATCAAATACCTGCATTCAAAGGTATTTCTCGACAATCAAGACCTGCAATTTCAAAGTTTAGACCAAGAATCATTGAACCAGGTTTCCAATTAAGGATTTTACCAAAGAAATTGTCCAAAAACACCGAAAAAGAGGCCAAACCCTAGCCAATTTTTTCCAGAAAGTTATGAGTCCGAAAGAAGCACTTTTTAAAGCCAATTTCCTCAATTTGTGACCTCTGAAGATCAATTTCACATAGAGAAAATGGTTTAAAGCCTTTATATATCTTAAAAACCTCTTTTTACAGTCAAATATATTCAGGAAACCCTAGTTTTCTGTCTTATCCTAGTTTATATTGTCTAACAAAGAAAATTCACTCTTGCAAACAGTTTAAGCTTGTAGTAGTTAGTCCAAAATGACTAAAAATCAAATCATAGCTAAACTTGGAGGTTATAAACCAACCAAGCCTGGATATTTCCTAGATATTTCCTTTCTAAAAAGGTTCCTAAGTGAAATGCTTTTATTCTATTTCTAATCTAATCATATGCAAATTGTATTCTAATTTAAACAGAAATATCTAATTCTAAACTAAACCCGGGATATAATCTTGTTTATGCGATCTAAAATGATTTCGAATAACAATCGATAATAAAGATCATTCAACTGTTATAAGAAAAGAATTCAATAAAGATAAACCACTTCATATAAAAAGTTAGATGAAACAGTTGTGAAAAAACATATCGCATAATAAGCTATTCATACATTAAGCATAAATAAATATTTATCACCATACAAAAGTGCCAAATGATAACTTAAGCATTCAAGCATCAATATATAAATAACTGAATATAAATATCACTTTAACACAGAAGCAGAAATAGTTAAGAGATAAAAGTACCATTTATAACTGGTTCTACTCATGAGCTAGAAGCAATAATGACTTATTTCTTCTTAATCCAATATCTACTAAGAGTATAGAAGTGCAACATCAGTAGCAGATATTAAACACAGATATCAATAAATCTCGTTCCATTCATTCATCAAAACCTCCTCTGAGGGTGCAAAAGTGCATGTTCTGAGGACAAGTTTTTGACAAATTTCAGGACCCTTCTCTAAATGCATGAGAAGGGTTTAAATACTACTAACTAAATCTAATTATAGTTTATTACAAAAATTTAGGATTCGGTTTAAATGACCGTCCTTTTTCTAGGAAAAAATAAAGTAAAACTAATACTAAATCTAAAACTAAAATTAACAACTAACTATTTATGAATCTGATCTTTGAATTTGCAAGCATCTAGCATTGATTTGAGAAAAGGAGGCTGGTCGACTTCAGATTTTAATTGTCCCGAAAAAATGGAATCGGCAAGTGTTGGCGCGATCTTCTTAGCAGAATTAATGATGCAATTAAGAGCATTGCATTGACTGTGTGGTTTTACCAGACATGTCCAGTAAGAATCCCAATTTAAATTTGTCAATCCTTGAATTGATTTTTCCTTTTCTTCAGATTTCTGTTTCCACTCTGTTTGCAATTGCTTTGCTTGTGGTAGGTATCCTGGAATAGTTTCTGAAATCAAATTAACTTTGTGCAAATTTTCATTTACACAATCAGTAATGTTGCTTGCTGCTGTAGCTGCTTCCTCTGCTGCTTTTTCTGCCTCTCTGATCTGTGCATCCCAATTATTGAAGAGCATTTCTTTATGACCGTAATTGATGATTGGTGCTCCTGGCCTTTTTCCTTCATCTGACTTTTGCCAATTTAAATAGTTAGTAACTATTTCATTAGTTAAATCATAATCATGTCGTAATTCTACGACATGATTAGTGATTTTATCACTTTCTTGACAAAAAGAGTTCCATTGTGAAATTTTCTGGCATAATATATCTTGTTGTTGCAGTAGTTGATTATTCAAGGAAATAGATTCTGAGATAAACTCTGTAAGCTTGGGGTCATATTTATGCATTTCTTGCATAATCTGTATTTGTTTCTCTTTTTCGGCCAAGCTTTTCTTATATCCGATCTGTATTTGTTGAAACTCTTGTTGTAACTTTCAAGTTGTATCTGTGCTTCACTGTTAGCATGGGCTTGTTGCAATTGTTGTTGCAGAACTTGTATTTGATCTTCTTTTTCATTCAATAATAGCTGTACCTCAGATGCTTTGTCAATATTTGCGGAGGCATAAGCTCCTGTAATCTGAGATAATTTAATAATATTTTCAGTTGGATCCGTAGTAGGATATTTCCATAAAACATCCAATTGTTCTGCATCAGTAGAGAGCACACTTTCTAATTTCCTTTTCTTCCTTTGCTTTCTTACTACTGCTTTATGTTGTGGACTATAGAATATATCCACAGGAGGAATTTCCTCTATTTTAAGTACAAGCTCAGAGGAGGGAGTAATGGGCATATGTTCTGTTTCTGTGACATTGCTACTTATTCCTGTGATTAAACCTTTTGTTGTCTATACAGGAGTTTGTATGTTCCGTCCTTCAATACTAATCATTTCATTAAATGTCTCCCATTCCTTGTCTAACTGAGTGCTAACTGATGGTTGTTGTACATTGAGAGGGGGAATATTTAACTGTGGAGTGGTTGAAGTCTGTTGTTGTGAGAGCTCTTTTGATTGAGCTGTATCCTTCACTGAGCCTTCACTTTAATCCTGATCATTATCTGACTTTTTTGAACGTTCAGAAGTTTCTTTGCCAGACTTTGACTTAGACCTTTCTGTATCTGAGCTGCCACTGAGACTGACACTAGGAGTTGGTTCCCTTGCGGGTTCCAAACGCAAATTATCCAAGGAGATAGTAGTCAACCTTCTTTCTCTGTACATTTTAAACTCTTGGAATTCTTCTGGGGAAAACTGTGTTTGAGCTTAATGCAAAATCTCTTTAAATGTGCATTTTTCTTGAAACATATCATCAAAATGATCCTCTTCTCCAGAAAATACTCTTACCTTGACTGCAGTGGTGAAATCCTTAACAACATCATATGGATCAAATAGCCTTCTTGGAAATTTAAACAATTGTAAACATGTAATATTGTTTACTTCCTTAAACGCATGACCAACATCAAATAATGAAAATGCTCCGCAGGACACAGGAAATTGTGGCCAGATGGCCTTCTTTTTATCCTTTAATTCTTTTGTCAAACCTCCCTCTCCACAGGTTTGATATGCAATTTCCTGAGCTATGAGTTTATCCGAAACATATAAGGGTAAAACATGAGGAGAAGCAAAGCTTCCAAAAACCTTAACATAGGTAAACAATTCTTCTCCAAACCATCTTGCGACAGGGAGAATGTCTACTTCTGCTTCAGGGGAAAGCCTTGGAGCATCCTTATTATACAACACTCTATATAGTGGCAACATTATGCCATGGCAAATCTTGTAAAAATGAGGAATGAAATTTGATTCCCACAATTCTTTGTCATAAACGTGAATGGGTAGGGGATTTTGAATTGTCCATTGCCAACCCATTAAAGGGAACTTAGAAACAAAACAGATTGAATCCATAACATAGGCAGATAGGTAAAAAGGAGGATAAATCCTCTGAGAGACAGTCCGTTTAGACCGATAATTGAAAATAGCCGTGGCTAAGTTATCAGACAATATCTTAGCCCAATCCACAATGGTAGCGTTAACAACAGCATTCAATAATGGTAACTATTTAGGCAAAAACTTATTAATGTCAGGCTTTCCAAAAATCCTACATAGCATAGCAGCAACAAAACAATATGGAGAAGTAAGAGAACCAGTACTATACATACCGTGTTTATCTTTCTTCAGTGGTTCATCTTTTCTGGACCATTCCTTGGTGCATTTCGCCAAGTTTTCATTTTCCTTGGCAAACTTCTCCATAAATTGTTTGTTGTAAGTTTCCCGAGGTTCCGGCAAATGATACATAAGCCTTAAATCTTCTGGGGTAAATGACCCGATGAGCTCCTGATCTTGAGTTTTAAACTGTGTAGCCGTAATATCAGTGCTATCCAGCACCCATTTCACCATGTCTGTATACGGAAGAATTCTAGGTCTTGCTGCTATCCAGTGCAAGAATGAACAAGCCAACTCTGTAAGAGATGCTTCAGAAGAATTACTTGAATCAACAGTAGCCGCAACCTCCATTACTCTGGGATTTTCTTCTTCAAGCAAATTATACATACCCTCCCAAGTGGTGATACCAACGTCTTTTTTGCAGGCAGTGTCTATGTACAAGGACGCCATCTCTTTACTTTTAGATCTCGGATATTTCTCTTTCTTTCCCATAATACTCTGAATATCGCTTTGTATAGTCCTCTGTTCTTCGCGCCTGCAATTTTATGAATTAAGTGAGAATAATGATATGAGAAAGGTGACGGGATAGTTTTAAATGCTGAAGGCGTATGAAATATATTACTTTAATGTGAAATAACCCTTCAATCAAAACAAAATATTTTTTCATTAATAAATGACAATCAATTCATTAACTTCACATAAAAGCGCATAACGGGTCTCGATTTATGGAAATATTTTCTTCGTACAACGAGATTTAAGAATCTGTGATTTGCTTTGCAATATCGCAAAATCGCAATATTGCAGATCGCAATATCTGTAACATCACAATATCCCAAATCGAAAATTTCGCAAATCGCAATCTCCGTAACATCGCGAAATCGCGATATCGCAATATCGCGAAATCACAATATCACAAAATCTAACATATGAAAAATATATGTTAATATATTTTCTGCGATATGCGATATGCGATAACTGTTGTCGCACATCAATGATTTGAAGCGTAAGATATGAAATGCGATAAATATTTTAATGCATAGTTTTGGATCGCGCTATCGCAATTTAGAAAATTCTGCTTGCAAAAGATATCTTTTACTCACTTGCAATGGATGCAATATTTTTTCAAAAAAAGATTTTATTCTAATCTATCATAAACTTAAGTTTATTTAAAGATTTTCCAAGGAATTTTCTCAAGTTAATGATAGTAAGTTTTATTGAAAAAGAAAACAAGCACTAATTAATGTTTTGGATTTTTAAACTAAGGGTCTTCACTTATTTAGTATTATTACTAATACTAAATAAGAAGGGGGGTTGTTGCTGGCCACAACAATTGACGATTCACTTGGAAAAACCAGTTATCTCTGCTTTTCTTTTGAATTTTCTAAACTTTTCAAAACAGAAAATTTTCCAGAAAATCAAAATTTATTATAAAAATACAAAGTACATTATGTTTTTATCTATAAATGATATTTCATTTCTTCTATGATCAACTTTGACTATTCACTTCCTCAAGCTAGTCCTTGTATCTATATCAGTCATTACTTGGTTTAAAAAGATAAAAACAAAAGGCTTCTTTGTAAATCAGTTTGAAATATGCTCATTTGTCGTAGGTAGAGCCACTGCTGCCAGCAAGCGTCTATAGCCTCGATAGGGTTACCTATTACCCAACAATGATCCTATGTCCTACTTAGAGAAATTTACAATTTTCAAAGAGAAATCCATATTCGCACTTATTGTTTTTATTTTATTTTTACCCTTAAAGAACAATGTCTTGGTTTGGTAGCCAATTTATGGCAGTGCCATTCACTTGATTTATAACTTTGCTGAACAAGATGACTCATGATGAGACCCCTTGCCTTTTGATTGCAATAATCTCGAGTCATTGCCCTATTGTGGTATGCAGTATTGGCAAAGTCAGCAAGCTATAATATCTATGATCATGATAAGCCGGCTCGTGATGAGACCTCTTACTCTTTAAGATAAAGTGTATCATTGGATTATTCCCTGAACATTGTAATTTCCTAAGTGGGGAGGAAGTCATTGTTTCCTTAAGATAGCTCTGGACGACAATAGTAGAGTTTTTTTTGGAAAGAACTTTTCTACAGAGAATCTTCATTTTGTTATAGATACATTTCATTGAATTGATACAAAACATCTTCCTGCTAGAGGTCGATTTTTTATCAAAATTTACAAAGTTGAAACTAGTATCATTTCTAGGCTAAAGATTTTAACTATATCTTTGAATAATAATGATCAATATTCTAAAAAGAATTCTATTTATATAAGTGAAGAAATAAAATCTAAAAAAGAGAATTTGTATCTTTTTCGTGAATTCCAAGTGTAACCATTAACAACTGGTTTTATTAAAATAAAGAAAACTAATATACAAAATAGAAGAATGATCTCCTATGGAAAATATTTTTTGAGGATCTGTCCATTAATAGGTAAAGACTCTCTTTTTCCTGTTAAATCTTGTAACATAAAAGTAGATGGACCTAAGATCTCTACAATTTGGAAAGGACCAAGCCACATTTGCTGAAATTTCGTATGTTTTCCTTTTTCTTCATGAGCCTTGTCTCATTTTAAAACTAGATCTCCTATCTGAAAATCCTTTCTGGTTATCATGTTTGAATCAAAAGAAGCTTTAACTAATGCTTGATGATGAGCATGAGTTACTTTGGCCTTTTCTCATTGTTCTTCTAACTTAATTATTTCCATATGCTTTAATTGTAAAGAAGAAGTTGGTTATTCATCAATATATTGGACTAAGGCTAAAGAAGGGATTGTTAGATGAGTTGGAAGAACCACTTCTCTCCCATAAACTAAATTAAAGGGAGAAGTGCCAATAGAATCTTTCTGCGTTATTCGATCTGCCCATAAAGCATATATTAAAGATTTATGCCAATTTTTATGATTTTTATCAATGGTTCGCTTAATGATTCTGATTAAGTTTTTATTTGTGGATTCAGCTAACCCATTTCCCTGTGGATAATAATTGGCAGAATATTTAAGTTTGAAACCTCTTTTGAGTGAAAATTCAGTCATAGAATTACCAGAAAAATATGATGCATTATCAAACATTAAAGCGGAAGGTAAACCAAACCTGGTGATTATGAACTGATCTATGAACTCGATGATGTGTTCAGCATTAGCAGTCTTAAGAGGAACTGCTTCTACCCATTTCGTAAAATAATTAGTTGCTGTAATGATATACCTATGTTGTTTAGAAGAGTGAGGAACGATCTCACCTATTATGTCCAATCCCCATTGATCAAAAGGTTGATCAATGTTGACTGGTTGTAACGGTAATGATGGTTTCTTTTGTCTTCCAGCTGTAGTTTGACAAATTTGACATTTCCTTGCGTAGCTATGTGAATCTTTGAATAATGTGGGCTAGTAATAGCCTGCGCAGAGAATTTTATGTGCAGTAGCATCTCCAACATAATGTCCACCTGCTGGCCCATCGTGAAGTTCCTGCAAGACTTTTTCAGCTTCAGATTTCTCCAGACATCTAAGAAGAACATAATCATAATTCATTCTAAAAATAACATCATTTACAAGCTGATATTGTTTAGCCTTCAACCTTAGAGCTCTTTTCTTGGTGTAATCAAGATTTGGAGGTGCATATCCATTCTTCAGATAAAATATGATATCAACATATAATGATTCAACATTGTTTAGGCTTACCTCATATGTTTGTATTTCTTCAGATGGTTTTTCAGAAATAAGCGATGCTCCAGCTAGTATTTTGCAAAAACCTTGACCTCTTACAATATTTGCTGGTTTGATTTCTACATCATATTCTTGTAAGACAGTAACCTAATTGGCTCTTTTCCCATCCACATCTTTTTGGACTAAAATATTTCTTACCACTGGAAACGGTACTATGATTTTTGTATGAGTTTTAAGTAAAAAGGGTCTGAAATATTTAATTGCTTTGAAAACAACATAAGCTTGTTTCTCCACATCTGAATAATTCAATTCAGGTCCCTGTAAATTTGAACTGAAAAAAGCAATTGGAGCTTCTGCTTTGTCCTGATTTTCTTGAGTGAGTATCGCAACATAAGATTTATCAGAGGCAAATGTATACAAAATAAAAGGATCGGAAAAATTTGGAGTTTTTAAAGATGGAGCATTAATAATTACTTTCTTGATCAGATTGAATGCCTCATATTCATCTTTGCCCCATTTGAAGTTTGAATTATTTTTAATCATTGCTTACAAAGGTGATACAATTCTTGAAAAATCTGGCACAAATCTCTTTACAAAATTAATCTGGCCAAGAAAAGATTGCATAGCCTTCTTATTATGAGGTAGGGGTATTTCAGAAATTTCCTTGATTCTATCAGGGTCAATATGAATTCCAGATTTTGATACTATGAATCCAAGAAGTTTTCCTTCACTTAATGCAAAAAAGGATTTTTTGGGATTAAGTGAAATTCCATACCTTTGACAACGTTGGAAGATCTGCTTCAAATATCTAAGATGATTACTTCTTTTTTTGGAATATACAGTTATATCATCCAAGTAAATTACCACTGATTTGTTAACTAATCCCTTGAAAACAATGTCCATGGCTCTTTGAAATGTAGCACCAGCGTTGATTAGACCAAAAGGCATCTTTTGATATGCATAAGTGCCCCATTTGGTTCTAAATGTAGTTTTCAATTGATCATCAGGATGAACCAATACTTGGTTGTAGCCAGAGAAACCATCTAGGAAAGACATTAATTCTGATCCTGCAACTGCCTGTAATATTTGCTCCATAGGAGGCAAAGGAAAATTATCTTTTTGGCAGGCTTTATTAAGATTTCGAAAGTCAATACAAATTCTAATGTCTCCGTTCTTCTTTCTAATAGGAACAATATTGGAAACCCATTTAGAATGTCGAACGGGAAAAATAATTTTGGCTTTCAATAACTTATTGAGTTCAGATTTGATCTGATTTTCTAAATTAGGATGGATCTTTATCAAATTTTGTTGGACAGGTTTTTCATCATTGATCATTGGGATAGTATGTTGGATGATAGAAGTGTCATAAGTTTTGAGTTCATCATAGTTCCAAGCAAAGACACTTTTATATTGTTTCAAAAGACGAACATACGCTAATTTTTCTTCAGTTGCTAGGCCAAGGCCTAGATTGATATTCTGTGGTTTGGCATCAGTTCCAAGATTTACTGATTCATAATTCAAAGTTGAACTTTGCAGTTTTGAATTGGTATATCTTTTAAATCGATCTTTCAAATCATAAAGGTCTTCTAACTTGACTACTGACTTTGGCATAGCATTATTGGTGCTATCTTGGTGCAATTGTCTGTCATGTTGGTCCTCATCAATTATCTGATTGGTGTAAGATCCTTCAGATGTGAGAAAGTTTACAATATCAGGATCATCATTAAAAATTCTCCAATTTATAATGTTATCAGGAATCGAGGGTCTAAAGATTAATTCAATTGAAAATCGATCAGGGCTATAGTCTTCTGAAGGAATGAGTTTGGAAGCTACGTTGGCTAGGAGGTCTGCACTAGCATTCTGCATTCTGGGAATTGATGAAATATTAAATGCTATAAAATGTTCAGTCAGATCTTGGACTAAAGATTGATAATGCTTTAAATGACCTGATAAAAAATGTATAGTATTGCGTACCTGTTTGATTACAATTTCCGAATCTCCGAAAACTTGTATATATTTGATATCTAATCTGATTGCTTTGTATAATCCTTGGACTAAAGCCTCATATTCTGCGGTGTTATTAGTGCAATCAAACTCAAGTCTACAAGTCAGCATAATTTTTTTTCCCTCTGGACTAACCAAAATGCATCCTGCTCCTGCTCCTTCATTAGACTTATAACCATCAAAAAATAATTTCCAAAATAAAGATTTATTTACAGGAGTATCTACAAAATTAATACATTTAGAACTATCTGTTTGAGAATTTTTTTTCTATTTGAGATAAAACAGAATGTTCTATATAAGGTGAAGTATGAGCATTGAAATTTCCTAAGAAAGAATCAACTGAATAATTGCCAATGATATTACTGCTGTATGCAACTAGTTCATTCTCTCCTTCTAGTTCTGTTACTATGTATTTCTGATGTTTTTCTCGTTCAACCTTTATCTGATTTGGTTTACCTTTGTAAGGAAGCCACATATGCGACCAATCAGTTGCAAAGTATCCGTGAAGTTTTTTTGACCAATCTCTGCTAAGAATTAAGCCATAAAATTCTGGAATATCTGCAACTAAAATATCAATAACATGACATACCTTTGGATTAGATGACAGTCTTATGGTAACCTGATTTAATTCGCCAGTCACTTCAACTTGTGATCGATCTAGATGGACTATGCATACAACAGATTTTTTTGGTTGGATGTTCAACTTTGCACATATTGATTTTGGTAGAATATTAGATGAAGCTCCAAAATCCACTAAACAATTATGCAAATTTTTATTGAAAACTTCATAAGTAAGAAGAAATGGAGGAGTATGAGATCTTGACCTTCCTCCAATTAAAGCGATATTTTCAAGATCAACTTTACTAATCGTATTAGCTAGAGGTCTTCCCATTTCATTAGAATCTTGAGAGATTACAGAATCGGGCAAAGGTTTTTCTGGTACAACATGTAATTCTTTCAAAAGTACCTTTTGTTGGTGTTTTAACTTGCTCAATTCATAAAAAGTGATGTTAGCCCTAGTCTTTTTCATATATTCTATGATATTATACTCCATTTCATCCGGAACAATCAGTGTTCTTGCTGGAGTTAATGAATCTGTTTGGACTGGGCTAGTCTGAGTTGTTTTTGATGTTGTTTTCTTGGGTGCAACTTTATCCTTAGTCAATGAGCTTGCATTCTTTGGCTTAGGAGTGGATTGAAGAGGATCAAGTTGATTTCTACTTCGAGTGCTAACTGGGGATGCTTCTTGATCTTCCTCATCTGGGAGGATGAAATACCACATACCTTGTACTTCTACAACTTCTTCTTCATCGGTAGTTTCTTCAGTAGCAGTTTCCTCTTCATCTTCTTCTGATTCAGCATTAGTAATAACATTTGGTGGCGTTGGATCAGTTGAAGGGTTTCTTCTAAAAGGCTTGAAAGAATTTTTAGAAGATGTTTCTGCCACTTGTTTCTTAATCTCAACCATTTCGTTAGACATGGTTTTCAAAAATTTTTGCAATCCTTCTAAATCAAATGGATCTTTTGGTTGTTTTTTCTTGGGATCTTCCTTAAAAGTGACCTTCTTAGATTTTCGTTCCTCTATCACATTTTTCTTATCTAGGGCTATGATACGTTTCTCTACTGCTATTTCTTCCTTCATATTGTCTGCTAAAGTTGGTTTTTTAGCCCTATTAACGAAGATTTCTATGTTTGATGGTAAAGCATAAATGTACCATTCACTTCGCACTTCTTCACTAGGCTTGGAATCAGTAGGAATTTTGTTTAACAATTTATTGAAACGTGAATTAAAATCCTTGATAGGTTCTCTTGACTCAGCCCTAAGATTAGAAAAATCATTGATTAGTGTCGCTGTAGATCTGTCATCACCAAATTTAGTCAAAAATTGATCTTGAAAGATATCCCAACTAGTGATAGATCCAGATGGTAATGAAAAATACCATGATCCAGCTGCTCCTTGTAGAGTATAAGGGAAAAGTCAGACAACAACATCTTCATTAATAACTCCATTGAGATTTATGGATAGCATAAAATTGTTTATATGTTCTTCTGCTAGCATGCCTGCTTCAGGATTAAACTTAGGCAGCCATTTTTCAGGATGAGCTGGTAATTGGCTCAAGGGTGCAGGCATTAGGACTGCCCCTAGATTATTCCATGGCATTTGGGCCATCGTTGAACTACTAACAGAGGAAAGTGTAGAAGATGATACTTGTGATTGGGAAGATGAAGATGTTACGATTCCAGATGTTTGAGAAGAAGATGTGGAAGATTGAGTGGACTGATGTACAATAATTTGAAGTGGAGGGGTGGATGATTGACTTCGCGGTGAAGGGGTTGAGATGGATGATGATGATGAAAGAGTCTAGCTATCAGACCCTTTAGGTGATTTCCTCGCTCTCTTCCTTGTAGGTAGAGGTAATTCAGTTGGCTGAATGCCAAGCTTTTCGCTCTGTAATCTGGTAAGAGGATGAGCAGGGTTATATTGCGAAGTCACACTGCCTTGAGATTTATCAGATCTTTGAGGTGATAATGAAAATCGCTGAAGTTTGTGAATCAATTATTCAACGTCAGGAGGTTCAATAGCAGATTCTTCTGAAAAGTCAGGGTTTGTAGCAGTGTCTGTTCTTATTTTGACTTCTGGCTCTAGATTTAAAAACTCTATGTGCGATGGAGAAGTCGAGGAAGATGGTGAGTGTGATTTACTCTCAGAGTGGTATTTGGATTTTGATTTACTTGCCATTCATAATTCGTGGCCCTCCTTCTAGCACCAAATATGTTGAAGCCCCAAAAATCGGGTCTACAACAAGGGGGATACCCACCCGGTCCGGACCTTGGTTAGCAGCTCCTTTTCCGTTTGGTGTAGTGGGTCCGACTGGAGATGATGGGACCAGTTTCCCAATATGTGTGTGTGTGTGTTGAGAATATATATTTCCTTTCTAAAAAGGTTCCTAAGTGAAATCACTACAAAATTTAGCGGAAATTCCGACGGCCAATTCATCGCTATTCCGACACATAGTCGTCGCAAGAGCGACAGTTTGAGGGCGGGAAAAACGTGGTTTCTCATGCCGTCGCAGTTCCGACACAATTAAAAAGTGTCGCACTATAGACACTTCTTCCGTCGCTTCCGAACAGGCGTCGCCCTTCCGACGTCTCCCAAACCGTCGCGGTTCTGACGTTTGTAATCTGTTGCACTTCCGACGAAATGTGGTCCGACGTTTTGAACGTCACTCTTCCGACGTTTCTAAATGGTCACAATTCCGACACAATGTGGTCCGACGTTTTTAGCGTCGCTCTTCCGAAGTTTGTAATCTGTCGCAATTCCGACGAAATGTGGTCCGACGTTTTTAACGTCGCGCTTCCGACGTTTGTAATCTGTCGCAATTCCGACGAAATGTGTTCCGACGTTTTTATACTGTCGCTCTTCCGATGTTTTAGAGCTGTTGCAATTCCGACGCTTACAAGGCGTCGGTATTTCGACGGCGGGTTCAATTTAAAAAAAAAAAATGAAATTTTAAAAGAGGAAAAACGCTGTTTTGAATATATTATATGAAGTAAACCAGTCCATGAAGTCATTAAATTTTCACATCTGAAGATTGGAACCCAAATATCCATCCAGAAAAGTGGAAGTCCCACCCCAGACAATGATAGAAAAATACCCCATGTCACATACAGCGACTTGATATAAAACCCAGTAACGGTCCACATGGAGATTATCGACAATCTGAGAAATCATCCAAATATGCCCAAGGCATCTATAAGAAAGTGAAATAGCAGTATGTAGAATAGTAAAACAACAGATAGAGTACCGACGTCCATTGTTCCAAATACAAATTAAAGTACCCAAAATCCTTGAACAGAGAAAAACGCTAATCATGTGAGGAGTGTGATATGTCCAAAATATAAAAAGACCATCGGACCATATCAATAAACCAACATCGCTAGTTTTGAAGGCAGAGTGATAAACATTAATCATTTTTTTTTCACGAGAGAAAAAATGTTGTTTTGAATATATTATATGAAGTAAAACAGTCCATGAAGTCATTACATTTTCACATCTGAAGATTGGAACCCAAATATCCATCGAGAAAAGTGGAAGTCCCACCCCAGACAATGATAGAAAAATACCCCATGTCACATACAGGGACTTGATATAAAACCCAGTAACGGTCCACATGGAGATTATCGACAATCTGAGAAAGCATCCAAATATTCCCGAGGCATCTATAAGAAAATGAAATATCAGTATGTAGAATAGTAAAGCAACAGATAGAGTACCGACGTCCATTGTTCCAAATACAAATTAAAGTACCCAAAATCCTTGAACAGAGAAAAACGCTAATCATGTGAGGAGTGTGATATGTCAAAAATATAAAAAGACCATCAGACCATATCAATAAACCAGCAACATAGACCAGCATCACTAGTTTTGAAGGCAGAGTGATAAACATTAATCATTTTTTTTTTCACAAGAGAAAAAACGTAGTTTTGAATATATTATATGAAGTAAAACAGTCCATGAAGTCATTACATTTTCACATCTGAAGATTGGAACCCAAATATCCATCCAGAAAAGTGGAAGTCCCACCCCAGACAATGATAGAAAAATACCCCATGTCACATACAGGGACATGATATAAAACCCAGTAACGGTCCACATGGAGATTATCGACAATCTGAGAAAGCATCCAAATATGCCCGAGGCATCTATAAGAAAGTGAAATAGTAGTATGTAGAATAGTAAAGCAACAGATAGAGTACCGACGTCCATTGTTCCAAATACAAATCAAAGTACCCAAAATCCTTGAACAGATCAAGAAAAACGCTAATCATGTGAGAATTATAAGTAAATTTAATCTATTAACATTGGAAATAAAATTACACCGAAGTCAAAAACATTGCCTGGCCAGACTCATGGAAAATTTGTCATCAAAAAATCAAAAAATTAAGAAGACTGCCCTCATACGGGGAAACCAGTCTTGAACGTTTAATTTACAGAATTCAAAAATATTACAAAGGTCTAGCACAATAAAATAATCTAAAAGCAGCCCAATTAAGTGGGCTTGCTAAGCAAGAAAAACAAATTAACCAAACTACTCCTCCGGTGGTTCCTCCACGATTCAGCACCATGGGTGCAGTCTCAGGCGCAGTGGGCACAAGAGGAGACGGAGAAGCAGAATTCCAAGAAAGAAAGGAAGACAGACAGAGACAAAACCGAGAGAAATGCAGATATGCAGCAAGGTCTGGGCAGCAGTTCAGCTGGCCACTTCTCCTTATCGTCACAGTTAGCAGGCAATGTAATCTAGCAACCGGCTCGTCTGAAAAACCATAGCGAAACACCATTTTGTCGACCCGACTGCAATGCAATCAAAGGACGCCCGTCATAATAAATCTCTGATCATTAATAATGAGAGCCGAAGGCCGGATCATATTGGAGCATGCGGAATCGCTCACAGGAGTGGAGGTCCGATCTTGAACAATGTTAAAACTTAATTAATGCGAATTTGATGTGAAAACTTAATTGAACAACGTTAAATGTTAATGCGATTGATATGAAATCGCCACATCATGTCCCATCGCCTTAAATGCCATCGAATGCACCTGCAGCCGAGAGCAGGGCAAGTTTTGATTGAGGACACGTGGCAGAAATTGATTGGAGCGGGTCTTTGTTTGGGCCGCTCGCGCAGTGGAAATCCAGACTCTGAAAAATATTAGGGCGAATTTGATAAGAAATTCGCGTCACAACTCTCCCTCCGTACGCTAGCCCAACTTCGGACCCGAAAAATATTAGGGCGGAATTCATTTGGTTTTCGCGTCACAAAATTGGCCGACATCAGCAGGCTATTTTGGAACGCGAATTTGGTTTGAATTATGGTTTATCGCCGTTTGAAGTCCGACGGGCTCGACTTAAGAACAATTTTGTTTGATCCCATCTTATAAAATTTGTGTTGGTTTTCTTTGATAAAACACATATTTATAATAAATCATGGGAATACCACACTAAACATGTGGAAAAGTTATATAAATTATTGAGAACAATCATTTTTATGTAAAAATATCCAAATGTGCTTTTGGGAAATAAGAATTCGAGTATTTGGTTCATATTGTTTTAAAGGAAGTAGTGAAGTTGGAGCCTCAAAAGATGCAAGCTATTACAAAATGACCTATTCCTAAGAAAATCAAAGTTCTTAGAAGATTTTTTAGACTTACATGATATTATTGATCATTTGTTAAGAATTATGCATGCATTTCAAGTCCACTCACATATCTCTTGAAGAAAATATCATTTATATGGAATGACGAGGCTACTTTGGCATTCTCTCTTTCAATGGATGCCATGTCTTCTACACCAACATCGGTTGCACCTACTTTTGGTAAAACATTCATAGTAGAGTGTGAGACACTAGGACAAGGAATTTACGTAACATTAACACAATAAGGGATATCATTGGCTTTTAAAAGCAAGGAATTCAAAGAAAATATTTGGTAAGGAATTCAAAGAAAATATTTGGTGAAATCTATGTATGAAAAATAAATGGAAGCAATATTACATGCAATAAAAAATGGGGATAGTATATCATTGGGAGGCACTTTAAAGTCAAGATATACTATGATAGCATAAAGTATTTTTTGAAGCTATGGATTTCATTGGAAGATTAACAAAAATGAGGAGAAAAAATGCAAAGTTTTAATTTTGAGATAATCTGCAAAAAGGGTAAGGAAAATTTATTACATGATGCTCTTTCTAAAATAGAAGAGGCCTCAAATTTATATCCAATTACATTTTCTATTCCAAGGTGGCTAGAAGAAGCTTGCCATAATGGAAAAATGACAATAGTACTAAACAAAAACTAAAATTTATAAAGGATGGGATGAACTCTATGGAGCATTGGGAGTGAAAGAGAGATATAATTTGGTGCAAATGTAGAATATTTTTATGCACACATGCATATTTGAATAAACAAATATTAAGGGAGTCCCATGTCTCTGTGATGGTAGGACGCAGGGTTCCTTAAAACATCTCAAAGGATCAAAAAATATATTTTTGGAAGGAATGAAGAAAGATATTCAAAATTTTGTAAGAGAAGGTCGGGTTTGCATAATAAATAAAAGAGAGATAGTAAAATCTCTAGGGTTACTTCAACCATTCCACATACATATTCAAAGACTAGAAGATATATCAATAGACTTTATTACAGGGTTACTGAAATATAAAGGTAAGTATTACATTTTGTGGTCATTTATATAGACAAATTTTGTAGATTTTTTTTGTAGAGCTCAAAGTACATAAACAACAAGCCAAGTGGCAGAAGTGTCCGTGAAAGAAATTCATAGTCTTCATGGTTTTCCTAAAGTAATAGTAACAAGAAACTTTTGGAAATAATTATTTAATATGGGTGGAGAAACACTAGCTGCCATGAGTTCTACATATCAAACACAATCAAATGGTCAAACAAAAATAGTTAACAAATGTTTTTAAGGTTATCTACAATGTTACTCTTTAGAAAAAAAATCTTAATGGATGAAGTGGGTTCGTCAAGGAAGAATGGTAATATGATACTACCTATCACACATCTACTAAAATTTCCCCATTTAAGGCCCTTTATGGATATCCAACTCCTAGTATCTCATACTTTTTGCAAGACAAGTCCAAAGTATAGGAAACAGAGTCACATATGGAAAATACTAAAGAAAATTTGAAAATTATTATGGAAAACCTTCAAATGACATGAAACATGATAAAACAACAAGGGGAACAACATTGAAGTGAAAGATAATTTGAGGAGGGTAATTGGGTATTTTTTAGATTATAGCATTATAAGTAATCTTCATTCAAGAAAAAGAAGAATAAAGAATTAGCTCAAAATTGAAAACTGTTATGGCCCTAAATAATTATTCATAGGATTGCACAAGTGGTATAGAAGTTATATTTTCCTTCTTCTTGCATTCATAAGGTTTTTCATGTATCTTGCCTAAAATAAACCCGAAGAAAGAAGAAGTCAATTAAGACTCAGGCTGGAGGAAAAGAACGGGGTAAACCAAGGGAAAATGCTGACAGAGCGATTGTAGACACACCAACTCTCCTTAGGGGTCCAATTTTAGTTTTGTTGCGTCACACGATGATCTCTCTTCTCTGGCATTTACTTGTATTGAAGATCACTATTCTAGGAATAAGGAGTTATTTTCTCCAAAAATAACCCTAGCCAAACATTGACAATGCATCAAGGATATATTTCTATGCTTCATAAGTACATATGTTCTGCTTCTAAATCATGTCTTGGAAGTGGTTGTTTTGCTGGAAATTATTCACCAGTTGGTTTCATACCAAAGTCTTTTTCACATTTTCAGCATCCGATACATGAAAAAGATAATGGTTTAAAACAACATAAATATTTGAAATTTTGCAAGAATTGTCTGGCACACTTTGAATATGAATTTTGAAGTCAAGTGCATGATGCTGTATAGGATCAAGTGTCATTTTGAATACCAAATGTTTCACAAGAAACTTCTCACCATGCTACCCTACAGTAAGGATTAAATGACAATATTTCATCAACTATTTCCATAATAAAAGTGCACCTCGGCCATAAGACTAAACAACTACAAATGTTGTAGATCTAACAAGACCACACAATCAAATGTATTCCACAAGGCCAATACTGTATGAAAAATGAAAAGGAGTTTGCAACCAAAAATACCTTAGGCAACTAATTCAATTAGATACACCAAACCATCAGCAAAAAGGAAAACCGACCTACTTGGCCCCAATATTTTCAACTGGGTCCTCTAATTCAACCAATAAAAAGGCCAAAACCATAGCATTGAGATACATTTCATTACACTATCAATAACAATAAAATTTGACTCAGCCATAACCCTTTCCTTTTATTGCTGTGAAAATATTTATGCATTACTCTAATGTGGCTAGTCCATAGGCCAAGTAGACCACTGGGTAACAAATATGTTTCCTTTCACCTTTGAGTTTTCAAATTGTGCCTACCAAATCTAAGAAATTTAAGAGGGGGAACTAATACAACGTTAAAAAGAAAACCAGAGCACACATCTACAAATTACCTACTTAGCTACTGTCACACCATCATTAACTATTTTCGGAGAACCATGCTTGCTCTCCAAGACAAAATTTTTCCCTTCGCCCCAAGGGTGACTCCAACAAGATCAGCAAGTTTGTTCACACCGCCTGCAAGAGAAATTGACAATGCTTTCGGTAAGTGTGCAATTGAATGCCAGACCATATGCCAAAACAACCCTCCATGAAAAATTAAAATAACACATTAAAATCGAATATAAGTGGACAAGGAAAGATCCACCGCAGTGAAGTTTCACGTGCGGGTGACCTTCCTTTAAACATAATTTTTTCTCTGACCTGCAATTTTTTTGTCACTGAGCCATCCTTGTTGAAGTACAACTCCTTTTCCATAGCTCTTGTATCAACTACCTTCTCTCTGTCGCGTAATCTCAGAGTCCCTCTTCTTCTTGAGCGATTAAAGGAAATGGGTGAAAAAACTGAAAGAGAAGACAATTTTCTGCCATAATTATCAAACATTGCACCCAACTTCTTCCCCTTTCCATTGTTACCCAATGAGGTAGATGTGGCAATTGTTGTCATACTTCCCAAAGCAGAGGCCATCTTCTCTTATGCTGAATATGTTGGAAATGTTGTCATTGATGGCAAAGGAAAGGAGATGGCAAAGGTAAAGACAGGAGCAACACCTAAACTATCCATAAGGCAAAAGAGACAAAGGAGGTAGCAAAGAGGAAATGAATACAAAGAATTCTATGTGAAAGAGCTGTGATATATAACCATCTATGCATTAATGACTCAATTGCATATTGTATCCCTGGTGTGTGTCGAATAAATAAACTCTGTGGTGAGGGTTTTGGCGGAGTTCTGCAGAAAAATGAAGAAAATTCATATCCTTGAGAATCTGCTTGTATGTTCAGTAATGAGAATGTGTTCCTGATGAAAGGCTTCGCCTCTGTCTTTAGAAATTTGTATAGAAGTCTAACTGGACGCTCCGTGCTCTGGAACCAAGGTGATAATATGGTGTAATTGAATTCTCTTAGTTATAAGCCTCTGTGTAATGACTCAATCTCTGAATTCTGGTAGCCATAAGCTTCAGTGTAAAATTGGTAGCCAATAATGCCCTGGTAGTGATTATCCTACGAGTTTCGGGGTTAACTGTTTGATAGAACCCTTGTACATAATATAGGCAACGAACCGAGAAAAGGAGCGGAACTCTGCATCAGAGTATGGCGGAACCATAGTAAAAGGCGGAACCATAATCGTAGCAAATATATATATATATATAATTGAAATTGTGGAGAACAGAACCATAGTCATAGTAACAAAAATATATATATATATATATATAATTTAAATCGTTGGAGAACGGAACCCGGAGTAAAAGCGTTGGATCGGAACCTGGAGTGGAGAACGGAACCTTGCGAGAGGAACAATGAAGTGGTTTAGCGTGAACAATAAAGGCCATAAGTAGATTTCATCGCACCGCCTATCGACCATAAGTGGTATTTCCCGGAGGAGCAGCGATTCCATAGTTTGATCAACACGTGTCCTCTACCGAAATTCCAAAACCGCCGTTTAACGTGCGCCATTGCGCATTAACTATCGTACCAGGACACAGAGCGAAATGGACAGGAGCCGTCGATCTGGTGGGCCGACATTTGACGGTGATCGCTCGCAGGACCCGCACGAAGTTTAATGGAAGAGCCCGGGGGTTAACAAAGGTACAGTGCGCGCGTTTGATTGGTCTTTGATTGTACTGTGGGCCCGGGGCGGAGTCATATACAATGAATTTGGTTTATATCGTTTATTAAAGTCTGACGGGTTATTAATATACGGTGGGAGACTAAGGTTTCTAATTAATAAAATATTGCCGATTATCTAATAATATATGAGTGGATATATTATATATAATGACTGTATATGTGAAGGGCATCGTAATATGTATATGGAATATGCATATATGGTTAAACGTGCTGAGGGTCAATTTGCATGGTTTTAATAACCAAAGTATTATGTTGATTATAATAGTTGTATATGGTTAATTGGCGCGATCTGAAATATGAAATATGTGAACGGGGCCTAATACATGTACATGTAATGGACTGTCGGATTATAACTGAAGAATTGAGATATTAAAAATGACCAGACTTGTTTTTATTAATTTAGCCAATGTGGAATAAAGAGAACATGCGAGAGTGCCCGGATTGGGAAAATGATTGGACAATGAAAGTTTGGGATGCATTTACACACAGTTAAGTGAAATATTGAAAAGTACTGGGAGTATGGTTGATTTATTAACACTCCAGATTTAAGCATTGAAACTGCCAGCGTAGAACAAAGCAGATATTGTGAGATTGCCCGGACTTGGGAAATGATTGGGCATGAAACTTGAATGCAATTATGAAAAAGAAAAAGAAGAGGAGAGCATGCAGAGATCCACAAAGATTACAGGTTTGACAGGAATATGTACAGGAATGAGTTGGACAGGTGAATAAGCACAGAAAACAGGGAATATATAGATGACAGTGAACAAAGTGTATGCAGAACAGGTTCTTAACAGCAGCAGGAAAAGACAAATCCAGTAAAGCCAAAATCCAGAAAAGGAGCTGAGTGAAATTGAAATATGTAATTAAAAATGTGAATGTAAATGTTGTAATTAATTTTTTTATTGTTTGTGATGAAAAGTCAAGTTTCCTAAGGAAAAGACAAAATCCCACTGTAGCATGGAAATTTGTACATATTGCTATAATTTTAAAATGAGTTGGTTAAAAGATATGAGAAGGTGGAAGGCAAAAAGTCAGGACTACTCACTTCAAATTCCCTGAGGAATGTAAAGAGTCATGTGATGAACTCTATATATAATATCACATTGATATGCACAAGAGAGGTCAGAGAAGGAGAGAGAGCAAATATTGAGAATGCAGAATATAGAAGAATAAGGGAGAGAAGATTAAGAGAAGAAGAGCAGAAAGACAAGCTACATAACAGAGTTGATATCTGAAGTAAATCAACAAACATTCAGTTTGATAAATTGAGGAAGTTGGAGCTTCCCTATCAAGTTGCAGCTTGATAGCTATCAGTTGTAGCTGACTGAGGTTGAAGCCTCCTCTAGGTTGGTGCCTGTAGAAAACTAAAGGGAGTTGATGCTTCCTTGCAAGTTGTAGCTTGCAGAATTGAGGTTGGAGCCTCCTGTAGGTTGGTGCCTGCAGAAAAACAGTGGTGAGAGGGAGTTGGAGCTTGCCTTTGCATCACAACAATAATAAGATGTGGTTTTCTCCCTTTATGGGTTTCCACTTATATCTGGTGTCTCTGTGCATGATATTTATGTATTGATCTGATATGTATCATCTGCTTAATACCTGTTGCTCTCATATTAAGTCTACTGCTATATTATACTAATACTTGCTGCTTACATTCTAAGACTACTCACACATTAAATTAAATTAAAAGATCAGGAATGTGTTAAACTGATTCACCCCCCCCCCTCTCAGTTTAACTAAAGGTTCAACAATTGGTATCAGAGCAGGATCCTTAGTACCAGTCTAACAGCTGAAAGGAGATCCTAGGTTCCCAAGATGGCTAGTAAAGAAGGATGCTCAACCAACAAAGCCCCTTTCTTCACTGGTGAAAATTATGCTTTCTGGAAAATCAGAATGAGGACATACATAATGTCTCTAGGAATAGAAGTATGGGCTGCAGTGGATTTAGGATATGCCCCAAAGGCAACTGACACAGAGAAAGAAACAAAACAAGATTTTGTGGCTAATGCAAAAGCCATGAATGCCATCTTGAATGGATTATGTGAAGCATAGTTTATTAAAGTAATGCACAAAGACTCTGCCAAAGAAATATGGGATACTCTTGAGAAAATACATGAGGGAGACAAGAAAGTAAAGACTGCCAAACTTCAAGTCTATAGAGCCCAGTTTGAGAACTTAAGAATGAATGATGATGAAGACATTGCCAGTTTCTTCCTAAAATCTGCAGAAATTATTAACAATATGAAAGCTCTTGGAGAAAAAATGCCAGAAAGTATAGTACAAAAGATTCTAAGATCTCTTCCATCCAGATTTAATCCAAAGGTGTCTGCAATAGAAGAAACAGCTAATTGGGAGACCTTGACCATGAACCAGCTACTTGGAAATCTAACAGCCTATGAAATGAGGCTCCCACAGAAGAAGCCAAGTACGAGGGAAGCAGCCTTTAAAACAGAAAAGAAGAAAGAAGAAGAGGAAGAAATATGCTCTTGCTCAGATGAAGAAGAAGCAAAATTTGTCAAGAAACTGGATAGAGGCTCAGGTAAATACAAAGGTAAACTTCCTTTCAAGTGCTTTAGCTGTGGAAGATTTGGACACTATGCTGCTAAGTGTCCTCACAAGAAAGCAAGGAATCAGGCTCATGAGTCAGAGAAAAATAAATCAAATAACTGGCAGAAGGGAAAGAAGTTCAGCAGAAAATCCTTCTATGCTCAACAAGACAGAGATTGACATGTGCCAATAGGTGAAATAGGTGAAATGTGGCACCACTCAGAGATTGACATGTGCCAATTGGTACAAGTGGTAGACAATTGGCATGCTCAAACAACGAGGTGATGCGGGAATGACATGAGGGAGAAAATATCAGAAAAGCCCCAAATCTGGAGAACTAAAGCTCATCACCAACCTGAGATTGACAACTTTACATGATGTAACCTATGAAATCGTAAATGGAGAAATCATAGTAACAATAAAGTAACCTATGTAGCAATAAAGTCGGATTCATCCTGGGAGTGGTAATGGGAGAAATCATAGTGAACAACAGGAAACATGCAGAGTTGCTTACAATCAAATAGATGAAAAAACACATACAAAAAAACCTAGATAATAATCATGAACAAGCTTAATATTGAATTATGAACTGTAAAGGAACTTACAAAATGTGACATTACGAACCTGGTCAAGCGCACAAGCAAAAATATCCTGGACATGACCCTGGTTGACAAGTTGTATTACTCATGATGCAAGAGGATTTGTACCTGTACTGCCAAGTCAATCAAAATCCATCATTATCTATACAATAAATACAAGTAATTGATGTAGTATTTTTTACTCTAAGATGCATTCTTATGATAATGTTAGAACATATGTTGAAAATGTCAAAACATACCTGAATAAGCTCCTCTTCGTTTCAGGAACAATTTATTGGAGTCGCATGAACTTGGAACAAGCCTCCCACGATCTGAAAGAGTAGCAACTAAGTCAACAGTGACTTTTTTGTTGCTACGCTGGATCGAGGGAGGTTTGCTCCAAGATTAAATCGCTCCAATAAATTATTCTCTACTAAACAGGGCCAACCACGTGAAGGTGGAAGCTCTTATGGCCCCTCCCCCTCACATCACTCTCAATTCCCCAATACCCAATCTATATTTCATTTTTTACTTTCATGAGCATAAAAAAAAAATTCAATAACTAATAAAAAAACAATTCAAAAAAAAGTACGCAAGGAAACATTGCAATTAATGCTTGACATAAAAATAGTATGATAAATGAGTTTTTTATATAACGCAAAAAACGTTCCAAGTATGGTAACGTTTGTCTTATAATAATAAAATATTTTACATTATCGAATTTTCTTTTTCTTCTTCCTATTTTTAAAGCTCCTAATTACATCATCAATATCATCATGCTCTTCTCCTGTTTCGTGCCTTTCGACCCGCACTGCTGACCTAGTTGCGTAGTCATGATGTCTGGTCTCATCCAGTGACGGGGCATCGCCTACAAAAACAGATAATATTAAATTTTAATTGTCAGTTTTTAAATATCATTGAACTAGTTCGGTAATATTAATAAAAAAATTTGCAATGAGATTATTTACCTGGTGCACCAGTTGTCGGCGCTGACCTAGTTGCGTAGTCACGATGTCTGGTCTCATCCAGTGACGGGGCATCGCCTACAAAAACAGATAATATTAAATTTTAATTGTTAGTTTTTAAATATCATTGAATTAGTTCGGTAATATTAATAAAAAAAATTGCAATGAGATTATTTACCTGGTGCACCAGTTGTCGCCGCTGACCTAGTTGCGTAGTCACGATGTCTGGTCTCATCCAGTGACGGGGCATCGCCTACAAAAACAGATAATATTAAATTTTAATTGTCGGTTTTTAAATATCATTGAACTAGTTCGGTAATATTAATAAAAAAAATTGCAATGAGATTATTTACCTGGTGCACCAGTTGTCACCGTTGGGACTGTTGCCCTGTCTTCCTCTCTGGTGGTAAGATCCTCAAGGGAAACATTCTCTGTCATTTAAAAAAAAAAAACGTTATAAGGACAACCATCAAGGTATAATTAGAAAAAATTATAAGTGGAAATTAATTACCGTCACGGCCCTCACTGATAGTAGCATTGTCGGCATGGTCCCCACTACAATGATCAGGTTGCACGTGAGGATCATCTACATCTGGCTCTAAAACTGGGTTATTTTCCTCGTCGGTAGTGCTGCTCCCCTGATTTAAACAAAGTTGTTAGACATTAAATTTATGGACGAAAATAAACATATTGAAAGGTTAATGTTTTACCTTATCAGGCATTCTGGATCTTGGGACCTGCCCCAAGCTTCTGCGACGTTCAACTATGGCTTGATAGCCGAAATGGAAAGCGATATTTTTATCTTCCTCTGTAGTTTCTGTTCTGAAGTCATCACCCTACATTACATATGATTGTGTATTTTTAATCATATTTGATAGGATTATAAAAATGTTGGAAGGCGATACAATTAATTATAAGATGTTTAGCTACTTAATTACAATTCTTGCAGCTAATTTCAAGTAGCCGCCCTGGCCTAGCTTATGATGGCCCTTTTTCTCAATCCTAGCTTTGGTTGCCTTTGAGGTGTCAGGCAACCTAGCATCAACAAAATTGAAGTCAGATATGATGTAGCACACTTTTATTTTAGACATAGAGAAAATTAAAGCTATTGAATTAAAGTTGTAATTTACCTTGCGGGTCCAGTTGGCATTTTTTCTTCTTTCTTTGCCCTTTTCTCTTTTCCGTCATGGATGAGTGCTCTCCACTCACTCTCTGAAACTGCGAGAGGACGCTCATATCTAGGGTTAAATTGCAATTGCGTCCTATAGGTGTCCCTAGTATATTTCAAATATTTGCTGGCTACCTGAGCCACCGCTTTTCTGTCAAATGTGCCGACCCCAAAAAGGGCTTCTAGATAATCTAGAAGTTCTTTTTTCAGGTTGGAATTCTGGGAATTCCACCCTGTACGTATGGTTGGGCCAAAAATTACCAACGCATGGCTCTCGAGAATCCTGTAGAACTCATTGTTTCCTACACAGAATAAAACCAAAAGAAAAAGAAGATATTATCATTAATTTAAAAATAAAAATCATGATAAATATGTTTTAGATAAAGTACATGAAATAGTTAAAATATTAAAATTTACCTGGGAGTTGTACATGCTTTATAGGGACACCTTCATCATTCACCAACAACGTGCCATTAATGGTCCCTGTGGAGCTGACACGTGTAGCTCCAGGAAACGCAATAATGTAGTTGGCCATATCAACCTCATCATTGCCAACACGTTCAGCGGTTGGCTGGGTGTCTGCTTGGGCAGGGTGTGTTTCTTGGCTGGCACCTAAAGGAGTAGAAGGTGTACGAGAGGGTTGCTGGGCAATATCTTTCCTTTTTGTCCCACTACCACCAACACCGAGTTCAGCAAGTGCCAGAAAACGCTACATACAAAAGAACTTTTTGTTAGTTTAGTCAATGTAAAAATTAAAAATCAAACTATCACAATTCATCTCATGCAAAACAAAAAAAATATCCTTTTGACTTTTTATTATTACCTGATATCTTTCTAGCTGGTTCATAAGATGTTTTATCCTCTCTTCTGTTTCAGGTGTTTGAGGCGCGTCTATCAAAGTATTAAATTCCGACCTTGCATGTTGTGCCCTTTTTTGCAACAAGAACACTGGAGATAGGGATGAAGAAAGCTCTTCCTCAAAGAGGGAATCATCGGGCGTACCATGGCTAGGTGTCTGCATATTTGAACAAAATTAATATTATTTCAATTATGTAAATAACTAAAATACCTGAAGATAGAGCAATGCTGGCACTTTACATGTTCTTCCGCTAGCCTCTTTCCGCGATCATCCCGTCTCGGGGTTGTTCCTGCACTGCTCTGATCAGTCTGCCACATTGCAATAAAATTATAAATGTAAAAACTTAAAAACAATATCTAACTTGAAAACACAAAATGAAAACTGAAATAATTTCTAATAAGACACCGGAAGACAGAGTTAGAGTTTCAAATATGCCTTGCATTGAATTCAGTCCTGGAAACATGTCATTGCACATTAAGGCACCCAAGCAAGAGACGAGTTGACAATGAAGACCTTATTGAATATATTGTTGGAGCAACTTCTAGTAAACTTGTTGTGAAGACCTTGAGGACATTTTTGGAGCAACATTGTTGAAGCTGATGGTATAGCATTGTTGGAGACGATCTTCAAGGGCCTTGAAGTGAAGCTTTTGGAGCAACTATTGAAAAATCCTTAGAGCATTTAAGTAAGGCACTTTCTATCTTCCATCACCTTTTTCCTTTCAATATCCTTTAAACGATTTTTTTGATATTTAATGTTTGAAATCATGTTATAATTCCTTGATTATATGTGTTTGGGGACTTTCCCTTTGAAATTACCCAAAAATGCCCTGGCAATTTTATCTTCAGGATGCATGTCTGACCCTATTGTTCAATATTTTGATTGATAGTAGTAAACATAGAGAGTTAGGGGGCTCTTGACTTGGCTTGGTTGGGCCATTAGATCCCTAACATCTACTAGGGAGAACCCCCCTTGAGTTGGAGGAGAGCTAGCCCGAAGTGAAAAGAGGTTGGTGAGGTGACAATGGGGCTATTGAATTACACATGCTATCACACTTTAGCTTTAGGACTTTATCTTGAGAAGTGTGAGATTTTGCTATATCAATTCTCAAATTGTTTACAACACTATTGTTAAGAACTAATAAGAAGTGATGTTGAGGGGTTTTTGGGTATAAGAAACAATACCATTTTAAAACTAGGGTTCTCAGTCCTTGGCATTCCTTCACCTGGGCCTAGGGGCACACTAGAATAATTTCACACTAAACCATGCAAACTTAAAAGTAACTTAACGGATCCATAAAGTAATAATAATCATAATTCCTAATTTCCTATTGTACGATATGATGCAAATTATTCAAACATGAAGCAATGAAGACATGCAATGTATGAATTTCAAGATTGATGAACCAATACAAGAAGTTAGAAACTACAACTTTGATTCAATACTTTGTGTCCTAACTCCAGGAAGGAATCTAGTTTGTAGGAATGAAGAGGTTGTTATCTTTACAATCCCATCCCAACATCAAATTCAGTGATAAGTTTATATGAGGTTCTGGGTCAAGGAAACATTCACTCCACGAATGATTTATTTAAGTAGGCGTCTCCTATTCTGGGAAAACACCATACCTATAATGCATTCACTTGCATGTATAAAGGGAAAGGAAAACATGTTTTCATACAACGGTGACAAAGGCATCTTGGGGAAAGGTATCTTCACTTTTTATTTATGTTGTTCACCCACACCACTCTCGTGTTTTCACTAATCCTATTTTGTCATTTTTGGATTCAAATTAAGTTAAGGCCTTAAGTATTTTTTGACCTTTCGGTGTAGTTTTCATAAGTGGCATGTATGGATTTTCCATTAATTCTGCACTTTTTCTCTTCATGCACATGTTTCCCTGGAAATCAAATGCATGATTTAGTCCCATAAATTTAACAAGTTGTTGGATCAACTCCATTGGAAATATCATGTTTCCTATTCAATCAAAATTTATCTCAGTTAGGGTAGGTAGGAAGGTTTTCCATTTGTATTAATAGGGCACTTCTAGCTTGCATTTTTATTATATCTTTCAAATTTAGTGTCGTTTCAATTAGGGCATGAATTTTTGCAACTTTCAAGGTGAGAATGAACAAAGAAATTTTTTTGTGATGGATGACTGTATATGACTCCATGGCTAGAGGAAAAAGCACTAATATACTTCTTCAAATATCTATAGTTCTCATTCACCTCATTATATACGGAGATGGTCCCTGATTTTGAGCCAAATGTTGCAGCAAAAAGTTCCCCCCCTCCATAATTTGATATTCAATGGAAATTTCTTAAATTGATGATGGGTCATGATTATGGAACATTGGCACATACATATGTAATGGAATTCCAAGATCATGATATATGTTTTCATATGTTTATGGAGGTGGTGGAGCAAAAAAGAGCTCAAATAGAGCTGAAATTTTTCACATAAAAAGGATTGTGGGCTTGACTAATGGTTCCATTTAAAAAATGACATCTAGACAGAGAATAAGTGTAGCATGAAAACATGCATTGAAAATCCATCTGAGTTTGCATTGTATTACTTATGATGGATTCAAATTTGGGTTTCAAAATGCCAAGTTATGGCATGATTTTGTCGAGAAACCCTTAGTTGGATTCTCATGTTGGTTTAATTTATATTTTAAGTTTGTTTTGCAGTCTTTGGGTGATAGTAACTCATGAACTAGGTTACCAATGTGTAACAATCATATTTCAAGAATAAATTTGTGATTCTTTTATATTATTATTATTATCTATTAGCTACGAGTATTGACACCTAATGCCTAGAATTTTGACATCCTGATAGCATGGATAATTTCGAAAAGGTTTCTAGTAATGTTAACATAATAACTATCATTACGTGTCTTCACTTTTGTCACCATAATAGACCTGTGATATGGACTCATCACACAACTTCATATGCTATGTCCCAACAAGTTCAAATTGGTTAAACCTACCTCATAGTGTGGTTATTAAGGACAAGTTGCTTGGTATATAACTCGATAACATAGACCGCGTTGTAGTTCTAAAAAGAATACTCAAGTGTCAAAAAAACTTCACAATATGTTCTACTATAAAGCCTTTTGGGATACCTGAAATAATATATGTATCATTGATGACTTTTAAAGTATGACAAGATCCAGAGGGAAAGGAAATCAATGGAAGAGTGATCCACTAATGAGAACCTAGAATTTAGCATCGGATGAGTTAGAGTCTAGGAAATTGAAACCCTATAATTTTAATTAGTGATGAAGGAAATCACATAGGTAATTATATTTTCATGTAGAATAATCTGTTAATTCAAATTTAAACTACATAATATGAAAGGCATACCATAAATTTTTCCACGTAAGTCCAAACAACCTATAAAAAGGGAAAACCTTCTTTTTCCATGGGAAGTAATTTACCTTTCCTTTTTCAAGATAATCTAAATCACAAAAAATATGAACTATACTGCACACATTCTTGGATAATGTGAAAGTGGAAAAGGAATACCCTACACAAGTGATGCACACATGTACATTTGAACACTAAAAGATTTTTGTAGTTGAAATGCAATGCTTGTTTTCATTTAAATGTAGGGTTTTTAAAGCAGGGAGAAATAATGGCTGCCAAATTAATAAGCGTTTCTTTGGGAAAAAATTAAATCTTGTATTGGGTGATGAAGATAATAGAGGGTATTGAATCTTGACTCTTGACATCTACAGAGAACCCTACAGCCTAACACAATCCAATGGAATTGACAAAAAAAACCCAAATAGAGTCAACCCTACTATAGGAGGAAGGGCCTGCAGTAAGAACTTACCATTTTGCAAGAGCTGAGGGCGAATGCTGTTCTGCAAGAGCTAAGGGCGAATGCAGGGTGAAATGCTTGATTTCATTTAAATGTAGGGTTTTTAAAGCAGGGAGAAATAATGGTTGCCAAATTAATAAGCGTTTCTTTGGGAAAAAATTAAATCTTGTATTGGGTGATGAAGATAATAGAGGGTATTTAATCTTGATTCTTGACATCTAGAGAGAACCCTACAGCCTAACACAATCCAATGGAATTGACCAAAAAAACCCAAATAGAGTCAACCCTACTATAGGAGGAAGGGCTTGCAGTAAGAACTTACCATTTTGCAAGAGCTGAGGGCGAATGCTATTCTGCAAGAGCTGAGGGCGAATGCTGGGGCGAATCTTCCCGATGCAGAGGGCGAGGGCGAATGCTATTACACGAGATCGATGTTCTGTGTGATACATCACACACACACACACAGTTTATTTCCTATTATTATGCGTGCAAGATCTTAGGGCGAATGCGTGCCCGAGAGCTCGGGGCGAATGCGGAGGGCAATGCGTGCACGCAGAGCGGAGGGAGATGCGCGCGTGATATCGGACGTTAATGTAGCACACATGTACATTTGAACACTAATAGATTTTTTTAGTTGAAATGCAATGTTTGTTTTCATTTAAATGTAGGGTTTTTAAAGCAGGGAGAAATAATAGCTGCCAAATTAATAAGCGTTTCTTTGGGAAAAATTTAAATCTTGTATTGGGTGATGAAGATAATAGAGGGTATTGAATCTTGATTCTTGCGATCTGAGAGAACCCTACAGCCTAACACAATCCAATGGAATTGACCAAAAAACCCAAATAGAGTCAACCCTACTATAGGAGGAAAGGGCACACGGTAAGAACTTACCATTTTGCAAGAGGCGGGGGCGAATGCGTTACGCAAGAGGGCGGGGGCGATGTCTTTTCTACAGGGGCGAGGGGCTGAGTTGTTCTACAAGGGCGGGCGAACGGCGGGGCGAATGCGGGGGGGCCGTGCTGTGCACGGGGGCGGGCGCGCGCGGCGCGAATGCGTGCCGCGCCAGAGCGGAGGGCGAATGTGCGCGTGATATCAGACGTTAATGTAGCTATTGCGACGGATACGAAACAATAAAATAATTTTTATGTAGCGCGCATATAAGTTTTGTATTTTTATTTAGCGCGCATATAAGTGTCGTTATATCGACGGCGGAAAAAGCGTCGCTATTGCGACGAAGGCCTCCAGACGTTTGCATTATCGTCGCAATAGCGAAAATTATACATTGTGTCGCACTTACGACGTTTGCATTATCGTCGCAATAGCGACGCTTTTGGCCATAGTGTCGCAATTGCGACGTATTCCTCCAAACGTCGCAGTTGCGACACTTTTCTAAGTGTCGGTATTGCGACACTTTTCTATAAACGTCGGTATAGCGACGGTTTCAGGCGGGATGGAAAAAATATGGGGAAATTTCCAACATTTGGTCAAAAACGTCGGAACCAAGTGTCGGAATTTCTGCCAAATGTAGTAGTGAATGCTTTTATTCTATTTTTAATCTAATCATATGCAAATTGTATTCTAATTTAAACAAAAATATCTAATTCTAAACTAAACCCGGGATGTAATCTTTCTGTTTATGCGATCTAAAATGATTTCGAATAACAATCGATAATAAAGATCATTCAACTGTTACAAGAAAATAATTCAATAAAGATAAACCAATTCATATAAAAAGTTAGATGAAACAGTTGTGAAAAACATATCGCATAATAAGCTATTCATACATTAAGCATAAATAAATAGCTATCATCGTACAAAAGTGCCAAATGATAACTTAAGAATTCAAGCATCAATATATAAATAACTGAAAATAAATATCACTTTAACACAGAAGTAGAAATAGTTAAGAGATAAAAGTTCCATTTATAACTGGTTCTACTCATGAGCTAGAAGCAATAATGACTTATTTCTTCTTAATCCAATATCTACTAAGAGTACAGAAGTGCAACATCAGTAGCAGATATTAAACGCAGATATCAATAAATCTCGTTCCATTCATTCATCAAAACCTCCTCTGAGGGTGCAAAAGTTCATGTTCCGAGGACAAGTTTTTGACAAATTTCAGGACCCTTCTCTAAATGCATGAGAAGGGTTTAAATACTACTAACTAAATCTAATTATAGTTTATTACAAAAATTTAGGATTCGGTTTAAATGACCGTCATTTTTCTAGGAAAAAATAAAGTAAAACTAATACTACATCTAAAACTAAAATTAACAACTAAATATTTATGAATCCGATCTTTGAATTTGCAAGCATCCAACATTGATTTGAGAAGAGGAGGCTGGCCGACTTCAGATTTTAATTGTCCCGAAAAAACGGAATCGACAAGTGTTGGCGCGATCTTCTCAGTAGAATTAATGATGCAATTAAGAGCACTGCATTGACTGTGTGGTTTTACCAGACATGTCCAGTAAGAATCCCAATTTAACTTTGTCAATCCTTGAATTGATTTTGCCTTTTCTTCAACTTTCTGTTTCCACTTTGTTTGCAATTGCTGTGCTTGTGGTAGGTATCCTGGAATAGTTCTGAAATCAAATTAACTTTGTGAAAATTTTCATTTACACAATCAGTAATGTTGCTTGCTGCTGTAGCTGCTTTCTTTGTTGCTTTTTCTGCCTCTCTAATCTATGCAACCCAATTATTGAAGAGCATTTCTTTATGACCGTCATTGATGATTGGTGCTCCTGCCCTTTTTCCTTCATCTGACTTTTGCCAATTTAAATAGTTAGTAACTCTTTCATTAGTTAAATCATAATCATGTCATAATTCTACGACATGATTAGTGATTTTATCACTTTCTTGACAAAAAGATTTCCATTGTGAAATTTTCTGGCATAATATATCTTGTTGTTGCAGTAGTTGATTATTCAAGGAAATAGATTCTGAGATAAAATCTGTAAGCTTGGGGTCATCTTTATGCATCTCTTGCATAATCTGTATTTGTTTCTCTTTTTCGGCCAAGATTTTCTGATATCCGATCTGTATTTGTTGAAACTCTTGCTGTAACTTTTCAAGTTGTATCTGTGCTTCACTGTTAGCATGGGCTTGTTGCAATTGTTGTTGCAGAATTTGTATTTGATCTTCTTTTTCATTCAATAATAGCTGTACCTCAGATGCTTTGTCAATAGTTGCGGAGGCATAAGCTCCTGTAATCTGAGATAATTTAGTAAGATTTTCAGTTGGATCCGTAGTAGGATATTTCCATAAAACATCCAATTGTTCTGCATCAGTAGAGAGCACACTTTCTAATTTCATTTTCTTCCTTTGCTTTCTTACTACTGCTTTATGTTGTGGACTATAGAATATATCTAGAGGATGAATTTCCTCTATTTTAAGTACAAGCTCAGAGGAGGGAGTAATGGGTATATGTTCTGTTTCTGTGACATTGCCACTTATTCCTGTGATTAAACCTTTTGTTGTCTGTACAAGAGTTTGTATGTTCCGTCCTTCAATATTAATCATTTCATTAAATGTCTCCCATTCCTTGTCTAACTGAGTGCTAACTGATGGTTGTTGTACATTGAGAGGGGGAATATTTAACTGTGGAGTGGTTGAAGTCTGTTGTTGTGAGAGCTCTTTTGATTGAGCCGTATCCTTCACTAAGCCTTCACTTTTATCCTGATCATTATCAGAATTTTTTGAACATTCAGAAGTTTCTTTGCCAGACTTTGAATTAGACCTTTCTGTATCTGAGCTACCACTGAGACTGACACTAGGAGTTGGTTCCCTTGCAGGTTCCAAATGCAAATTATCCAAGGGGATAATAGTCAACCTTATTTCTCAGTACATTTTAAACTCTTGGAATTCTTCTGGGGAAAACCGTGTTTGAGATGAATGAAAAATATCTTTAAATGTGCATTTTTCTTGAAACATATCATCAAAATGATCCTCTTCTCCAGAAAATACTCTTACCTTGACTGCAGTGGTGAAATCCCTAACGACATCATATGGATCGAATAGCCTTCTTAAAAATTTAAACAATTGTAAACATGTAATATTGTTTACTTCCTTAAACACATGACTAACATCAAATAATGAAAATGCTCCACAGGACACAGGAAATTTTGGCCAGATGGCCTTCTTTTTATCTTTTAATTCTTTTGTCAAACCTCCCTCTCCACAGGTTTGATATGCAATTTCCCGAGATATGAGTTTATCCGAAACATACAAGGGTAAAACATGAGGAGAAGAAAAGCTTCCAAAAACCCTAACATAGGTAAACAATTATTCTCCAAACCATCTTGCGACAGGGAGAATTTCTACTTTTGCTTCAGGGGAAAACCTTGGAGCATCCTTATTATACAACACTCTGTACAGTGGCAACATTATGCCATGGAAAATTTTGTAAAAATGAGGAATGAACTTTGATTCCCACAATTCTTTGTGATAAACGTGAATGGGTAGGGGATCTTGAATTGTCCATTGCCAACCCATTAAAGGGAACTTAGAAACAAAGCAGATTGAATCCATAACATAGGCAGATAGGTAAAAAGGAGGACAAATCCTCTGAGAGATAGTCCGTTTAGACCGGTAATTGAAAATAGCCGTGGCTAAGTTATCAGACAATATCTTAGCCCAATCCATAATGGTAGCGTTAACATCAACATTCAATAATGGTAACCATTCAGGCAAAAACTTATTAATGTTAGGCTTTCCAAAAAGCCTACATAGCATAGCAGCAACAAAACAATATGGAGAAGTAAGAGAGCCAGTACTGTACATACCGTGTTTATCTTTCTTCAGTGGTTCATCTCTTCTGGACCATTCCTTGGTGCATTTCGCCTAGTTTGCATTTTCCTTGGAAAACTTCTCCATAAAATGTTTGTTGTAAGTTTCCTGAGGTTCCGGAAAATGATACATAAGCCTTAAATCTTCTGGGGTAGATGACCCGATGAGCTCCTGATCTTGAGTTTTAAACTGTCTGTCCGTAATATCAGTGCTATCCAGCACCCATTTCACCATGTCTGTATACGGAAGAATTCTAGGTCTTGCTGCTATCCGGTGCAAGAATGAACAAGCCAACTTTGTAAGAGATGCTTCAGAAGAATTACTTGAACCTGCAGTAGCCACAACCTCCATTACTCTGGGATTTTCTTCTTCAAGCAAATTATACATGCCCTCCCAAGTGGTGATACCAACGTCTTTGTTGCAAGCAGTGTCTGTGTACAAGGACGCCATCTCTTTACTTTCAGAACTCGGAGCTTTCTCTTTCTTTCCCATAATACTCTGAATATCGCTTTGTATAGTCCTCTGTTCTTCGTGCCTGCAATTTTACGAATTAAGTGAGAATAATGATATGAGAAAGGTGACGGGATAGTTTTAAATGCTGAAGGCGTATGAAATATATTACTTTAACGTGAAATAACCCTTCAATCAAAACAAAATCATTTTTCATTAATAAATGACAATCAATTCATTAACTTCACATAAAAGCGTATAACGGGTCTCGATTTATGAGAAGATTTTCTTCGTACAATGAGCTTTAAGAATCTGCGATAATGTGATCTGCGATTTGCTTTGCAATATCGCAATATCGCAATATCGCATATCGCAATATCTGTAACATCACAATATCGCAAATCGCAAATTTCGCAAATCACACTCTCCGTAACATCGCGAAATCGCGATATCGCAATATCGCGAAATCGCAATATCGCAAAATCTAACATATGAAAAATATCCGTTAATATATTTTCTGCGATATGCGATTTGCGATAACTGTTTTCACACATCAATGTTTTGAAGCGTAAGATATGAAATGCGATAAATATTTTAATGCATAGTTTTGGATTGCGCTATCGCAATTTAGAAAATTCTGCTTGCAAAAGATATCTTTTACTCACTTGTAATGGATGCGATATTTCTTCAAAAAAATATTTTATTCTAATTTATCATAAACTTAAGTTTATTTAAAGATTTTCCAAGGAATTTTCTCAAGTTAATTATAGTAAGTTTTATTTAAAAAGAAAACAAGCACTAATTAATTTTTTGGATTTTTAAACTAAGGGTCTCCACTTATTTAGTATTATTACTAATACTAAATAAGAAGGGGGGTTGTTGTTGGCCACAACACATTCCTAATTTGAACCCTCCTTATTCCACTTCCAAATTTCCTGAAGGGTCTAGGCATATTATTTCAATGCTATCTTTTATACTGGGATACTTTACAGATGGATTCACTGATGAATCCATTCTTGGCTTCCTATCCACCTTATTTGTAGGCCAACCCCCATCACTCATTTCTGAGTATGCTAGTTTCATAGCAGACATTATTCATCATCAACTTACCAAACTACCCACTGAAGGGGTTTTCAAATACTCTTCCTACTTGTTTCACTTGTTTTATTTCTTCCAAGCTGATAATTTTCCAATTGCATTGCAAAAGATGGACTTGGAGGGTAAGCCTTTATCTATTGTCTTTTGGACTTCCTTGCTAAGGAAAGAGAATATTGTATTCACTTATACAGAGTTTTCAGACTTTTTCCTCCATCCAACAATGAATATTTTGTACAAAGCAGAGCAGCCCAAAGTCAATGAAGAAATGAAAAGGATCTTACAACTATCAGAGCAGAATAAAATGGGAGACTAGTTTCTTTATGAAAAGAATACATAGATAAGAATTTTTGGATCCAAATTATTACCTTATAAGTTGCCAAAATACATGAACATGAGAGATTTTGCATTGGAATATTTAAGACAGATTCTAAATTATGACTCTATCAAATTTTTAGCTGCAAGGAAAAAGACTCAATTCAAGTTGAAGAATCAGATTAGTTCTTTTATCATAAATAGCAGAGAGGCAGAAAAAGAGATCTCAAAGAGACTAGTAGAATTCAAATTTCAACAAAGTTTTTCATGGAACTATGATCCTCAAGGGATCTTAAGAAATTTAAGGGTAAAATGTAAACTTACACCCTTCATACATGAGCCCAAGCCAGAAATTGAGAAATTTACCAATCAAGAAGAATGGGTGGAAAACACACTTATAGATATAGTCACTAATACAGAGTCAACAGGAAAAGTGTTTACAACACAGACCCTGGAAGTTGTAAAGCAGCCAGAGACTTTAGCCAAAAGAAGCAGAGAAGAAGGAACATACACAGCAGAAACAACTACATAAACAAAATTCAAGCTGATTTATAATAAAATGCTCAAATTCAGCTCAATTGGAAAATAAAAGGTAATTGCTGTTGAGGATACAAATGAGCCAGAGGTAAATAATGATGAAGCTACAGTGATAATCAATGAAACTCTTGCACAGATTTAAAAAGAGAAAAAAACAGGAAAAGATGATACTCAAATGATTGAGAAACAAAATATGGAGGCCTCTTCCTGACAAACAACTGAGGAAAAATACTTAGACATCAAGGAAAAGTATAAGCAGATAAAGTAGAAGAATGAGGAAATTAAATCAGAGATATATTCTCAATTCCTCAAGAAAAAACCAGGGAATCAAAATAGGCTACTGACAACCTTTGAATATTATACAAATAAAATGATAATGTCATTTCTGCAACCAACTACTTCAACACAAAATACAATGGCAGACTATAAAAAGGCGGAGTTTGAAGTAGACACTAAAAATGTTCATGAGCTAGACCAAATTGAATTCCACAGACATAGCTCTGAAATGTTGTATTCAACTGTGGTGACAAAAGCAATGAGTGCTACCAAGTTGCAGAATACTTTCTTAACATGCAGGATCAAATGAAGCTAGACAAAGGATCTTTGTATGCAAAGGACCTAAGGATTAAAGCCTTAGAGGATTTGATTTTACAGGTGGGATATGATCCCTCAAATGTTCAGGTAGCAGAATTGTTGATTAAGAAAAAGAATGATGATATTGTAGCTTTGAGGAAACAACTTAAGCTTCCTCAAAGTGAGCATCCACAGACTAAAGAAATCCTTCAAGAATAAAGTGAAAAATAAGAGATGATGAAACTCATCCTCAAAATAAGTGCTCAAATCAAAGAAATGGAATCTCAAATGGACCAGCTTGTCCAAGAGAAGGAAACTGTGAAAGAGACTGACACTCTTATCATTCCTTCAATGATATCAGTAATTAACACAACAGTGGCATCCACATTAGGAGAAAAGCTAGCACCAAAGGAACCACTGGCAACTGCAGCGCCAGTGAGTTCAACTACTACTTCAAACACAAATTCTTCTACAACACAGGTTCAACAAACAGACGGAGCAGGTCATATTGTGAAAGCTATGGAGGAATTGTCTTTGAAAAATAATGAAATCAACAGTCTAAAGAAGATGATTGAAAATCTTGAAGCCACAAATAAGATAGCTCAAATAAATGATAAAACCCATGAGCAGAAGGCAATTAGACTTGGGGAACAAATCAAAGGGTTACAGAAAGAGCTAACATTCATTGGAAAATTTTCATTTGTCAATAATCATCTATGGACAAACATAATGGAGGCCATTCACACTCAATGGCCTTTAATTCAGATTATATATGAGTAGAGAGACTTATTATTAGCAACTCAGGTAGAGATTTAGAAGACCAAGGATAAGTTAATTGATAAGCCAACTCAAGCTTTAAAACTCGTCACATTCCTGAATAGAAAGAACAGAGCATAATTGGAAGAATTACAGATATTGGATAGAACAGAGACCATTTTACAGATTAAAAAGGTAGTAACAAAGAAAAATTTGATGAACTACCTAGAAGAGAAGTGTGAATCAATGAAAATTTCCATAACAAAGTTTATGGTGAAGTATACAAACTTAAGACAAAAGGGTTTGCTAGACATTCATGTCTTCAATGAAAAACTAATGCCCCAAAAATATTATGATAAAAAAATCAAGGAATTTTCCAAGGAGCAAGTCAACAAACCATTGCCACAAGGCACCCCCACAGGAAAATTCCTCCTTCAACACTTTCCATAACAAAACATTGCCATAAAAAAGTTTATGGTGAAGTATACAAACTTAAGACAAAAGGGTTTGCCAGACATTCATGTCTTCAATGAAAAACTAATGCCCCAAAAATATTATGATAAAAAAATTAGGGAATTTTCCAAGGAGCAAGTCAGCAAACCATTGCCACAAGGCACCCCCACAGGCAAAGTCCTCCTTCAACACTTTGAAGATTTGTTCTTTCTACAACATGAGATCAAACATCTTTTTGTGTTCAAACCCAATTTTGCTAAATACACAGAGTAAGATGGGAATTTTAGAAAGCTTAAGAATGTCAAAAATCCCAATGAAGAACAGTGGAAAGAATTTATAGATTTAATGTGAAAATGAGCGGTAAATCAGTGAAGAAACTACCTTGAAAACAATCAAGAAGAAACAATGAAACAAAAGGACAGTTTGCTATTTTTTTACTACAAAAAGAAATATTTTTACAGCATTAAAATAGTGGAAATATCAATCAAAAGTGTATCAGAGTTAAAGAGCAGCGTTAAAGAGTATCAGATGAAAGAGTATCAACTAAGGCAACTCAAATGAAGATATTTTCTAGCAGCCAGTAAAGAAGGACAACTAATCACTCAAAAGATCCTTGTTATATAAAGTAGTTCTATTTATTTTGGATATGAGGACAACTTGCTGATTTGTTAAGCAACTGTCCCTCTTATTTTGTAAATATATTTTCTATTTCCTAAAGATATTCCTAGATGTCTCCAAGGATATTTGTAACTACATTTTATATAAATACTTCTACATTTGAAGTATTAAGGGTGGAATAAAATTTCTAGACTTTACTATAGACTTTTTTGTTGAACATTGGAGGCTATTATGTGTTGATTTCGAAGTAGCAGACTGGACAAAGCTAAACTAGCATCATAATTTAGGATCCCTGTGATAAGATGATGAGTGAAGTAATTTCTTCTTGTCATTGTTTCCTTTCTTGAGTTTCATGCAATTCATTATATGCTTATTCTATCTTAATGTGTAACTAGGAATATTACTACAGGCTAGTCTTATACTCCCTGTTTTTAACTAGTTACCATTTTAATGTTTTTTGCTGATTTCTGGTGTTAGGAATTCTTAATTTCTCCTACTCCCATTTTACCCCTGCCTCCTCCTTCCATTTTCTGGATAAATGGATCCTTAATAGCCCTTTATACTGATCATACCATTTCACCAAAAAACACTTTTCCAAATCTCTGAGGGTTATCTATCTTGCCCTGAATACATTTGTACCTTTTTGGCCTTGACTTCTAGTGCTGCTATCTAGATTTAGACTTCATAGCCCAATGGACAAGTAGGTTTCTCTCTAGTTTTCCTCTAAGTGATTTTTTCCCACCAAAATATTTAAAAACAAAACCAATTGTTCTATCATAACTAGCCTAAAAACATAAATAAAAAAATAAAGATAAATCTTAAAGAGAGAGCCATCTCTAAATTCTAGGAAGGCTAGATCCTAGGATTTGAAGTAGGTTTGTAGTTACCTCTAGTTTTCTTAGACTAAAAACTCAAATCCCACAACTTAAGAAATTACTAGAGTGTTAACATACTGGCGACCATATTGGGGAACTAACCAATCTCCAGTCTTAAATTTACTCTTAAAGGAAGATATTTTTATAGGTTGTGGGTATTTAAAACAGTCATTCTAGCTTCTAGGAAAACCTACTATACTAGGTCTAACTCGGATCCTAAGCCTGCAGTTATAGTAGATAACCCAGAACAGATTGGAAAAAAGAAAAAACAAACTGTCAATTTAGAAACTGAAGTACCATTAAGAAAAGCCAATTCTTTACCCAAAGAGTTAGTGAGTTTAAATGATATTGATTTTGATCTGAAGTTTGAATATTCATTGTTTAAAACTAAATATGAAACTGATTTGAAAAATATTGTTATAGATATTGTTTTCCTTTCATTTTTGAATAAAAAACAAAAAAATATTTCAGTAGGAACAAAGTCAAATAAATCTGAATATCAAATTACAGTTGAAAAAATTAATGTTTCATTGATTAAAGATATTAATGAAGCTATTTAATTAGCTCATTTGTTGTCTTACATAAAAACTCTAGTTTCTCAATTGCACACAACAATAATACCAACATCAGATTCATCTTTATATGCTGTCACTTCATTTATAGATACTTCTACAAGTTCATCTATAGACCATTTCATTCCTAAGTTGCCTTTGCAACCTAGGATATTATTTCCTTCATCCACTCAATCCACGACATCCACTACTTTGCAATCAGATTTTATAAGCATCACATATTTATTTCCCAACAATTCCATTTACATACCATCTTCATTTCCGAGCTCTTCAACTACATTTTTTAATTCATCAACTACCATATCCAGCACCACCCTTATCATTACTTTTATACCTCCCAACTCAGCAAAGCTTCAAGCCATGGCTGCTAGGTATGCTCCCCTTGTTTTACCCCAAAACCTCCATGATATGCCTCAAGATTACCAAAAAAATGTACCACTGTTTGATGGCCTTTCATAATGTACTCCTCAACAACATGTAACTAAAATGTCAGATTACTATGAAATTTGTGAAATTGATGAGACATATGTCCAGATGAGGTTATTTGCCCAAAGTTTGATAGGAGAAGTTAAAAAATGGTTCAAAAATTTAGCTGCTGGTAGTATAGCTGATTTAGCTGCATTTCATAGAATATTTTTAAATAAATGGGAAAAGAAAAAGAACCCCCTTCAAATTTTGTCTGAGTTTGATGCTTTGAAAAGATCTCCTAATGAGTCTGTCCAAGACTATTTCACTAGGTATAACAATGTTTATAATTCTATTCCTACAACTCTTAAACCTACACCTTACTCTGTTCTGCTCAAATTCCCTGATGGATTTGATACAAATATGGCCTATCAATTAAGAGAAATAGATTCCCAAACATTAGAACAGATGCAATTAAATGCTGTCAATGTAGAAATTAACATTTTAGCTAGGAAAGCCAGACTTAGAAATGAAAGAAGAGTTACAATTAAAGAAGAAATTTCAAACTCAGATGTTAAATTAGATTTCGTTGCTAAAACTTTAGAAAGGGTGGTAGAAAGATGAGATAATTTAGATAGAAAACCTCAATTGGATAATCAACTTCAGATCAGAAATCCCAAATTCAGAAAAAATAATAACCCTGGAAAAGCTAAAGAAGCTGCTCTAGACCAAAAAATTAGGCCCCCATTTCAAGAGAACTATGCTGAAAGTTCTCAAAATAATGATGAAGATGAGGATGACATCAATCATCTAATGGGAATAGATGAAAACAACACCATTTTCCTCACTCAAGAAGATCTGGAACTATTTGAGCTTCAACAACTCAAATTAAACTCCAGTGAATCCTTTGACTACAAACAAGGTTGTGACTTTTCTATTAATGAAATTCATAGTCGGTATAACCTTAGAAACAAGAAAAATAATGAATCCTCTACTAAAAACAATTCCCAAAATCAAAACAAGAAAAATGTAGAAGTCCCAAAAACAAAAGTTTTGCAAATTCTCCCAAGGGAAAATAAGAAAAATTCCAATCCTTCCAGTCCGAAAAAACCAACAAGTCCCAAAATTGTTGATATTACTGATGAACTAGCTCAATATTCCAAAGATTCACAAAAAGCTAATACTCCTAAAGCCTCTGATTCAGTAAAACAAAAAATTCTGATCCTAAAAAGATTCCTGCTGATCCTAAATCAGCAAATCCTAGAACATATAATCCCAGAACACCTGCTGATAATTCTAACTTTGATAAAATTTCTGCTACTACACAAACAGTCCCTGAGAAGAAAATTAAAAGCAACAAAACTCAAGAAACTCAGACAGAGAATGTAAAGACAATTGAAAATAGAAATACAACTATTGAAAATCAAGAAAAACCAACTTTGATTACAGTTACTAAAGATGAATTAGTTCAAATTAATAAATCTCAACCCTCATTCAATATTCAGTCTGAAATTGCTAAGCTAAAAATATCTATTCCTTTAACAAAGTTGGTTAAAAATGACTTATACAAATCAACTATAACTGAAACTTTGAATATGAATGATGGTGAAGATGCCATTAATCTGAATGATGATCAACCTGAGTTGATTTTCGGACCTGATGTGAATGGAAAGCATTCAGATGGATCAATCCCTCCTTTCTATATTAGTCTTACCATCCATGATCAGATTTTACACAACGCTATGTTAGATTCAGGAGCTTCCCATAATTTAATGCCCAAAGCTATCATGGAAACTCTTAATCTAGAAATAACCAGGCCTTACAAAGATTTGTTCTCATTTGATTCTAGCAAAGTTAAGTGCTTAGGATTAATTAAAGACTTATGTGTGAATTTAGTTTACTACCCTGGTAAGAGTATGGTGATGGACATTGTAGTAGCTGATATCCCACCAAAGTATGGTATGCTTCTTTCTTGTTCATGGGGAGCAAAGTTGCAGGGATCTCTACAATTTGACATGAGCTATGCTACAATATCAGTGTTTGGTCAACCTAAAAAGCTATATAGGGAAACTTTAATGAAATTCATGGTCAGTAGTGCTGAGAGATCAATAAATTACCCCATTTATTCTACACCAACTGACCTTGACTCTTTTATTTTATGTAACTCTAATAACGATGAAATCCAAATTGAACTGATTGATAAAAAGCCAAAACCAAACAATGACAACATATTTCATGAGTCCCTTTGGCACTTAGACTTTGATGGCTATGTAAACAAATCAGGAGCAGGAGCAGGAGTATGGATTACAAATATGGAAACTAATCATTCAAAAGGACATGCCTTCAGACTCAACTTCAAATGTACCAACAACATGGAAGAGTATGAGGCACTCATTCTTGGCCTCCAGATCATTAGAAACTTAGGAGGAAAAAGAATACTAATCATGGGAGATTCATAATTGATCATTAAGAAAATAAATGGAGATTATTCTATTTATAATCCTAGACTAGCAAGATACAGAGATACAACAATTGTTTTAACTGATGATTTATTGGAATGCAAGTTTGCTTCTATACCCAGAAAACAAAACATTCAAGCACATTGTCTAGCAACTTTTTCTAGTACTTGTAACTTACCATTCCAACCAACTCAGAGGTATACTGCTGAGGTTAAACATAGACCAATTATCCCAGACAACCTCAAGTACTAGCAGATTTTCTCTCAGGATGAACAGATTTACCATTTTTTAAATAATGAGGAAGAATTTCAAAATTGTAAAATAGATACAGATTGTAATATAGATTCAGATTTTAATTGTGAAATAGATAGCATAAATGTACATATATTTAACAAACTCACTGCATTTACTCAACTTGACATAGATAACTTAGAGAAAGTAGATATTGGGCAAATCATTGAAGAAGAAAGTGACATGTTAGATCTAAAAGATAATTTTTTGCCTAAAGGGTTAACCCCTTTGGGAGACCTTTTTGATTCCAATGATGTGCCTAAAAAGCCAAAAATGGAACCAGTTAGGTTTGACATTGAGGAATGTAACATTGGGACAGAATTAAAACAAAAAATGATTAAACTATCTAAATATTTACCTCAACAAGAAAATGAACAATACATTGATCATTTAAAGGAATATCAGGATGTGTTTGCTTGGAGTTATGAAGATCTTAAAGTTTATGACACAAACATAATCCAACACAAAATTCCCATAAAAGATGATCATAAGCCATTCAAACAAAAATTGAGGAGAATTAATCCTGTTCTATTACCTTTGATGGAAAAGGAAGTAAAACACATGTATGATGCTCAAATCATTGCACCAATCAGATATTCTGATTGGGTTTCAAACCTAGTACCAACAAGAAAGAAAACAGGTCAAATTAGATTATGTGTCGACTTTAGAAACCTTAACAAAGTGTCTTTAAAGGATAATTACCCTTTACCAAATATGGATCATATATTACAAAGGGTAGTTGGTTCCTCTATAATTTCTTTGTTAGATGGTTTTTTAGGATACAACCATATTCTTGTTCAAAAGGAAGACCAAGCTAAAACAAATTTTACCACTTCTCGGGGCACTTTCATGTATGTGAAAATGCCCTTTGGTTTGATGAATGTAGGAGCAACCTTTTAGAGAGCTATGGACATAGCCTTTGCTAAGGAGATTCATGAATTCTTGGTAATTTATCTAGATGACATTACTGTATTTTCCAAAACAAATACTGAACACTTGGGATCATTTGAGACAAGTCTTTATTAAATGTAGGAGATTTGGCATCTCTTTAAATCCCAAGAAAACTCTCTTTGGACTAGAGGAAGGTAAGTTACTAGGACATGTAATTTCAAAAGAAGGAATAAGAATTGATCCTGCTAGGATAGAAGCAATTTTGAACATTCATCCACCTAGAAATATCAAATAATTACAAGATTTCTTAGGTAAAATTAACTTTTTGAAAAGATTTATTTCAAAATTAGCTGAAATCATTAGAGAATTAAACAATATGCTCAAAAAAGACTCAAATTTAAAATGGACTGTTGAAACCAAACAATCATTCGATTCCATAAAACATGCTTTAACTAAAACACCAGTCTTAATCAGTCCAGATTTCAAAAAAGACTTTATAATTTTTTCTTTTGCATCTACATACCATTGCTGCAGTTTTACTGCAGAAGAATGATCATGGTTTTGAATAGCCTATAGCTTTTTTCAGTAAGAATCTTAGAGATGCACCTCTGAAATATAACATAATGGAGAAACAAGCCTTAGCCTTGGTTAAAACTATAAAAGATTTCAGAGTTTACATTCTCTATTCCCACATAATTGCTTATGTCCCTAATTCAGTAGTTAAATATATTCTTACTCAGGATGGCCCTAATGGAAGAAAAGGTAAGTGGATTGCCACTATCCTAGAATATGACATAGAAATTAAACCAAAAAAACTCATTAAAGGACAAGTATTAGCCAGATTAATGGCTGAATCCAACTGTAATGCATTAGACATAAATTTTATTTCTTAGATTGATGACCAGGAAGAGATGGCGACTCCAATGATTAGTGAAGCCTTTTTAGATTCACCTTGGTACTCATATATTATCTTTGTACTTACAAACTTACAAGCTCCTCCTGGATTATCAAGGACAAAATCCAAATTTCTTAAACTTAAAGCAATGAGATTTTGTATTTTAGATAATGTGCTTTTTTGGAAAGAACATAGTGAGATATTACTAAATTGTTTACTGAAAGCAGAAGCTGACAAAATTCTTGAAGAATTTCATGTAGGTGACTGTGGAGGGAATTTATATTTGAAAAGTACTATAGATAAGATCCTTAGAGCTGGTTTTTACTGGCCTGCCTTATTTGCTGATGTTAAGAAATTTGTTACTTCATGTCATAAATGTCAAATTTTTGAAGGAAAAAAGAAATTGTTACCTTTACCCTTAAATCCAATTTCAACTAAGATGCCATTTCAACAATGGGGTTTAGATTTCATTGGAGAAATTCACCCCCCATCCTTTGGTCAACATAAATGGATTTTGACTGCCACATATTACTTTACTAATGGATTGAAGGCATTCCTACCAGACAAGCCACTGACACAGTCATTATCTCTTTCATAGAAAACATCCTTTTATCTAGATTTGGATGCCCTCAGAAAAATTACTGATAATGCAGCAACATTTAAATCTAAGAAAATGATTTCCTTTTGTCACAAGTACCATATTACCCTAGGCAACTCTAATTCTTATTACCCTCAGGGTAATGGCCTAGCTGAATCTTCAAACAAAAGCCTTGTAAATATCATTAAAAAATTACTTGAAGATAACAAAAAGACTTGGAATAAAAAGTTAGTCTATGCCTTATGGGCAGATAGAATTACCACCAAAAAATCAATTGGCACTTCCCCTTATCAAATTGTTTATGGGATGGATGCAATTTTCCCATCATCTTTAGGTGTTCCAGTAATGAAGATCATTCAAGAATCACAAGTGGAAATCAATGACATACAAAGGAGAATAAATCAAACTATTCATCTACAACAAACAAGGGAAGAAGTATATGAGAAATCCTAAGTTATTCATGATAAAATCAAGAAATTTTTTGATAAAAGAAGTAAAGAAGCTGACTTTTACATTGGAGATCAAGTATTAAAGTGGGATTCCAGGAGAGAGGACAAAGGTAAGCATGGGAAGTTTGAATTTCTATGGAAAGGACCTTATGTAATTTATGGATATAGGGGTAACAATTCTTTCTTCATCAAAGATTTGGATGGAACAGATATTCAAGAAGGACCAGTTAATGGTAAAATGCTCAAATGCTACTATTCTTCTGATTTAACCAATAGTTAGTCCCAGTTACTTTTTACATCATTATAAATATCCATTGAAGTTTTTTAGATTGGATTGGATATTTTGTTTCCAAATCTGAAGCCCGGAGAGAAGGCCCTAAGCTTTGAAGAGTAAAATTTCATAAATATAAGTTTTTGCATAAAACAAAAGACAATTACTGGATCATCATGGTCAAAATTGAAGGCTACTAGTCTTAGAGTTCTTGACATTTCACTAGGAAATGCCATCCCCATGTGAAGCCGCTGTTAGGGTCCTATAAATATAGGATTCATAATTTTCAATTGACTTTTGATAGTCTTGTATAATATGTACATAACTTGCTTTCTGCAATTTGTTTTCCCATATTTTGAAAAAAATAAAAATCAAAAAATCAAAAAAAGAGGGTAAAATGTCCTAAAAGAAATATCAAAGGACTTAAAAAATATAGACCCCAAAAGAAAAAAGATGAAAATAAAACATGATAGTGTGCAATTCCAAATGCCACTATTTTTTACTTTTTGCAAATGACTATGGCAGAGTGTCAACAAATGCCATAATACATGATGAGTTAAATTGCTTAAACTTGACTTGTCATGTTTGCAATTTCCATGTTTTAGATAGTGAATAAAGTTTTGTCAGACAGTTTAATCTTGAAAAATCAGTAGATAGGTAGAGAATAATGAGGAGCTCATCAGTTAATCTGAGCCCTCGGATGAAATAAGGTAGAATTAGATAGTTTTATGCTTTCAAAAGAATAAAATGTTTCAAGGTAGCAAGCTTAAATGCACCTGCTAAAAAGAAGAAAAAATGTTAGAGTAATGTTGGGTAGGTAGAAAGAAGTGGGAAAAAGCATGTAATATCCATCACCGGGCAAAAATCACTAATTTTCCTTCCCCTGTAAGTATTCAGTATTCTATACTTCCAGTCAGAGAGGCTCAAAGCATTTCTTTGACTTCTGTTGGGACCAGACCCAAAGCTTGATGACTGGATAGTGGAAAATGTTGAATTTTTATGATAAAATCCCCCTTACCATTATTTATCCCTATTTCATACATTTAATTCATCTTCATAAGTAAAGAATCCTTCTTACTTAATGAAACCTAAAATCCCATTTAATTAACTTCCTTCATTCATAAAGAATACAAAAACCCTCAAAAAACACTCTATCCTAAGTAAATTGGTGAAATGATGAAATAATAAACTTTTCTTTTATTTATTCACTCTACTTCGTAATTTAGTGTATTTTTGTGTATTCCATATTCCTTTGTCATATTAACTTTTAACTTATGCTATTAATTCCCTAAAAATACCTTATCCTACCTATATAATTCCCTTTATCTAAAATACCCCCTAGAACCCACTATTATAAAGTTTTTAGACCAAAGTTATTATCCACATGTTAAATTAAAAACCCAAATAATACTCCCTTTGGTCTAAAACTAACCTTAATTTAAAACCCCGCCCCTTATGGTTATTAGACCCTTCAACAAGTCTAAAAACTATATAATAAAATAAATAATTAAAATGTGGCTTTTCACGCATATCCTATGTATTTGGAAAATGCAAAAATATTGCCCCGCCCATCACATTTTTATCCTAAGTGCCTTTGAAGAACACTTGCCAACCTTTTCTGCACTTCATCTTTTAACCCAAGGTGCTATAGCGATTAATATTAAGGTTTATTTTCATTTGAAATTAAACCTTCCCTTTATACCCTATCTCTGCTATGTAAAGCCCCTACCTTTACATAGGCTAAACCGTAGTTAAACATACAACCCCGCCTCATGCACCTCCACCCTTATATATAAAACCCTTATATATATATAAATACCATTATATAACCCTTTTTAACCATATATATAAATCTCGACTTTGCATATAAACCTTTGACAAACTCCGCTTAACAATGCCCCGGTCCCACCTTTGATTGCCCGCAGCTTTCAATCAAATCCTCACCCTTCGCTCCCATACTCCAAATCCAACGGCTCTTAATCAATTTCGCACAGAAAAATTGAACGCCCGTTCCAACACCTAACGAGCGCGAAATGGGTGGTTTTACCCATTCTGCCCCCCGCAACATGTCAATATTATGTTAGATCGCGTTTGTTTAAAATGCCAAACATGCCCTGCCTGAATCGACAGAGTAAACGACGGCAGTTTTTCATTTAAAATGCAAACTCCAAAAAAAGATTGATAAGACATGGCTTAGGTTACATCAATATGATGAAATCAAATGAGAACCTTAGCAGACACTTTATGTTTATTTATAGTTTTCAAATCAGAAACTTTCACACATCAGACTTAGAAAGTCCCTTTGATCAAAATTATTGACTTGTTCTGGAAAGTGTCAAATTGACTACAAATTTCATTTAAATCTGTTATTAAAGTTATTCTCAACTACCACCAGAATCAACAAACCTCAAATTCAGAATTGCATTTTCTAAGATCCCCAAGAAACTGAATACTTACATTTCAAAGATATTTTCACGGATGTAAATCAAGACTACACTTCAAAGTTTAGAGCAAGAAATCATTAACCAAGTTTAAAATTAAGGATTGGCTAAAGAAGTCACCAAACATGAAAGATTCCAAACCCTATGTTAATTTCTTTTGTAATTTCTGGAACAAGAGAATACTATTTTGTCAATCTCAATTTATGACTTTAAAGATTATTACATGCAGGTGGTTTAAAGCCTTTATATATCTTAAAGTACCTTCCTTTTACAAGCTGGGGGTTCTTATTTTAGAACACCGTTGTTTTGTCTTATCTCATTATAGTCCTCTGACAAGAAAATCACTGCATACTGGGTTTGGTTTCAGAGTTATTCCAAAATGACCAAAAAGCATATCATAGCTATACCTGGAGGTTCTAAACCAACCAAGCTTGGAGGATCCAAACCTCCTAAATCTATAACACCCACCCATTTCCACCACTGCTAAATCCACTGTATCAGGAAATCCTCTCCAGCCACCTGTAGCTGCTGAAGAAACCCTTCCATTGACTGATATGGACTACAAGATTGTTGATCCTTTACAAGATTGTTGATCCTGTTGTAGAATTCAAACTTTTAGAAATACATAATTGGTGCTATGATAAATACTTGGACAAGGATGAAATGCCTATTTGGGAGACTCATTTGCCCAAATATGTAGTTCCATTGACCCACCCTGGACAAGACCTTGTTATATTATGTCAAAAGCATTATGAACTAGACTAAAGGGCCATTGTTAATGCAGATAAAGAAATCCTTTTTACCATCACAGCAAATTCCATAAATCAAATGCTGCAATTACAATCTGATCCTCAATTAGTCCCCCTATCTATAGAATTTTTGACCCAGTTGTACTTAGGCCTGGATTTCCCAAATAAGTTTATGATATTTCAAAACTTTTTGCCTTCCCATGTTCACATTCCTAAGTTGAACCCTCCTTATTCCATTTCCAAATTTCCTGAAGGTTCTAGGCATATTATTTCAATGCTATCTTTTATACTGGGATACTTTACAGATGGATTCACTGATGAATCCATTCTTGGCTTTCTATCCACCTTATCTCCAGGCCAACCTCCAACAATCATTTTTTATTATGCCAAATTCATAGTAGACAATATTAATCATTAGCTTACCAAACTACCCACTCAAGGGGTTTTCAGATACTCTTCCTACTTGTTTTTATTCTTCCAAGCTGATAATTTTCCAATTGCATTGCAAAAGATGGAATTGGAGGGTAAGCCTTTATCTATTGTCTTCTGGACTTCCTTGTTAAGGAAAGAGAGTAGTGAATTCACTTATACATATTTTTCATACCTTTTCCTCCATCCAGCAATGAACATTTTGTACAAAGCAACGTAGCCTAGAGTCAATGAAGAATCGAAAAGGATCTTGCAACTATCAGAACAGAATAAAATGGGAGACTGGTTTATTTATTAAAAGCATACAGAGATAAGAATTTTTGGATCCAACTTATTACCATATAATTTGCTAAAATACATGAACATGAGAATTTTTGCATTGGAATATTTAAGACAGATTCTCAATTATGATTCTATCAACTTCTTAGCTGCAAGGAAAAAGACTCAATTCAAGCTGAAGAATCAGGTTGGTCCTTTCATCATAAATAACAAAGAGGCAGAAAAAGAAATCTCAAAGAGGCTAGTAGAATTCAAATTTCAAGAAAGTTTTCCATGGAACTATGATCCTCAAGGGATCCTGAGCAATTTAAGGGTAAAATGTAAACTTACACCCTTCATATATGAGCCCAAGCCAGATATTGATAATTTTTCCAATCAAGAAGAATGGGTAGAGAACACATTGATAGATACAACTACTAATATAGAGTCAACAGGAAAAATGGTTAAAACACAAGCCCTTGAAGTTGTAAAGCAGCCAGAGACTTCAGCAAAAAGAAGCAGAGAAGAAGGAACATACACAGCAGAAAACAACTACAGAAATAAAATTCAAACTGATTCATAATAAAAGGCTTAAATTCAATTCAATTGGAAAACAAAAGGTAATTGATGTTGAGGATACAAATGAGCCAGAGGTAAATAAAGATTAAGCTACAATGATAATCAATGAAACTCTTGCATAGATTGAAAAAGAGAAAACAACAGGAAAATATGATACTCAAATGATTGACCTTTTATCATTAGATGGACCCAAGTACACCATGTAAGACCAGTTTTACCCTAAGTAAAACTGCTTTCACTATGTTAAATTAGGAAACCCCAAAAGGAAATATTAAACAAACCTATATTTGTTTGATTTTCCTCATGGAATAATTAGTTAAAAAATAGTTTAATTAATATTCCTGGTCATATTTAACCCAAAACAGGAAAATTAATTAGATAAATCATTATTTATCTTATTATTTTCTATGAATAATTATTTAAACCTTATTTAAATAATATTCCTTGTTAAATTTGACTAAATCACCCTTAAATAATTAAATAAATCATTATTTATTTGATTATTACTCAACCACATCCTTAAAATGATAAATAAATCATTTATTTATTTATTATTTACAAATAAAGGGATTTGACCTAAGTCAAATTCCTTTTCCCTCCAACAAATATAATAAAATATTCCATAAAAGTTGGATCTTGATTTGGTTAATAATATTTTAATTATGCACCAATATCTAGACTAACTCAATATTTGTTATAAATAGAAGGGTTTTTCCATTCATTCACTACCTTTTGTTGCCTAAAGATCACTTTGGATCTATACTTTTGGTCTCATTTCTACCATTTTGCTCCCATCGAGCTCACGATCGCATTGGGTTTTCTACATCTACAAGAGAGAGTAGCCAGATCTCAAGGCCGAGGACTACAAAGAACCTATCCCATTGAGGAGATCTCGGATACACCTTCTTGTTTCCTCCTGTGTGCCCTAATATAAAAATTCATTCAAAAAATCGTGTTCTTGTCGGTTCCGTTGGATGCATGATAAACTTTACTTTAACAAGTAATGCTTTTCCATTTATATCCGTTTGTTGCGCATTTTAACCATTAATCGCAGATCCGAAGATGTTTGGCAACCTCTATTGTTGTTAGGGCTATTAGTTATGCGTAGCTAAAGTGGTCTTTTTTCGTACACTTCGACGAAGAATTCATACTAACAAATGACGACTCCACATGGGTTTTAAATTACGACCGCCGAAGCGTTTTTCATATTCTCGCATATCCAGTACTTCAGTCTCAGGGCTTCTCTTCACTCGCTAGTTTTCCTATTTTTATGTTTTTTTTCTCACATAAAACCCTAAAACATTAAAATTTCTAACTTCCGTGTGTTTCTGGCCCTATTGCGCAGGTAAGCGACACCAGCCGCAACTGAGATGACAAATTTTCTGAAAATCTGCCGCCGAGACAACCGAAATGGGGGGTCGCACTTTTTGGCCCATAACCTGCGACCTGGACCTCCAGGTTGCACTTTTCAAAATTTCCTCGTTTTCTCGCTTCCTCGCACTCTCGTATCAAAGCCGAAATTGCGACCCGCCTTTTTTTCCGCATTTTTCCGCAATTTTTCCTTCGGGTTCCGCCGGGCAGCCTTCGTCGTGTCTTTCCACCGTCTCTGTACCCCGCCTTGGACCAAGATCTGATCTATTTTTACTCATCTAAGTGGGAACCCGTGCCCCTTAGGCTTTAGTACTCCTCCACTTTTTGTGGAAGAGTCTTAAATGTTTCACTCGGCTTGCCGCAGCTTGGCCTCTTTTCCGCATCTCGTTACCTCCGTTCGCATCCTTTGAAATCAAATTTTTCTCAAATCACCTCTCGTCGTTTTGTTTGGACCTCCTTTGAAGGCCTCTGCCTCCCCCCTCCGGTTATTTGCTGATTTCCTTCCCTTTTTCCAGCCACCTTGCCTCTGTCTCTTGGCTGTGATCAACACCTCTTGCTTGCAGCTTTATCCTCCAGATCTCTGTCCCTCTTGACCCTAGATCTGTTGAGCTCCCTTTATGTGTGTTTTACCTAGTTTTTCCCTTTCTTTTTAGCATAGTTGTGAGAGACCCACCTTTTTGGGTTAGATAGCTGCATACGTAGCTGTTATTTTTCTGTTATTTCAGCTTTATATTCTGTTCTCTGTAGGTTTATTTTCAGCTACGCAACACACTTTTTCTTGCTCTCAACAACGGAAAGGGTTTAACAATTAAAATTAACACACGCCACACACTAACCCTAAGTGAAGAAGCGCGTGGTTAACACCGCCTGCTGGTTAACATCGCTCGGCAAAGACTCTAAAACTGTCTGCCACCGCACCTTATCTCGCTATCGACCTTTCTTGATTAACACTTATTTCTCGCTCGTGCTTCGCTTATTTGATGACAATGACGCGCCCCCAAGGCGCCTTTCCCGGAGACTTCTTGGCCTTCACCCTCAGTTTCCGGTTGATCGACCTGCTCCGCACCGCCGTCGTCGAGCCAGTCCACCTTCGAGTCCGCACCCCGACTCCTCTCCTGATTCATCGGGTCCTCCTTCTCCTTCTGGTTCTCCCCCTGTTACCTTCACTATGTCTGGTCCAGGGCCTAACGCTAGCGGTTCTCCCGGCCCCAATGCCGGCCCCACTTCTAGCGGAACCGCCACAACCACTACCCCGGCCACCCCTGTGCTGCCGTACATTGCAGGCCTCAGCCTCCCCGATTTCCATCAGTTGATTAATGACCCCATTCACCACAATGCTACCTGGCTCGCTATGCCCACCAAGCTGCCCTCTGATATCCCTAAGTTCGAGGGCCTTAATGGAGAAGATCCAACCAATCACGTCCGGTCTTTCCACATGTGGTGTTCCTCCAATTCCATTACCGATGACTCCATCCGTCTTCGTTTGTTCCAACGCACGCTTACCTGCGAAGCTTCTAAATGGTATGTCGAACAGGCCACTTCCTCCCATACCACGTTCGAGACTCTTGCCCAAGCCTTCTTGTCGTACTTCCAGCTCCCTCTCCGATACGACACTGGTACGGAGCTCTTGACTTCATTTAAGCAATCCTCTTCCACACGCCTTTCTGCCCATGTTCAGGAATGGCGACGGAGACGGAGCTTATGTCGAGCCCCTCCCTTTGAAGATCGGGTTTACATGGACTGGTTCCTTCGCACCCTCCCATCTCCCATCGGCAAAGATGTCGCCTCTCACTTTCCTCAATCTGAAGAAGCCGCCCTCCAAACAGCTTTAAAATATGACCTGATCTACGCTCAATCTGGTTATGTTTATACCGTTCTCCCTGACATCCCCAGGCCCGGTGGCGCTAACGCCCCGGGGGCATCTCATTCCGCCGACCCGCATCGTTGGAGCCCTTTCCCATCCATACGCTCAACCTCCTATGGGCTATGGTCTCCCTCAGGGAGGGGCCAGCTCCTCCGGCACTTTTTCCCCTCCCGGTAACATGTATCCAGGATACGGCATGCCTCCTCCTTTTGCCCAACCTCCTGCTTACCCTAATGTTGCCCACCCTACCTATTACCCTTATCCGCAGCCTGGTGCGCCAGCTCCTCCAGCATATGCGCTTCCTCCTCCCTTGCCTCCTCAACCCCAGCAACAGCACCTACAGCCCCCTCCAGGGCAAGTATTTGCACAGCAGGGCGCGACTAATCCCCCTTCTTCTCAAAGAAGGCGGAGAGGCACCCAAAACCAATTCGCCCTCGCACCAGACTCCACCCGTGCGACCTCAGCACCGGCAAATCAAAGAACCGTGGCCAGCCTCTGCCGACAAAGCGTTTCGCACCAACAAGCTCGTTCGTGCTGCGTGTTTATGGTCATTACACCCACGATTGTCCCCTCTACCCCGTATGCGGCGTATGTGGGAGTTCCCGTCCACACTGCGCAGACAACACGCCTCCAGCACGCCTCCCCTCATGCTCCACCTAATGTGGCCACTACCCAACCAGCTGTTTTTACCGATCCTTTCCCTCAGCAAGGATTCGTGGCTACCCAACCACCTGACAACCAGGTAGCTGCCCCCCCTTCCCTTTCTGGTTCCTCTAATTACCAGATCCTTATGATGAATTCTGATCCCAACCCCTCCGTCGATCTTCACCTTCAAACTCGGGCTCGCCAGTACCCCAAGCCTCCTGCTCCGTCTGCCCCCGAGCCTCCCTCTTCAGGTTCTACAGAGCCTCTTTCGACATCCAGTGGCCCCTTACACATCCCTCAACCCAAATTTGAGGTTCATCCAAAGATTCCAAAGGGACCATTACGCCGAAATGCTGCTTCCAGCCGAGCCGCTCAATCGTATAGCATAGTAGATGATTTGGCGCAGTCACCCGCGGCCATTTCCACACTGGAACTCCTCCAGTCGTGCCCTTCCCAAAAGAAGGCTCTACTATCTGCCGTGGGCGCTGTAGATCCTGCTGACGACCAAATGATTGTTTTCGACGCCACTCAATCGGATCACCCTCCCCTCCCTCTTTCCGTCGCCTTCCAAATCCCAGTCAAGATTCGGAACGCCATCATTTCCCGGTGTATAATTGACGAGGGGGCATCCACCTGCGTGATGTTCGCTTCGGTTTGGAAGCAACTCGGATCCCCTGAGCTGGCCCCTTCCACGATCACCCTTAGAGCGTGGGACGGTCATGCCTCCCAGCCCATTGGCTTGTTTCGTAATTGCCCTATCACCCTCGCCGGTAACACTGTTTGCGTTGACGTCGAAGTCATTGACGCCCCACTCGACTACACCATTCTTTTGGGGCGGAGCTACACCTATGCTATGTCTGCTGTCCCGTCCGCGGTCTTTCGCAAGATGTCTTTTCCCCATAATGGAAAGATAGTCACCATTGACCAGTTGACATATCATGAGCCTCCCTCTCAGACCTCCTCTGAGACCACCATCTCTTCTGTAGCCAACAAGCAAACCGTCGATTCCCTGACCAGTGTCTCCCCCGGCGTTTACAAGGACTCCTCCCTGCTTGGAACTTTTCCTTGTCTTCCCCCTCCTCCTATCCCTGATCCTAGCTCGTCAAATGTTTGCATGATGCAATCGTCTCAGGCCGCCCTCAAACGGCCTGCTTCGGCTAGTCCGCAACCGCCCCTTCACCCTCCGCAACCCGCTCCTAGCCATACTTCTCTGCCAACCGGACCTCCTCCTTCTGGCCTTCCTCCTACAGCTGGTATCCCTGAACCCCTTTACCCCCCTGGCTCGGTTCTCCCTGGCCTTAACCATCTCGGAGCCGTCCCTCCCGGCCATTACCCTGCTGGACAGATCCCCTTCCTGGCTCCCCCTCCCGGAGTATATTCTGTCCCCGTCATGGCCACCCTCTCCCTCCCTAACTTGACCTTGGGCATTCCAGTCTGGTACCTTGATTCCCCAGCCGCCACCCCTCCTGGTCACCCCAAACCTTACATGGCTTTGACACCGGTTCAACCGGTCCCCCTCGCTTCCTCCGTTGCCACTGTGCCTCCCGCACCTCCCCAGGACACTTCTCCTGTCGTCACGGCACCCCGGAAAAAAAGCAACGCTCGTAAGGGGGCAACCCATCAGGATCAGGCCGCCTCGACAACTCTTACCCCCCCACGACCACCAAAGCCCGCCATTCAATGTGCTTTGTGTGATATCGTCGGTCACGCCACTCACATGTGTCCTGAATTGCCACACCTCAAGCTTTTGGTCAACGAGACATTCCCCGACTCTGATATCCCAGAAGTCTATGTCACTATCCCCGACTCCCTCCCAAAGCTCAAACACTTGCGCACAAACCACCCTTGTGCCTTGTGCGATTTTCACGGCCATTACACCCACCTCTGTCCCCGCCTTGACGAGTATCGTTCCTCCTTGGATATTTACCGCCAATTCAAGGCCGCTTCGATCAGCCCAGAGGACATTCCTTCCCCCATTTACATTCCGCCTCCTGCTATTAAGCCAACGGAGCCCTCAACCACCATTTTGTACATGTCATCATCCTTGAGAGATAATTCACCGGCCACTCAACCTACCGATCCCCTCCGCTCCTCAGCCGACCTTGGATCTGTTGAGCTCGCCCATCTGAGCCCTTCTCCTCATGATGACCCGTCTCCCACCACTACTTCCTCGGGTGTCCCATCTTCCTCCAATCTTCCTATCTTCCAATCTGATGAAGACATCATGGAAGCCATGACCAACCCCGACTTTCCCTGGGATGATATGCACCATCGCGCATATTTCCTCCCACAGCAGTCCCATGACCAATACGCTGTGGAAACCAAAGACTTCATTCCTCATGCGGTCGATTGGTTCAAAAACCCCATCCCTGCACCTGATGCTTTCGAAGAAGGAAACATGGCCAATATCTCGTCTACCATCAAAATTGACATTTCGGTCAAACCAGGAATCGAAGAATACATCACCTTGGGTGCCCAATGCACCCCGGAAGAAATTGAAACTTACACCAAGCTTTTCAAATAATTCTGCGATATCTTCGCCTGGTCCTATTCTGAAATGCCCGGACTCGATCCTGCCATTGTCGAACATCATATCGACACCTGGCCTGATGCCAAACCAGTCCAACAAAAGATGAGACCCATTCATCCTTCCCGACGTGACGCTATCAAAGCCGAAATCGATAAGCTCAAGCAGGCTGGTTTCATTTACCCCATTGAATACACCACTTGGGTTTCTAACCCCGTTCCTGTTCTCAAGAAACAAGGCACCATTCGTGTCTGCACGGACTTTCGCGATTTGAACAAAGCTTGTCCCAAAGACAACTTCCCCACACCGTTCATCGACCAAATCATTGACGAGTGTGCGGGGCATGAGGTCCTATCCTTCATGGATGGTTTCTCCGGATACAACCAAATTGCTATCCGTCCTGCTGATCAACTAAAAACCGCGTTCATCAGTCCGTGGGGAACTTTTGCTTACCGGGTCATGCCTTTCGGCCTAAAAAACGCCGGCGCCACCTTTCAACGGGCCATGTCTTATTGCTTCCACGACTTAGCTCATATTATACTTGCCTATTTAGACGACCTCACGGCGCGTTCTAAGCATCGGGCGCAACACATACACGATCTGCGCACCATTTTTCTCCGATGTCGCAAGTATAATATCCGCCTTAACCCGTTGAAATGCGTCTTTTGCGTTCCGGCCGGCCGTCTCCTAGGCTTCATCGTGTCTAAGGACGGTATCACTCTTGACCCTTTGAAAGTTCAAGCCATTCTTGAACTCCCCATCCCGCGTACCCTCCGCCAGCTCCAAAGCCTCCAAGGCAAAGCTAATTTTCTCCGTCGGTTCGTCCTTGACTACGCCACCACCGCACACGGGTTCCTTAGACTCCTACGCTCTCACATCCCATTTGTTTGGGATACCCATGCTCACGAGTCTTTCGATGCCCTCAAGCAGGCTCTCACATCTGCTCCCTTAATTCGCCCTCCCGACTTTAATCGGGACTTCATCCTATATATCTCCGCTTCCACCTATTCGGTCGCTGGAGTCCTTATCCAAGCGGATGACCATGGCATTGAGCATGTGATCTACTATGTCAGTAAGAATCTTGTGGGACCCCCTGTCTCATACTCCTATGACGAGAAATTAGCGCTGGCTGTCGTGTTCTCAGTCCAAAAACTTCGTCATTATATCCTCCTGCGCTCCACCAAGGTTGTGACAAATTCCAACCCTATGGCCTTCCTATTAAGTCGTCATATACTTACTGGGAAGTACGCCCGTTGGGTCGTTATTCTTCAGGAATTCGACCTTGAATTTTTCACCCCAAAAAGTAAGAAAGGCTTAGCCCTCGCTGAGCTCATTTCTGAATTACCTACCGGATCGCGAGACCCTCCCGTTAATGACGATTTCCCTGATGAACACCTGTTTTCCATTACTTCCGATGACCCGTGGTATGGCGATATTCTTACTTATTTGCGAACCCAAAAGTTCGCCCTCCACCTTGACCGTGAGGCTCACCGACGTATCCGACACCAGGCCCCCCGATACCTTCTTATCGGTGACGACCTCTATCGTCGCGGGGTTGATACTGTCCTTCGTCGTTGCCTCACACATGCTGAAGCTGAACAGGTCCTTAATGCCTGCCATAGTGGCGCTTGCGGTGGCCACCTCTCCGGTCTTGCTACTACCCAAAAAATTATGCGCGCCGGGTATTTTTGGCCTTCCCTCTTCAGCGATTGCATTGAGGCAGTCAAACACTGTCCCAATTGCCAACATTTCACCCCTAAGGCGAGAGCTCCACCAACTCCCCTCCATCCAGTCGTCTCCACTGGTCCCTTCTGTAAATGGGCCATCGACTTTATGGAGTGTCGCCCGCCATCCTCCGGTAGCCACAAGTATATCATCGTGGCGGTCGACTATTTCACCAAATGGGCCGAGGCCATGCCAACGTTCAACAACACGGCAGCTACCGCGGCCCTCTTTTTCTTTAACCATGTTATAGCTCGCTTCGGGGTTCCCAAGAAACTGGTCTCTGATCATGGCAGACATTTTGAAGATGAGATATGGCGTGAGCTATCCTCACTGTTGGGTTTTGAACACCAATATTCCTCCTCCTATTACCCCCAAGGTAATGGCCAAGTTGAAGCAGTCAACAAAACCCTCAAGACCATGCTTCAACGAACAGTGAATAAGCACAAAACAAACTGGCATCTCATGCTCTTTCCTGCCTTATGGGCCTATCGAACCTCTGTTAAAACCGCCACCGGGTTCACTCCTTTCCACCTAGTTTTTGGAGAGGAGGCAGTTTTACCGATCGAGTGTGAAATTCCTTCTCTGCAACTAGCCGTTGAACTTCTCCCTGACACCCAACCGCTAGAACAACGACTTATCATGCTTGAGCGTGCCTCCGAAGATCGCCGTATTGCCTTGCAAACCATGGAAGCGGCCAAAAAACGCACCAAAGCTCAGTATGACCGAAAAGTCCAACCTCGCACTCTTCATGAAGGCGACCTTGTTCTAGTCTATGACCAGGCCCATGATGTCCTGGGTCATGGGAAGTTTGACTCATTATGGCTAGGCCCTTACATCATTAGTAAGGATCTTGGCAAAGGGGCATACCTCTTAGAGGATTTTGAAGGTCATCCCGTTCCTAACCCTCGCAATGCACTCTATCTTAAGAAATATTACCCTTAGCATTTCCCCTCGGAAATGCATGTTTTATTTTCTTTTTGATAGCCAGCATCTGTTGTTTCATTTTTCCTACTTCACCAGGACCCATTTCGTCCACGCGAAGTTACCTCACCTTCATTTAAAATCGAAATTCCTCACCTACGCCACTTGTATTGGGGGCACCATACTACCCCCTTACTTGTCCATGTTCGTGACGATTTTCGTCATGAGTGCCCACCTTGTACTCATGTTTCCATGGTCCCCCATTGGGGCCTTTACTGTGTGGCAGCACTATCGTGTCACCCTTGTTTAGAGCATCCAAGTTGAGTCATCATCGCATTCATGAAGTTTATCCCGCGTACCTTTGTACCCCACCATAACCCTCCTTCCGTTATTGCTTGGTTCCTCTCTTGTGTCGCATATCATGACCTTCAGCCTCACTGTCCCCTATCCCTTCTGATATTGTGTCACTCGCTGCCATGTCATTCATGCCCTTTATGCTCTAACAAGGGAAGTCGTCCATTCGCCACTCCATCCTTCCCATTTCCATTATCATCATTAGTGTCAGTCTGTCCGTCGCTCTATTGTTCTTCTCTCGTGCCTTAGTTGAGGATCTCTCATTGCCTCACCTACGGCGGACCTCCTTCTGTCGACATCAGCACATTCATTCCAGAAGCAAGGTCTAGAGGGCGGTGTACCTTGGTTCCAGCTTCCACTCTTGTTCGGTGCCTCGGATCAGGCAGGGGGATCTCTCATTTCCCTTTGACTTGATTGTTTCTCCAGCTCCTTTCAGCATGATCGAGATTCGTATACTCGACGGTCCAGTGACCCAGCAGCAACTCTTGATGATTCCAGGGTGTGTGTGAGATGTCTCAACCCTCATGAGGGGGTGGCCCTGCAGGTAGCCCCCCACATGCCCGGATGACCTCTTCTTCGCAGCCTTTGATGCCGCTCCAGCTTTTGATGATGTTGGCCTTAGCCACTTGCAGCACCTCCTTGATTTGCATGTATCAGTCAGATTTTGTGAGCCCTTCCCCATTTACAGGGGGAATTTGGGTTGTATTTATCTCATGTACTCAGATATTATTGTACTAGCCCTGGCTGTTATCCCAGGCACAGCATGTATGTGAGACCTTTTCATTGTATTTTTATCTGGCTCTTGATTATGCCAGCTGTACTCTATGGTTCGGTCCCTTGTTCACTGGACACACTATTCTTTTGTACTTTGTCACGGCGGGCATAGGTATGCCTCCCCCGCCGCCTTCAGCACAGGGGCGCCTTCAGCACAGGTACCCTCTCATAAAAGAGACTTGTTGCACTGCTGAGTCTCGTCTCTGGAGTCTAGTCCTTGGCCACTATCTACCTAGGATTTCTCTCTCGACATCCCTTTTTGCTGTCTAGTGATTGTGTTCTTACAACGTACTTTGGTCATACGATTTGCTCCTGACACTCGCACGCTGGGGGGCAATCTGTTACACCATTTTTTGGTCATCTAACCTTTTATCATTAGATGGACCCAAGTACACCACGCAAGACCAGTTTTACCCCAAGTAAAACTGCTTTCACTATGTTAATTAGGAAACCCCAAAAGGAAATATTAAACAAACCTATATTTGTTTGATTTTCCTCAAGGAATAATTAATTAAACCACAATTTAATTATTATTCCCAGTCATGTTTAACCCAAAAACAAAGAAATTAATGAGATACACCCATAGTTATCTTATTGTTTTCTAGGAATAATTATTTAAATAATATTCCTTGTTAAATATGACCAAATCAACCACTATTGATTAAATAAATCATTATTTATTTAATTATATTCCCACCATCTCCCTAAAATAATAAATAAATCATTTATTTATTGTTTATAAATAAAGGAATTGACCCAAGTCAAAAGACCTTTTCCCTCCAACAAATATAATAAAATATTCCTAAAGGGTGATTCTAGAATTTGATTAATAATATTTTATTCATGCACCGAGTTCTAGAACACCCCAATATTTTGTTGTAAATAGAAGGGTTTTCCCCATTCATTCTTTCCCCATCATTACCTTTTGCTGCCTAAAAGATCACTCTGGATCTATACACTTGGTCTCATCTCATCATTTGCTCCATTGACTCCTATCTTCTACATTAGGGAACTCTACATCTCTGAGAGAAAGCTTAGATCTGAAGTCTTGAGGACTACAAAGAACCCCATCCCATTGAGATCTGGATACACCTTCTTGTTTCCTCCCGGTGCCACTGTAATATAAAAATTCATTCAAAAATCGTGTTCTTGTCTTGTCATTTGGATGCATGGAGCAAACTCTTTACTTTACTGCTTAATGTCTTTCCATTTATAGATCTGTTTGTTGCAGCATTTTAACTACTAATCGCAGATCTGAAGATGTTTGGCAGCCTCTATTATTGTTAGGGCTATTAGTTATGCGTAGCTAAAGTGGTTCTTTTTCGTACACTTCGACGAAGAATTCATACTAACAAATACTATTATAGATCCTGTTTTCCTTTCTTTTTTGAATACAAAACAAAAAATATTTCAGTAGGAACAAAGTCAAATAAATTTGAATATCAAAATACAGTTGAAAAATTTAATGTTTCATTGATTAAAGATATTAATGAAGCTATTGCATTAGCTCATTTGTTGTCTTACATTAAACCTCCAGTTTCTCAATTGCACACAACAATAATACCAACAGTAGATTTATCTTTATATGCTATCACTTCATTTATAGATACTTCTGCAAGTTCATCTACAGACCATTTCATTCCTAAGTTGCCTTTACAACCTAGGATATTATTTCCTTCATCCACTCAATCCACTGCATCCACTACTTTGGAATCAGATTTTATAAGCACCACATCTTTAATTCTCAGCAATTCCATTTACATACCATCTTCATTTCACAGCTCTTCAACTACATTTGTTAATTCATCAGCTACCATATCCAGCACTGCCCTTATCATTACTTTTATACCTCCCAGCTCAGCAAAGCTTCAAGCCATGGCTGCTAGGTATGCTCCCCTTGTTTTACCCCAAAACCTCCATGATATGCCTCAAGATTACCAAAAAAATGTGCCACTGTTTGATGGCCTTTCACAATATACTGCTCAACAACATGTAACTAAAATGACAGATTACTGTGAAATTTATGAAATTGATGATTCAGATGTCCAGATGAGGTTATTTGCCCAAAGTTTGACAGGAGAAGTTAAAAAATGGTTCAAAAATTTAGATGCTGGTAGTATAGTTGATTTAGATTCATTTCATAGAATATTTTTAAATAAATGGGAAAAGAAAAAGAACCCCCTTCAAATTTTGTCTGAGTTTTATGCTTTGAAAAGATCTCCTAATGAGTCTGTCCAAGCCTATTGCACTAGGTATAACAATGTCTATAATTATATTCCTGCAACTCTTAAACCTACACCTTACTCTGTTCTGCTCAAATTCCATGATGGATTTGATACAGATATGTCCTATCAATTAAGAGAAAGAGATGCCCAAACATTATAACAGATGCAATTAAATGTTGTCAGTGTAGAAATTAACATTTTAGCTAGGAAAGCCAGACTTAGAAACGAAAGAAGAGTTACAATTAAAGAAGAAAGTTCAAACTCAGAAGTTAAATTAGATTTCATTGCTAAAACTTTAGAAAGGGTGGTAGAAGGATTAGATAATTTAGATAGAAAACCTCAATGGGATAATCAACCTCAGATCAGAAATCCCAATTTCAGAAAAAATAATAACCCTGTAAAAGCTAAAGAAGCTGCTCCAGACGAAAACATTAGCGCCCATTTCAAGAGAACTATGCTGAAAGTTCTCAAAATAATGATGAAGATGAGGATGACATCAATCATCTAATGGGAATAGATGAAAACAACACCATTTTCCTCACTCAGGAAGATCTGGAACTATTTGAGCTTCAACTCAAATTAAACTCCAGTGAATCCTTTGACTACAAACAAGGTTATGAATTTTCTATTAATGAAATTCATAGTCAGTATAACCTTAGAAACAAGAAAAATAATGAATCTTCTACTAAAAACAATTCCAAAATCAAAATAAGAAAAATGTAGAAGTCCCAAAAACAAAAGTTTTGCAAATTCTCTCAAAGGAAAATAAGCAAAATTCTAATCCTTCCAGTCCTAAAAAACCAACCTCCAATACATTACATAAATGAACAATTCTTGGATGATACAATTTACAAAACCTCCTTTCTATATATAGGAGTCCATGGGGCCATAATGTAATCCTAGTGGGCCACAATGTAATCCTAGCCGACCTAAAATTAATAATTTAAGGGCACAATAATAACAAAATGGGGGTTACAAGGGTACAATAATAACAATAAGGGGGTTACACTAACAACAATAAGGGACTATACTAGTAATATAGGGACCTAACATGCCCCTCTCCTTCAAAAAAAGTATTGTCCTCAACGCTTGAGTAGCTCTGGGTGCTTTTGTATAAAATTCTCATCCTCCCATGTAGAATCTTCAGTGGGTAAGTTCTTCCACTTGATGAGATACTCTGAAATTGATCGATTCCGTAGTTGTCGAGTTCTTTTTTCTATGACTACTTCATAACATCTTTCGATATGATGTTGATCTTCCTGTTGTTTCATTAGATTCTGCACCAAAGTTGGGTTATCCTTTGAGAGTTCGAGAACTTGTTGTTGATGCTCGATGTGATCTTCCACTAATTTATCATCCATATTTTCTATTATTTGATCCTTCAAACCATCCAACTTAGCCTCCATTTCTGCTTTTAAACCATCTATTTTATCTTCAATTGCTCTTCGTAAGATCGAAACTTGTTGCACTTGGTATCGTAATTTTGATATCTGATCCTGCAATTCTTCCTCTTCATGCATCATAATGCACCAGATTTAAAGGCAATGGGTGTTCAGAGTTATTTTAGGAGGCATTTCGGAACTTGAAATGCTTGAAATATCTATTCTACAATATTCCCTTGGAATCAATTCAAATTGATTCTTCAAACAAGACTTATGCAATTTGGAAAAACAATACACACCTTTTTCTTGCTTTTGAGGAGCTTGATATTGAAATTGGATTATCTCTGTGATTGCAGCACTTCAATATCTTTTTTGGTACCGACGTATCCCCCTGAATTATCTTTCGAATGCCACAGGTCTGACCTAATTTGGATTCTCCAAGACAAAGTTGTGTCCAATCTCCCACAATGACCTAATTATGGACTGGTTCAGTAGAGCAAACTTGTACGACTTGCCACGTGTCACTGTTTCTTCCTTTGTCTCTGAAATTGATAGCCAAGACTCAGTGTTCCATTGACCACTTTTACGGCGCTCAAATCCAGCACCCGAGAGAGAATTTATTGAACTTTTCCCACGATCACCTCTTTGAGATGCAATTTGGCGCACGAAAAAGCACTACAGCTACGGATCATATCTCCAAAAATATTGAACAAAACAAAGTTTTTGAGGCACTCTTCAATTTCAGCTTCGCACCATATGAATTTCAGATTACAGACCTTCGTATAAAAAAAAATTATAGCGAAAATGTCACGATGACTGTTTAGGTCCACGATGACTGTTTAGGAGCTTGAAAAAAGACCTAACTTCCACAGGATGATATCTCCGAAAATATACGAATTAGCTAAAAATTTTGACAATCTGGCTCGAGTTTGAAGCTTAGCACCTAAAATTTTTAGCCACATGGAAACTGTGAAAAAATTTATGGCAAAATACTACGATGAGCTTTGTTTGACGTGGAAACCCTAGAATCCAAAGCTTTGATACCAAATGTTGTGTAACCAGCTCCAAAAATAGAATAAAAAGATATCAACGCCTTAGAAATAAGCCACTTCGAGGGGGCAACCTCCAATACATTACATAAATGAAAAATTCTTGGATGATACAATTTAAAAAACCTCCTTTCTATATAGGAGTCCATGGGGCCATAATGTAATCCTAGTGGGCCACAATGTAATCCTAGCCGACCTAACAATAATAATTTAAGGGCACAATAATAACAAAATGGGGGTTACAAGGGTACAATAATAACAATAAGGGGGGCTACACTAACATAATAAGGGACTACACTATTAATATAGGGACTTAACAAGCTCAATCTTCCAAAGATGCACAAAAAGCTAATACTCCTAAAGCCTCTGATTCAGTAAAAAAAACAAATTCTGATCCTAAAACGATTCCTGCTGATCCTAAATCAACCAATCCTAGAACAGATAATCCCATAACACCTGCTGATAATTCTAAGTCTGATAAAATTTCTGCTACTAAACAAACAGTACCTGAGAAGAAAATTAAAAGCAGCAAAACTCAAGAAACTCAGACAGAGAATGTCAAGACAATTGAAAATAGAAATACAACTGTTGAAAATCAAGAAAAATCAACTCATATTACAGTTACTAAAGATGAATTAGTTCAAATTAGTAAATCTCAACCCTCATTCAATATTCAGTCTGATATTGCTAAGATAAAAATACCTATTCCTTTAACAGAATTGGTTAAAATGACTTATACAAATCAACTATAACTGAAAATTTGAATATGAATGATGGTGAAGATGCCATTAATCTGAATGATGATCAACCTGAGTTGATTTTCGGCCCTGATGTGAATGGAAAGCATTCAGATGGATCAATCCCTCCTTTCTATATCAGTCTTACCATCCATGATCAGCTTTTACACAACGCTATGTTAAATTCAGGAGCTTCCCATAATTTAATGCCCAAAGCTATCATGGAAACTCTTAATCTAGAAATAACCAGGCCTTACAAAGATTTGTTCTCATTTGATTCTAGAAAAGTTAAGTGCTTAAGATTAATTAAAGACTTATGTGTGAATTTAGTTCAGTACCCTGGTAAGAGTATGGTGATGGACATTGTAGTAGCTGATGTCCCACCAAAGTATGGTATGATTCTTTCTCGCTCATGGGGAGCAAAGTTGCAGGGATCTCTACAATTAGACATGTGCTATGCTACAATATTAGTGTTTGGTCAACCCAAAAAGCTATATAGGGAAACTTTAATGAAATTCATGGTCAGTAGTGCTAAGAGATCCATAAATTACCCCATTTATTCTACACCAACTGACCTTGACTCTTTTATTTTATGTAACTCTGATAACGATGAAATCCAAACTAAACTGATTGATAAAAAGCCAAAACCAAACAATGACAACATATTTCATGAGTCCCTTTGGCACTTAGACTTTTATGGCTCTGTAAAAAAATCAGGAGCAGGAGCAGGAGTATGGATTACAAATATGGAAACTAATCATTCAAAAGGACATGCCTTCAGAATCAACTTCAAATGTACCAACAACATGGCAGAGTGTGAGACACTGATTCTTGGCCTCCAGATCATTAGAAACTTAGGAGGAAAAATAATACTAATCATGGGAGTTTCGGAATTGATCATTAAGCAGATAAATGGAGATTTTTTTTTTTATAATCCTAGACTAGCCAGATGCAGATATACATCAATTGATTTAACTGATGATTTATTGGAATGCAAGTTTGCTTCTATACCCAGAAAACAAAACATTCAAGCACATTTTCTAGAAACTTTTGCTAGTATTTGTAACTTACCATTCCAACCAACTCATAGGTATACTACTGAGGTTAAACATAGACCAATTTTCCCAGACGACCTCAAGTACTGGCAGATTTTCTCTCAGGATGAATAGATTTACCGTTTTTTAAATAACGAGGAAGAATTTAAAAATTGTAAAATAGATACAGATTGTAATATATATTCAGATTTTAATTGTGAAATAGATAGCATAAATGTACATAAATTTAACAAACCCACTATATTTACTCAATTTGACATAGATAACTTAGAGAAAGTAGATATTGAGCAAATCGTTGAAGAAGAAAGTGACATGTTAGATCTAAAAGATAATTTTTTGCCTAAAGGTTTAACCCCTTTGGAAGACCTTTTTGATTCCAATGATGTGCCTAAAAAGCCAAAAATGGAACTAGTTAGGTTTGAAACTAAGGAATGTAACATTGGGATAGAATTAAAACCAAAAATGATTAAACTGTCTAAATATTTACCTCAACAAGAAAAGGAACAATACATTGATCTTTTAAAGGAATATCAGGATGTGTTTGCTTGGAGTTATGAAGATCTTAAAGCTTATGACACAAAAATAATCCAACACAAAATTCCCATAAAAGATGATCAGAAGCCATTCAAACAAAAATTGAGGAGAATTAATCCCGTTCTATTACCTTTTATGGAAAAGGAAGTAAAACGCATGTATGATGCTCAAATCATTGCACCAATCAGATATTCTGATTGGGTTTCAAACCTAGTACCAACAAGAAAGAAAACAGGTGAAATTAGATTATTTGTTGACTTTAGAAATCTTAACAAAGTGTCTTTAAAGGATAATTACCCTTTACCAAAGATGGATCATATATTACAAAGGGTACCTGGTTCCTCTATAATTTCTTTGTTAGACGGTTTTTCAGGATACAACCAGATTCTTGTTCAAAAGGAAGACCAAGCTAAAACGACTTTTACCACTCCTTGGGGCACTTTCATATATGTGAAAATGCCTTTTGGTTTGATGAATGCAGAAGCAACCTTTTAGAGAGCTATGGACATAGCCTTTGCTAAGGAGATTCATGAATTCTTGGTAATTTATCTAGATGACATTACTGTAGTTTCCAAAACAAATAATGAACACTTGGATCATTTGAGACAAGTGTTTATTACACATAGGAGATTTGGCATCTCTTTAAATCCCAAGAAAACTCTCTTTGGACTAGAGGAAGGTAAGTTACTAGGACATATAATTTCAAAAGAAGGAATAAGAATTGATCCTACTAGGATAGAAGCAATTTTTAACATTCATCCACTTAGAAATATCAAAGAATTACAAGATTTCTTAGGTAAAATTAGCTTTTTGAGAAGATTTATTTCAAACTTAGCTGAAATCGTTAGAGAATTAAACAATATGCTCAAAAAAGACTCAAATTTAAAATGGACTGTTGAAGCCAAACAATCATTCGATTCCATAAAACAGGCTTTAACTAAAGCACCAGTCTTAATCAGTCCAAATTTCAAAAAAGACTTTATAATTTTTTCTTTTGCATAAGAACATACCATTGCTGCAGTTTTACTGCAGAAGAATGATCAAGGTTTTGAACAACCTACAGCTTTTTTCAGTAATACTCTTAGAGATGCACCTTTGAAATATAACATAATGGAGAAACAAGCCTTAGCCTTGGTTAAAACTATAAAATATTTCAGATTTTACATTCTCTATTCCCACATAATTGCCTATGTCCCTAATTCAGTAGTTAAAGATATTCTTACTCAGGATGGCCCTGATGGAAGAAGAGGTAAATGGATTGCCACTATCCTAGAATATGACATAGAAATTAAACCAACGAAACTCATTAAAGGACAAGGATTAGCCAGATTAATAGTTGAATCCAACTGTAATGCATTAGACATAAATTTTATTGCTTAGATTGATGACCAGGAAGAGATGGCGACTTCAATGATCAATGAAGCCCTTCTAGATTCACCTTGGTACTCAGATATTATCTTTGTACTTAAAAACTTACAAACTCCTCCTGGATTATCAAGGACAAAAGCCAGATTTCTTAAACTTAAAGCAATGAGATTTTGTATTTTAGATAATGTGCTTTTTTGGAAAGAACATAGTGGGATATTACTAAATTATTTATTGAAAGCAGAAGCTGGCAAAATTCTTGAATAATTTCATGCAGGTGACTGTGGAGGGAATTTATATTGGAAAAGTACTGCAAATAAGATCCTTAGAGCTGGTTTTCACTGGCCTACCTTATTTTCTGATGTTAAGAAATTTGTTACTTCATGTCATAAATGTCAAATTTTTGAAGGAAAAAAGAAATTGTTATCTTTACCCTTAAAGCCAATTTCAACTAAGATGCCATTTCAACAATGGGGTTTAGACTTTATTGGAGAAATTCACCCCCCATCCTCTGGTCAACATAAATGGATTTTGACTGCCACATATTACTTTACTAAATGGATTGAAGCCATTCCTACTAGACAAGCCACTGACACAGTCATTATATCTTTCATAGAAAACAACCTTTTATCTAGATTTGGATTCCCTCAGAAAATAATTATTGAAAATGAAACGACATTTAAATCTAAGAAAATGATTGCCTTCTGTCACAAGTACCATATTACCCTAGGCCACTCTACGACTTATTACCCTCAGGGTAATGGCCTAGCTGAATCTTCAAACAAAAGCCTTGTAAATGTCATTAAAAAATTACTTGAAGATAAAAAAAAGAGTTGGAATAAAAAGTTAGTCTATGCCTTATGGGCAGATAGACTTACCACCAAAAAATCAATTGGCACTTCCCCTTATCAAATTTTTTATGGGATGGATGCAATTTTCCCATCATCTTTAGGTGTTCCAATAATGAAGATCATTCAAGAATCACAAGTGGAAATCAATGATATACAAAGGAGAATAAAACAAACTATTCATCTACAACAAACAAGAGAAGAATTCTATGAGAAATCCCAAGTTATTCATGATAAAATCAAGAAATTTTTTGATAAAAGAAGTAAAGAAGATGAATTTTACATTGGAGATCAAGTATTAAAGTTGGATAACAGGAAAGAGGACAAAGGTAAGCATCGGAAGTTTGAATTTCTATGGAAAGGACCTTATGTAATTTATGGATATAGGGGTAAAAATTCTTTCTTCATCAAAGATTTGGATGGAACAGATATTCAAGAAGGACCAGTTAATGGTAGAATGCTCAAACACTACTATTCTTCTGAGTTAACCAATAGTTAGTCCCAGTTACTTTTTACATCATTGTAAATATCCATTGAAGTTTTAGATTGGATTGGATATTTTCTTTCCAAAGTTGAAGCTCGGAGAAAAGGCCCTAAGCTTTGAAGAGTAAAATGTCATAAATATGAGTTTTTGCAGAAAAAAAAAGACAATTACTGGATCATTATGGTCAAAATTGAAGGCTACTAGTCTTAGAGTTCTTGACATTTCATCAGGAAATTCCATCCCCATGTGAAGCCGCTGTTAGGGTCTTATAAATATAGGATTCATAATTTTGAATTGAATTTTGATAGTCTTGTAAAATATGTACATACCTTGCTTTCTGCAAGTTGTTTTCCCATATTTTGAAAAAATAAAAAAATAAAAAATAAAAAAGAGGGTAAAAAGTCCTAAAAGAAAGATTAAAGGACTTAAAAATATAAACCCCAAAATAAAAATATGAAAATAAAACATGAAAGTGTGAAAGTCCAAATGCCATTACTTTTTACTTTTTACAAATGATTATGGCAGAGCGCCAATAAATTCCATAATCCATGATGAGTTAAACTGTTTAAACTTGACTTGTCATGTTTTCAATTTCCATGTTTTAGATAGTGAATAAAGTTTTGTCAGACAGTTTAATCCTGACAAATCAGTAGATAGGTAGAGAATAATGAGGAGCTCATTAGTTTAATCTAAGCCCTCAGATGAAATAAGGTAGAATTATATAGTTTTATGCTTTCAAAAGAATAAAATGTTACAAGGTAGCAAGCTTAAATGCACCTGCTAAAAGGAAGAAAAAATGTTAGGGTAATATTGGGTAGGTAGGAAAAAGTGGGAAAAATAATGTAATATTCATCACCGGGAAAAAATCACTAATTTTTCTCCCCTTGTAGGTATTTAGTATTCTATACTTCCAGTCAAAGAGGCTTAGAGCATTTCTTTGACTTCTGTTGGGACCAGACCTAAGGCTTGATGACTGGATAGTGGAAAATGTTGAATTCTTATGATAAAATCCCCTTTACCATTATTTATCCCTCATTCATACATTTAAGTCATCTTCATAAGTAAAGAATCCTTCTTACTTAATGAAACTTAAAATCCCATTTAATTAACTTCATTCATAAAAATACAAAAACCCTAAAAAAACACTCTATCCTAAGTAAATTGGTGAAATGATGAAATAATAAGCTATGCTTTTATTTATTCAATCTACTTGGTCATTTAGTGTATATTTGTGTGTCCCATCTCCCCTTGTCATATTAACTTCTAACTTACTTTATTAATTTCCTAAAAATAAAACATTATCCTATCTATATAATTCCCTTTATCTAAAGTATCCCCTAAAACCCACTATTATAAAGTTTTTAGACCAAAGTTAATAAGCACATGCTAAATTAAAAACCCAAATAAACACCCTTTGGTCTAAAACTAACATTAATTAAACATCCCGTCCCCTATAGTTATTAGACCCTTCAAACAAGTCTAAAAACTATATAATAAAATGAATATTGCAAAAAATTGGCTTTACTCGCATATCCTATGTATTTTGTAATAAAATGCATATACCCCTCTCATAGCATTTTTAGCCTAAGTAAGGAAAGATGTTTTATCACTTTATAAAGGTTTAAAAAGCTTTGAAAACTCCCGCACATATCCGCCTATAAGCAAGCAAAGTCACCTTTTTTAACCTGAGGTAAGGTTAAACATCGCAAAACTTAAAACCTTACCCTTTCCATATTTATCCATGTTATATAAAACCTCATGTTTTATATAATCAACCCATGATATATAAACCATCGCAGCCTGCCTCTATATTAAAGATTTTCATAAGAGCCAAACCATAGATATACCAACTTAATCCCACCTCATGCACCTTCGCTTATATATAAAACTGTTTTATATATAAACATACCATTATTTAACCCTTTTAACCATATGTATGAAACCTGATTTTACATATAAAATCTCTGACAAACCCCACTTAACAATGCCCCGGTCCCACCTTTGATTGCTTGCAGCTTTCAATCAAATCCTCACCCTTTGCTCCCATACTCCATATCCAACGATTCTTTATCAATTTCGCGCAGAAAAGTAAAATGCTCGTTCCAACATCAATTGAGCGCGAAATTGGTGGTTTTACCTATTTAATAAGACATGCATGTAATGCATCGATGATGATTAGAAATCAAAGTTTAAAACCTTTGTTATATCACTTTGATGTTTATTTTGTTTTTCAAACTGTAAAAAACTTCCGCTCGACTGAGAAAAAACCCTTTTGATCAAAATTATTGACTTATACCCAGGAAAAGTCAAAATTGACCACAAATTCCCCATTTGAAGACCACTAAAGCCATTCGACTACACTAGCAATTCGGATTAGACTTCAAATTCAATCGCGATTTCCTAAGAACCCTTCAAGCATTCAAATACCTGCATTCAAAGGTATTTCTCGAAAATCAAGACCTACAATTTCAAAGTTTAGACCAAGAATCATTGAACCAGGTTTCCAATTAAGGATTTTACCAAAGAAATTGTCCAAAAACACTGAAAAAGAGGCCAAACCTTGGCCATTTTTTCCCAAAAATTTCTGAGTCCGAAAGAAGCACTTTTTAAGCCAATTTCCTCAATTTGTGACCTTTGAAGATCAATTTCACATACAGAAAAGGGTTTAAAGCCTTTAGATATCTTAAAAACCTCTTTTTACAGTCAAATATATTCAGGAAACCCTCGTTTTCTGTCTTATACTAGTTTATATCCTCTGACAAAGAAATTTCACTCCTGCAAACAGTTTAAGCTTGCAGTTTTTAGTCCAAAATGACTAAAAAGCAAATAATAGCTAAACCTGGAGGTTCTAAACCAACCAAGCTTGGAGGATCCAAACCTCATAAATCTGTAACACCTAAAGATGTCAAATCTACTCCAGCCCTCACTGCTAAATTGACTGTATCAGTAAATCCTCTCCAGCCACCTGTAGCTGCTGAAGAAACCTTTCCATTGACTGATATGGACTACAAGATTTTTGACCCTGTGGTAGAATTCAAACTTTTAGAAATACATAATTGGTGTTATGATAAGTACTTGGACAAAGATGAAATGCCTATTTGGGAGACTCATTTGCCCAAATATGTAGTTCCTTTAGCCCATCCTAAACAAGACCTTGTTAGACTGTGTCAAAATCATTATGAACTAGACCAAAGGGCCATTTTTAATGCTGACAGAGAGATTCTTTTTACCATCACAGAAGAGTCCATAAATAAAATGTTGCAATAACATTTTGATCCTCAATCAGTCCCCCTATCTATAGAATTTTTGACCCAGTTGTATTTAAGCCTGGATTTCCCAAAGAAGTTTATGATATTTCAAGACTTTTTGCCTTCCCATGTTGACATTCCCAAGTTGAACCCTCCTTATTCCACTTCCAAATTTCCTGAAGGGTCTAGGCATATTATTTCAATGCTATCTTTTATACTGGGATACTTACAGATGGATCACTGATGAATCCATTCTTGGATTTCTATCCACCTTATCTCCAAGCCAACCCCCAACACTCATTTTTGATTATGCCAGTTTCATAGCAGACAATATTCATCATCAGCTTACCAAACTACCCACTGAAGGGGTTTTCAGATACTCTTCATACTTGTTTCACTTGTTTTTATTCTTCCAACCTCACAATTTTCCAATTGCATTGCAAAAGATGGACTTGGAGGGTAAGCCTTTATCTATTGTCTTGTGGACTTCCTTGCTAAGGAAAGAGAATAGTGGATTCACTTATACAGAGTTTTCAGACCTTTTCCTCCATCCAGCAATGGAAATTTTGTACAAAGCAGAGCAGCCCAGAGTCAATGAAGAAATGAAAAGGATCTTACAACTATTAGAGTAGAATAAAATGGGAGACTGGTTTCCTTATGAAAGGCATACAGAGATAAGAATTTTTGGATCCAACTTATTACTTTATAAGTTGCCAAAATACATGAACATGAGAGTTTTTGCATTGGAATAATTAAGACAGATTCTAAATTCTGATTCTATCAACTTATTAGCTGTAAGGAAAAAGACTCAATTCAGTTGAAGAATCAGATTGGTCCTTTTATCATAAATAGAAGAGAGGCAGAAAAAGAGATCTCAAAGAGACTAGTAGAATTCAAATTTCAACAAATTTTTTCATGGAACTATGATCCTCAAGGGATCCTGAGCAGTTTAAGGGTAAAATGTAAACTTACACCCTTCATACATGAGCCCAACCAAGAAATTGAGAAATTTTCCAATCAAGAAAAATGGGTGGAAAACACACTTATAGATATAGTCACTAATACAGAGTCAACAAGAAAAGTGGTTACAACATAGGCCCTGGAAGTTGTAAAGTAGCCAAAGGCTTTAGCCAAAAGAAGCAGAGAAGAAGGAACATACACAGTAGAAACAACTACAGAAACAAAATTCAAGTTGATTTATAATAAAAGGCTTGAATTCAGCTCAATTGGAAAAGAGAAGGTAATTGATGTTGAGGATACAAATGAGCCAGAGGTAAACAATGATGAAGCTACAGTGATAATCAATGAAACTCTTGCATAGATTGAAAAAGAGAAAACAACAGGAAAATATGATACTCAAATGATTGAGAAACAAAATATGGAGGCCTCTTCCTCACAAACAGCTGAGGAAAATGACTTAGACATCAAGGAAAAGTATATGCAGATAAAGCAGAAGAATGAGGAAATTAAATCAGAGATATATTCTCAATTCCTCAAGCAAAAACTAGGGAATAAAAATAGGCTACTGACAGCCTTTGACTATTCTACAAACAAAATGATTATGTCATTTTTGCAACTAATTACTTCAACACCAAAGACAATGGCAGACTATAAAAAGGTGGAGTTTGAAGTAGACACTGAAAATGTTCATGAGCTAGACCAAATTGAATTCCACAGACATAGCTCTGAAATGTTGTATTCAACCGTGGTGACAAAAGCAACGAGTGCTACCAAGTTGCATAATACTATTCTTAACATGCAGGATCAAATGAAGCTAGACAAAGTATCTTTGTATGTAAAGGACCTAAGGATTAAAGCCTTAGAGGATTTGATTTTACAGGTGGGATATGATCCCTCAAGTGTTCAGGCAAAAGAATTGTTGATTAAGAAAAAGAATGGTGATATTGCAGCTTTGAGGAAACAACTTAAGCTTCCTCAAAGTGAGCATCCACAGACTAAAGAAATCCTTCAAGAATAAAGTGAAAAATAATAGATGATGAAACTCATCCTCAAACTAACTACTCAAATCAAATAAATGGAATCTCAAATGGACCAGCTTGTTAAAGAGAAGGAAACTGTGAAAGAGACTAACACTCCTATCATTCCTTCAGCGATACCAGTAATTACCACAACAGTGGCTTCCACATTAGGAGAAAATCTAGCACCAAAGGAACCATTGGAAACTGCAGTGCCAGTGAGTTCAACTACTACTTCAAACACAAATTATTATACAACACAAGTTCAAAAAATAGTTGGAGCAAGACAGATTCTGAAAGCTATGGAGGAATTGTCTTTGAAAAATAATGAAATCAACAGTTTAAAGAAGATGATTGAAAATCTCGAAGTCACAAATAAGTTAGCTCAAATAAATGCTAAAACCCATGAGCAGAAGGCAATTAGACTTGGGGAAAAAATCAAAGGCTTAAAAAAAGAGCTAACATTCACTGAACAAATTTCATTTGTCAAAAATCATCTATGGACAAACATAATTAAGGCCATTCACACTCAATAGCCTTCAATTTAGATTATATATGAGCAAAGAGACTTATTGTTAGCAGCTCAGGCAGAGATTCAGAAGACCAAGGATGAGTTAACTGATAAGCCAGATCAAGCTTTAAAACTCATCACATTCCTGAATAGCAATAACAAAGTAGAATTGGAAGAATTAAAGATATTGGATAGAACAAAGACCATTTTACAGATTAAAAAGGTAGTAACAAATAAAAATTTGATGAACTACCTAGAAGAGAAGTGTGAATCAATGAACATTGCCATAAAAAAGTTTATGGTGAAGTATACAAACTTAAGAAAAAAGGGTTTTCCAGACATTCATGTCTTCAATGAAAAACTAATGCCCCAAAAAGATTATGATAAGAAAATCAGGGAATTTTCCAAGGAGCAAGTCAGCAAACCATTGCCACAAGGCACCCCCACAGGTAAAGTCCTCCTTCAACACTTTGAAGATTTGTTCTTTCTACAACATGAGATCAAACATATTTTTGTGTTCAAACCCAATTTTGCTAAATACACAGAGGCAGATGAGAATTTTAGAAAGCTTAAGAATGTCAAAATTCCCAGTGAAGAATAGTGGCAAGCATTTACAGATTTAATGTGAAAATGAGAGGTAAAACAGTGAAGAAATTACCTTGAAAATAGTCAAGAAGAAACAGCAAAACAAAAGGACAATTTGCTGATTTTTTACTGCAAAAAGAAATATTTTTACAGCAATAAAACAATGGAAATATCAGTCAAAAGTGTATCAGAGTTAAAGAGTATCGGATGAAAGAGTATCAGCTAAGGCAACTCAAATGAAGATATTTTCTAGCAGCGAGCAAAGCAGGATAGCTAATCACTCAAAAGCTCCTTGTTAAATAAAGTAGTTCTATTTATTTTGGATAAGAGGACAAATTTCTGATTTGTTAAGCAGTTGTCCCTCTTATTTTGTAAAGATATTTTATATTTCCTAAAGATATTCCTAGATGTCTCCTAGGATATTTGTAACTACGTTTTGTATAAATACTTCTACATTTGAAGTATTGAGGGTGGAATAAAATTTCTAGACTTTACTATAGATTTTTTTTCTGAACATTGGAGGCTATTATGTGTTGATTTTGAAGTAGCAAACTGGACAAAGCTAAACTAGAATCATAATTTAGGATCCCTGTGATAATCTAATGAGTGAAGTACTTTCTTCTTGTCGTTGTTTCCCTTCTTGAGTTTTCCGCTGATTTTCGGTGTTAGGAATTCTTAATTGCTCCTACTCCCGTTTGACCCCTGCCTCCTTCTTCCATTTTCTAGATCAAAGGATCTTTAATAGCCCTTTATTCTGATCATAACATTTCACCAAAAAACACTTTTCCAAATCTCCGAGGGTTATCTCTTGCCCTGAATACATTTGTACCTTTTTTTCCTTGACTTCTAGTGGTGCTATCTAGATTTAGACTCCATAGCCCAATGGACAAGTAGATTTCTCTCTAGTTTTCCTCTAAGTGATTTTTTCCCACCAAAATCTTTAAAAACAAAACCAATTGTTCTATCATAACTAGCCTAAAAACATAACTAAAAAAACAAAGATAAATCTTAAAGAGAGAGCCCTATCTGAAGTTTAGGAAGGCTAGATCCTAGGATTTGGAGTAGGTTTGTGGTTACCTCTATTTTTCTTAGACTGAAAACTCAAATCCCACAAATTAAGAAATTACTAGAGTGTTAACAGTGTCTATGCTTCAGTTTTGCAACAAAATGTCTGGAAAACCCTACAGTAAAATATAATATGCAAATAGAAACACATAGTAACAGAAATAAAAGTGTAGCAACCCAATGGATAATATGAATAAGTAATTTTATTCATCAAAATGATACAACTAGAGAGGAGAATTTATAAACTTGGGTCTACAGATTCTGCTCTGTGGGATGGGTCCTTCTTGACCTTGTGCTTCAGTAACATGCTTCTCTCTCTCAATATGTGGTATGCAATGGGCATAAAAGTAAAATATGTTTGAACTCAAGCAGGATCTCAAATGCTATGATGCAATAATGGGGACGATGAAAATGGTCATGGTGAAGAATGGAGAGAAAACCCTTATTGATAACAAAATATTGGAATAGATTAAGAATTAGAAAATATTAAAATATTATTGGCTAAATCAAATCTAGCCGTTGTGGATATTTTATTAATTTTTTTAGATGGAAAATACATTCAAGATGGTCAATTATATTTATTTGAAAAGTGGTTGAAGTAATTAACAAATAAAATGATTTATTAATCACTTTCTGTGAATTAAGAAAAATACGATTTTGAAATAATTATTAAATAATTATTTCAATTATCTTAAATAGGAAAATAGGGAATACATAAGGAATATTAACTAAATAATGATTTATTTGATTATTCCAAGGTGATTAAGTCAAAAGTGATAAGAAATAATTATCAAATAAGAATTTAATAAGTATTTCTAGAGAACATTAAATAAATAATGATTTATTTAATTATTCTCATGGGTTTTTATGGATTTTAATGAGAAATAATTTAGACAAATGGTTTACTAGATTATTTCCTATGGTGAAAGTGGGTTTTACCATGGTAAAATTAATCCTACATGGTTTATTTCGATCCACCTAGTAAGGAATGTCTGGGTGAACATTTTTTGGGTGATAACAGATTGTCCCCCAACATAAGGGTCTTAGGAGAAAATTGTATGACTGAAATATGTTGTAGGTTACACTTTCACGAGACACCGAGAGAGAGAGAGAGAGAGAGAGAGAGAGAGAGAGAGCAAGCCAAGGAAGGACTGGGAATGGAGGGGGTGAGACCTACTTAGATCATAGAAGTCTCCTTTTACTGGTAAGTATATGATCTCAAATGAGGCAGAGGAGGCATACCCATGCCCATCGAGATAAATGAGTAAAAATACTAATGATATTCCCAACAATGTGGGTCTACGCAACAAAGTACATGATACATGATATGTTGGCATCAATGTGCCAGAAAGTGATACTATGATACGAGTCCCATATACATAATGTGTCTAGAAAAATAGAGGCCAAGATTGAATACAATCATTAGAGAAATTTTGAGGTATCAAATGGGTCGCAGAACAAAAATGTACAACCAAAATCAACATTATAAGAACCAATAGGATTCAATATGATGATGTCAATAATGGGGGACAATTCACCTTTTTTGAAGTAAAAGAAAAGAATAAATTAAATTAAAAAACTACTTTTTCAACTCATATTTTCAACTTATCTCCCTATGGTTTTACTCAAATTTCAAGTGGGAGCACTTGTTGAATACATAATTTAATTCCACATCCAAGGCGTACCCATGTTGCATACTATTTATGGACTCCACTACACGAAAAATGAAAAATACTTGAAAAAATGTGATTGCAATCATGTTTTTCATGTATTTTTCATTTTTTGTGTAGCTAGGTCCATAAAAATTATGCAATATGGTTACTCTTTGAATGAGGAATTAAATTATGCATCCAACTCGTGTTCTTGCTCGAAATTTGAGTAAAACCATATGGAGATAAGTTGAAAATACGAGTTGAAAAAGTAGTTTTTTTCTTTTTTCCTACAAAAATTTGATGATGCAATCTACTCCTATTTTATTATTTCCACTATTATTTTATAATATTCTTTAGGAGACCAATTTTAGACCTCAAAAATTCTTTAATGAACATCTATTGATCTGAGTACTCACAACCAAAGAAGCCATGTTGGACAGGAAAGGGCTCTGAAAATATGAATGGATTATCTGAAAGATACATGCATGTTGTGGGCTCTGCGATCAGAAGAAACTGAGCTAATAAAATTTACAAAACTACCTTTGAGTTTGGATCATGATCTACTGACATCCAGGCATGTGGGGGGCTACTTGAAGGGCCACCCCCTCATGAGGTGTGGAACATCTCACACACACCTGGGGAATGATGGTACAATCTGATAGATCACTGGACCATTAAGTGTATACTTCTTGATCGTGCGATAATGTGTTGGATTCAAGCATGCGAGAAAAAAACCAATTCAAACGGAAATGATGATTCCCTTCAATTGATCAGAGATACTAAACAATGATTAATTTTGAACCAAGGCACATCACCCTCTAAACCACTCTCTTGGAATAAATGTGTTGAAGTTGACAGTAGAGGGCCCACCCGAGTTAAGGCAATGATGATTCCTCAACAAAGGCACAAGGATCATAGTAATGTGACTGATAGACTGACACTGGGATGATGATGGGGGAATAAAATGAATGGTGTATTGAAGAATTCCCTTGTGAGAGCATAATATGAATGGTTGACCTGGCAACAATTGACTTGGTTCTAGAGGGGATGGTAAATTACTTAAATGGAGGATTTTCAAAGACACACTAGTACATTTGGGGGAAATTCCGACACTTGGTTCCGACGCTTTTGACCAAATGTCGGAAATTTCCCCAAATTTTTTCAATCCCGCCCAAAACCGTCGCTATACCGACGTTTAGAGAAAAGTGTCACAATACCGACACTTAGACAAAGTGTCACAATTGCGACGTTTGGAGGAAGATGTCACAATTGCGACACTATGCCCCAAAGCGTCGCTATTGCGACTGCTGCCTCCAAACGTCGCAAGTGCGACACAATGTCTAAGTGTCGCAATTGTGACGTTTGGAGGCATCCGTCGTAATAGCGACGCTTTGTCTGCCGTCGGTATAACGACACTTATATGCGCGCTACATAAAAATACAACACTTATATGCGTGCTACATAAAAATACGACACTTATATGCGCGCTACATAAAAATGATTTTATTAAAAACTACATTAACGGCTGATATCACGCGCGCATTCACCCTCCGCTCTTGCAGAACAACATTCGCCCTTAGCATTCGCCCTCAGCTCTTGTAGAACAGCATTCGCCCTTAGCATTCGCCCTCAGCTCTTGCAGAACAACATTTGCCCTCAGCATTCACCCTCAGCTCTTGCAGAACAACATTAGCCCTCGGCATTCGCCCTGAGCTCTTGCAAAACAACATTTTCCCTCAGCTCTTGCAGAATAGCATTCGCCCTCAGCTCTTGCAGAACAGCATTCACCCTCAGCTCTTGCAGAACAGCATTCGCCCTCAACTCTTGCAAAATGGTAAGTTCTTACTGCAGGCCCTTCCTCCTATAGTAGGGTTGACTCTATTTGGGTTTTTTTTGTCAATTCCATTGGATTGTGTTAGGCTATAGGGTTCTCTCTAGATGTCTTCCAATGTTCTTTCGGATGAGTTTCAAAGAGTATGTGTAATATGTGTTTGTGCTTGCATGAATTTGACTCCACCAGTTTCATGAAGTTTAAGCTATGGATTTTAGTTCGACAAACTCATCCATCTCAACACCCAGTAACGAATTTCCCTTGGTCTAATCTATATTTAAGGTGAAGTAAAAAGTGGTAGAGAATGGGAGATCGAAAGTCATCAACTTTATCACAAGGGTAGTACTCCAGATCGAAAGTGATGAGCTTTAGTTCTCCAGATTTGGGGATTTTCTGATATTTCGGGATTTTCTGATGACATACCAAAGGTCACATCCATACAACCATATCAAGGTCAATGTTGAGATCATTCTCATATAGATATAGGTCACTGATATATAGGGTTGATATCATCATCACTATCCATGGAAACCGAATGGTTACAAAATCTGTGATTGTGGTTGGCTCATTTATAATTATTACCCATTTACAGTAGAACACATAAACACTAAATATGGCCTGAGCAGAGCCTTTACAACAGGCAATGGAATTGCAGCTACTTCATCAATAACCAATAGCTCCACTTGAGAAAAATTTTCATAATCTTGGGGCTGGATATACTGCAGAGCAAACAATTGTAGTTATCATTCATGCTCCAATATATTAATATAATTTTTACATTGAACTGAAGAAAGGGAAACAAGCAAATGCTAGCCATCATATAATGCTTTGACATAAGAGTTTTGAGCGACATACTTGAAAAAAATAACTCATCCATTGATATTTATAATCATTTGAGTTATTCAAGTTAAACACAATGTCAAGAATCAAGATTCAATACCCTCTATTATCTTCATCACCCAATACAAGATTTAAATTTTTCCCAAAGAAACGCTTATTAAATTGGCAGCCATTATTTCTCCCTGCTTTAAAAACCCTACATTTAAATGAAAACACGCATTGCATTTCAACTACAAAAATCTATTAGTGTTCAAATGTACATGTGTGCATCACTTGTGTAGGGTATTCCTTTTCCACTTTCACATTATCCAAGAATGTGTGCAGTATAGTTCATATTTTTTTTTATTTAGATTATCTTGAAAAAGGAAAGGTAAATTATTTCCCATGGAAAAATAAGGTTTTCCCTTTTTACTACTGGAAATGGTACAACAAAGCTCCATTTCTACCCGAAACTCCTATGAAACAGGAACCAAATAAAGGCCATGTCCTCAATGGACATTATTTGACTTTGAAAATGGCCATTGCACCGTGTTGTTTCTTATATTACATCACGATAGTTTCTTAGGTAATTTCTTGTTTCTTGAGATGAAAATCAACCAAAGAAATTGTGAAGATCCTTTCAATAAATAAATGACCATTTCTCAATCATATTTCAACTATTTTTTATTTTATTCAGTGGTTGCTTACTTTGAGAGAAATTTGACACCTTTATAAGGAATATAACATAAAAACACAAAATGGGAAGGAATTGATGAGGTAGATGACCTTTAGTTGTTGTCAATTAAGAATTGATAATACACGATGCATGTTCTGTACTACAAACTAGATTCCTTCCTGGAGTTAGGACACAGAGTATTGAATCAAAGTTGTAGTTTCTAACTTCTTGTATTGGTTCATCAATCTTGAAATTCAGAAATTTCATGTCTTCATTGCTTCATGTTTGAATAATTTGCATCATATCGTACAATAGGAAATTAGGAATTATGATTATTATTAATTTATGGATCTGTTAAGTTACTTTTAAGTTTGCATGGTTTAGTGTGAAATTATTCTAGTGTGCCCCTAGGCCCAGGTGAAGGAATGCCAAGGACTAAGAACCATAGTTTTTAAATGGTATTGTTTCTTATACCCAAAAACCCCTCAACATCACTTCTTATTAGTTCTTAACAATAGTGTTGTAAACAATTTGAGAATTGATATAGCAAAATCTCGCACTTCTCAAGATAAAGTCGTAAAGCTAAAGTGTGATACCATGTGTAATTCAATAGCCCCATTGTCACCTCACCAACCTCTTTTCACTTTGGGCTAGCTCTCCTCCAACTCAAGGGGGATTCTCCCTAGTAGATGTTAGGGATCTAACGGCCCAAAAAAACCAAGTCAAGAGCCCCCTAACTCTCTATGTTTACTACTATCAATCAAAATATTGAACAATAGGGTCAGACATGCATCTTGAAGATAAAATTTCCAGGGTATTTTTGGGTAATTTCAAAGGGAAAGTCCCCAAACAAATATAATCAAGGAATTATAACGTGATTTCAAACATTAAATATCAAAAAAATCATTTAAAGGATATTGAAAGGAAAAAGGTGATGGAAGATAGAAAGTGCCTTACTTAAGTGCTCTAAGGATTTTTCAATAGTTGCTCCAAAAGCTTCACTTCAAGGCCCTTCAAGATCGTCTCCAACAATGCTATACCATCAGCTTCAACAATGTAATGTCCTCAAGGTCTTCAAAACAAGTTTAATAGAAGTTTCTCCAACAATATATTCAATAAGGTCTTCATTGTCAACTTGTCTCTTGTTTGGGTGCCTTAATGTGCAATGACATGTTTCCAGGACTGAATTCAATGCAAGGCATATTTGAAACTCTAACTCTGTCTTTCGGTGTCTTATTAGAAATTATTTCAGTTTTCATTTTGTGTTTTCAAGTTAGATATTGTTTTCAAGTTTTTACATTTATAATTTTATTGCAATGTGGTAGACTGATCAGGGCAGTATAGGAACAACCCTGAGACGGGATGATCGCGGAAAGAGGCCAGCGGAAGAACATGTAAAGTGCCAGCATTGCTCTATCTTCAGGTATTTTAGTTATTTACATAATGAAATAATATTAATTTTATTCAAATATGTAGACACCTAGCCATGGTACACCTGATGATTCCCTCTTTGAGGAAGAGCTTTTTTCATCCCTATCTCCAGCGCTCTTGTTGCGAAAAAAGGCACGAGATGCAAGGTTTGAATTTAATACTTTGATAGATGCGCCTCAAACACCTGAAACAGAAGAGAGGATAAAACAACTTATGACCCAGCGAGAAACATATCAGGTAATAATAAAAAGTCAAAAGGATATTTTTTTTGTTCTGCATGAGATGAATTGTGATAGTTTGATTTTTAATTTTTACATTGACTAAACTAACAAAAAATTATTTTGTATGTAGCGTTTTCTGGCACTTTCTGAACCCGATGTTGGTGGTAGTGGGACACAAGGGAAAGAGATTGCCGAGCAACCCTCTCGTACACCTTCTACTCCTTTAGGTGCCATCCAAGAAACACACCCTGCCCAAGCAGACACCCAGCCAACCGCTGAATGTGTTGGCAGTGATGAGGCTGATATGGCCAACTACATTATTGCATTTCCTAGAGCTACACGTGTCAGATCCACAGGGACCATTAATGGCACGTTGTTGGTGAACGATGAAGGTGTCCCTATAAAGCACATACAACTCCCAGGTAAATTTTAATATTTTAACTATTTCATGTACTCTATCTAAAACATATTTATCATGATTTTTATTTTTAAATTAATGATAATATCTTTTTTTCTGTGTAGGAAACAATGAGTTCTACAAGTTTTTGGAGAGCCATGCGTTGGTAATTTTTGGCCCAACCATATGCACAAGGTGGAATTCCCAGAATTCCAACCTGAAAAAAGAACTTCTAGATTATCTAGAAGCCCTTTTTGGGGTCGGCACATTTGACAGAACAACGATTTCTCGGGTAGCCAACAAATATTTGAAATATACCAGGGACACCTATAGGACGCAATTGAAATTTAACCCTAGATACGAGCGTCCTCTCACAGTTCCAGAGAGTGAGTGGAGAGCACTCATCCATGACGGAAAAGAGAAAAGGGAAAAGAAAGAAGGAAAAATGTCAACTGGACCCGCAAGGTAAATTACAACTTTAATTCAATAGCTTTAATTTTCTCTATGTCTAAAATAAAAGTGTGCTACATCATATCTGACTTCAATATTTTGATGCTAGGTTGCCTGAAACCTCGAAGGCAACCAAAGCTAGGATTGAAAAAAAGGCCCATCACAAGCTAGGCCAGGGCGGCTACTTGAAATTAGCTGCAAGAATTGTAATTAAGTAGCTAAACATCTTATAATTAATGGTATCGCCTTCCAACATTTTTGTAATCCTATCAAATATGATTAAAAATACACAATCATATGTAATGTATGGTGATGACTTCGAAACATAAACTACAAAGGAAGATAAAAATATCGCTTTCCATTTCGGCTATCAAGCCGTAGTTGAACGTCGCAGAAGCTTGGGGCAGGTCCCAAGATCTAGAATGTCTGATAAGGTAAAACATTAACCTTTCAATATGTTTGTTTTCTTCCATAAATTTAATGTCTAAAAACTTTGTTTAAATCAGGGGAGTAGCACTACCGACGAGGCAAATAACCCAGTTTTAGAGCTAGATGTAGATGATCCTCACGTGCAACCTAATCATTGTAGTGGGGACCAGGTCGACAATGCTACTATTAGTGAGGGCCGTGACGGTAATTAATTTCCACTTATAATTTTTTCTAATTATACCTTGATGGTTGTCCTTATAACGTTTTTTGTTTAAATGACAGAGAATGTTTCCCTTGAGGATCTTACCACCAGAGAGGAATACAGGGCAAAAGTCCCAACGGTGACAACTGGTGCACTAGGTAAATAATCTCATTGCAATTTTTTTAATTAATATTACCGAACTAGTTCAATGATATTTAAAAACTGACAATTAAAACTTAATATTATCTGTTTTTGTAGGCGATGCCCCGTCACTGGATGAAACCAGACATCGTGACTACGCAACTAGGTCAGCAGTGCGGGTCGAAAGGCACGAAACAGGAGCAAAGCACGATGATATTGATGATGTAATTAGGAGCTTTAGAAATAGGAAGAAGAAAAAGAAAATTTGATAATGTAAAATATTGTATTATTATAAGACAAAAGTTACCATACTTGGAACGTTTTTTTGCGTTATATAAAAAACTCATTTATCATACTATTTTTATGTCAAGAATTAATTTCAATGTTTCCTTGCGTACTTTTTGTTGAATTGTTTTTTTATTAGTTATTGAATATTTTTTTTTATGCTCATGAAAGTAAAAAATGAAATATAGATTGGGTATTGGGGAATTGAGAGTGATGTGAGGGGAGGGGGAGGGGCCATAAGAGCTTCCACCTTCACGTGGTTGGCCCTGTTTAGTAGAGAATAATTTATTGGAGCAATTTAATCTTGGAGCAAACCTCCCTCGATCAGGCGTAGCAACAAAAAATTCATTGTTGACTTAGTTGCTACTCTTTCAGATCGTGGGAGGCTTGTTCCAAGTTCATGCGACTCCAATAAATTGTTCTTGAAACGAAGAGGAGCTTATTCAGGTATGTTTTGACATTTTCAACATATGTTCTAACATTATCATAAGAATGCATCTTAGAGTAAAAAATACTACATCAATTACTTTTATTTATTGTATAGATAATGATGGATTTTGATTGACTTGGAAGTGCAGGTACAAATCTTCTTGCATCATGAGCAATACAACTTGTCAACCAGGGTCATGTCTAGGATATTTTTGCTTGTGCGCTTGACCAGGTTCGTAATGTCACATTTTGTAAGTTCCTTTACAGTTCATAATTCAATATTAAGCTTGTTCATGATTATTATAAAGGTTTTTTGTATGTGTTTTTTCATCTATTTGATTGTAAGCAACTCTGCATGTTTCCTGTTGTTCACTATGATTTCTCCCATTACCACTCCCAGGATGAATCCAAATTTATTTTTACATACGTTACTTTATTGTTACTATGATTTCTCCATTTACAATTTCATAGGTTACATCATGTAAAGTTTTCAATCTCAGGTTGGTGATGAGATTTAGTTCTCCAGATTTGGGGCTTTTTTGATATTTTATCCCTCATGTCATTCCTGCATCACCTCGTTGTTTGAGCATGCCAATTCTTACCAACTATCTTTATATGTCTGTAATTTTGGAATTTGATTTAAAAAACTAGTACCCAACTTTGAGTTCAACTGGTGTTCGTGTAAGGCTATCTGGGCTTTGGGAAATATTGCTGGAGACTCTGCAACATTTAGGGATCTTGCCCTCAGTCATGGAGCTCTGAGGCAGGTGCTTGCCCAGTTGAATGATACTGCCAGAATTTCAATGATAAGAAATGCTACATGGGCTCTGTCAAATTTTTTCCGTGACGTAAAACCCAACCACTATTCGAACAGGTAAGCAGAATACGTTTTCTACCTCTTCTTCTTAGTTCGCAGATACTATGGATTTTTTTTATAGATATTGGTGCTTGGTAGATTTGGACGTAATATGGACCTAAGCACTTGTTCATTACAATGACTTTGTCATCAGGTTTTAGAAAATTCTCAGAAATTTGGGTTTCACAAGGGGATTACCCTTGCTTGCAATTATAGATTATCAATCACATTAAAAAAAAGTCTTTCGTAGCATTGTTGAGCTCTTTGTAGGTGAATTTCCGAGGCAATTTCACAATATCTGAACTAAATTTGTCTGTCCTTTTCAATACTCTGCGCTTGTAACAGAACCAGAAAAACAATCTAGTGGCCAATGCAACAACAACAACACCTCCTGTTGCAATGCCTGCAATTCACCCTCTCTGCACGCATGAATGACTATGGCACCCTCTTTTGTGGACAGGTACTGGAGCTGAAGGTACTGGTTTCGATTAGGATCGTGGAATTCAACATCCAAGATAGTATCAAATTCCACTACAACAGTATTCCTCGATGAGAGCAACAGTTCATTGAGACCTATTGGAATCATCACCCCCAAATAGCCTCCAGGGCTACCCAGAGTGTGATCATCTTTGTTGCTGAGTATATTTTTATTTTTTTAGTGACAGTTTAGGGTTTCTCTAACATAGCTTCAGAAATCCTATTCAGTGCCTGCTTGAATATCGTCACATAATACTCATGGTTTGTATTGATGAGCATGCTATGAAGGGTTGGTTGATTCATAAGAACCACCCATATAGTCATCTTGAGATATTTTAGAAGTTTTCTCGGGTTTCCTTTTTCACCGTTTCTAGTGGGTGGGATGGTGTGGGGTGATCCATCAATATTGGTGCTCTTGTAGTAGGGAATTTGTTTTTGGGGATATAAAGGATCATTTGATGTAGATATCCCATTGGATGCATTCATAGATGGGCATGAGAGGTCAAGAATTTAAATTAAAAATATGCAACCTCTAGCATGGCAACCTGAAGGCCGCGAGAGACACTGGTTAAAGATTGTTTTGTGTTGGCCTTAATATAGTCGTGATTTCTTTCTATTATCTTAATGCAAATATATAGTCTAGTCTCATTAAAATGAGGATTGTGGTTGTATTTCTCTTTGGTTGTTTCTCTCTTAATGCTCCACAAGTTGCCAAAAGTTGCGATAGTTGTTTAGTTTGCCTGTTACAACTTAAAAGTGGTTTTTAGCAATGGGAGTCATGTTTTTTAAGGTTCATACTAATATGAAGATCTTGTAATTCTATATTCAGGATAAGAGAAGATGGCCTCTACTTTGGGAAGTATGAAAACAATTGCCACATCTACCTCATTGGGTAACAATGGAAAGAGGAAGAAGTTGGGTGCAATGTTTGATAATTATGGCATACAATTATCTTCTCTTTCAGTTTTTTCACCCATTTCCTTTAATCGCTCAAGCAAAAGAGGGACTCTGAGATTACGCGATAGAGAGAAGGTAGTTAATACAAGAGCTATGGAAAAGGAGTTGTACTTCAACAAGGATGGCTCAATGACAAAAAAATTGCAGGTCAGAGAAAAAATTATGTTTAAAGGAAGGTCACCTGCACGTGAAACTTCACTGCGGTGGATCTTTCCTTGTCCACTTATATTCTATTTTAATGTGTTATTTTAATTTTTCATGGAGGGTTATTTTTGCATATGGTTTGGCATTCAATTGCACACTTATTGAAAGCATTGTCAATTTGTCTTGCAGGCGGTGTGAACAAATTTGCTAATCTTGTTGGAGTCACCCTTGGGGCGAAGGGAAAAATGTTGTCTTGGAGAGCAAGCATGGTTCTCCGAAAATAGTTAATGATGGTGTGACAGTAGCTAAGGAGGTAATTTGTAGATGTGTGCTTTGGTTTTATTTTTAACGTTGTATTAGTTCCCCCTCTTAAATGTCTTAGATTTGGTAGGCATAATTTGAAAACTCAAGAGTGAAAGGAAAAATATTTGTTACCCAGTGGTCTACTTGGCATATGGACTAGCCACATTAGAGTAATGCATAAATATTTTCACAACAATAAAAGGAAAGGGTTATGGTTGAGTCAAATTTTATTGTTATTGACAGTGTAATGAAATGTATCTCAATGCTATGGTTTTGGCCTTTTTATTGGTTGAATTAGAGGACCCAGTTGAAAATATTGGGGCCAAGTTGGTAAGGCAAGCTGCGGCAAAGACAAATGATCTAGCTGGGGATGGAACCACAAAATCTGTTGTTCTTGCACATGTTGGAATATTGAAAAATTCCAGAACAATGAATGGAGAATAAATCTTCCTTCCTCTAACACAGAGAAAATAAAAATTTCTTTGACAGGAGACAGAGTTTCAATACTTTGAAAACAAACCTATATTCCCTTCAATAACTAAAAAAAAAACTATTACACTTCTTCCTCACTGAGAGGGATTACAAAATTATGACTGCTACAAAACAAAGTGCATAAAACCAACTCACTGTCTGTTCAAAACAAACATACTTTGTCTCTAAAACACTCTGCTATGTTTTTCACTTTTGCACTGCTGTGCATACACACTTAAAAATTTACACTCAGTCTTTCACTTTTTACACACTGCTGTGTAATAAAAAATTTACGTACTATCTATAAAAAAAACTACCAAGCTTTTTTGTCCTTTTTATTTTTATATGCCGTAACATATAAAACATATTATAATAAACCCTCTTTAAAAAAAAATAAAATTAAAACTAAATTCTATGGCCCACCTTTCATTTCACATATGATATATATATATAACATATGTATATATTAAATCATACATAAAATTAAACTATCAAAACATTAAAGAACCCTTTCTGTCGGACTTCAAAAGTATGAATAGATTGAATTTCAAACCAAATTCGCGTTCCAAAATGGGATGCTGACGTCTGCCTAATTTGTAATGCGAATTCTCAATCCAATGTGCCTTATAAAAAATTCGGGTCTGGTTTTCAGGTTTTCAGATTCCCTTTAATTTCATGCGATCCAATATTAATGCTCCACATGTCCTCCTTTTGAATTTACAAAACTGGTGGGTAAATTTATGTTTGTTTAATTTCTAGTTGGTGAATTGCATGAATGCTGGTTTTTGTGTTTAAATACAATCCTGTATAGAAATATGGATGCGGCCGTCTACAAAAAAAACTTGTTGGAATTTTAAATGCTGAATTAAATCTCTGGATGGCGTGCAAGCAACCTCCAAAAAAAAATGTTGCTACTGCATCCATCCTTCTGCTGCAGCAGTTGAAGTTAAAATTCAACATCACAGGGTTTAATAAGTGAGGGTGTAAAGGTAACTTTTTGTCGATAGTACTGGATTAAGATCATCTATTCATTTTTTTAGGGTCTTATGGTGTTTGGTTTTTTAGTTTTGGGTTGGGCTTATTGATTCTAAGATAGTTTTTGAGTGAAAAAATTGCTATCAGGTATTAAAAAATTTTGGTTCTTTTGTCAAAATTTATGAGCTTGTTAGGAAATACAAAACTGATAATGGTTTTATCTTAAATTTGTGGAAAATAATTTGAAATGAAACCTTTTTGTTTAGGTTGTTGCAGCAGGTGCAAACCCCGTTCAAATTACTAGGGGCATTGATAAGACAATAAAGGCCCTTGTTTCAGAACTCAAAATTTTGTCAAAGGAGGTAAACGCTTGCCTTTTGAGTAGGCTGGTTTTCCTTTTTGCTGATGGTTTGGTGTATCTAATTGAATTAGTTGCCTAAGGTATTTTTGGTTGCAAACTCCTTTTCATTTTTCATACGGTATTGGCCTTGTGGAATACATTTGATTGTGTGGTCTTGTTAGATCTACAACATTTGTAGTTGTTTAGTCTTATGGTCGAGGTGCACTTTTAATATGGAAATAGTTGATGCAATATTGTCATTTAATCCTTACTGCAGGGTAGCATGTTGAGAAGTTTCTTGTGAAACATTTGGTATTCAAAATGACACTTGATCCTATACTACATCATGCACTTGACTTCAAAATTCATATTCAAAGTGTGCCAGACAATTCTTGCAAAATTTCAAATATTTATGTTGTTTTAAACCATTATCTTTTTCATGTATTGGATACTGAAAATGAGAAAAAGACTTTGGTATGAAACCAACTGGTGAATAATTTCCAGCAAAACAACCACTTCCAAGACATGATTTAGAAGTAGAACATATGTACTTATGAAGCATAGAAATATATCCTTGATGCATTGTCAATGTTTGGCTAGGGTTATTTTTGGAGAAAATAACTCCTTATTCCTAGAATAGTGATCTTCAATACAAGTAAATGCCGGAGAAGAGAGATCATCGTGTGACATAAACCTATTAACAAAAGTGAACAGGGAATGATTATTAATTATGGCATACTAAGTTGTCGGTGATTTTGACTATTTGTCTTTAACATGTAAAAATGTTAAATTCCAAACTTACATCATCATGGTTTGGCATCATGAGCTTGACTAATTGTCCACCATGCTCATAATTTCATTGTTGTATTCATATCTATAAACAACGTTTCAAATAATAATACTATAAGAAAAATCCAGACCTCCATGTTGCTGCTCCTTATGAGACAAAGTCAAAATTGCATTACACAATCTTACACATAAGAATCTCCTATATCCCGGTGGTATGTATCCAAACTCTTATAATAGTGTCTTCAAGACTTATGTTGACATTTCCAATGAGATATTTAAGCAATGAAAGATGGAGCCTTCTTCATTGTTGTATATGTAACAGTCTTTTATTAATATAAAGAATGATGGTTTTGTCTTTCTGAAAATGAAATATAAAAATAATTTATTGTGGTCAATTGAAAAGTTTTTTTTTTTTTTTTAAATTTTCATTATGGAAGGGCGACATAGATATATGCCCTTCTAATTGAAATTCGGACCTGCCCTTCAAATTTGATCACTGTGTGGGACCTTAACAAACAATAAAACTATTCCGCCACGCGTTATATAAAACATATAACAAAACCTTTGTCAAAACTTCAAACGAACCCTTTAGCCGTGGGTATTTCATCACGAATTGATCATTTTACCATGTACCTTATTGTAGAGGAATATTCTTCCACTTGATTAGGTACTTCATAATGGTTATATGTCAAAGAGATACAAAATGTTTATCTATAACTTATTGTGGTTCAAGAATCAACTTTCATTCTTCATCTAATTTTGGAAGTTCTATTTACATTGGCATATTTTTTCCCAAAACCTTTTTTAGGCAAGATACATGAAAAACCTTATGAATGCAATAAGAAGGAAAATATAACTTCTATACCACTTGTGCAATCCTATGAATAATTATTTAGGGCCATAACATTTTTGAGCTAATTCTTTATTCTTCTTTTTCTTGAATGAAGATAGCTTATAATGCTATAATCTAAAAAATACCCAATTACCCTCCTCAAATTATCTTTCACTTCAATGTTGTTCCCCTTGTTGTTTTATTATGTTTCATGTCATTTGAAGGTTTTCCATAATAATTTTCAAAGTTTCTTTAGTATTTTCCATATGTGACTCTGTTTCCTATACCTTGACTTATCTTGCAAAAAGTATGAGATACTAGGAGTTGGATATCCATAAAGGGCCTTAAATGGGGAAATTTTAGTAGATGTGTGATAGGTAGTATCATATTACCATTCGTCCTTGACGAACCCACTTCATCCATTAAGATTGATTTTCTAAAAAGTAACATTGTAGATAACATTAAAAACATTTGTTAACTATTTTTGTTTGACCATTTGATTGTGTTTGATATGTAGAACTCATGGCAGCTAGTGTTTCTCCACTCATATTAAATAATTATTTCCAAAAGTTTCTTGTTACTATTACTTTAGGAAAACCATGAAGACTATGAATTTCTTTCACGGACACTTCTGCCACTTGGCTTGTTGTTTATGTACTTTGAGCTCTAAAAAAAAATCTACAAAATTTGTCTATATAAATGAGCACAAAAATGTAATACTTACCTTTATATTTCAGTAACCCTGTAATAAAGTCTATTGATATATCTTCTAGTCTTTGAATATGTATGTGGAATGGTTGAAGTAACCCTAGAGATTTTACTATCTCTCTTTTATTTATTATGCAAACTTGACCTTCTCTTACAAAATTTTGAATATCTTTCTTCATTCCTTCCAAAAATATATTTTTTAATCCTTTGAGATGTTGTAAGGAACCCTGCGTCCTACCATCAGAGAGACATGGGACTCCCTTAATATTTTTTTATTCAAATAAGCTTGCGTGCATAAAAATATTCTACATTTGCACCAAAGTATATCTCTCTTTCACTCCCAATGCTCCATAGAGTTCATCCCATCCTTTATAAATTTTAGTTTTAGTTTAGTACTATTGTCATTTTTCCATTATGGCAAGCTTCTTCTAGCCACCTAGGAATAGAAAATGTAATTGGATATAAATTTGAGGCCTCTTCTATTTTAGAAAGGGCATCATGTACTAAATTTTCCTTACCCTTTTTGCAGATTATCTCAAAATTAAAACTTTGCATTTTTTCTCCTCATTTTTGTTAATCTTCTAATGAAAATCATAGCTTCAAAAAATACTTTATGCTATCATGGTATATATTAACTTTAAAGTACCTCCCAATGATATGCTATCCCATTTTTTATTGCATGTAATATTGCTTCCATTTATTTTTCATACGTAGATTTCACCAAATATTTTCTTTGAATTCCTTGCTTTTAAAAGCCAATGATATCCCTTATTGTGTTAATGTTACATAAATTCCTTATCCTAGTGCCTCATACTCTACTATGAATGTTTTACCAAAATTAGGTGCAACCGATGTTGGTGTAGAAGACATGGCATCCATTAAAAGAGAGAATGCCAAAGTAGCCTCATCATTCCATATAAATGATATTTTATTCAAGAGATATGTGAGTGGACTTGAAATGCATGCATAATTCTTAACAAATGATCAATAATATCATGTAAGTCTAAAAAATCTTCTAAGAACCTTGATTTTCTTAGGAATAGGTCATTTTGTAATACCTTGCATCTTTTGAGGCTCCAACTTCACTCCTTCCTTTAAAACAATATGAACCAAATACTCGAATTCTTATTTCCCAAAATCACATTTGGATATTTTTACATAAAAATTATTGTTCTCAACAATTTATATAACTTTTCCACATGTTTAGTGTGGTATTCCCATGATTTATTATAAATATGTGTATTATCAAAGAAAACCAACACAAATTTTATAAGATGGGATCAAACAAAATTGTTCTTAAGTCAAGCCCGCCGGACTTCAAACGACGATAAACCATAATTCAAACCAAATTCACGTTCCAAAATAGCCTGCTGACGTCGGCCAATTTTGTGATGCGAAAACCAAATGAATTCTGCCCTAAGATTTTTCGAGTACGAAGTTGGGTTGGCGTACAGAGGGAGAGTTGTGACGCGATTTTATTATCAAATTCGCCCTAATCTTTTTCGGGTTCGGATTTCCACTGTGCGAGTGGCCCAAACAAAGATCCACTCCAATCAATTTCTGCCACGTGTCCTCAATCAAAAGTTGCCCTGTTCCTGGATGCGGGTGCATTCGATGGCGTTTAAGGCGATGGGACATGGATGTGGCGATTTAATATCAATCCAATTAAGTTTTAACGCTGTTCAATTAGCCGATATTTAAGTTCCAAGGTTTTCACATCAAATCGCATTAAGTTTTAACATTGTTCAAGATCGGACCTCCACTCCTGTTAGCGATTCCACATGCTCCAATATGATCCGGCCTTCGGCTCTCATTAATGAGAGATTAATTATGACAGGTGTTCCTCGATTGCATTGCAATCGGGTAAATAAAATGGCGTTTCGCTATGGTTTTTTAGACGAGCCGGTTGCTGGGTTACACTGCCTGCTCACTGTGACGAGAAGGAGAAGTGGCCAGCTGAACTGCTGCTTAGACCTTGGTGCATATCTGCATTTCTCTTGGTCTAGTTTGTGTCTGTCTTCCTCGGTTTCGTGGAATCCTGCTTCTCCGTCTCGTCTTGTGCCCACTACTGAGACTTCACTGATGCCTCGCCTGCGTCAAAGGATGCGTTGCCGCAGGGGGAGCACTAGAGGTCAACCCCTGCGCGCTCCCTCCAGCCCCTCAACCGAGTCGTCTTCCCAGTACAGTGATTATTACGCAAGTCGCTATCCAAACACTAGAAGTGGGCGGGGTCAAGTTCTAGGATTTGGCCACCGTATGGGCTCCCCTGCTCCTCATTTCCCCACCGCTTCACCTTCTCCCACGACGCGCACTACACTTTTTTCCTTTAATTGCTCTCTGAACTTCCCACGAATCACAACTTCAATCACTGTGGTTTTCCGTGAGGAGGCCCAAATGGAGGAACAATGCACCCGTCCGGCGGGTCTGAGCTCAGAAAAAGCAGGCCAGCATTTGGGCCTTCAGGAGGGGAGCGGTGGCGCGAATGTGGAGATAGCACCTGGCGATCCTAGACCTTCTGAAGGATGGTGCCGAATCGTCGAGGAACCACCGGAGGAGTAGTTTGGTTAATTTGGTTTTCTTGCTTCGCAGGCCCACTTTATTGGGCATGTTTTAGATTATATTACTTTGCTGGACCTCTGTAATATTTTTGAATTCTGTAAACTTTCAAGACTGGTTTCCCCGTATGAGGGCAGTCTTCTTTTTTAATTTTTTGATGACAAATTTGCCATAAGTTTGGGCAATGTTTTTGACTAAAGTCATGCTGTAATTTTATTCCCACTGTTAATAGATTAACTTTACTTAGAAAAAAAAATGTTGCCTTGTTTCTATTTTAAACCCGTTTTTTGAAATACAGAGCCATGTTTATATGATTGTTTATAGTCGAAGCGCTGCGGGGTGTTTTATTATATTTAATATTTCACGGTCGAATTATGTTCATAACAATTGGAAAAAAAAAATGTTGCCCTGTTTCTAATTTAAACACGTTTTTTGAAATACAGAGCCATGTTTATATGATTGTTTATAGTCGAAGTGTTGCGGGGTGGTTTATTATATTAATATTTCACGGTCGAATTATGTTCATAACAATTGGAAAAAAAAATGTCGCCCTGTTTCTATTTTAAACCTGTTTTTTGAAATACAGAGCCATGTTTATATGGTCTACGTATTATAATCTTTCTTTGTATATCTACATGAACCTTTTTGCTATGAATAGGGTGGATGCTGTAGCGGGCTACTAATGGAAACAAGCGAGCCTGAACCTTACATCTCGGATGCAACAGATGGTTACCAATTTTGGAGTCAAGCGAGCTTGGGTTTCTGCAGATGGTTTTTATTTCCGGGAACAAGCGAGCCAGAACATACAATCGACCCTAGGTTTATACATATTTTTGCTCTATCATGGATGCTTTTTGTATGAGGCGTATATCAACAGTACATGTCTCTGCACATTTCCTGTATTTGCTTTATGATACTATTTTATGTGTTGACAGGTTATCACTCTGCCTTCAAAACTAGCGATGCTGGTCTATGTTGCTAGTTTATTGATATGGTTTGATGGTATTTTTATATTTTGGACATATCACACTCCTCACATGATTAGCGTTTTTCTCTGTTCAATGATTTTGGGTACTTTAATTTGTATTTGGAACAATGGACGTCGGTACTCTATCTGTTGCTTTACTATTCTACATACTGCTATTTCACTTTCTTATAGATGCCTCGGGCATATTTGGATACTTTCTCAAATTGTCTATAATCTCCATGTGGACCGTTACTAGGTTTTATATCATGTCCCTGTATGTGACATGGGGTATTTTTCTATCATTTTCTGGGGTGGGACTTCCACTTTTATGGATGGATATTTGGGTTCCAATCTTCAGATGTGAAAATGTAATGACTTCATGTACTATTTTACTTCATATAATATATTCAAAACAACGTTTTTTCTCTTGTGAAAAAAAAATGATTGATTATAGTCGAAGCGCTGCAGGGTGGTTTATTATATTAATATTTCACGGTCGAATTATGTTCATAACAATTGGGAAAAAAATGTTGCCCTGTTTCTATTTTAAACCGTTTTTTGAAATACAGAGCCATGTTTATATGATTGTTTATAGTCAAAGCGTTGTGGGTGGTTTATTATATTAATATTTCACGGTCATTAGAACACCCACAATTCATAACAAATATTGGAGATTTACTTTCCTGTTTTAAAATTTCATTTTTTTTTTTTAAATTGAACCCGCTGTCAGTATACCAATGCTTTGTAAGCGTCGGAATTGCGACAGCTTAAAAAACATCGGAAGAGCGATAGTATAAAAACGTTAGATGAGTGACGTTCAAAATGTCGGACCACATTTCGTCGGAATTGCGACAGTTTAAAAACGTCGGAAGAGCGACGTTCAAAACGTCGGACCACATTTCGTCAGAATTGCGACAGTTTACAAACGTCAGAAGAGCGACGTCCAAAACGTCGGACCACATTTCGTCGGAATTGTGACAGTTTAAAAATGTCGGAAGAGCGATGTTCAAAACGTTGGACCACATTTCGTCGGAATTGCGACAATTTACAAACGTTGGAAGAGCGACGTTCAAAGCGTCAGACCATATTTCGTCGGAATTGCGACAATTTACAAACGTCGGAAGCACGACGGTTTTGGAAATGTCGGAAGAGTGACGCTTGTTTGGACGCGACGGAAAAAGTGTTGGTAGTGCGACACTTTGTCAGTGCGTCAGAATTGTGATGTAATGGCAAACCACATTTTTCCTGTCCTCGAACTGTCGCTCTTGCGACGCCTATGTGTCAGAATAGCGACGAATTGGCCGTCGGAAATTGGGCCAAATTTACTAGTGACAAGTTAATATAGCTGGAGGCAAAATGTGAGTGAAATGGGATGAATGCAATGAAAATATGGATGGTGTACTATAACAGGTCTTAGTGGGACTCTAAAGAGACTTCATGGATTCAAGGGTGACTCATATATGATGTTATGAATAGGGGTGACTCTATGATGCTTCCACGTGGAAGAGGCCCAAATGGGAGCATTAAAAGATGAGTAAATAATGGTTACTCATGATGAAATTCGACACATAAGTCAACAAGTGCAAAGGTAGAGTGGTACCAGAGTAAAGGTGACTCATATGAAAAGCTTTGATTTTGACAGGTGGCAAAATAAGACCTCATGGAAAAAATGGCTTCTTGTTGAAGTTTCAAATTACTAGAAATTAAGAGAGAGCCATTATAGAGCTCGGGGAGAGATTTCCATGTAAAAATTTACAGTTTCCCACCCCGGTTTTCAGTTTTCACCTTATTACTCCAAAATGGTTAAATGCCTTTTCCCATATCCATACATTTAACAAACTGGAAAATAAATTTTGCTGAAAACACAAATTCTGGAAATTTTTCATAATGATGGAAAATGTAGAATTAAAAATCAGCAAGCATAAAAACAGTCATTCACACATTTGACACAGATATTTTTGGTCAACATGACCCTGGAAAAACCCCCTAAAACTCTTGGGGAAAACCAGTTTGAAAGCTCCTTCTTATTTCTGGAAAATGCTTTTTACAATGAGAAATATTCAGCAAAAAATCAGCAAACAATATTTTACAACTTATCTCGTTTTCCATGCTTAACCACCGCCTCGGAAAGTGTGCAAACAGCTAAACAAGAACAACAATAAATGTTGTATGGATTTCCTCGATTTTTGTGCCAAATATCAACATTAAATGCTGCTGTACGGCCTGCCTGGAAATGCGTGCAAGCTGCCACAAAATCTGCTGTACGATTTCTGCCTCGAAATGTGTGCCAAAGGTACAGCCACTTGCTGTATGGCCTCCCTCAAATCTGCTCCTCGAAATCTGTGCAAATCTGCTGTACGGCCCTGCTTCCTCAAAAATCGTGCCAAAAATCTGCCTTGCTGTGTGCTAAATCTGTTGTACTGTCTTGCTGAAATGCTGCCTTGGAATGCGTGCCAAGCTGCTGCCTCCTTCTCTTCACTGCCCAGAAATCTCCCTTGCTCTCTTGCTCTCCTTCTCTCAATCTGCTCAAACAAAGATGACCTGACCTTTCCTCCCATTTCCTCCTTTAACCTAACCCTAAGTGACTTTTGGGGAATCCCTAAATCCAATGGATGAGATAGCTTTAGATCTAGGGCTGAGATTAAATGCTCATTTAAATCTCACTCTCTATTTTTTAATTCACCCCACTTTAATAAAGACCCACTTAGTCTTTTATTTCCAAAGTCACTTTTTCCTTTCTAATTTTATATTGACTTTATTAAAGTCACTTTAGTAACTTTATCACTTAAAGTCACTTTTAAATTAGATTTGACTTTATAACTTTATAAAGTCACTTTAGTAACTTTATCACTTAAAGTCACTTTTAAATTAGATTTGACTTTATAACTTTATAAAGTCACTTTAGGAGAAAAATTAAATTCCTTTTGGACACTCTTCCCTAGGCCAAAGATCAAAGCCTTGGGGAACCACCTATCCTCCGGTAACCAAATTTCAACACTCCCTCTTACCGAGGAAGGTGTTCCTCACCACACCCATCTTGTCTCTAAAGTAGACATGCTTGCCCGTGGTAAGGCTTTGGTAAGAATATCTGCAACCTGCTCATCAGTGGGAATATACTCAAGCTTCACAGCTCCTTTCTGAACATAGTCTCTGATGAAATGATATTTGATCCCGATATGCTTTGACTTGTCATGAAATATTGGATTCTCCGTGAGTTTAATGCAACTCTGATTATCACAGTAAATCACTGAAGGTCTCAACGGCTGACCAAATAAGCCAAACAACATCTTGCGAAGCCAGATGGCCTCACAACTAGCTAAACTGGCTGCCATATACTCTGCTTCCGCTGAACTCAATGCTACTGACTGCTGCTTCCGGCTGAACCATGACACCACTGCCGAACCCAACCCAAAACAGCACCTTGAAGTGCTCTTCCTATCAGAAGCACAACCTGCCCAATCAGAATCAGTGTAACCTGCCAATCTCACTCCATCCCCCTGCCTGTAGTCCAGACCATAATCCACTGTCCCCTGCAAGTATCGCAAAATGTGTTTTGCGGCCACCCAGTGAACCTTCCTAGGCTCACACATAAACTGACTCATCGTGTTGACTGCAAAACAAATATCTGGTCTAGTGTTGACCAAATACATCAAGGAACCAATCAGCTGCCTGTACAATGTGGGATCCACCAACTCGAAATCCGAAGCATGAAGCTTCTTCCAGTTGGTGATCATCGGTGTCGACATGGGTCTACAATCCTCCATGTGGAATCTGCCAAGGATGTCCACAATATACTTCCCCTGTCCCGGGAAGAAATGCCCCTCCTCCTGCCACACCTCCAAACCCAAAAAGTAATGCATCAAGCCGATGTCCTTCATCTCAAACTCCGTCGCAAGATCTCTCTTGCAGTGCTCTATGAGTCTCTCTGCACCTGTAATGACTAAGTCATCCACATACAGCACCAAAATGAGAGGCTCCTCACCTATCACAATATAGTAAAGGTTCGGATCTGCCTCACTCTTTGTGAAACCCATCTTCTGCAAGTAAGTATCTATCCTAGAGTACCAAGCTCTGGGAGCTTGCTTCAGGCCATAAAGGGCCTTCTTCAGTCTGCACACATGGGACTCCTTCCCATGCACCTCAAAGCCCTGTGGCTACTCAATGTACACCTCCTCATGTATGAAGCCATTGAGAAATGCGGTCTTCACATCCATCTGGTGGATCTTCCAACCCATCTCTGCTACTATCGATATAATGGAGCGGATCAAAGTATATCGAGCCACGGGAGCGAAGGTCTCCTCATAATCAACTCCCTCTACCTGGGAGAACCCTCTAGCCACAAACCTCGCTTTGAATTTCTCAATGCTGCCATCTGCAGCATGCTTTACCTTGTAAATCCATCTGGAAGTAACCATGGATTTGCCCTCAGGCCTCGGCACCACCTCCCAAACATCATTCTTCATGATAGAAGAATACTCCTCCTGCATGGCCTCTCTCCAGACCTGCTGGCTAGCTGCCTCCTCATAGCTAGAAGGCTCAGAGTCAAGGATGCTGGTAGCCATTGCCATATAGCTACAAAACCTCTCGGGTGGTCTGCTCTCTCTGACCGGCCTCTTAGGCTCAGCAACAGATGTGGCATCTCTCAAGGTGTCCTGAAGCCACTTGGGCTTCCTCTTCCCTGAGTGCACTTCTCCCGCCGGAGAATAAAACTCCTCCTCCTCAACCTCAGGAGCCTGAACTCCTGACTGTCTGTCTGCTGTCCTCCTGCCTGCACCTGAACCTGTAGATGCTGAGGTACCGTGTGAACTGTCCATCAGTGGACTCCCCAGTGAACTGCTCTGTGGACTGCTCTGCGTGCTGCCCATAGCGCCACCCCTCTGACTCTGCGAGCCACTCCCCACTGACGAACCTGACATCGTCATAGATGTACCTCCGGATCCTCCTGATCCCTGCCCACTGGATCCCTGCGACTGACTCAACTGCTGCTGAGGGTCTGGCTGATCCAGATACTCTAACTCCCGTGACCTCCTAAAGGCCTTGTCCTCCTCGAACTTCACATCCCGCCTGACAACAACTTTCCTCTGTGCAGGAATGTAAATCCGAAAGGCCTTGGAGGTCTCACTGTAGCCCACAAAGATACCCTTCTCTACGGTGGGCTCTAGTTTGGTCCTCTTCTCCTTGGGTATGTAGGAGTATGTCATGCACCCAAAGATACGAAGATGACCCATATCAGGCTTCTTCCCAGAAAAAGCCTCCTTCGGAGTCATGTGCCCCAAGGCACGATGCGGACTCCTGTTCTGCAAGTAAACAGCTGTGTTGCAGGCCTCTGCCCACAAAAACAATGGCAACCCCCGATCATGTAACATGGCTTTGGCAGCCCCTCCGATGGATCTGTTCTTCCTCTCCGCAACCCCGTTCTGCTGGGGGTTGTAAGGAACAGTGAGCTCCCTCCTAATGCCTGCCTCCGCACAATAGTCAACAAAATCTCCAAGGGTGTACTCTCCTCCATTGTCCGACCTCAGGGACTTGATCTTCCGACCTGTCTGTGTCTCCACAAGAGCTCTGAACTCCTGAAACCGCTTGAAGACCTCACTCTTGGTCTTCGAGAAATAAATCCAGGTCCTCCTGGAGTGATCATCAATGAATAAAACATAGTACTCATATCCACTCAAGGAAACATGAGACATCCGACCGCTCACATCGGAATGAATCACATCAAGTATCCCAGTCGCTCTGCTGTCACTGCTGGGATAAGGGGATTTGGCAAACTTGCCCATCGCACATCCTCTGCAAGTATCAAAGTGATCAGTACTGAAATCTGGCACACCTGTAGTGATCTCCCGCAAAGTCCTCAAGGCTCCGTGATACATGTGCCCCATCCTGCGGTGCCAAATCTCACACAACTCAGAACTGCTAGCTCTGCTGTTAGTGCTACTGCTCAATGCCAAAAGGGACTGAAATGCAAACTTGTACACCTTTGCATGGCGTACACCTATCACTCTAGCTGAATCAGCTGGAGTGCCCCTGGGATACATCAACACCTGTCCTCCCCTGAACAATACCTCATATCCTCTATCCTCCAAAGCTAAGACAGATATGAGGTTCTTCCTCATCCCTGGCACATAAAGAACATCTGACACCTTCAAGGGAGGTTTGGACTCCCTCTGAAATGTCAATGTTCCCACACCGACTGCTCTAACAACTCTGTCATCACCGAGTACTACCTCTACATCGGTGCCACTCTCTGAAAGCTCTGAGAAGTACTCACGGACTCCTGTCATGTGACGTGAAGCCCCACTGTCCACATACCAGATACCCGAAGATGCTCCGCTAATAGAGGGAAATGCATGCTCCCTCTGAACCTCTATGGCAGATAATCCTGCACTAGAAGACTCACACGCAATGAACCCAAACTCCCGGTCAAAGCGATCTGCAAAGTCCTCAACCTCTGCTGAAGCTGCCATGCTCTGTTTCTTCCCCTTCTTCTTCTTCTTCTCCGGACACACAACTGCATAGTGTCCCATCTTCTGACAATTCCAACACTTCACTTTGGAATAGTCCTTCTGTGAGTTATCCTGTTTACCTTTACCTTTGCCTTTGCCCCCACCATTGCTTGTGGAATCCTGCTTCTTCCCTTTGCCCTTCTTGCGTCCTGCCAACAGTGCTACATCCTCATCCTGCTCAACTGGCTTGGCTGCCCCAAGCTGACCTTTCCTGATCTCTGTCTGAATACAATCATCCCAAAACCTCTCCCATGTGGGAAGGGTCTCACGTGCACAAACCCCATCAGCAAAGTTCATCCATGAACTGGGGAGGCCATTCACTGCAATCCGCACCAACTCAGTGGGTGGAATGGCCTCTCCAATCACTGCCAACTCATCTCTCACATTAGTAATCTTTGTGAGATATCCAGCTGCACTATCATTACCCATCTTAATGGTCTTCAGCTTCTCCTTCAGGACCATTTTCCAGTTCTCATTGGTACTCTGGTAGAGATTGGACAATGTTGTCCACATCTCATGAGCATTTCTCTTTCCTCTCACATGAGGAATGCAATGGTCTTTGATTCCGTCTAGAATCAGTCTCTTGCCCTTGTTGTTCTTTTTATTATATGCTGCCAACTGAGTAGCATCAGTAGGCACATTCACAGGGTTCTGTGTGGTATGCACCATAATGTCCCAGACTTCTGCCTCCTCAAAGATACTCTACATTCTCTCCTTCCAAATGTTGTAATTGGAATGCCCATCCAACCTATCCTCCACCCTCAATCCCAAAGACATCCTGCTGTCCTAAAACTGAAAAATAGCACTGCTGTAGTAAAGGTAAAACTGCTGTTTGTGAAAAATCAGCTTGCTGGAATTTTCTGAGTGAAAAATCAGCAGGTTGTAATTTTCCTCCTTGCTGTCCCAAACTGCTCTTCAGCACTCAAGCTCTGATACCATGTAAAAATTTATAGTTTCCCACCCCGGTTTTCATTTTTCACCTTATTACTCCAAAATGGTTAAATTCCTTTTCCCATATCCATACATTTAACAAACTGGAAAATAAATTTTGCTGAAAAACACAAATTCTGGAAATTTTTCAGAATGCTGGAAAATGCAGAATTAAAAATCAGCAAGCATAAAAATAGTCATTCACACATTTGACACAGATATTTTTGGTCAACATGACCCTGGAAAAACCCCCCACAACTCTTGGGGAAAACCAGTTTGAAAGCTCCTTCTTATTTCTGGAAAATGCTTTTTACAGTGAGAAATATTCAACAAAAAATCAGCAAACAAACTTTTACAACTTATCTCGTTTTCCGTGCTTAACCACCGCCTCGGAAAGTGTGTAAACAGCTAAACAGGAACAACAATAAATGCTGTACGGATTTCCTCGAATTTTGTGCCAAATATCAGCATTAAATGTTGTTGTACGGCCTGCCTGGAAATGCGTGCAAGCTGCCACAAAATCTGCTGTACGATTTCTGCCTCGAAATGCGTGCCAAAGGTACAGCCACTTGCTGTACGGCCTCCCTCAAATCTGCTCCTCGAAATCTGTGCAAATCTACTGTATGGCCTGCTGTACGACCCTGATGTACGGCCCTCCTTCCTCAAAAATCGTGCCAAAAATCTGCCTTGTTGTGTGCTAAATCTGCTGTACTGTCTTGCTGAAATGATGCCTTGGAATGCGTGCCAAGCTGCTGCCTCCTTCTCCTCACTTCCTAGAAATCTCCCTTGCTCTCTTGCTCTCCTTCTCTCAATCTGCTCATGAAAGAATGAATGACCTTTTCCTCCTTTTCCTCCTTTAACCTAACCCTAAATGGCTTTTGGGGAATCCCTAAATCCAATGGCTGAGATAGATTGAGATATATGAAATGGGAGAAATGCTCTGCTTTGGTCCTCAGCTTCTTCTTATTTATCTCAACTACTTCACAGCAGACCATCAAATTTTATTTCCAAAGTCACTTTTTCCTTTCTAATTTTATATTGACTTTATTAAAGTCACTTTAAAATTAGACTTTAGTAACTTTATCACTTAAAGTCACTTTTAAATTAGATTTGACTTTTTAACTTTATAAAGTCACTTTAGTAACTTTATCACTTAAAGTCACTTTTAAATTAGATTTGACTTTATAACTTTATAAAGTCACTTTAGGAGAAAAATTAAATTCTTTTGGACACTTTTCCCTAGGCCAAAGATCAAAGCCTTAGGGAACCACCTGTCCTCCGATACCAAATTTCAACATTCCAAGGGTGATTATGGTTTTTCAAACTGAACTACAATTCGCTTGTAATGGTCAATGAAAAAACTAAAGTTTTTACTATAAAAGGGTTTCTTTCCCCCAAATCTAATTCATTTTAACATTGAGTTGTTGGAGAATTTGGAGAGGAGGAGAAGGCCCTAAATCAAGGCGATATCGTATCGAAAAAAATAACCCTCTAATTTTAGATATGCAACTTTCATGTAGGTGGCCTTACTTGTCTAAAATGGCCTTAATTCTTCATGGAAAGATGGTTCCTGGTGAAGAATCAAGGTAAGAAAGGAATACATGAATGAACTACTAGAGAATTTTTAGGATCATCCCTTCCAACCAATTCAAACATGGGGAATAGGTGGTAAGTGTGGTATCACATAGAGTAGAATATTTGAAGATATGGTATCAAGCATCTATGATATGTGATGTGTATATGGTTTGCTCCATAGGCTCATAGGATAAACTATCCAAGGAATGAAAGGATAATTGAGCATCATCTAGATTTTTGGGATCTAAACTGAGAATTATGTTAATAAAATGAGAAGTTGTTCAGGAGTGCCATAATTCCCCCAAACATGAGATATTCCCCCCCAACATATGATGATGGATGGGAATTATCGTATATGCAAAGGTGGGAATGACGCCCCTAGCTGGATGAGTTTTTAGAGTGCCAATGTGTGCCAAGTGCTCGAATAAGGGATTCAAGTATTCAACCCTAATAGCAAAAGATCCTCCAGAGGATTATGAGTATATTTAGGGGCATATGTGCCCCCCAGGTTTCTATTTATTGTTATAACATGCTATGGAAATTCCTGATGTACTTAGTGTAGTGGACTCCAAACACTGTGTGATGGATATTTTGATACACAATATGGTTATGCAAGATTTTGTGGTGTCATCATCATTTGTTGTTTATGGTTTCCTTCTTATGGGAAGAATGGATGGCTACAATAAGAGAACGGAAATGGTGATTACCAATTTCACGTTGGAATTGCATATATGAGTGAAATGGACTGAATTTTTGGGTTCACATACATGGCATCACCATACCAAAGTATGGCTTTGAATATAATGAATTGATGCTCACCTAGATGAAACTGGGGTTAGACAAAAACAATGTCTAAGGGATTGGGTTGTTTAGGTAAGATGGAGGGATGGTTAAATGGATCATCCCCATTGTGATATGGAGTGATATGGGATTCCAAAAGTTCTTCAAAATGTGAAAGAATGATGGTACTAGAATCAAAACCACCAAATGCGATAAGAGGGTTGGGGAGAATTTATCCTCCTAGACTCTCAAGAGTGGATGCCCCCTTAACCAAACATTGGGAGGAAATGTAATGGCCACAAGGTGGATGTGGTTCGACTTCTGGGTTCAAAGTTTGGGGTGGTGGAACCAATCATCATCATGGGAGACAAGGTTCACATGTGCATCGTTAGAAGGGTTGGATGGATGACTAGTAGATGTGACATATACCGATGTTGAGACCAAAGTGTCCTCCGAAGAAGGTTCGAAATAAGACAATAGGAAACTCCTAAATAATTTGAATATATCGATCCCATGGATGATGACAGGTAGAGAATAGGGGTCTAACTATCCGTCATCTTGACATCAAGAGGGGGAATCGTAATGGTGGGTTGAGAAACCTCCTGTTCTGACAAAGAGTGGGGCCAAAACCTGTAAGGGGAAGTAGAGTCACTATGAGCAACATATAACTCACGAAGCACTTGAAGAGTATCACAAAAGTCTTTGATATGGGGACAATGATTTGAATAATGTTAATACTTATCACACAAAGCACAAGGGTGGTTCATGCATAAGGAATTATTTTTATTGGCAAACTCTGTTAAGGTAACATAGACCTCAATAATGTTAGGGTCGGGAAAAGTATCAGAGAAAAAATTCTTAATATGGAGAATCTTAGGAAAATTATTGGTGGCATGCCCAACAAAATCACACAAAGCACATGGGGGAGAAGGATTTGGAGGTTTAGAAGGTACTAAGAGTTTATTGAGAAACCTTGTCTTTGCTTCTCTTTTTCTTGGCTTTTCCCCCATCACCAAATTCTTTCAGAACAAGAGTGGCTTCCTATTGAGGTTGTTGTGGAATCAAAGTAAAGTAAGGGGTTGTAGGAACTAGTTGGATCGAGAGGATTTTTTATGGGAGGATCAATGTATCGGACTGGGATCCGCAAGGTGATGTTAGGAAGACTCAACATAGCCATTACATGAGAGGGAAATATTCCCGATTGCGGTAATAAGAAAGGTATCTAACCAGAAGGGTAAGCACCTGGAGGAAATTCTCTTCGGTGGGAAAGACCTGCGGGAATGGTTCCTAGTTGGAAAATACCTAGAGAGACACTAGCCGAAGAGAACTGGCTTGGAGGAATTTTTCTTGGAGGGCGAGTTGAGTCTTGAGCAGGGGGTTAAGGAGGGGTTGGCTACTAAGAAGACATACTAGACCACTTTCCAGTGGCCCGTGACACTTGAAGCATGAAAACACTTGAAGATACAGGCTTAGAAGGAGTAGGCGATGGGCCATAATAATCCCCAAGCATCATGGAATCTTTATCGACTCCAAGGGAAACATTAGTAAGGGTAGGGGTGGTCTTATTTCTAGTCATAGATAAAATAATGGTTTGAGGAGAGGTTTGAGACTAGGGCTCATAATAAGTCAAATCATCATTAGTGATGATATTTCCATTATGTGGGAAGCACATCTTGCGAAAGGCAGAGGATGTGACAGCTGACATGGCATCTGTGTAAATACGACTTAACAAGATGTTATAATCCAAAGGGGATTTGATGACTTCAATATCAATCAAGAACGTCTTGCCTGCAATAATGATGGGGAAATTATGCCATATAAAACAAGGGTTTGTGTGCGGTGACCATCCCAAGCAAGTAGCGTGATAGTGGAAGGTGACAGTTCAAAGGAACCAAGTTGCTTCCAGACACTAGCATCCATCACACAAGTGGAGGCGCCTTCGTCGATAATACATTGTTGAACATTCGAATTTTTTATTAAGACTGGTATATGAAAGGAAACTGATGAAGAAGGGGGGGATGCTTTTCTTTATCAACATCAAGGATGATCAAATGATCATCAGAGGAATCCACAATGGCCAGAGAAAATAGGAGAGATTTCCGTTGGTATGGGCACATCTGAAGGTATTCCATAATTGACATGGAGGTAGGAGATTGTGCCAAGTCATCTACTATATTATATGTATGGCCTACTTTAGAAGAAGAAATTTTTTGACAAAATGGAACTTTAGTGTTAGGGTGAACCTCTACCTTAGGCTGAGGGATTTGTAAGGTACCATTCAGTGATGACAAGGGCTCAGTGGAAACTTTGGTTTGGGAATCAGTTGGTGACTTATCAGGAGGATTTTCATACTAGCGTGATCGAGTTTAGAAGTTGATGACTTTCGAGTTCATCATGAGAATATGATAATTATTATTTCCATATTTCAAAGGTTGGGGGGCTAAAGGATTTTGTGTAGTTTGTGTAGCCACATATCCTTGATGATGGAAATGATTGGTAAGCATTTCCAGTTGTAAAGAAGAAGGAGGAGGAGGTGGAGCCATGGGTTGGGGTCGTTTAGAAGCAGTTGTTTGAGCTTCCCATGCCCAACACATTTGAGGTAAAAGGGGACATTCATGAGTATAATGGCCATAAGTCTCGCAACAAACACAAGGTTTATTGGTTCTAAGAGACTTGTTTTTCTTGGGTTGTGCACCCTATTGCTAGGTTGCGGGATTAGGCTGGTCACCCTTATTAGAATTAGGTTATCTACCTTAGTTGCCTTGATTACCTTGAGGTTATTGGTTTTGGTTACCCTTCCCCTTATTCGTTCTCTTGGGGATCGGGGGAATGGTAGGGCTCTGATGAGCATACACTTGACTATGTGGAGTTGGTTGTTGTTGTTTCAGAGGAGGTGGAGGAATGGAAGGTTGAGGCATTGGTTCCATCGGGGTTGGAGCATTAGGAAGTGCATAGGGAAAATAAGGATTCATGACAACATTTTGGTTACCAGGTTGAGCATTGACTGGCCCTAGCGTCAACTGATGAAAAATGAATATGGCGTTCTTGTACCTTGGTAATATTTTACAGGCGAAGGATCAGGAGGGGGGTAGGTGTAAGCGAAACTGGTCCCCCATGGGGTTGACCATAAATCATAGGAGGTTGAGGATATGGTGATGGGTAAGGGTGGGAAATAGATCCAATTTTACTATCAATGGAATGAGATTTCCCTGGTGCATTAGCAACACCGGGTTGAGGAAAATCGGGAAGGGAAATATAAACATAACCTGACTGGGCATATATCAAATCATATTTCAAGCCTCTCTAGAGAGCTTCTTCCTCAGTTTGAGGGAAGTGATAGGAGACATCTTTACCTATGGGGGAAAAAAGGGTTCTAAAAAACCAATCCATATAAAAATGGTCTTCAAACACATGGGATTTACAAATTTTCCTCCTTTTGCGTCATTCTTGTACATGGTTAGAAAGGCGAGTGAAATTTTTTTAACGAAAAGAGGTCAATATTTTGTTACAGGTATCATATCGAATAGGTAATTGGAAATATGAGAGAAATGTGTTGGAAAAATTCGCAAAGGTGGAATAAGAGGCATGCAGTTGATCGACATGCCACTTAGCAACAACTCCAGTTAGGGTGTGTTGGAAGAGATGAAGATGAATGGAGTCCTCAGTAATGGAATTTGATGAACACCACATGTGAAAAGAGTGAACATGATTGGTGGGGTCTTCTTGAGGATTACCTTCAAACTTGGGAATGTATGATGGAAGTTTTGTGGGCATGGGAGGCCAATTTTGGTTATGGAGAAGAGGATCGTTGATGAGATGGCTTAAATCAAGGAGGATCAAACCACCTATATAGGGAAGCAAGGGTGCATTAGTGGCCATACCTGCAGAGATTCCACCTGTAGGGTGACCTTGGTTACACTACTACATTTGGGTGGAAATTTCGACTACAAAAACCTATGGAACTGATAAAATTGATAAAATTGTCAGAAGTTAAATGTATTTTTTATTTTTATTTTATTTTATTTTTAAAAATCCCGATGCCCATCGAATATTTGATGGGATTTTTTTAACGATCGAATATTTGACAGATTGTCCTATCCCGTTGATTATTTAATAGTTTCTTTTTATCCCTCCTATCGTCAAATATCCGACGAGAGCTCTTTTACTGTCAGATATCTAATGCTATATCCATTATGAAACTGTATTTTCCAATTTTTGACAAATGGAAAATAACTGTTGCATAACGTTCAATTCCACCATTAGTGGATTTTTTCACTAATAACGCCTAATATGGGACCAATTTACGTTGATCAGTTTAACTAATTAAAATAAATATAACATTAATATTATAATTAAATATAATATTATTAATATATAATCAATATATACTAATATTAATATAGGTTTATATTATAAATTATATTTAAAGTTATGCAATATATTATTATAATTATAATAAATAAATAAGTATATATATATAGGACATAATATCATATAAATTTGACAAAGTTACTATATATATTAGTTGTGATTGTTTTCAAAGATTGTAGGCTTATTTTGAGGTCAATTTTTAAACAAAATCATCACTGGAAGCTTGGTGAAAAAACATGTCACATAAAATTCCTAAAGGAGACCAAGGATATGTGTAGGGATCAACATCATGGGATTGAGGCCAAGGAGAATTCTAATAAAATCAATAAAAAGCATTGTAGAGATTAGTATGGACATGCTTAAGGCATACATGAATATCATCCATTTGTAAGTTATTTATTATATGTCTTTGTGTTGTAGATTGTTTTTTATATGTTTATATGTATATTGTATTTTAGATTATATGTCCTTGTATTGTAAATTGTATTATATTTCTAATGTAAATGTATTTTATAGTATTATTTTGCGATGTTTTTGAACTATGTTGTCATATTGATGTGGAATAGAAATATTATTTGATTATTTTCGTTAGGGTAGATTAAGGGGTTAGGTTGAATTAGGGGTTAATTAATTTATCAGCTTAGGGATATAAGGTTATTAATTTTTAAGGGTTTAAGGGTTAGGGGTTTAAGTGGTTAGGGGAATGGGGTTAATGTGTTAGGGAGTTAATGTATGTTTAGGGGGTTAATTTGGATCTAGATGATTTAGAGGTTAATCATGGGTTTTTATGGAGCATTACTAATAAGTTTTTAAAGTATATTATTCAAAATACTACATTATAATGATGAATGCAAAATAAGATCAATATGTTTTTTATTATGGTCGTGACTATATATCTCAGAAGGTGTCTCACTTCCTACATGTCAAGAAAAACAACATCTTTCTTATATTTTTTCAACATATTCTTAAATATCTTGATAATTTGCACAAGAATCATCATTGATTTGTTGTATTTGTTTATTGGCATCACATAAATAGTTGTATTTCTCTTTGTCTTTGTTGCCTTTGTTTTCCTTATATATTATATTTGTAAATTGTTGTTCTATTGAAATTTCAATATTTGCTATATATACTAATATTACTTTATTGCGTGTAATTGCATAGTATTGGAGCCCTATGGCGTTGCTCGACAAGGGAGAGGTGATTATAGTACAAGTGCATGAGTCAAGAACATGGACCGATTAATATTGAGGATCAAGCAAATGATCCTATGGAAGAAGATAACGATGTTTATAACATAATTGAAGAATATGGGACAAATAGATTGATCCATGAGACATTTAATACTATTGGAATGGACGATGATGATGAAAACTAGTATGATGGCCATGCTTTTGATTTACCTGTACTTGAGATGGAAACTAAACCTATTTATGAAGGCTCAAAAACATCTCTTCTCTCTATTGTATTGTTTCTAGTCAACTTAATGGCGGTGAATGGTTTGTCAAACACATGTATGACACAACTCCTAAGGTATGTAATATATTTTGTGACATTTAGTACTATATACATGATAAATAAATTGTTTTTTCCATTGTTTTTAATGTTAGTATGTTAGTATGCAGAGATCTATCAAACGCCTATGACAGAATAAGTTGGATGTACTTGCGCCTTCTGTTGACTCACCTTGGTTTCAGATTTGATATTGTAAGATGGATCATGAGCTGCATTACTACTTCCTCCATCTCCTTGCTAATTAATGGAGCAGCTTCATCCTTCTTCAATCCAGGGAGAGGTCTAAGACAAGGATGCCCCTTGTCTCCACTCCTTTTCTTGTTGGCAGCTGAAGGGTTAAGTTTGATGATTAACAGGGCAAAAAGGCAAGGCGAGGTCAAAGGTATTGAAGTGGCTGTTAACTTGTGGGTAACCCATCTGCTCTTTGTGGATGATATCATTTTATTTAGCAATGGCAGTGCTGAGGACTGTAGAGCTCTCAAGAACATTCTGGACCTTTTCCTTAAAGCCACAGGTCTCAAAGTCAATGAGCAAAAATCGACTCTCACAGTAACTGGAATGTCTTTGGAAGAGAGAGGTTGCGTAGGGGCACTTCTTCCTTTCGAAGTCAAAACTCTGCAGAAAAGTTTCAAATACTTGGGATTTCTTTTGAAACCTGACTCCTACAGGAATCAGGATTGGAAATGGCTCCTGATCAAAATAGAAAAGAAACTCAATCTCTGGAGCCATAAATGGCTGTCTCGAGCAGGGAGGCTAGTTCTAATAAAATCAGTTCTGATGGCAATACCGGTGTACTGGGCAAGTCTAATGTGGGTACCCAAAGGTATCTTAGCATCCATAGATAAATTGTACAGCATATTTTTATGGGCTGGATCCAAAACTGAATATGTGACACCTTGGGTTGCTTGGGATAAGATCTCGAGACCAAAAGAATGGGGTGGTTGGGGAATTAAGCACCTGTTCTCTTTTTCAAAATCCCTAGCAGCTAAACTAACATGGAGATTTATCTCGACTGATTCTCTATGGTCGATGGTTACAAAAAGGAAGTACATAGCCCCGGCTACTGCTTTAGAATGGGTTCGAAATCCTACAAAGTCCTCCAAAAATGCCTCTGTAGTCTGGAAGGCAGTAGTTGCTTCGGCACACATTATAGAACAAGGACTTGCTTGGAAAGTGGGAGATGGTACTCGGGTGAGAATTGGCTGTGACCCCTGGGTGGGTTGCACGGAAAGATATGCCCTATCACATGACCTGAGACAGTTTTTGACTGAAAGGGGTTATCAATACCTGAACCAAGTGGCAAACCCTTGGACCACTTCCATCTGGAGACAAGGGTGGCTGACAGATGCTGATCTTCTTTTGGAGGAGAGGTGGAGGGAGGAATGGAGCCTCTTTGTGTCGGATCTCCAAAACTCTTCTGTTCGGATCTCAGAAAGAAGGGATGAGTTAGCCTGGGTCCATGCTCAGACAGGAATCTACTCCCCTAAGATGGGTTACAAATGGATGATGTCCCAACAAGGCTGGGAAGACCCTGACTGGTGATCTAAGCCCCTTTGGAAGTTAAAATGTCCTGCAAAAACCAGACTCTTCTTCTGGTGCATTCTACAGAAAAAAGTACCTACTTGGGATTTCTTGCAGAAAAGGGGGAAAATTGGTCCAGGCTGGTGCTCTCTTTGCAAAACAAATGAGGAATCTACTCTGCATTTATTCCTTACATGTCCTTTCAATGTCAGTCTGTGGGCTGAATCCTTGAGACTTATCAATTCCCCTCTCAGATGGGAAGGAGACAGTATACAGCAAGCTTGGCACCGATGGTGGCAGGCAGCCTCTGATGAAAAAATCCGCTCCCTACCTCTCTTGATAACTTGGGGCATGTGGCTAGCAAGAAACCAAGTAATCTTCAAAGATCTCCCTTTCCCTATTGGGAAACTGGCTGTGGCAGGGGTAGCCATATATGACAGCATTCCACCCTCATCAGGACAATCCATCCCTCGCTCCATACAGCCAGAATTCATCAGAGATTCTGTTCCATGGGCTTTTTTCGATGGAGCAGCAGACCAAAATGGACAATGCGGAGCAGGTTTGGTTATACATGAAAACTCTGAAAAATCTTTTCGAGCATCAGTAGGCCTAGGGCAGGGGACTAATAATTTTTCTGAACTCAAGTCTTTACACCACTTACTATGTTGGCTCTCCTTGAAACAGATGAGACAGGTTCAGATCTTCGGTGACTCAAAGAATGTAGTGAATTGGTTCAACAGGACTCAACAATGCAGAAATTACATATTACTTCCTTTGCTTAATGAGATTTTGAATATCAAAAGTTTTTTTCATGATATTACTATTTGCCACATTTACAGGGAAAGAAACCAGGAGGCAGATACCTTATCTAAAGCAGGTGTACAGCAAGCTCTGGGGACCTGGGCAGTAACTGAGATGGATAAGGGGGTGATCACTCTTCTGGATCAGCCAGAGTTTGGATGATGCTGTGCTCTTCAGCATTATGTTTTTCTTTCTGCAAGACTGTTATGTTACAAAACTTTTCGTTTATGTTTTATCGTTCCTGTCATGTTATTGTATATATTTTATGGACCAAATTGATCCTCAAACATCACAACAGGCTGTTTTCCTCGTCCGAGGAGGCCTGTGTTAACAGTCAAACCACAAAACTACTTTTTTTTGTTGCATTTTGAGATGATCTGGGATCGGAATAGTGTCCACTACCGATCTCAGCATTTATTTACCATTTTACAATATCTGGTTAATTTTCTTGTTTTCTGAAGTCTTGGCTTCTCCTCTTTCTTTATCTCTGTTTCGGTATCAAGCCGGGAGATAGGAAAGACCGGAAGCGAACATTATGATGACAGTTTCTCTTTTTCTGCTCTGGCAGCCTTAGAAGTACCCATGGGTACTCAAGGTAGTCGTAACTGCCTTGGTTTTCCTTCCTCGAAGGTTTACAGGTCGGTTTATTGTAATGCTTTTGCATATGCTCTGTGATTCTCTAATATATAGAAAATCCGATTTTTTTCTGTGGAAAAAGTATGTTAGTATGCATCATTTCATTAATTTCTAACATTTGGATGTAATATGTACGATTAATATTGTTTAGTCCATCAACCAATACTATTTTTTTATGTTTTATTATTAGGTGAATTTTTGTTACCACCGTTAAATTTTTTACCTTGTAATTACCAAGATTTACATGTCATTACGAAAGATATTGGAATGGAGTGTCAAGATATTCATGCATGCCCTAATGATGATACTCTCTATTATAAAGAACATGCGTTGAAATATGAATTCCCAAAATGTCACGAGAGTAGATATCAAACCAATAAATCAACAAAAAAGGTGTCTCACAAGGTTCTTCATTATATTCCCATAATTCCATGTCTGTGACAATTGTTCAGGTGAAAAAGAGTAGAAAAACTTACGGATTACCATGAAAGGAATAGAAGTGAAGATGGTGTTCTTCAAATCCTTGCATATGGATCTCCATTTAGGAATATAGAGGAAAAGTGGTCAGAGTTTAAAATAGAACCTCGTAATCTTAATATTTCATTAGTGGCTGATGGTGTCAATCCATTTGGAGAGGCTAGATCTACTTAATGGGTGTGGCCCATTTTTGTTATCAACAATAACATTCCTCCGTGGAAGTCAATAAAGAGGGAGAACATAATTTTGATAATGATTGTTCTAGGTATTAATTTGTCTAGAATAATTTTTTTTGGCACAATAACATCTCATTTGTCTTGTTGTTTCATAATTATGTCCTATATTTTTTTGTTAATTTAATCATATATGTTCAATTATGCCTTATATTATGTCTTATAAAAAAAATTATTTACTCATATATGTAGTGATTATGTATTTTGTGTTCAATCAATCAGGTAAGTACCAAGTCAAAGATATGGATGTATAATATATCGAGCCTCTTATCGATGAGTTAGTGGAGTTATGGAACGATTTCACTATGTATGCTATCTCTAGAATGGTAGTTGCACAAAGGGAATTTGAATTCCATGCAATGCTTGTATAGAAAATTCACGATGCCCTAGGGCTACCATATTTTTATAGTATGTTATAATGTTTGTTAATTTTTATTTTATTTTTATAGTCAAAGTTCAATCGTTATATTAACATCAAGGTGCAGAGTACAAAATTCATCTTGAAAAAATCCTTTCTCTCAGTTCGACCAAACTTGTTGAGATTGGGACCTGGCAGATAACATGAGATATTGGCTTCATGCATTACTTATGGACAACCTAGTAACCATGACATACATACTGTAAACAAAAATGGAAGCATAACATAAAGCATAATATTAAGGAGGGAGGTTGGGGGCATTACAGGGGGAGCTGCAAAATAGCCAACATATTCATGCATATGAAAATCAATATGTTCCACCCTCACTTCTAGACTGCGAAGGTGGTCGTTAGTGCACCTTTTTTGGCGATGTATATTATCTAATTGTTCCATGATTTCACTTTGGAAAAATTGGATTTCATTGACGAAAGTTATCATCTTGTTACGATCATCATAACATTGGTTCCTGAGGTTGTCAATTTTCACTTGAATGTTACAAATTTGAGCAGCAATAGAGTCCAAGGATGCTGGAGTAACCACATGCCTGGGGGAACCATCATCTCTCTCCTCTGTCTCATAGCTGCCCGATGAACTCGACAAGGCGTTATTGCCCTGCTCTGGCTGATCTGCTCGCTGTGGATTGCCACCCCCAAGGCCCGTTCTCCCTTAGTGACAAGGCATCTTGACATACCAAAAACACCCGAAAGGGCGATGGAAGCAAGCACCCTCCCAACCCCACACAACAACAGAAAAAAAATTGTAACTTCTACCACTGCCCCCAAAGAGAATTGTGGGGTTATCTAGTACCGGTCGTCACTGAAATTAACTCTCCATACCTAGGCAATGTGGGACGATAATTCCTCATTACAGGGCTTCGAAATCTGTTAGTGGCGTCTTATAACCTATTCTACAATTTCCTTTGTGTATTTCCTCCAGCTAGTTGAGCCCTTCCCAGCAGTAAAATCTCTCGAGGACCCTGAGAAACCAAATTTTTGTCGCAGGTGCCAAGCATTCCCAAAATCACCACTCACGAACCAGAAGAGGATAGTTCTCCAACGCTTGGCCAATTCCTATCAACCCTGGCTCTTCTCCTCTCAACTTCACCGCATCACGCAAAATAACTGGGTCGATGAGAATTCCAATTGGTTCATTCTCCCTCAATGTTCTAGTGCCCCAAGGGTCATCGAGTGTTACCAACACACCCCACACCATGCACTAGTTTTTGGCTTCTCCACCTCTCCTCCAAGGCCTAGAACTTAGCATGTAGGAGCTCCACAACCCTTACCGTACTGTACAACACTACCATTTCCCACTACGACCAAGAAATGTGTAACCAGATCCAAGGCCGTGGTTTCATAACCATCGTCGTGGTTGATAGCCTCGCATGTTGTCCCTTGCTATCACTTCTATTGAACATGGGAATGTGACACACATGGAGGCCGAACATGCTCTATCGCCATCTCATTTACCACTTGTCCAACAATTAAGGAACCCCCATCAGGGAGGTATGTTATAATGTTTTTTTTTTGACAGAAACGATTATATTTTGTATTAAAATTTCCAGCAAATTTCCCATTTACAAAGACTCAATTTTCTGGGACAGCTCACAAGCTTCCCCCATTACCAGTATCCACCCATATTTAGTTCGGACAATATGGATCTTCCTAGATTCTTTAAGCCATTTCGTCAACGAGATTTCCCCTAACTTAAAGACACAAACAAACTGATGGAGTAAAAGATAGTAAATAATAATTCACATCTATGGAATTAATTCCCAACTTGTCTTCTCATTCCAAACTAGAGTTCCTGTAGGGAGCTGGGCAGCTCTATTTGCTTCCAAATCTGCATCTTTATTGTTGTTCCGCAATGCATGAAAGAATCTCACCTTATGGAAGGAACTGGTAATATTTTTAATCCTCGTCATCAACTTGAGGAGTCTAATATCCTTTGGGCTTGTATTCTCCACTAGCATTTTTATGATAGTTTGAGAGTCCCCTATGATTGTTGCCTCTTTGATTTCGAGATGTTGCAAGATCTTGAGTCCTTGTAATAGAGCCAACCATTCTACTTGAGAATTGGTATCCTAGCCCAGTCCCCAAGAAAATCTGTGCTCGATATGGCCCTCTATGTTCTTGATAACTCCTCTTGCCCCTGCATGTCCCAGATTTCCTTTTTCTTCTCTGTCGAAGAACATTGAGTAGCTGGCTAAAGTCTTGTTCCATATGTCAAAATCTTCTTTAGATATTCTGATCTTCCAATATTTTTTCTTTTCCTTGTTTAAACCTAGACGGGAGTAGTGTAATCCAAGCATTTCACCCCACTCCAGTTCTTGAGAGGAGAGATTCTCATTTGATATAACTCCCACATTTTCATACAGAAAATCTTTAAGAATGCTTTTGATCCTAACTGTGACAACCTGAGCATTGTGTGTTTTCCCCTCGAAAATTCTGCAATTTCTCTCCAACCAGATATTCTAGCATATTAGTTTTGGAAGAACAAGCCAGCCAGCCTTGAACCAAGCGTTGTTTGGAAGATGTGCACGGAAAGGATTGGACCAGCTAGAAAACAAGTCGAAAATGGAGGAAGGAATCATCATTGCCTTAATCCACATAATCAACACTTCTTTCCAAACCTCATTAACAAATTTGCAACCCAGCATAATGTGCTATGCGTTTTGCTCACATGATAAGCAAAGTGGGCAGCGAGAAGGCCCGTGGAAGCCTTTCTTTCTAAGGTTGTCAGCAGTAAGGACGCGGTTATGGCAAAGCAGCCAATTAAACAAATCAATTTTAGGGATCTATTTCACATTCCATAGCCCTTTCCAAAGCTCCAAAATTTGACCCCCATCCACGCTGATTGTGCTTCATTGCACTGATCAGAGCCTTCCATTTTAGATTGTGGCACAACTGTTGCCATGCACACTCGAGCTCTCTGGGCAGCTCCGGTCTTTTCCATCCCATCCAAACATTCTCCTTCCATTGGGAGATGCTCCACAATGAGCTCAAACCTGCGCTGTTCATCCAAGTTCGCAGCTCCTTTAACTCGTTGACATCCTTAAGAGGCAAAACATTCATTACTCTGTCCTCCCATATGTCAATGGACTTCCCACTCCTTGGTATCAAATATAAATTGTCTTGTATGAGAGAGTGAGCTTGCATGCATAGCTTAGAAATCTGAGACCCATTTTTGGCAAGGGAAGGCCTGTCCAGGCTTCTCTTCCTTTGGCTTGTAAAGTATTTCTTCTAGAAGAGCTGTTGAGCCCATCCGGCCTTAGGGGAAACTTGCCTCCAGAGAATTTTAGCCCCCAAAGCTAAGTTCTTCTTTCTTAAATCTTTGAAATTCAGTCCACCTTCCAAGAAGGGTTTGATGAATTTATCCCAATTAATGGGTGACATTCTGTTCCTGTTTTGCTTTCCACCTTTCCAAAAGAAATTTCTTGTACAACTTTCCATTTTTTTTAGGACTCCAAGAGGAGCAAGCATAAGCGAGGCTGATCAAGAATGATTTTATAAGCACAGTTTTCCCTGCCAAATTAAGCCAAGAGAAGCCCCAAGCTTCCATTTTGGTTTTGAACTTGTTAAGAAGAGGGATCCAATCCTTTCCCAGAGGATTTTTCTGAAAAATCGGTAGTCCAAGATACTTGAAAGAGTTCCATCTAATAGATCTGGCAAATCCCCAACTTCTGGAAATTGCATTCATCTCACATTGGGTCACATTCCATCCAAAAATGTGACATTTCCCTGTATTCAGACTGCAGCCAGAGGCATCACAGAAATCATCCACAACCAATTTAAACTACTTGGTAGTACGAACAGTAGCAACCCCCATAAGAAGCGAGTCATCAACAAAGAGAGCATGATTTATCGCTTTGATCCCTCTTGCAATTTGGATTCCCATTATGTCCTGATCAAGCCTTCTTTTTTCCAGTATAAAACTTAAAACCGAGGCATGGAGAACAAATAGCAATGGAGAGAGAGGGCAGCCTTGCCTCAACCCTCTCGATGCTTTAAAAAAGGTCGTATCTCTTCCATTTACCAACTGGGCAATCCAAGGCTCAGAGATACAAGCTTTGATCCACCTAATAAAACCAGATCCAAAGCCAAATTTTTCCAGAACTTTATAGAGAAAGGAATGCCTAACGCTGTCAAACACATTTGCATAGTCAAGCTTTACTATCATACCTTTTATCTCCTCTTCAGACTTGAGTGAACCGCCTCCTGGACAAGAATAATGTTGTCTGCTATTTGTCTTCCTTGAATAAATCCCCCTTGGTTCTCCGAAATGATATCAGGAAGGATCCTCTTCAATCTGCTAGTAATCACCTTAGTGATGATTTTATACCCAATATTACATAAAGAGTTATGTCGAAACCTACTAAAATAATTAACCCCATTTTCTTTGGGAATGAGAGCTAAGAAGGCTGAGTTTGTGATACCCCAAATATTCTTATAGTCTTGGGATTTCAGAACCATTCTATGAAGGTATTTTTTAATAATCTGCCAACAAACTTGACAAAATTTTTCCGTGAACCCGTCTGGGCCTGGGGCTTTATCTGGGTTCATGGAAAAAAAGGCCTCCTTTATCTCCTTCCTGGTAACCTTAGCTTCTAGGATTTGATTCATTCTAACAGAAATTTTGAGCGGGATCTCTTCTAATATTCTATCACTATGCCCCTGCTCCTCGCCTTCACTAAAAATGTTTTGGAAGTGAGTGAATGCAGCCTTCTTGATGCTTGGGAAGTCTCCATAAGATTGGTTTCCATCATTAATTTCAGTGATAGAGTTGAACCCTATCCTAGCTTGGGCTTGCTTGTGGAAGTACGCTGTATTTCTGTCTCCAGATTTCAGCCAGAGGCTTCTGGATTTTTGCCTCCAATATTCCTCTTCCTGTCTGCAAGCAATATGGAAATTGTGCTATAGATCTTCCTCAATACTTAGAGTCTCCCTTTCTATATCTGCTTCTTCCATTAGGATTTGATGGGATTCGAGGGCTGCTTGGTCTTTCTTCCTTTCTTTTGTTGGACTGGGAATGTTTTTGGCCCAACCCTTTAAATCAATTTTTACCCTTCTCAGCTTCTCCTCCCAAACAAAAAAAGGGGAACCCGTGACAGGTCTTATCCAATTTCCGAAACCCTCTCCATGAAGTCCTTTTGGTTTATCCATAGAGGACAAAAACAAAAGGGGATAGGGCCTAGATTTGACTGGGAAGATAAGGATATCATTATCGATTTATGATACGAAGTACTACTAGAAAGAATACTCATCTTAGCATCTAGACCCAAAAGCAAATAGGAACTTTGAATAAGAAATCTATCAAGCTTAGTGGCAATAGGCCCAGGGCCAGCCCTTTTATTTGACCAAGTGAACTTACCATGGCACGAATTGAGGTCGATCAGATTCCATTAATGGATAAGGTCCTCCACCCATTCTCGGGCTGGATCCCTCCCAATGCATCCTCCACGCTTTTCTTCATGACTTATAGTAATGTTAAGATCTCCAGCAATAAGAACATTTTCCAGATCCTCTTCTTCTGCCATGTTTCTCAGGGAATCCCAATAGGTTTCTTTTTCCTTGCTACTAGCTGGGATGTACACATTGAAGAGACTAAAAGTCTCCATTGATTCTTGGTGTTGAAGTTTTGTAAATAGCCAGTGAGCATGTTCCTTTTTCACTGTCAGCCTGAACTTGGAGGAGTTCCAGAGAGTGCCCAAGCCTCCCGAGGATCCTCTGGCTGAGACAGCCAAAGTCCCTCCCTTGTTCCAAAATTTCTTGCTCCTTTGAAGGAACTCATTTTCCTCCAATTTTGTCTCCTGGACAAGCAATATGTCTGGGTTTTCTGCCATGCTTAGGTTCCTCATGGCTTCTTCTTTCTTCTTGCTCCCCAAACCTCTGCAATTCCAGGAGATCACCTTCATTATTTATTTTTGCGAGAGTGTGGGCCACCCTTGGGGCCCTGTCCCTAATTTCTTGCCACCTTTGTATTTTTTCCCAAAAGCTTTTCGAGTGTAGGCTGGCTTCCTTGAACTTTGTCTTTGTACGCTTCTTTGTCTCTTTTTTTCTTGGAGGACATTCTTCCTCTTGCCGACCTTCTTACCGAGGACTGAGAGTCTCCTATCTCTCCTTCCTCTTCAGATTCTTCCGAGCCTTGACTATCCACCTCGCTGTCAATGTGCATGTCTTGAGGTTTTTCTGTTTCTCCATCCCCTTGTCTTGCAACATTTGCCGCTGCAGTCTCATTATCTTCTTTGTCTTCCAACCTTACTGTCTCCACTACTACCTTTTGAGACGGGTCCTTTTCATGTATTTCTTGTGTTTCAGTTCCAAGAGGCCCAAACATGTTCCCCGAATCATTCATAGGAAGGGTTTGCTGAGAATCACTAAGGCCTTTAGGTTGCTTCCCTTTGCTCTTATCTTGATTTGCCGGCTTAGAAATCTTGGGGTTTGCTTTGGATTTCTTGACCTGCTTCCAGCCTTCTTATTTATCCTTATCCTCCTCGCTCTTCTTTGGACATTTTCTGGCGAAATGCTCGTATTCGTGACACCCCCGACATTTGAAAGGAAGTTGTTCATAGTCCAGATTTTGGATATGAGACCAGCTTCCAACTTTAATTTTTATGGCTTCCGGTAGCCCAACTTCCAGATCCACCTCCACACAGATGTGAGCACAGTGATATTGATCCTTATTGTTTTCTCTGTGGATGAATTTTCCCAAGGAGTCCCCTATGTTTTTAAGGGAGGTTCAGTTCCAGCAGTGGATTGGGAGATTGGGAAATCTGACCCAAATAGGCACAGCTGAGGGAATGTCCTCTGCTGGGTTGAAATTCGGAGTCCACTTTTTCAGATGTAGCCCTCGCGGTCCCATAAAATAAGGCCCATTTCTAAAGATTAGTTCCTTATCCTCTTTAGAGGAGAACTCAAACAAAAAATAGCCTCTTCCCAGGAAATAGGAAGTAACATTTTGGCTTATCAGGGGTTTCCAGTTCTTAATCACCCAGGCTTCCGTGGCTTTGGGGGAAGGCCACAAGCCAATGAACTGACCAAAAAGCGCACGTTCCGTAATGGTCAGGGCAACCTGAATAGGGTCATCTGGCGGAAGAGCGACCTCTGACATTTCTTCAAGTCGTTTGACAAACTTTGAGTTTGCAACCTTCTTCTTCTTGGGAAGAGAAGTGATGAGAGAGAAGAAAGATTCTGCTTCTAGAGACAGCGGAGGGGGAGGAGGCGGGGGAGCCCTAGTCGAGGCCGGCTACTCCATGGCTGTGACAGCCTGATCAAGCTTTGCGCAAGGGCAGCAGAGCAGCGCAACGAGTTTTTTCCTACGCTGCCATTATTAATTGGTTTGTTCATTAAGTATTTTATGAAAACATATCCAATGTGCAATACTATTGGATATCCTATGATGTAATGTTGAAACTTATTTATGTTATAATGTTACCATGCACTTTAATAGTGTTTAATTTTATGATGTTCATTTCAAGTATGTTTTTTAAATAGTTCGACCTTCATTGTACATACTTAAAATAATTGATATAAAAATTATTCCATTTCTTGTAGGTCTTAAAACAAAGGGTAAATTTGATTGTCTAGTTTGTGGTCCTAAGATGAAATATTGTCGTTTAAGAAGCTTAGGAAAGGAGGTGTTTGATGAGTATAGGCACTTCCTTTCTAAGAACCATAGGTACTGAAGTACTAAAAAAACATCTTTTTAATGGGAAAGAAGAGACTAGATTAAAACCACAGAGAATAGCACCTCATCCATGGAAGTTGCAATATAATAGAGTCTTTCAAGGTATGGATTGAATTGCCTATGTATCAATATACATTATATGTTTAGATTATTTTATCTTTTTTTTTTTAATGGAATTTTCTTCATTTTAATAATTGACGTATTATATTGTTTTTATAATATATTTAACTATGATTCAAAATGTAGGTCGTGAAGGAATTAATAATAAGGCACTTCCACAAGGAATGAAAATTTATCCTAAGAAATTAAATTGACTCCCCTACTATTAGGACCTATAAATTGTTCATTTGTTTGATACAACGCACATCAGGAAGAATGTAACAGAGACCTTATGGAAAATATTAGATGGAAGGAGAGAAAAAGAAAAAAATGTCAAGATTTGTAATGAGATTAAGGAGGCCGACCATGCATTTCAAAGTTCGATTCATTCAAATAGCGATGGAGACGACCAAAATATAAGCACCCTTCCTTGATTATTGACAGAGCAACAAATCAAGCATGTTAAAGAGGTTATTAAAATAAATAAATTTCCAATTGGATTTTCTTAAAACATAAGAATATCCTTACAAAGAAAGGTGAATTAGGTGGGGTAAAAAATCATGACTGGCATACATTCATTAAGGTAATTATTTTGGTGTATATATATTTTATACATTGGTGAAACATCTTGTTAATTAGTGTTTTTTTTTTCTACTAATTTTGGAAAAAATAATGATCGATCATTATTTTTGTTACATTATGTTCTACCTTTATCTCTCTCAGAAAACTTTGACAACAATTTCAAACAAGTTATATATGATATTGGAAAATACATGAGGTAAGTTGAGATTTATGTGTAAAGCATAATTTGTTCAATAAGTTGTTGTGTAGCATATTTTTCATTGCATGTATTTTTCTTGTCCTCGTGTACTATATTATTCTTTTTCTGTTGAAACCTGTGATTTGATTGCTTCATTTGTAGATGGTTTCTATCTAAATAAATCGATAAAGAAGATATAGAGAAAAAAAATTCCTCGTCTAATGTGTGAAATACAAAAGTATCTACCTTTGGCATTTTTCAATGAAAAAGAACACTACCTCATACACCAAGTCTAGGAGATTGAAAATTTTGGTCTTGTACACACAAGATCAATGTGGATGGTTAAGAGGCACTTGAAATCATTGAAGGCTTTGGTTAGAGAAATATCTTGTCTTGAGGGTTCTATGGTAGAGGGATATATGGTATATCAAGACATGGTTTATATTCCTCAATATAGTGATGAAATAGGAAAAATTATTATTGTATTGGATCACATTTGGATGTCAACTCCATGGATGAATTTGAAGGGAAGCACCTATTGGGGAAATGTATAATGAGAAGAGTGAAATGTAAGTAGACACTGGAGATTTATAACACATTTTACTTTTTTGTGTTATGTATATCGTACTTATTTAATTTTTAGTCTTCTTGCATAATCCATTATTATGAAGGTATAACATGGAAACTAATTATATATATATGTGAATTTTTTTATTTTAATACAACCAATTGAGAGTGGGATGCAATACATTTATACATTGCGAACAATAAAGATTGAATGAAGGTATGGAATGAATGATGCAAAAAAGCTAATAATGGTACGTTATCATGGTATGGTGTGTCTTCATTGATCAAATAAGTTCAACCTAGTGGAGAGACCAATCTTACACATAGGGAAATTGATTTAGCATATGGTTTAAAATATTATCATGCAAGCATATTTACCCATACTACTTATTTTTTTATAATTATATTGATGCATATGGTGTGTTTTTTTCTTAATTTTTAAAATTTCCAAGTATAAATATGCATTCTTATCAATTGAAAATGCATTTTTTTTATGGGTTTTATGTATTGCAGTTGAAACACCACAACAAAATGTGGTGCAATGGCCACAAATTTTGAATCAAAAGGTTGATGAAAAGATGAAAACTTTTGATAGTGGGATAGCTAAAATATTTCAAGGTATCATTGTTTCCTCTAGAGGTGATAGACATCCATAAATTTGAGAATCAATACTATGGGTATCTGCATGATATACTTGAGTGTGACTTTGAATCCTTCAAAATAGTTGTGTTTGATGTCAAATAGGTTAGGCTACGAATCCATGAACGTGACCTTTATAGAACTGTTATTGAGCATGCTAACGAAATTAACATGGTTGATACAAGGAATATTGAGCCAAGATTAGAGTGATATGTTCTTCGAAGGCAATGTGAACAAGTATTTTAGGTAGAAATTCCAGGTAAAGTGGGTTAGTCATATGTTGTTAGATATGATCCTAGAGGAAGGCTCGTAAAGTATAATGTAGTGGAAGAAGATGAAATTGAATAAGAAGATGATGTAGAGGAGTAGAGTCTTCATGTAGTGCTATAAAAATATGTAAAAGAAGTTCAAGGAATATAAATTAATCGAGACAATGTTAATTTGGATGAACTATATGATATTGAACCTATGTGAGATGAAGAACTTGAAGAAGTTGAACCAAATGTAGAAGAGCACGTTCTAAACGGTGATGATGATGCGAACATGGTGAATCATTTCTACATGAATTCTTAACTGGATGAAATAGATGATCATATGGTTGAGGAGGAAGATTAATGATATCAAAATCTTGAAAAGTGCAAGAGATGTATTTATATGTTTTCAGTTGGTTTTTTCTCTTTCATTCACCTCAAGTTTTTATTTTCCTAGTTTTAATGCTTGAATGTTACTGTGTTTCTTTCAAATATATTATAGTAGATAGATTGGGTATCGAAGAATTGAGAGTGATGTGGGGGGGAGGATCCATATGAGTTTTCGCCCTCACGTGGTTGACCTTGTTAAGTAGATAATATACTATTCTTGAAACGAAGAGAATATCATTTACATTTATACAATAATTTCCAATTTTGACTTTAATGGTTTGTTAAGTAGATGTACTGGGTGAGTTGGGAAACGGGTGAAACAGGTGACATGGCGGTAGAGCAGAAATTCGAAGTAAGGTCGTCCCATGACTGCCCATGAATTGAGTTCCCAACAAGGTTTCTCATAATGATTTTTAGAAAATCGACTATATTCATTTTTAGGTGTTAAATTTTTTTTTTTTAATATAATTGATTGATTATGTAGCATGGATGTACTAAAAAATGATAATATTTTGTTTTCATTGATGAGATAATGATTTATTTTCATTGATTTGCACAACAGAATGAACGTCTACGCCCTATGAGCGTCTGCATGAAGCTGGGGTGCTCGGGCACCCATGGGGGCATCGCGTGCTGGGCATGCCAAGGCGCCTAGTGCCCATGGGGTACCTGTGCAATGATTTGGTGGGTTGAACTGAATTTAAAATGGGTTCCCACACAAAATAAGTAATGTTGGCCCACAATTTCCCATGACTTGATAATGGGGCCAACATTGAATTTTTTTTTTTCTTCAGTTTGTGCTTGTATGCACTGAAATTTGACATGGTTATGTTAGATGCATGCATTGACACTATGGGAGGGTTTTGAGACTCAAATACGACTCAAAAAAATAATTTGACAATCAAACGAAAAAATTATAACATATACAAATGTCAAGGAGATGAAATTATTTATTACTTCATAACCCAAAGGTTGAGAAAACTCCTTACCCTTCCATTTGAGAAAAAACATTACCATTAATCGTCATGTTTTTCATCATTGCCATCATTTTGGTTTATTTACTAGAATTTTTATTTCATATATATAACAATTTGGATCTTTATAGTATGTAAAATGTCTTGTTTGTGGTTGCATAATTTCCTTGCACTGTTTGAAACAAATTGAGGTATCCTCCTCAAATAGTAAATCATATAAGAGGTACAATTCTAATATATTTTATGTGAAGTATTATGTTATTATCTCCTTCAGTAGTTAACCAATTTCACCTTTTCTGGGGTATTCTTGTAATGAAAAACATGTCTCTCACACATGCATGGTTTTCTAGTTGATACCGCTACAAAGATCATCAAGAACATACTTGTAAATGTTCCAAAAAGAATTCTTGAACACGAGAAAATATTGAACATAGATGACTTGTTACATAAGTATTTGGATGATTATGTTATATCATATGCCCTAACTCTTAACCTCTACGCTTTCAAAATTATCTACCAATCAAAGGGTGAAAATTCTTACCTCTACCAACTTTATATCTTAATTCAACTAAGGAACAATCAAGGATTCTTCCCATGTGACATATATATAATCATCAAACCAATTTAGCACTCCAATGGCTTTCCACTGTTGATGATTTTTTCTTTGGGATAGATGATAGTTTGCAACATCATGGATCATGATGCTTTTCTTTTGGATTTTGTCCCTTCCAAATTTTTGAATATTAATTGTTATCTGGTATGGTTGCATTATTTTGAGAATCCTTTTACTTTTAGCTTCATCTAGTGCATACTCTCACTCTCTTGTAGTTGACTTCCTTATTTTTCCTAAGCATAATGACACTTCAATGTGTATCAAAAGGTTACTCTATTTTAGTCATTCTCACAAATTGTCACCCCCCACCACAAATCCAAAGTTACTTTTACTAGTTGAGAAACATACCACAATTATCCATTCATTTCTAAAGTATTCATAAGCTTCTTGAGAAATTTTTCAACTATCATTCAACAAATATTCCAACCTAGATTGTCATTTTTTCTATTAGGTGCTAGTTAGTCTTGTTAGTGGAGATTGGGGTTCAAGAATGTTCCAAATCCCTTGGCTAATCAACAATTTGTGAATTAAAGTGCGTACTATGTAGAGGAACTAGCCATACAATTTTTCTTAAAATCTTATTTTAACATCATCAAGGGATGCCTTTCTTTTATTGCTTTCTCCTCACAAAAGTCATCCACGATTTTTTTGACCCACTCATCTAAGTTTTTTCAACCACTATTAACAGTTTAGAGATAATTAATTAGTATTAATTAATATCAATCACGTGCACCATATTCTATAAATTTCTTAATTTCTTTAAGAATGGATATGAGGATTTTTTCATGTGCTTTTGTGAAAATTTGTGCTCTCACCTATGAAAGTGTGACATTGTTTCATCTAGGATAATTTTTGAAATAATTTTAGAATTTTCTTTATCACCACTCTCATGACACTGGAATATCACTACCTTCCTCCCCTAAACCTCTTTCAATCTGGTGGGTAACTAGGCAGATGAAGCAAGGATAACCCCTGAATAATGAATGATTGTTGGACTGGATCCTCTCTTCCTTTCAGTGTCAGATCTACATGGATACATTTGTACTTACTAAATAATTATGCACTGGCATGTCTCTTTTACTATGTGTTCATGTTGGATTATTAGTCTCCCAACTCCCTTGGCTTAGTACTCAATTTGAGAAAGCATAAAATCAATCTAAATTCCATCCACCAGTTAAGTGAAAATGGAAAAAACCTACTTCTAATTATTGCAACACTCATAGGAAATATATAATAATATATTATATTATATTATATTAGATATAATATATATTTTATATAATATATATAATATCTATTATAACATATAACAGAGTTATATATATTATATATAATACAATAATAGTATAATAAAAATGCGGAGGGCATAATAGGTTAGAACGAGTGCCATAATCTGGTTCTCATAGGTTCAATACAACAGAGAAGGCAACATAATCAGGTTCTTAGAGAGTGAATTCCATAGGGAATCAGAGGGCATTCGAGGAGGTCACAAGGGAATTTGAGCTAAGGGCACGAGGGAAATCCACAACGTGGTAGGAGGGAATTCGAGGAGGCCATGAGGGAATTTCATCTAAGGGTATGAGGGCATTCAAGAAGGGAAAAATCATTCAATATGGTGGTAAGAGGACCCTCTGTTTTCATTTTTGTTTTTTAAAATCGACTCACAGACCTTAGTTTGGGCTCTACTGTGCTTTTATGTTTTTTACATTCTTCCCAAAGTTTCTCGGTTTCATGAATTCTTATATTCCCCTTCCATAAATATTGTATTCCATAGCTACAAAAAAATACCAGGAAATAATACCCAAATCTGATGCAAATATGTTGGCTCCTTCCTCTGTAAGCTCAACCCCATCTCTTCGCATTCCTTTACTTGCCTCTAAGCCTCCCACCTATTTCCACCCAGGGTATTTATTTGTGGGTCGAGCACTCAACTGCATAAGGGTGCTTTGTTTATGTGCCTGACCTATTCGTTGGAATAGGGTTCTCAAATGCGAGGGTTGATTGGCCGAGCTTTACAACTACGACTCTCCTAGCCTCACCAACGAGTTAGCAGGAATGTAGATAACAATATGGTTAGATTTATATATGTTGCAAGGTGTTATATATGTGTCGGTTCATATATTCTACAAGGTGTTATATATGCATTGATGGGTGTCAAACAACAGGTATTTGGATATCAATATGTTCTTAGGATCCCAAGTATATGATTTTATTTGACATGTGCCGAGGTCTTTCCAAAGACCTTACATTTGATAGTAGGAATGGTCTACTCAATCTCACTTTATTCGCTAAGATACAATATTTTCATAATATGTAACATATATGAGACTACTCCTTTTTTTTTTACTCTATATAACTCATTCATTCATTGAACCCATGTAATAGAAGTTTGGATCAATCATACTGGTCTAAAAATAGCTTATAAAATGCATTGATCATACTTAAGTTAGAAGGATTTGCATTGATGAGGCCATATGTATAGGTCTCTGGTGCTATCTAAGCCATGATTCCAATTGCTTGATGCTTGAATGTGTAGTTCCATAATTAGCTCTGCGATGTAACTTCTGCTTCCATATGTCTCCACTTGCTACTACTTGTTATTTCTAGTCATTAAACTAATTGATCGAAAACCTACTAACATTCCATTCTACACGTTTATGATAAAATTCCCCTTTCTTTAAAGTTTGCATACAATTTTGGCATCGATTATTTATATAGTTCGTATGGTATGTCTTCTCTAAGAATTATGCCTTCTATAACAAATACATATGACCTCAATATAAAGTTTGTTTTGGCTCTGTGATGGAAGTTTGCAGATATTCTTAGCATAAATTATTTATACAATTTGTATGGTATGTCTTCTCTGAGAATTATGGCTTCTATACCAAATACATATGACCTCAATATAAATTTTGTTTTTTCTCTATGATGGAAGTTTGCATACAACCTTGGTGTCGATTATTTATACATATGACCTCAATATAAAAAACAAAAAATTGGCTCTGTGATGGAAGTTTGCATATAGTCTTTGTATAAATTATACAAACAATATGTATATACCAATGGCTTCAATTTGATCATGCAATATACTAGAGAAAAATATTGAATCCTTCTACAATTAATTATGTGGAAATTAAACACAATCGCACAATCACACCAAGTAAAAGAAAGAATCAAATCAATCCAAAACAAATATGTTTTTCCTGGGGAAAGCTTGCTGCTCAAAACCCCTCTATATATATTGTATAATGAACCAAGGAATCATGAAACAACTACAATGCACTCTTCTCACAAGAGTCTCCTACAATCTGCTATTCGTCTCACACCGCTCCAGACAAAATCAGGCCAACACTTTTCTCAGCCCGTCTTCAGCCTGCCTTGCTCATGCAATCCCTGTGGAATGCAATCCACATTCTTTAGGAATTTCTTCCTTCCTTTACTATGCTAGTTTCATGGGAGATCCTGTGGTGTTTTAACTGCATCTATGCAGTTTGCTAATTACACAACTGATAGTCAACTTCCCTTTAACCTTTTTCTCAAATGGGTCTCTATTATAACTGACATGCATGAAAATATTAATATTAAATCATCAGTTGCATGACATATCAATGCATGTGCATTAAATCTGATTTAATTCACTTGATCTCTCACTAGTGCAAAAAACAGTTACAACTAGTTCAACTGACTTTAACTGAATTAATTGAGTTAACTGATTTCTCATGCATTAAACTCAAGCATTTAAATGCAACTTGAACTCTAAAACAGATAGAATCACTGTGCATGCCTCACCAAATACACTCAACATGAAATTCATGAGCTAACTGAGTCTATCACACTCAGTTAACTATTACAAGTGTTTATGATATAAGATTACAATTTGTTGTTCAATTTAATTAAGGGATAATTAAATTAGACACATTTCCAATTTATTAAATAAATTGAATTGCATAATAATGTATCGCTAGGACCCATCACTACATGACCTGTGGTCCCACACTAGTGTAGGTGTTTTAATGTTGTTTATGGATGCTAATTTCACTGTTTCTTGTTGCAAATTTCAACAGTCTTAGCATTGATTATTTATACAATTTGTATGGTATGTCTTCTTTGATAATTACGGATTCCATATGAAATACATATGACATTAATATAATTTTTTTTTGTCTTTGTGATGGAAGTTTTCATACAGTATTGGCATAAATTATTTATAAAGTTCATATGGTAAGTCTTCTCTAAGAATTATGGCTTCTATTCCAAATACATATGACCTCAACATAAAATTTGTTTTGGATCTGTGATGGAATTTTTCATACATTCTTGGCAACGATTATTTATATAGTTTGTATGGTATGTCTCCTAAAAATTATGGCTTCTATACCAAATACATATGACCTCAATATAAATTTTGTTTTGCATGGCATTGACTTACAATATGGAAGTATTTAATTTATGATTTGGTTGATGGCATCAAAACCTTCTAATTTCTCAATATAACATTCTTTCTAATATATGTATGTTGATATATTGTTGTCATAAACCCTAAAGTGCAATCCTAAGGAGGCTTTGAATCTTAATTCATACATCCAAATGACAAATATCTCTTTGTCAAGTCTCTTATATGACTCATATGAAATTATGGCAGCTCTAAAGGATAGATGAATAATGTCCCTAAGAAACCCTATATCCCTAATATTAGGGTTGGAATTTGATGATATTATTTACATATTGTTGGAACAAGGTCTCCTGCAAGCTGCGAATCTGGTCCATTTTGTATATTTTTTATTATATATAGTCTACCGCAGGGGATTTGGGGTGGTTTAAAGCCCCTAATACATTGTAAGTGGGCCAAGGGTAGACCAAGAGTCCACAAACCACGGTTTGTGGATCATTGGATGTGTAGGCTAAAATGCTATAAATAGTTGAACCTTTTTGAGTCAATAAAGAGGAATGAATAGAGATTGATGCTAAGTGCGAACTGTTAGATCTGTGATTGGGTTATTGAGTTAGGACTCCTGCTGGCTATGTGCGCAAAGATCCTTTGTCCGACTATGTGCGAACCTTGATGGCTGTGTGCGTAAGTGGGTTTTGGGGGTTTTTTAATAAGTAATATATGCAAAGTATTGTGGATATTTGATGCTGTTTGATCTATCTGGTTATGGTTATTAAGGACTCGAAGTATATGTGATTATGTTACGAGTTGTGAATGATATGTGTTTATGAGCTCCGAATTATTTGTGTTATGATAACTGTATCTGCAATCTGATTAAGTCTGTTGCGAATATATTGTTTATGCTTATACTTGGCTGTTCGCACGTGGATGCGAGCCTATTATATAAATATGGTAAAATTTTACATTGGTTAATCATTGAAAGTCCTGCGAACGACCTCTAACTGCATAGATTTGATAGTTTCCGAACGGTTCGACTTACCTGATTTCTCTCTCAGGGTGTGGAAACCTGGTTCCAGCACCCACCCATACTGCTTCGGGTGAGACTTTGGCCTGTGCAAGCAGGTCACTGCCGAAAGGGCCAGTAGTATAGGGGTTTGATGGCAATCCTTAACCTCTGAACCTGGGTCAGGACCCATCAAGCCAACAAATGGTTCCGTTGCTGAGATCGGGAGCATTTTGAGAGAGGGATCGGGTAATGCCAAGGCCGTACTGGAAACCTGAAAGAAAATAAATTGATGAATGGTTCAAATGGCAAGTTCAGGAATTCACAGTGAAATAAAACCGCAGTAAGAGGTTGACCACCAAAGAGTGGAAAAATAGGTATATTTTCATAGAGATCTACGAGATGTTCTTCGTAACTATTGCGATCAAGCTCTAGGAGTGGCTCACAAGGTTGGTCGAATTTCAGAAGTGTTGGAAGGATGAGCGGGTTACACAGTGGACCCCAGAATTGATCCAACAGTTAGAGAAGGATGATAACACCATCACTCACACCGTAGATCACTGGGTGGACAACGTGCTAGGAGGATTCATGACAGAATTTTCCATTGATCAATTCATCTCCTACTCCGAAGCAGAGTGGAGATTCTTCAAAGGATTTACGGTATGACGCAAAGCGGCAAATACTATCGAACCAACCTAGAAGGAGGTAGATCTGTCTACAACCTGGTAAGAGAAGCAGCTGCACAAAGTTCTCCAACCACACCAATTTCAAACCAGCCTAGGGGTAAGAATTCACCTACACCTCCACCAATAGAAGATGACATGGCTACGCACATGAAATTGCCTACCTTTAAGGGTGTGGGAGATGAGAACATGGAGCAGTTTTAGTTTGTCGCAGAATCGATATGGACTACACAGAACGTAGCTAGTGAAGCGGTGAAGAGGGCACAACTGTCCCTTGCCTTCAAAGGAAGATATTTGGATTGGTACATGGGATACATCAGACAACATGCAAACTCAACCATCGAGGAGGTCAAGAACGCCTTAAAACAATAGTTCAAGAAGCCTAAGTCCTATTCTCAAATAGTGGTCGATCTAAAGGATTTCAAGCAAGGGCCTTCTGAATCTGTATGGGAGGCCGATCAACAACTGAAGAAGGTGATCAGGAAAGGATGATTTCAGTACGCCGATAGACATCACATGGAGTGGTTCATTGCTATGTTGCTGCCTCACCTGCGTGTACCTATGGGTCACCAAAATTTCAAATCACCAGAAAAATCCCTGGAGGTCACTATGAAGTTAGAAGTTGTGCCCAGAGATGATGCCCAGCTAGGCGTCCAAAAAATCCAAGGACAACTGGAGGCGATGCACATGGAGATCCAGAACCTGCGGAAAGAGCAAGGCACAGAGGCTAGCCTGGAAAGATGGTGCATACGTTGCAGGACGAATGGTCACACCAAGGATAACTGCCCGCTGTTAACAGAATACATGCAGGCTGGGGGACCTAGTCCGCTGCACCTTAGGGAAGTGTCAGGACCAAGTGGGCAGTGACTATGGTGCGATGATTGCCACGTTGTAGGGCTGCACAACAGGAACCACTGTCCCTGCCTTGCTACATATGTCCCAGAAGTAAAACAACAATGGTGTAGGTTTTGTAGGTCGGTAGGACATGATGAACATAACTGCCAGAATTATGATTTGATGATCGATCAGGGGAATCTCTATAGGGTGTAGTCAGGCCCATCTTCACCCAGATCTCTCTCGAGCGCAGGGGGCTCCCCAGCAAGGGGCAGGGGAAGCAAAAGAAGTAGAAGCGCAGGTCAGGGATGAGGGAAATTCATTTGTTATAACTGTGGAGAGGTAGGGAACTTTTCCAGGGATTGTCCAAACCCCACAAGACAGACCTGCCTGTATTGCAGGCAGCTGGACCATGGGATTGAAGACTATCCAGTCTTGATAACGAAGATGCAGGAAAAGCAGTCGACACCTACGCAGAATGTGCAGAGGGTTAAGGCTGAAATACGAGACACATATCCAAGCGTAAATGTCGTAACACGCAGTGGGATCGCCACCGGGGGGCTTGGGGAGAAAACTACAACCGAGCCTCTGATTCGACCAACAGTTAGTAAAAAAGAAGGGTTGGATCTAAAGAAGGAGAAAGAAACATTTATTGCAGCTCGCAAGGACCTTTCTAAGGCAGAGGCATCTACTTCGCAGCTGCTTGAGGACCTCGAGGTAGATGAGGAGGTCAAACCCCTTTTACAAGCATGTATGAAGTTGCTGCGCAACCTAAGGGCTGTGGGAAATCTTCAGGAATTGATAGATAGCTGCACAACACGACCTATCCTCCTTTCGGAAGTCAAGGATGTACATAAACTCTATAGGTATAAGAAACGCATCGGCAGGGAGATGCGGTTGACTGTGCAGATCGGTGACTATGAGATGGATCAGGTTATTTTGGACCTAGGGTCGGATGCAAATGTATTACCTAAAAAAACTTGGCAATGCATGGGGGAGCCTAAGTTGGAATGGTCTGCTATCCAACTGTGTATGGCCAATCAACAGAAGATCATTCCATTGGGAAGACTATCGAAGATTCAGGTGGATATCACAGGGGTTAAGGTCCGGGCTGACTTTGAAGTAATTTAAATTGTCGAAGATGCAGACCCCTACCATGCGCTCCTAGGCTTGGATTGGGCCATCGATATGGGAGGCATCATTAACCTAAAGAAGAGAAGCATGTTATTCAAGAATAGTAGTACAAGGGTAATAGTACCATTAGATCCAGCGGAGGGTGAACGATACACAGAACCAGTGCGTGAAGAAGAGGATGTAGATCACATCTATAAGTTAACTGCGCAAGAAAAAGGCTGGATTAACCCCACAGAGGAGGGGGTACTCTGCTGGGAAAAGGACAACGAATGTTTCTCTGACTCTGACGGGGAGATTGAGAACTGGAAAAAACGATTACATGATGTATCTACACTAAGATGTCTTCGGATCACGAAGAACTTCCGCTGCATATCCTCGGAGGTAAGAGATCTACCTTATTTTTATGGTTCTAGTAATTTTAGGGACTTTTTGCGAGCATTTTAAGCCGAGGCTCCCCAAGAACGATGGCTATGGGCCTGTAAGCTGACCATGCAAGGATCACTTGCGCAATGGTGGGTAATGCATGAGGAGGAATTCTGGGATTGGGAAGAGTGTTGGAATATGCTGATCCTATGATTTGAGGCCCTAGATGTCGTGCGAATCAAAACATTCCTTGGACTTGAAAATCCACGCAAATATCTGGTTGCTTGGATAAAACAATGGTGCGATAGAACTGCCCAGGAGTGGGTTCATCTACTTATTCATGCCTTGGGACCACTTCCCACCGCATGGTACTTAGATGCGGAGCTCCACTAGTGCACCCGCCACTGGGAGGCTTTGAGGGATGAATTTTGGGAACATTTGGGTTCGTAGGCGGGACAGAGGTGATGGATGCAGCTCTGCGGAACATTGACACTGTAGCATGGGGTGAATCACACATGTGTATCGCACCTAAAGTACCCACGTGGGAAATGCAGGTACTAATTATGGTCAATTACCACAACCTAGCCCCAAAAGAGGGTAAGGATGATCCACAAGCTGCATCTAACTCATAATTGGAAGGGATGCACATGGTTACCAGGCCACTTAGGCTGCGAATGGGTATCATTGAGACGCACTCTACGTTGGCTCAGTTTGAGGAAACATATACTCCTACAGCAAAGAAAAAACTGCGTTCAATCCCCGACCACACAAGTTATTATAGGAAGTTCGTTCAACAGTACACACTAATCATAGCACCTCTGAGAAACTTGCTTGCGAAGGTGGTTCGATTCTATTGGGATGATGCATGTCGAAAGAACATGTCTTTGGTTTTGAAGTACCTAGGGAACAAGCCTGTGTTGAGGAAGGATGCGTAGGAGGCGCAGGCATTTAGTCCAAGCTCAGCAGGTATGCTGAGCACACATAAGGAGCGGAGAATAGCCTCTGAAACAGTAAAATTTGGTAAAAAGAAAAATTTACCGTTGAATGGAGCGGGAAAATGGCAATTAATAAGGCAATTCCTTGAGATTTTTTACCGTTTACTTGATGGTAAGTTCCAGGTGAAGTTTACCCTACCGCTGGATGACTGTAGGCACTATAAAGTAGGAAGAATAGCTCAGACAAGGGTTCCATATTGCTTCCATAACCTGTATGTATTTTCTTTACGCTGCACGGTTCTCTGGGTCTGTAGCGTTCTGTTCATAACTGATCAACCCACTCCCACTGCTAATAGTCCCCTAGAATCAAGATTCCTTTTTCATGCTAAAATGATGACTACTAACCCTGCGGAAGCTTTGACACCTACAGAGCTAGAAATTGCAGAAATCATGGAGATTGGGCCTAAGGACGAGGAAATTAATAAGATAATTGCGCTCTGGCTCCCTGTGTGGAGGATTAGCTTCAAAAATGATGAAAGGAGCACCGAAGGGACCAATGCGACAAAAGTGACCCCCCTGTTAACCCAAAGGAGGCCGCAGGACCAAGCCAGAAGGGCTTGGACGCAGCTACAGAAAAGGATGCACAGTCGCTGTAGACTGCCAAAACGAACGCCGAGGACGAGACTCAGGTCGGCTCGCAGCTAGACTTGAGCACGAGAGGGTTGAATGACAAAGATACCACCTTTTCCCAAAGTACGAAGCGCGAGGCGAGCCTGCAAAGGGTTCCGAAAGAAGCAGCGCGCCCATCGCAAGGAATATGATGTGACGGTCACAGTAACTGACGGTGACCTCGAGAAAATCGTGGACGCAGTTACACTGGCTACAGAGGATAAGTGGGCAGCCATAGAGGAACAACAGAAGGTTGTGATCACCACCATCTAGGCCAAGCTTCACACCCTCCAGTTGAAGATAGATACGTTGCAGACCAGCGTAATTCAGGTACGGACTCCCTTGGCAACCAGTACTGTAGTGCTAGCTACAGAAGAAAGATGTCTTTGATCTTTGCCTAGCGCTTCCTTTGTAGGAATCCAACTCCAAGCAGGTACATGGATGTAGTTGGATCTAGCCAAGCTGCCCCACAAGGCATTATTGGGCCTCCACATCGCCGTGTTCTAGGAGATCCACCATTGCGACCAGAAAGTACACTAACAGCTCGGTATGGCCGAGTAGACCATCGCCCAACAGAACGCAGAAGTGTTCCTTGCTGTCTCGCAGCAGGCGGAGCTTGAAACAGTGATCCACCAGCTCTGCATGGAGGTTACATAAGAGATCCTGGTCACAGCCACGCCCCAGGATAAATTTGAAGGATTGGTTGCAACGTTGAAGGCATCCAGGACAGAAATGCAGGTCATTAAGACGTAGCTTGAGCAAAAAATCAGTGACCTGTAGGCCAAACTGCAGTCGAAAACACCCCAGAGGTACGCGCCTAGTGTGTTACGCTGGTGACCATAGCTATGGACACCATTACAGGACAAATTTCTCAGGGCGCCCAGTTTCTCGAGACAACCCTACAGTTATGGACCAAAGTGTAACAAGATCCGATCCTCCAAAAAATTAGTCAGGAATTGCGGTAGAAAGAGGAAGCTTTTGAGCAGATTAGGGCTACCTTACCCAATTTGGTCCCTGCATAGCGTCTAGCCCGTCTAAGGACCAAAAACTCCCTCCAAGATGAGATTGATGAACTCTGACATAAGGAGGATGTCCTCAGACAACGCTTGAAGCCTTGGATTGCCGCAGCCCTACAACTATCACAGGATACCGATGTTGTTGTTAAGCAACTAAATCAGACACTGGAGAGCGTCACTGCTGCGACAGAAGGACTGACATCACAAAATCTCGTGGACATTGCACAAAGCATTGCTACTCAGAGTCTAGAAGTGCTGCCCCCACTAGCCGCAACCGTCAATGCATTGTGCGCGCAGGTGGAGACCCCACCACCACAGTGACTTGGGACGAGTCACAAGATTGTGTTGGGGGACTGTTGGAACAGGGTCTCCTGCAAGCTGTGAATTTGGTCCATTTTGTATATTTTTTATTATATTTAGTCTAACGTAGGGGTTTTGGGGTGGGTCAAAGCCCCTAATACCTTGTAAGCGGGCCAAGGGTAAACCAAGAGTCCGCAAACCGCGGTTTGCAGACCATTGGATGCGTAGGCTAAAGTACTATAAATAGTTGAACCTTTTTGAGTCAATAGAGAGGAATGAATAGAGATTGATGCTAAGTGTGAATTGTTAGATCTAGGATTGGGTTATTGGGTTAGGACTCCTGTTGGCTGTGTGCGTAGAGATCCTTTGTCCGGCTATGTGCAGACCCTGCTGGTTGTGTGCGTAGGTGGGTTTTGGGGGTATGTAAGAGACTTTTTGATAAGTAATATATGCGAAGTATTGTGGATATTTGATGTTGTTTGATCTATCTGGTTATGGTTATTGAGGACTCGAACTATATGTGATTCTGTTACGAGCTGCGAATGATATGTGTTTATGAGCTGCGAATTATCTATGTTATGATAACTATATCTGCAATTTGGTTAAGTCTATTGCAAATATATTGTTTATGCTTATACTTGGTTGTCCGCACGTGGATGCGAGCCTGTTATATAAATCTGGTAAAATTGTACTCTAGTTAATCATTGAAAGTCTTGCGAACGACCTCTAACTGCGTAGATCTGATAGTTACCGAACGGTTTGACTTACCTGCTCTCTCTCCCAGGGTGCAGAAACCTGGTTCCAACACCCACCCATACTACTTCAGGTGAGACTTTGGCCTGCGCAAGCAGGTCACTGCCGAAAGGGACAATAGTATAGGGGTTTGTTGGCTTACCTTAACCTCCGAACCTAGGTCAGGATCCCTCAAGCCAACACATATTATATTGATCATCAAGAGAGTGAGAAACCAGTTTATGTCACTTTCATCATGACAGTGGCATAGACAATCAGTCCTATGCATGTAATATGGTCTTTAGTGTAGTAATCCATATGTACATTAGTGACTCGACACACCTATGTCTCTACATGATGATAATATAAATGCACTTATCCTTATGATAGTGACCTCGTTGCAACATGGACCTTGATGTACTAATTTGACACCAATTCCTATATAATACATGAAAATCACGATTAACGATTTATTTATTGATGGAAATATATGCAATACAGGATGATTGTGCAACAATGTCTATTAATGTAAAAAAAACCTATAAATCATCAATTTTATTCCTTAGATATTTCCTCACATGTGGCACACTTTCCACCTTCTTGGTGCTCAAATAATCAATCAACCTTTGTTCACTCACAAGCCCTAGTTTTCCCCATCATGGTGTGTGAGTGGCCTCACTCACCATGGCATAAGTCTCTATATTGAGACTAATATTTATTCTTCATGTGATGGTGTATCAACTTGTCACATTTTTTATCCCAATAATCATTAAATGTCATAATATTGCTCTGAGGTTCTATTCAAATTATAGCATTTTATAAGACTTGTAGTCTTCCACTATTTGCACGTCTCCCTAGCTTCAAGTGGTACATTAAGTCTAGGTTAATTAGTATAGGTTTAATGAAGGTAGTTTATTGTCCTCAACCCATATTCAAAAGATATTGCAAACATTTCATCATAAGTATGGGCTCCTGTAGGTTATTCATAATATCTATTTTCTTAGTTTGATCGATATTAAAAGTCTCATGCTCATAACACACACACATACACATATTCCAATATTTATCCAATATTAATCATTAAGATCTATGCATTGAACATAGCTCTCATTCAAATATCATTATTATCATTACTTGTTTTATTCATGAGTTAGAATATCACATTTCACTTTTTAGTGATGTTTTCATTCATGACTCATTCATAAGGATATTGATTTATTCCACATTCTATGATCAATTCCATATTAATAATGAATATGCAAAAAATATCCATTCTATATCAATTCTATATGACTAGTTCGACGATGGGTTCTAGACTATGTAATGGAGATTTCCAGGCTAACATATGCTCAATATACCTTTTAACATCGATTTCTCATTTTCTTTTGCATCTTCTCATTTTGTGTGTAAGCAAAATCTCTTTCTTTGGTTGGTGTTCATGTGAATCCCCCTGCTTGGAGGCACCATGTTCACTACTATGTATGCTTTTTAATGTTTTTTTTATTAATCAAATTTCTCTCAGGTCTGTCTTGTAACTTGTTCTCAGGTCCAATTTATAACTTCTCTGAAGGCACCATGATCTCTCTATCATTTTATGTCTTACTTGGCTTTTTGGGCATAGCATGTTGTTGGCTTTTGATGAATATTATTATGAGAAATTGTAATCTATGTAAATTATAATGGATTTTTCATATAGTTCTTTCATATAAATCATAGATAGTAGAGTATATCTATGATGTTCATAGTCAACCATGTCATAAGTAAGTTCTTGAAGATTCATTCAGTAGTGATTCTAATTTCTATAGTCAATGTCTGTAGCATTTTTGGTAGAATATAAAGTTTTGAGTTTTGAAATTTCTACTATTATTTCTTCTTCAATGAAAATAATATCTGCATCTTTGTTTCCATCTTTCTTAGTCATTTTTTCTAGTTGTGATCTCTTATGCAATTTTTTATAGGAAAACATGTTGTTAGGATAGAAGAGTGAATAACATAACATGTTGTTGTTGGATTTGGCGAACCATGTGATTGATGTCTCATTGTCTCTATATTTTTTATTTGTTTTATAAGTTCTATAAGCATTAGTATAGCTATGATTTTTTGACAATGGGGGCACATAAATAGAAAGCTCCCATTATAGTAAGGATTTCTTTCGAGAAATTTCAAATATAAATTTTTTGATTGATTGGATTCCAAATCAATGATATCATAATAGTAAATAGGACTCATATGATATAGAATATCATTAAAAATGATATTCAACATAACACATAATGATCTTACACCGTCCAAGGTAATCTTCTCAAATGTTGCCTCACTTCCTAACCGTGAACTTCTTCTCCACTAGTAAACTACTGTCCATTTTTGAATTTTTTTCATGTGTTGAAAAGAATCCATGTGAAGCTTAACAAGGCATGAATCATATTTATCATGGCCCATCTGAAAATTTAAGACAAATATAGTGTTCCTCAGAAACTAAGGGAGTCTTCAAGGCCTAGGAATCAAAATCAGAACTCTTAGGAGTTTTTCCATCAGTGATGGAAACTTGTGCATACACTATAAGAAACCCTTCAAGCTCGAAGCCTTTGGGAACCTTCAAATAATTGTGAACTACATTTTAGTTCATTTCTTCCCAACCATCATATATTTGGCCACGTCAGCCCCATGATGGATCATTATAGTACCTCCATAGTATTCTAATTGAAAAAAATATTTTCTTTAATTCTAGACTCCATCACATCATGTTTACAAATCATGAAATTACCATAATATCCATCAATCTCAGTATTAGGTAAACATGCATGTTTGGTCAATTTAATTTTCTTAAATTGAAAGAATAAATTATCGACCAGAGTTAGTAAACTGATGACGTGCAAGTGCACTATATGTGCTAGAATTATTTGTCGTTAGAGTGATGACTGAATTTTGATTTTTGTTACTTTTTGAATTTTTAGATTAGTGTTGAATTCCTATGGATTAGTGAGTTTTTGAAGTAAATTTAATGTTAGAGAAATCTATCATCTATATTAAATGTTATTCCTATAGTTAGTTTCAATTGAATTGAGTCATCAAACATGGTTTGTGAGATAACTCTTTTAAAAATATATGTTAGATTAACTTATACTTTTTTTTTAATAAAATTGTTTTGAGATTTTATGTTGCAACGAAACAAAGAACTAAATCTAAATTAATTATGAAAGCATGAAATATTGTACAATTCCTAGTTTTATGAAAACATGGAACTTAAAAACTAACTGAGAATAAGTCGAAATGCTATGAAGAACTAAACTTTTATATATTGAAATGTAAATGAAATAAAAGAAATAAACTGAGATATCCAAAGTATGGAAATAATAAAATTAAAGAGTGATTTTGAAAAATAAGTAAAGACAGAGTATTGAACTAATTAAACTGAGCTTGAAAATGAAATACAAAACATAGCATTGGAAAAATTCTAACTATGAAATGACAATGCGATTAAAATGAATTCTAAAGACTGAAAGTAAATGACCTGATCTGCATGCAGGGGCCCTCCGCAACACAATAGGTTTCCTTATAACTACAACGCATCAATGCATGAAAAGGATCTTTGAATTAAGAGAAAATTCTAAACAAAATACTCAGAAAAATATAAAGATGGCGCACTTTGAATACACAGAGTTTTCATGGTTTTATAGAGTGCGTTTAAACATTACACAAGCTCTATGCCTATAGATCTCTTTAGAATCCTTATACAAATTAAAAATTTAAACAACTATCGCTATCCAGTCGATTTTTTATTAGGAAAGAAAATCAACAAATTCGTGACATTCTCAGACTCTGTTTCTGAGCACTGCTATGTGTTAACTGCCACCACTGACCACGTTACTGTGTGATTTCCTTGATGAATTGAATCAAATAACCAGGAGGAGATCCATGAAGGAATCATCCTCTAACTACCCATATACTCCTTTGCTGAGCTGGGACACTAGAACCCTGTTATCAATGGAGGTAGCTTCAGATCTATGAAATAACTGCAGAATTATGTTAATTATGTAGCTGAAAACAATAGTGCATATTAGAAAATATGAAAATAGGACACATAAGTGTTTTACCTTGTCAAAATCATATGATTACTGCCTTTATTAGATTGATAATGATGAGAAAAGAAGGAAAATATGGATGCAAAATGGTGTAAAAAAAAAACAATTATGGGACTCTACATTCCCCCACACTGAAGGTTTTGTATGTCCTCATACAAACACATAATTTATCATCTATGTGAAGTTACCGCATATCCTTGGACACTTCTGCCAGTACATCCAATTTTATATTTTTCACCTTCTTCTTAGTTACTTCCATCCTTGGTTTCTTCATAAGGATTTTTTATTTCAGATTAATGATTTTTTTCTTCATGGCCCTGTTGTCTTTCTTCAATTTCCTGTTCTTTTTGGACCATAGACTTAAATGTAGTATGAGATTATCATTATTGGAAATTTGACCTTCATTTTGAGCTTTCAAAGCTTGGTTTTCACCTTTAATATACTTGTTTAATGTCTCCAGTTCGAAGATTTCATTTATCAAGATTTCGAGTACTGGAGGTTCTTGTGGTTCATTAAACTAGTCCTTTTTCTTCTTCTTGATTTGGAATTGGTCCCTTGCCTGCTTCTCTTTTCTCCAATGATTCTATGTAATCATAATTTTCTTGATGTACAAGATTAATACCTAAAATTTGTCCTGGACTCCGAGGAGGTGAAATGTAGACAGATGGTGATGCTCTTGGAGAGTTTACTGAATTTTCTTTTGCCTCCAAATCAGTGTGTTCTACATCTTTTTAGGGTACTTTTATCACTGTGTTTAGCCTGGTACTTCTTCTTATTCATGTGACAGGGGAATTTTGAGTTTTAGGCTTTTATTTCTAGGGTGAAATCTCTATTTTGTTGCTGGCTTTCTTTCTTCTAACATCTTTTGTATTTATTTTCTTTAAAATCTCTGCAATTGGTATGTCATCTTCTGACAAATATTGTTGCTGTTGTGGTTTTTTTCCAAATGATGTTTCAACCTTCCTTTTCATCTGATTCCCGCTACTACTTGGCTATTCAAATTTTTCTTCTTCAAAATGATTTCTTACTAGAAAGGTTTTCCATGTATCCCCTATACTTTGAAGATGGAATTTAACAAGTATTTTGACAAGCCCATGGCGATACATTGTGTTTTCTATGAACTGAATTTTCTTTTGAACATTCTCTGAGATCTTTATAAGACTATTCAACAAGAAATATGGAAAGTTCATTTCATTTTCTTCAAGAAAATTTGTTAATAACCTTATATGATAGAAAAAAACACATCCAAATTGACCTTCACAAGTAACAAATTTTTGGATGATTAAGAGAAAATTCGTCCACTTACTTTTTAGTGCAGAGCTGGCCCATGACTTTCCTGAAGACAGTAATATCCATGCTTGGTATCTTCAAGAAAACCCTCTAGTCATCTCCTTTAATTCCTCTGTTCTTAAACCGTTTCTCTCCTATACGAGGCAATCTGGTGGCTTCTGCAATTAGAGATTCTGTCACTGTAAATTTAATATCTCCTATTTCCATTTCTACACCATAAAAAATCCTTACAAAAATTTTAGTGACTTCCTTGTGGAAACCATCGAACTTTCCATGAATTCTAACCACTGTGATTTATGTAATAATTCCCTTTCTTGTGGATATCCTTCCAAGAATTTTTTCCCTGTAGGTTCTGTTCGAACAATCACACCCATGGTTGGAAGATGTTTCGCCTCCGTAAATTGTTTTTCTTGACCGGATAATCAGCTTGGTAGGGTTTTTTGCTTTGGAGCGGAAAGGATGATGGTGATGGAAAAATGAGAGGGTAGGCCAGTAAGAAATGAGGGTATAAGCGAGTGAATTAGCCGTTAGTAATTCATAGTTATGATTCAGGCGATCCAATTAATGAATCGAGACTTGGATCCTAATATGATGGCGAAAAGGAAATGGTGAATTATGAGAGATTTTTCATGACACTATCACCTTTCGCAATAATGATTTTTATTTATTCGGTAATTTTATGTTCGTATAATTCATACATGTAATATTTTGACCCCTATTTTTAAATTAAAGTATTACATACCTTTGATTTATTTTCTTGCCAACCTTTGGTTGTCATCTTGCAGGTACTTTGTATCATAAGGAGTCAATCACTTATTCTCTTTGGATCATCAAATGTTCCTGTCAAATTGGTTGTAGAAACATTTCAAAGTTGCAGAACATCATAAATTATGCAGTTCACTTATTATTTTAAGAAGGAGATGTTAGAAGAATAATGTTTTTTAGAAAAATGGGTAAGAGAAAATTTAAGGTGCCAAAATAATTTTGGTTTTCACCTTGAATTTTCTATACGCCAACAATTTGTTGGTTTTCATGTTTATACAAAAATTATTTTTTTATTTTTTTAATGGAAATGAAAGAGAAAACAAACTTTTTAAGGTTGAGAAGAAGAATTCTTCTCAACCAACTTCAAATCAAAGTTGTTTTGGAAAATCTTGACAAATTCCTCTCTTGTCACTGGCTTTTGATAGATATTGAGTCGGTGTCCATTTACTAATAGATGAATTTTCTCTTCATCAATAGTCTTGATTCTAACTGCTTCATTTTCAAAAACTTCTTCATCTCATAGGGTCCAAGCCAACGAGTTTTAAACTTCCCTTGAAAATTATTGAATTTTGAGTCGAAGAGTAGTGCCCAATCTCCTGGATGAAATTTTCTTTCCTTGATATATTTGTCATTCCATCTAGATCTTTGTTGCTGATCCAAGCTAGTCTTCTGGATAGTATCTTGCCTTATCTCATCAAGCTCATTGAGTTGTCCCATCATTTTCTTTTTTACTTCTTATAATTCAAGTCCCAACTTGACTGTTGTTTTATAGGTCTAGATCTAGAACTATATTATAAATAAGGCTTGCTTTACATAAACAAGTTTATAGGAGTATGTCTTGTAGTGCTCCTCCATGTTGTTCTTTAGGCCCAAAAATCTTTTGGAAGCTTTTCTTCCTAGTCCCTTCTGTGCAAGTGTATAGTCTTGGTGAGAATGACTTCAATCATCTTGTTTGTAGATTCAACTTGCCCATTTGGTTGTGGATGGTATGGAGCGGACTTTCAGTGCTTGATTTTATATTCTTCCACCAGCTTCTGTACTACTCTGGATGTAAATTGTATTCCTTGATCTATTACAATTTCCCTTGGGACACCAAATCTAGTGAAGATATCATCAAAAAGAAATGAAACTACAACATTTTCAGTAGAAAAAGAAAGTGATTTAGCTTCTACCCATTTAGTAACATAATCAGTACATACCAGAATATACCTTTTTTGTTTAGAAGGTGGATTAATTGGACCAACAAAATCCAAATCCCATTTCTCAAAAGATTTAATGAGTACCTACGGTTGTAGTGGAATTTCACTTGAAGAACAAGTTTCCACATCCTTTGGAAACTGTCACATCTCTTAACATATTCTTTGGCATCCTTGAAAAGGGAAGGATGATAATATCCTAAGAGAAGGATTTTATAAGCAGTTCTTTTGTCAGAGAAATGGCCTCCACATGGTTCATCATAGAAAACTTTAATTATCTCAGGTATCTCATCTTCTCGTACACACCTTCTGATGATGAGATCTGGTCCTATTATGTACAATTCTTCATTTATCCATGAGTAAGAAGCACTTGTTTGTATTATTCTCCTCTATTCGCTGGGAAACAAATGAGATGGTAATTTTCCTGTAGCCAAATAATTAGCAATATTTGCATACCAAGGTGATTTAGTAGATACTGTGAAAAGATGTTCATTAGGAAATTTATCCTCTACATGCATATCATTGTTATCATTTTGAATCCTGGATAAAAAGTCAACAGTTGTATTTTGTTTTCTCGGTCGATCTAGAATGGTGATGTTAAATTCTTGTAATAGTAATAGCCATCTGGTTATTCTGCCAATAGTGGTTGGTTTGTTCATTAGATATATGATGGTAGAATGGTCTGTTTGAATGAAACTTTCATAGCCAACGATATAATGTATGAAATTATTAATGACATGCACTACAACTAAAAACTCTTTTTTAGTTACAATATAATTTAGCTCTACTGGAGTTAAATTTTACTTTTATAATAAATGGCATAAGGAGTCAGATCTTTCTATCCTAACACAATCCCTGAGGCTGTATCTGAAGCATCCGTGGATATGTGAAAATGAAATTTCCAATTAGGTCCTTTCAAAATAGGTGCTTTAGAGACCTTCTTTTTCAAAGTTTCAAAGGCATTTTGACAATTAGAGTCCCAAGTAATTTCACAGTCTTTGGTGAATAATTTGAAAAGTGGGGATGCTATTTTCGTGAAGTTTTCTATGAATCTTCTATAATATCCATTAAAACCAAGAAAAATCCTAACATCTCATTAACAATTTGGCACTGATAATTTGGAAATACCCTCTACTTTAGATGAGTCTACCTTTATCCCACTTCTTGAAATATGGTGACCTAAAATAATTCCTTCATTAAACATCATAAAACATTTTTCATGACTTAATGAAAGATTTGCTTCTTTGCATCTTATTAGAACTTTTTCCAAATTTTCTAGTGCCTCCTCATAAGAATTTCCATAAACTGTGAAATCATCCATATACACTTCCACACAGGAATAAGATCAAAGAAAATTTCGAGAACTGCTCTTTGGAATGTTGCCGGAGCATTACACAATCCAAAAGGAAGTACTCAGTAAGCATAAGTTCCCCATGGATAGGTAAATGTGGTTTTGTCTTGATATTCAGGTGCTACTTGAATTTGATTATACCCACTAAAACCATCCAAAAATGAAAAATAATTTTTCCATGCTAATGTGTCTAAAAATTGATCATTGAAAGGAAGTGGAAAGTGGTCTTTCAATGTTGCTTTATTAAATTCCCTGTAATCGATACATACTCTCCATTTTCCATTTTTCTTAGGAACGATTACTAGGGGTGAAACCCATTGACTTTCTGATATTGGATAGATAAAATTTACATTCAATAGTTTTTGTAGCTCTTCCTTAACAATTTATTTCAAGTTTGGGTTCATTCTTCTTTGGGGTTGTCTAACTGGTCTAGCATTCTCTTCAATATAGTTATGATGCATGCAATTTTTAGGATTAATTCCTTTCGTTTCCATATATTCCCATGCATAAGCAGAAGAGTGTTTTTGCAAGGTCTCTACCAATTCATTTTTTTGTAATTCTTCCAGATTTTCATTAATCTTCAATGTTTTTCCTGAAAAAATTTCTATTGAAGAATTTCCAAAATTTTCCATAGAATGTAAAGTCATTTGTCTAGATGATAGATATTCGATATTACATTGTTCTTGAAAGGTTTGACTATTGTCATAATATAAGGAGGGTTCATTTTTTTCTATTGAATTTAAAATTTTGTCCTCCTTATTTGTTTGTACAATAGTAAAAATAGGTTGTATATCACTATCGTCATCTATCCATTCTTACTTTTTATATCTATTGTTGTTTTTGTAGGTGGACACAATGTAAATTTCTTTGTAGAACTTCCATCTGAGATAAACATGTCTCCTGATCTATAACCGATGAAAGAATTAGTTGTAGCTAACCAAGGTCTTCCTAAAATTAATGGATGTCCTCCTAAATTATTTTTGGGTGTTAAAGCCATGAAATCGATAGGATATTCCTAAGAATCCAAGGATACAAAAATATATTCTAACACACCATCAGGTTTGATTACATACCCGTCTTCCAATTGTAACAATGTTGGTGTGTATTGAAGTTAATAAGTTTCAATTGATCCATAATTTGTTTACTCATTATGTTTATGGCTGCTCCTAGATCAATCAATGTGTTTGGTATTTCAATTCCATTGATGTGAATTTTCACAATGGGGCTTCCTGGGTCTAAATATTTCTGGATTTTTTCCTTCCCCATCATGATGTCTGCAATTCTCTCAACTAATTGGATTATTTTTTTATGTCCTTTCTTTTTGTTCCTGATAACTGAGTACTCAATTCCTTATTTTTTTTTGCAAAAAATGGTATTTCTTTTATAACTTGCAATAAATGAATTTTTGTACAAACATTTTTCAATTCATCCAACATATCATAATCACGCAATATGATTTTTTTTTCTACTTCTTTATCAAGTTTCAACCTTTTAGGAAAATGTGGTCTTGTAATAGACACTGAAGGTTGTTCTATAATAGGAGTATTATTAGACATTATAGGAATATTTTCTGTTTGATCACTTTCTTTCTAAGGAAGAGAAAATTATTCTTCTTCAGATCTATTATTATTTTTTCGAGAATTTTTCTTTGTTTCTTGAATAACAACAGAGGGTTTCTTCCTTTCTAATACTCTAACAGATCTTAATTGAACATTGTTTAGATCTAGTGGAGTTATTATATAAGTTTGAGAATTCTGCCCTTCCATGTTGTAAACATATTTATTATTTGGATTTGGAAGTGGTTGAACAAGTAATTGATTTGGTTTTTGTGCGAATGGTAAAGAGAGTTGTGGATTTGGATTTTGAACTTGAGTTTGAGGTAATTTATTATTCTGAGGAAAGAATTGTGGTGGAAAATTTGTATAGGGTGGTGGATATTGTTGATATTGAACATACCTTCCATAAATATTTTTCCACCCATGATTCCAAGATTGTGGTTGTGGTTGAGCCTAAGTCTTCCATGGCATAGGTGGATTCCAATTACTTTGTGAAGATTGTGCAAATTGTTGAGGATTAAAATTTTGATTTTGATTTTGAGGATTTTTCCATGGTCTTCTAGCAATAGAGCAAAGAGGATCTACCTGATTTGACATTCCTTCTTCACTGTATACAACCCTAAGACCTGTTATAGAGGGAAATCATTTCGTATCATGATTATATGTACATATTACATAGGTTATATGGTTTTTAAGTCTAAGGACATTCTCTCAAAGCATGTTTCTTTCTACACCTAGGATAGAAGATAAATAATGCAACATTTTCAACTTTTTGCTTGTTCTATATTTTAAGGGTGTCAATTTTCTCACTAAGACTCCAAAAAATATATGTCTTAAAATTATCAAGAAAATTACCTAATTTTTCCCTACTAACTGTCTCGGTTGCATATTTATTTATTCTTGATAAGAGAGGATCCCTTGGACTTTTCTCGATTCATGATTTACCCCTTGAAATATTTACACATAACTCACAAATTTTTGCAAATGGTAGCTGAGAAATATCTTCTTTTCCCAGTAGATTGAGGAGATCAATCCACTCATCTCTAATGGATTCAAGTAGGAAAGCTTTCAAAGTTTCCTCATCCAAATTATGCATTTTTTCCTTTTTAATATTATAAAAAAATCTTTCGACAAAATATTCAAGATTTTCTTCTTCCCTTTGTTCCATTTTAAAAACTCCATCTTTCATGTTATGAGGCATACAATAATCCTTATATTTCTCTAAGAACGGTGCTTTCATTTGTGTCCATGTTCCTATAGAATTAGTTCCTAAACTCATAAACCATTTTAATGTTGAATCCTTTAAGGTAGCAGGGAAAATTTTTAATTTTTGAGCATCATGTAGATATTCATATGATCTACATAATACTTCAAATTCGAAGAGAAATGTTTCTGGATATTCACTTCTTATTCCATGAAAATTAGGGAGGATAGAAGGTGAGATATGTTTCATTGTGTATGATGTATTCTCCTCGAGAATAGGGAATCCAAAAGGTTCTAGATCTCCTCTACCTCTACCTCTTCCACCTCCTCTATTTCCTCCTCTACCTCCTCTAATCCTAGGTTGTTCACCATTGAAATTTTGTACTTCTCCTTCTCCCTCTTCAACCATGATGGATTCCTCAACACTAATGTAAGTATCCGGTTCTACAATAGGATTTTCTAATTCTTCTGGTTCCTCTATCAATGGAGAATTTGAATGAGTTTCTTGTTCTTCCTCTTCACTGGGAACTTCTAGTTCCTATCCTAGAAATTGTTCTCCTGTTGAAGATAAGAATATTACTTCTGTGGTTAGGGATGTAGGATTATATTCTTCAATTATAACTTCGGTAGATGAAGTAGGTGAGGAAGTCTATGTTGGCCTCCTACATATGGAATTCGAGTTTGAGTGGGTGGTGTGGAACTTCAAGGTCGGGGTGGAGTGAGTGATGATGTGGGAATCAAAATTCTTCCTCGTCATATAAACCTACCTTTATAATCTCTTTCCCTATGCATATCATGTTTTTATTTCTAAGAATTCTATCTGCACTTCCTCGAAAATGGTGCCAAAATGTTTAGTCCATTTAATGTTCTTAAATTGCAAGCATAAATTATCGACCAAAGTTAGTAAACTGATGAAGTGCAAGTGCACTATATGTGCTAGAAGTCTTTGTCATTAGAGTGATGATTGAATTTTGATTTTTGTTAATTTTTGTATTTTTGGATTAGTGTTGAATTCCTATGGATCAATGAGTTTTTGAAGTAAAGTTACTGTTAAAGAAATCTATCATCTATATTAATTTTTATTCCTATAGTTAGTTTCAATTGAATTGAGTCGTCAAAATGGTTTGTGATATAACTCTTTTTAAAGGATATGTTAGATTAACTTATACTTGTTTTTTTATCAAATTGTTTTGAAATTTTATGCTACAGCGAGACAAAGAACTAAATCTAAATTAATTATGAAAGCATGAAATATTGTACGAGTGCTAGTTTTATGAAAACATGGAACTTAAAAACTAACTGAGAATAATTCAAAATGCTATGAAGAACTTAACTTTTATCTACTGAAATGTAAACGAAATAAAAGAAATAAACTGAGCTATCCGAAATATGGAAAGAACAAAATTAAAGAGTGATTATGCAAAACAAGTAAAGATAGAGTATTGAACTAATTAAACTAAGCTTGAAAATGAAATACAAAACAGAGCATTGACCAAATTCTAACTTTGAAATGACAATGCGATTAAAATGAATTCTAAAGACTGAAAATAAATGACCTGATCTGCATGCAGGGGTCCTCCGCAATGCAGTAGGTTTCCTTAAAACTAACAACACATCAATGCATGAAAAGGATCTTCGAATTAAGAGAAAAGTCTAAAAAAAATACTCAGAAAATATAAATATGGCATGCTCTAAATACACATAGTTTTCATGGTTTTATAGAGTGTGTTTAAAAAATACCCGAGATCTATGCCTACATGTCTCTTTAGAATCATTATAAAAATTAAAAGCTTAAACAACTATTGCTATCATGTCGATTTTCTATTAGGAAATCAAATCGAAAATTCGTGACATTCTCAGAATTTGTTTCTGAGTGCTGCTACGTGTTGACTGTCGCAATTGACTACCACAATTGACCGCGTTACTGTGTGATTTCCTTGATGAATTGGCTCGAATAATTAGGAGGATATCCATGAAGGAATCATCCTCTAACTACCCATATACTCCTTTGCTGAGATGGTGCACCAGAACCCTATTATCAATGGAGGTAGCTGTGGATCTGTGAAATAGCTGTAGAATTATGTTGATTTTGTAGATGAATGTAATCTTTAACAAAACAATAGAGCATATTAAAAAATATGAAAAATAGGACAAATAAGTGATTTAGCTTGTCAAAATCATATTATTACTACCTTTATTAGGTTTATAGTGATGAGAAGACAAGGAAAACATGGATGCAAAAGGGTGTCAAAACAAAACAATTTTGGGACTCTACATTGCACAAGAGAAATCAAAATTGATTTCTAGCATCACATAGAAATTTAAATTGTGGCAATAAAACACTTTAATTCTAATGAAAATTTGGATATAATTTGGTCATATTTTATGTGTTATTAATTTTAAAGATATAAAGTTTTAAACACACTCAATAAATCACTCTCCTTATTAGGAGATAAAGCATTAAGAGTTTGAATCATCATGAGGCCTTCCCAAGACCAAGCCAACCACCAAACAATTTTCCTTGAAAAAAAACAAGATAGCCAATGAGTCAACAAGGTTGACCTTGCCAAGAATGTAACTTCTCTAAATTTCAACTTCATCAATTAGATCTGCAACTTTGGCTTCCAAAAACGCAAATCTGCAATAACCCAAGAATCACAGAAACTTGCACAAGTGGGCAAATAATAGTAGGAGATCAAACTTATTTCTTTTGCTGAGATTCTTATTTTCTTTTCTAGGGTGATTTCTTGTATTCTAGCCTCCTCACACTAATTTTGTATCACAGATCAAATTTCAAGATGTGTATCACTAGAGGAGATCAAAGTCCCCTTATTTATAGTCTTCACAAGGTCTAGAGTGGGCCTCTCTAAGTTGACTTTATCATGGATGGACGACTTGGTCATGGGGTCTTTCTAGACTTTTCTAAACATCAAAATAATATTTTATTTCTTGGTACAAGATCCCAATCAGGTCTATTACATCATGACATAAACTTTGAATGAAGACAAAAACCCTAGAGCACTCAATGGGTGCTTAGACCTAGGAACCAAAAAATTTAAGCATGAAACCCATGCTTTAATAAATACATTTTCTTTTTTCTTTTTATAAGTACATAAGAGATATATTATTTCAATATCCAAATAAAATTAGGAAGGCAAATACTAGTTACAACTTTCAATAGTAACTTCACAGGTTACAAACCTTCAGTGTCTTCTAGGACAAATTGCTCCTCAACTAAACTCGTCTCTCCTTATTTTATACTTCACATTTCTTCTTATATGCAAACTTCCTTTGAAATTAAGTGCATATGTGATGTCTCTCAAAGGAGGTTGAATTTCTACTTTATATATCCTTCTAATAGCTCTTTAAGCCCAGTGTGAGTCCAACTTCAACTAGCTAGCTCACCTGTTCTTGGGAGCACTATAAACATTTTTCAAAAATACAAAATGATTTTCTTTCTTTGATACAAGTGCCCAAATGGGTATTTATATAATGAAAATTACCTTTTAACTCTTTACAATCCTATAGGAATGCAATGGATGCCTGACATATTGACCAAAGACTCAAGCATGAAATCCATGCTTTATAAATTTTTCTTTTTACAATTTTATTTCTTTTTTTGATCAATATATAATAATTACATCATGACATGAGGCAAATGAAAATTATGAAGACCGAAACAAGTTATATTTCCCAATAGACAAGGGCATGTTGATTCAACTAATCCATAGGAGAAACACCAATTATGTTGCCATTTTGAGTTTCTCACTCAGTTTAGGACAACGTTTCATTTGCTACATGATGACAACAATAGAACCATGGTTCATGATATTTGTTGCAAGATGAGATTATCCAGTCCTCCAAGTGTAGTGAAACAATATCTCCAAGAGTAGTGAAACAATATCTCTTCAAGATGATGGCTCTTCTAGCCTTTTGTGCTCACCAAGGCAACCTACAACACCTCCTACAATTTGGAATCTGAGGAAACCTTAAAAACCCTAGGGTATTCACATATTTGAACATTACGATACAAATTACAAACTTTTGAAATCTCGATGTGTCTCTCAATATCTTGAAAGTTTTTAAATATTACTTGAATATTTTTAACGCAAAGAACTTCCTTGTAACTCACTTGTACTATTATAATGTTCTTGTAGTTTTGTCGAGACGTTTCTCAAAATCCCTTACGAAACTCGCTAACAATTTCTCTCATTTTATGGAGTGTTATAGGATGTTAAACCAAACATGCATTCGTCAAATATATCTTTTTCAAGTGACAAAAGTTCAGGTAAGATAGAATAAATTGACGAAACATCTGCTACATCGTCTAATAGGCGAATATCAACTAGAGGTGAAATATTAGAATAAAATTCCATAGAAGCATGTAATTTTTTCTCGCTAAAAAGGAGTCATTTTCTTACGATAATGAGAGCATAGATGACATCGAGGTTCCCTTGAGGTACAAACATCTAGTGTAAAAATGGACATCCAAGGATCTTCCTAAAATAAAAACTAGTTTTTCTGTCAATGAAAGGATATACTGCATTTCCTCATCATCATTACATGGTTTGGGGCTATTTTCCATGGATGTAAATAAAGGTATGTTATGGAGGATTAACTGAATTGATGGAGTAAGTCAGACCTGGTTACAACTACAATGATTAGGTACGACTAGTCAAATATACCAAAAGTATGTGAAGATATGGAGTGGCTGCAAATTATATACAACTAAAAGACAATGATGAAAATAAAGGCACAACTATGTATATTGATGGAAGTCCAAAAGAAGCAGGTAATATTGCAGGGTTTATAAATAGTATACGGCTTGTCACCACAAATAAGAAACCCAATTTCATATTCGAGGGACATGAAGGAAACTAGGTATTCGTATGTTTGAGAAAATCAATAGTTGTAGGGGAAGAGTTGCTCGCTAATTACAATTTGAATAGAATAAATACAAATATTTCTATTATGGGGGAAATATGTATTAAATTTTACCCAACTTGTAAGCAATGTCTATTGTATGTTATGATTGTCATTTACTACGTGAAGTTTCAATATAAATTTATAGATATGTCAACATTGGTTTTCTTATTAATATAATGATGCTTAGTTATGGAAAAATTAAAAATTACACTTATTTGATAAACATGGTGATAATGGGAAGGCATCATCCTTAGAGCAGTCCACAGATGCTCGTGAGGAAGAGGTTACTGATGATGCAAATTTATGTCCGTCGATCCAATCGAAGTAATAAGGAAGCTTAAAATGAAAGAAAACAAGAAGCTTAATTCTTTAGTTTTGATTGAGCCTTCGACATATGAGATAAAAGGTGAAATCATAACCTTGTTGCAACACTTTTTTCGGTATGGGGTTTGAAACTCTTTTAATTATCCCATTTATTTGTTTATGATTTAGTTATATCGTCCTTTATAAAAAAAAATATTTATTTTACAATTTTTTTTGGTGGAGTATGATCTACATGCCACAACTATGGGTCGGTCCAGTGTTGGTAGAAGCATCGATACTCCACCTGTGAGTGAGTCATATGTCATTGAGACCGGTAAAAATTCTCAACCACCCATAGCAAGATCTGCACCCCCTAAACAATGTATGTCAAGATCTACACATGATGTTGCGGATGCAGAGCATGATATGATTGCACAATTTGAAATGATATTTCTTGTATCTTCCCATCTTACTAGGACATGATCACTACTGATCACGTTTTTGGTAGATGATGACAATGTCCCTATGAAAATAGAGAAACTTCTAGGTATTTAAGAAATGTTTTAAATATTAATTACAACCTAAATGAAATTAATCTATAGTCTATGATTATTTTAAACTAATGATAATATCATTTTGCAAGAAATGATGTATTTTATAGGAATTTGTATGACATAACCTTGGAAATATTTGGCTCGACCATTCACACAAACTAGAAATCCCAAATTTCAAAGTTAAAAGACAAACTTGTTAACATGATGGTTCTCTTTTTCAGTGACGGTACCTTCAACAAATCTCGAGTTACCTCAAAAAAAGGCTTACATTTAAAATATTTGTGGGACTAATATAGGTCTCAATTGGAAAGGTCCAGATTGCATGAGTTCCCTCCATTGATTCCAGAGATGGAGTGGAGATCTCTTGTGGCAAATGCACACGAGAAGGAAATTCGAAAGCAGGGAAGACTCCACTTGGACCAGGAAGGTATGAGGCACTATTAATAATGTAATATGATGCTTTATCAAAATTTCAACATTTAATTAAGTTTTTAAATGTTTTAAATATAGGCTCCCAGATACTTTCAAAGCCACACATGCTATAATAGTCAAACATGGGCAACATCATCTTGGCTTGGGTGGTTACTCAAAACTAGCCACAAAAGTTGTAAGTATATAAAAAATAATTTGCATCCAAATTATAAATTGTTAACAATTTTAATTTAATATCAAAGAAGAAGAAAAAATCATGTTCTAATGAAAAATTGTAGGGGACACAATTCAAAAAGGCTCCCACAGAGGAATACTTAAAGCTTGCTTTCAAGTATGACAATCAATTCGTGGATGAATGAAGGACAAGGCCTGGTGTCTTCAAAGTCTTACACCACCCAACATAACACTCACGCAAATAAATGCAACAAATATCATTTACAAATAATTATTTGTACAATCTATTGGTTTGTTTTTGGCCATAAAGTAATGTGCTTGATTTTAAAAATAATGCAAGCATTGTAGATACAACACATGGGCCTACTGATGGTGGAATGCCTGATCTTGAGACTGATGTTCAACTTGATATTGGAGGTATTTCATGCGTTATAAAAAAATTGTAGTATGGAATACAATTAAAAATATTTAAATTCAAATGGTGTATTAATTATAACTTTCTTGTTTCTATACCAATGCATGTATAGGATGTGTCCAGAGAAGAGAAGGAACATATGGCTACATCTGAAAGTATTTTGCTTCCCTCCACTAATGAAGAAGGTAAAGAACACTCTACCACTCTTTTTATTAATAAAAAAATTTGTAATAATAATAAATATAAATATGAATTTAACTTTTGTTTATTATTGTAGTTGATGCTATGCCCCACTTGCAGCAGCATAATCGTAGGACTAGGTCAACAAGAAGAAATATTACAATAGAGCCCGCAAAAACTGAGGGGGGCCAAGATCAAGACATCCTCTCTAACTTCATATTAAAAGAGATAAAGAAACATGATAAAAAATGACTACACTTAATTATTTAGAGCTTGTTTTTTTAGTACCACATTTTTTACTGAGAGGTTGAATGCCTCATGCCATGTGCACATGTAACTTTAGACATCTTAATAAAAATTTGTGATTTTTACATTGAAAAAAATTAGAATGATTTTGTTTCATATTATGTAAACATATTTTTTGTGATACAAGGAGGGTGTAGAATACCATATATTTGATAAAGTCGTGGTTTAATTCAATTAACTTCGTTACAAACACCAAGAGCCTATAATTATATTCTCGTGTTAAACTAATCATTTACACAATTTGTTCCCATGATAAGTCAACCATCTACTAATTTGTATACCTATCCCACTCCACCATACACTACCACACTCATAATTTAGGTGTTAGCTACTCCTGCTTCAATTCCTAATCACAAAAATTTGTGATTATGATGACAATACAAGTACATATGTGTGTAATGTCCATGATTTGATGTATGGATTTTCATCCCCAAATTTCTCGTTAATGATTATAACCGTAAATGGGCTAGCACTGATCTATCTCATCATCTCAAAATGACCCGACAGATGAAGATTTACAATTTATTTCATCATCACTTCACATTATCTCATGAATGACCCTCTCTACAGATTATATGCATGAATTTATGAAAGGCCATCTCCTCTACCTATCCTATGATTGATTGTGACAACAAGTGAATAAAGGACAATTGACATATCGTTGTTGACAATATCCCCTACTTATAAATTTTACTTTGTTCACCCGTTCTCACAATCAATAGGCTAGGTAGAGGGGATGTTCTGCTAGAAATTCATGCATATAATCTGTAGAATGGGTCATCTATGAGACAATGTGAAGTGATGATGACAAACATGGTAACTTTTCATATGTCAAATCATTTTGAGATGGTGATAACAGACCATTGCTAGCCCATTCAAGGTTATAATCATTGATGGGAAATGTGTGGAGGACAATTCATACATCCCATCATGGACATTACACTCATGTGTACTTAAATTTTCATCATAATCACAAATTGTTGTGAATTGATAACTAATATATGTTAGAATTTTGTTAGATTAATATAGATTAGAAAATTCAACCAATATATAGATTAGTTACAATAAATATAGTATAAAATATAATTAATGCACCAGGTAAAGAAAAATCTAATGCTATTTTTATTAATGAATAATAACAAAAAATATCAATTTAACATTTCTTCTTTGTTACATCTAATGATCGACCCCTCTTGCAGCAACCTCAACAACGTCATGATTACACGACCAAGCCATCAAACATAAAGAAAAATAAAAATAAATGATTGTAATAGTTATATTATTAGAAACATCACATACTATATTATGAAAACAATTTTTTTATGATAATTTTTTTTGAGATGAAGTATTTTGTGTCTATGATTAGTGAATGAATGTTATATGTTAATGAATACTTGTTATATGTATCTTTATATACATGACGTTGTTTCATATTATGTAAACATATTTTTTATGAAAAAATTTATTGATATGAAATATTTTTGTGGATTTACGAATGAATGAATGTTTTTGTTTTTTTTTTTAGTGTCTTGCTTTCAACTATTTCCTATATAGTAGATAGATTGGGTACTAGGGAATTGAAAGTGATGTGAGGGGTGGTGGTGAGGGGCCACGAGAGATTCCACCTTCACGTGGTTGGCCCTTTTCAGTAGAGAATAAATTAGGGTTTGGATAATCTTGGACCAAAACACCCTCAATCCAACAAAGCAACAACAAAGTCAATGTTGACTTCGTTGTTGATTCATCAAGTGGAGGGAGGTTTGCTCTAAGATTAAAATACTCCAACAGTTTATTCTCGAAACCAAGAGGATTATGCAGACAAGTCTTTTTAATTTTTATTTATTCATGCAATTAAATTTAATATTTGGTAAAATTTAATTGAATTTTTCCTCATTGGTCTCATGAATATTTGTAGGACAACTAGCTTCAATTCTAATGTTGAAGTGGAGCAACTATCTGAAGCAAATATCTCAAAATTGTAATGGTTTAGGTGAGACAACAAAATTTGTTTGATATTTTTGTGGTATGCCTTGGCTGAGTAGGAGTTATATAAAGTTTTTTAAGAAATAACAAACATTTCCATAAAAAAAAGCATGTAGTATTTTCCTTTCTTTGACAAATATGTTTGTATTTGAGTGAAAGACCATAAACTTCCATTTTTCATGAATGGAATTAGGATAAACTTTTACTCTATTAATTGGGAATAAAGCACTGGTATGATTTTTATTCTATTGTATTAATTATTTATCACATTTAAATTCTCCTCCTTCCTTTCTTTTACAATTACTTTCATTCACATATCTAGATTTGAAATATTAACTAGGGTTGGAGTCATATATGCGAAAAAAAACTCATCGAAGTATTGCTCAAATTTATCCCACAAAGAACTTGGCTACCTGGTGCATGATTTAGTTTTGTGTTGCATTTGATTTCAAGAATTTTTTTATTTCAACATTGCAAATATTCCAAGACCATAGATGTTGAGAAAAACTAGGGAAAACATAATTAGGGGTTTTCTCTTGTTATATTGAAAATTATTTTGATATAATGTTATTTCATCATCATCATTAGTATTTTGGGTTCATCATCAATACAATGCCAATAAATAAGATCATAAAGCAAAGAAGAACACCAAAAATAGGCTCTAGGCCAGGGAAAAACCCCTCCAGAAGGGAAAATCCAAAAAAAATCTCTTCTTATAGAAATTCAAGGAAGACTTCCAAGACCTTTGATCAAGAAAAATCACCAAGTGATAGGCAAGCCACCCAAACAACAATTCTTCTCTCTATAACTCGATCTGTTGTTATTCTCTAGCTCCAAATATGAACAAATATATATTTCTTTCTGTACATGTGAGCTTTCCAAACAAATAATTGATGCACAAGCCAAGCAAATAGACATTCTTTCTTTCCTCCCTATCCTTCACCTCTTTCTCACTATGAATTTGCCCCAAACTTCTTGAAGAGACCAAATTACTTGTGGGACTCAAATGAGGTCCAATACCTCTCCTTTATTGACAAATCTAGGACAATATGTGAGTTAGATTCTTCAAATTGATTTCTCTGATCTTGACATTTACTTGTGAAATTATATGTTGATTATGTTAGTGTTCCTTTAATCAAATAAATTCCAACATGAAGATCACAATGACAAGAACACAAGATATATGCACACATCCAGGGAAAAACCCCTATGAAGGGGAAAACCTAGTCAACTCTTTCTCTAGTAGATTAAATCATGTTGAGACACACTTGACCCTTTGACTAAAGAAATAGACTTACTCTAACCAACAGACCAAATCCTCTACAGTTGTCTCTACAATCATGGTTCTTGGATTCTTTCGTTTCAACTTCAAAATTTCGACCCTCGTTATGCAATAGTTTTGGCCGTCCTACTTCAGAAATCTTGGCCTTACTACTTTAGAAATATCAGCCTTCCTTCTACAATAGTATCAACCCTTTCTGTAATCATCTCTACAACAAGGAACTTCGGCCTCCTTGTAATTTTTTCTGCAATTCACATTTTCAGATTCCTCTCTATAATAGTCCTATAAGATTCTCAGATTCCTCTCCAGTTCTTGGTCCTGTAATAGTTTCTCTTACTTATTGAACAAATGCTTCACTTCTATCCTTAAAATGGTAAAATAGTAGGCTATTTATACTTATTGTTCATTTTTCATTTGAGCCAACATGAACAATTTGACTTGAAGCCGACTTGTAGGCTTGTAATGAAGGCCAAATTGATTATGTTTTTTTTGGAGGATAAATTTGAAGGATGAATGGTGATCCTTTTGGAAGAAGGAACTGATTTGGTGGAGGAGATATTTAGAGACAAAAACATTTTCCTTTCTTGACCTTAAGGAGCCCAAGAAGGGTCCCTTACAAAAACGACTTTGACTTTGACTCAACAAAAATATTAGAAGCCTATAATGGAGGTTTGACCTATTGACCATTTATCCAAGAATGAAACCCATACTTTAATAAGTCAATAAAAATAATTTTATTTTCTTTCTTTTGACTCAAATACAATTATGAAGACTGTCACTAGTTACATTCTTCAACATTCCCCCTTAACTAGGGAGTTATTCACAAGTTTTACATATAGGTACAAGGATGAACTAAAAATGAAATGAGCTACATAGATAAAGAGTCATACAATTTTGTGACACTTTCAAATTAGATACTTGACCATAGTATATAACTAAGTGGGACTAAGGTGTGTTCAAAGCTTCAATCACTATAGGTACCATTAAGCTTCCACTCTAACACCAACCCAGGGATCTAGGTGTGTATCCAAGGTAAAATATCTATGACCAATGCCACCCTCCCTACTTCGGGATCTAGATATCAACACATGGGCCTACCAGATCTCCTCCCAAGCATTAGGCATTCAGACCCAGATGCTCACATCTCTCCCTATAAACTACATATATATCAATTGTCAAGAATTCTTCCAAAAATTCATATTTTATTATGGATATATCCTAAGAAAACACAAACCCAATTAGAAATAAAATTTCAATACATATATACATTAATACAAACCTTAGGGGTTTTCATTTATCCTGATGTTTCTCATATACCTTGTTGCATTTAAAAAAAAAACATTCAAATCTTCTTCCACTTTATTATCAACATCTTATGAACTCATGGAGGGTATCCAAGCCCCCCCTTAACTCAACAATATAATTTATTAGGTTCTTCTTTTCATCATGCTCACCATTAAGTCATTTTCAAGATAGGTGAACATCTTCAACATTTTGAAGATTGTGTACCTACAAATCTAGTTACCAAATACAAATATAGATGAGTATAAGATCAATAAATGGTTACCATATCAAAATTAAGAGAGTATCAATCATAAGTAGTCAAAATTTCATAGCTTAAACTTGGATAATATTTCATATCCAAATCGATATCTTATGCTAGGGTTTTTGACATAATCCCTAGTTTTCAAAATCTAATATTAGGTATTAACAACTTAATAGAAGAAGCAATTCTTTGAGTCCCAGAAACTAGACTCAACACCTACAAAATCAAATATCGTACACCTAAGATTTCAACAATATGATTTTTATAATTTCATGACAGACTGTACTAGGTTTTGTTACAAACCCTAGAACTAGCAAGTTTACATCTAGGATTTCATTCATTCTAATCTTCTACATGGATACAAACATTAAACCTTGGAAATTTTGACTAGGGTTTCAATAATTCACCAAACCCTAAAGGTTTAGGGTTTTATCACAGCTCTAAAATATTAGGGTTTTACCAAAGTTTACCAAAAAACCTAAATATTGTTAGACTTACAAACCCTAAGTAGTCTAGGGTTTCAATATTATCGACAATATTTTCTAAGCATCAACAAGTTGGATTTTTATAGTGAACCCTAAAAATTTGGGTTTCCACAAAAATGAAAAAATTATAAGAGATATGACAGAGGTTGATTCAATCTAGTGATTGATCTTCCTAACAAGAATCTTTTATGATTCAAAATCCTAAACATAAAATAGCTAGTAATACAAGGAAAAATTTAAAATAATTTTAATAAATAAGTTTTTGCAAATAGAAATACCTAGAATTGCTCCTTTTATAAACCTTGTAGGGTTTTCCCTTGGAGTTCTCCCTCTCATGAATCAAAATTTATGCCTGCAATACTTAATGACAAGTACAACAAATCAAACTATATGATACCAAAAATTGTGAAGTCAACATATCTTTACTGCTACAGAACTTGAAGTTTCCCATAACCGAATAAAGGATACAATTCCTTCTTAGACAATGTATCTCTTTCTTTTACGATCATGGAGACTTTTGTTAGGCCTACTCTTGCATGCGAATAATTCTAACTGTAGACATCCTTCCTATTTGGTTATGTGGTGTACATGTCTTAAGATATCGATTTCTTTCATCAAAACTTCTTTGTAGAGATCTTCAAGAGAGACACTTGTAGCTTTTCTTGGCTCAATGACTTGTATGGGCTTGAGTTGTGTATACATATATACCAATATTGACATTGCAACATAGCATAAAATTTACATTGTAAATTTTATCTTCTAAGGTGATTATAGCTAGATGATAGGCCTAATGAGCATTCACTCTCGGTCTCCTTTATGATAAAAAATAATGTGGGAAATATTGGTTCCTATGATTTAATCATTTTAATATACTTATGGTTATAAGTTGGTCTTATGGTGGCTAAAGTCACTTCTTATAGTCTTCAAAATAGTACTATGTGTTGGGTCAATTTACTAGGTAAACTAACACAAGTATTTAATTATCAATCCGGGTTTGTAGAACTTAGAAGCATCTCCAAAATATAAGGATTTCAACTACAGTAAATTTTAGAAGATGAGAATTTGAAGGAAATGCATATTATAGATATAAAAATTAACTAAATAATTTTTTATTCAATATGTAATAAGTAGAAGAAAATGCTCCTAACTTAGGAGAACCGGGTTGACCTTCTCTACAATACCACTTCATGAACATAAATAAAAAATAACTAATGAACAATAACTTAAGATGCATAAAATAATAATATAAGAGGCTCCTAAATAAAGAGGTCATTGTTTTCATTATTTATAAATCATTCATCATTAATGCCACTGTATGAAAACTGGAAATTCAGAAAATCACAAGGAAGACGAATTCTAGTTTCTATTCTCTGACTAGATAGAAGGAAAGTTTAACTTAAACACTGGTTTGAACCTTCATATGCAGATTAGAATTTAGATTAAGATTCATTAGTAAACATAATATATCATCACATATCTAATTAACTGATTTAAATATGAATCAAAACTAGTTTATGAAATTTCAACTAAATTAACCAGAAAGTGCACTTAGCTCGGTGTGGGGGCCCTCCACCCTTGCCTCACACACTGAAAGTACTTCTCAGCTACTGAAAATCAATCAATAATTCACCATATAGAATAGAAGAAAAGAAGATAGAATTGGTTCTTCAATTAACTCCCAAAGTTCAGAAATATCAAAGTGAAATCATACAAATTCTACCTATTCATGCCTTCAATGTTTTTGGCTTAAATAGAAAAATATGAAACGAACTTGACTAAAATGTCTCTAACAGTAATGTCTATCCTTGTCCCATCTATCTTGGTCAAGATCATCCATCCAATCACTCAAAATATGGAAAATCCCATAAAATACTAAATTTGGCCTCTTTCCTAGGGATTTCTTGAATGACAAGTCTTGTTTGACTAGCTTTGACCGGGCCTGTTTTAGCTCGGTTTGACCGAACCAATAGGTACACGTCCATACTTAGTTCCCAATATTTCTAAATATGTGCTCAGCTCGTACCCAGGTGTCCTGCAAGTATGAATTTCAATGAAGCCATTATGGGAATTTTTAGTCCTATCCAAAAATGCACTTAAAACCCATTTTTTACAAAAATTTCTAAAAGTTGAAAAGCATAATTTATTTCCCTGAATATGAATAATAAGGTCAAAATAGGTCATATGTGGATGGTATAAAGTGGAGAGTGATGGGAATTAGGTGGATAAAAAATTAATAAGCAAAATTTGATAAAAAAACAAGGGCCAACACTGTGTATGTAAATGACAAGAACAAAGGGTCTTTACCACCAAATTTGATGTGACATATTACTGTAATATCATCAAAATACTTTCTCCAAGATGATGACGTGAATGAGAGTGATAAATCAGCTTAGAAGTATTCACCTTGAGTTTCTTTTATGCACACAATGAGTTTTGGTCCTCTTGAAACAATACAAAACTTGAATTTCTAAAACAATGCATAATTCAGATCTTTTGTAGTGATTTCAGAGCATGTCAATTGTGCTTAGAACTACGATATATAGTCCAAAAATTTTGGTCTAGAGAGATCTTATTTTCCACCTATTCAGATTCTTCTAATGGAGATTATACTAGGACATTTTTTGTTCTCCCTTAGGTTACCAAATTATCCTTTCAGTCCTCTATAATGGAAAATATCTTTGTTATTTGTGCTAGTGTATTTGCCCAGAATAATTGAGCCTTTCACCTATATAATATTATTTCCCCATCCAAAAAAAATCCCATGGAGGTCTCATCTATATGTAAAATATATAAGTCTAGCAATCTAACCCCTCACAAAAAGTTATATTTCTAATTTCCTAAAATTAGCCATTATTAACCAGCTATGTATTCAACTCACATATTTTACAAAGTGGGACTACTTCACTTGGTGTCCCATTACATTATTGTTCAACGTTGTCACTGTCAATGTCACAGTCAAACGAGTTAAGTTAAAGCAAGTAACTCATCATAGTACTTGTCATGGTAAGGCATCAATGTTAGGTCTATCAATTCATATTTTCATAGCTCAATATTCTATATTACAACATAGTCCAAAGGTATTGTAGATTCATGCAATATGGTTGTCACATTAACACAAGACCATGTCAATGTACCACTGTCCAAGAAGTTGTCATGTATGCATATATATACTCATAAACTACTTTTACAACTCATAAGGTCACTATGTTAAGTTGGCAATTATCTTCAAGTCATTGTTTCTATGTCAAGTTTAATATATCAAGGCCAAACACAATTTATATTGAGGTCATATGTATTTGGTATAGAAGCCATGATTATGAGAGAAGACATACCATACGAATTGTATAAATAATCGATGCCAAGACTATATGAAAAATTCCATCACAAAGCCAAAACAAACTTTATATTGAGGTCATATGGAACTCTATAAATAATTGATGCCAAGATTGTATGCAAACTTCCATCATATAGGCAAACAAACTTTATATTGAGGTCATATGTATTTGGTATAGAATCCATAATTCTCAGAGAAGACATACCATATGAACTGTATAAATAATCGATGCCAAGGCTGTATTATATTTTTCTTTTTAAAACACATATCTTCGTTGAATATTCAATGAAACAAACTATCTTTTTTAAACACACACATCCATCGAATATTTGACATCACAGGTTGACCATCGAATATTCGACTTCTATCGTTCGGAGTACTCATCGGTTAATCAACTCCAAAATCAACAGACACAAGTTTTGGTTGTTTAACACTCTCATCGGACAGAACTCTCGCCTATCACATATCTGACGTGTCACTGTCGGCCTATGAGTGTTAGAGCGATAGAAATCTTGTTGCATAATTTACCTATAACTTCGATTACTCAATGCCTAAAAATTGGTTTTTCCCATTGGACAAAAAAACCTATGTGTCAAATATATGACTGTTGATTGGTGCAAGACCTATCGGGTATTCGTCGTTTGGTCCGTCGGATATCCGAAGATTTGTAACGTCATAATACCAAATTCTAAACATCGGTTTTCTAATGACCATTTCGGCCTTTTTCTGTGATGGATAATCAACATTTGTACTATCGAATATCCGACATTTACTAAATTGTCGACTATTCGATAGAATTATAGCGATGATTTGATGAGCACCAATGTCTCGGATAACTGATGCCAATGTCTCATATATGACTAATAGCCGTTAGATTTTGGGCCCATTTGTACTAGTGTTAGGACCTTGGTTACCACCTAGGTTTCCACCACCCATATCAGTGCTTGACATGGTGGTGATGTGGGGTTGGGAAGATGCATAATCAAAGGAAGAAATATAGTCGATATGCAGACTCAATGGAGGACTAGGAGGATGGATCCTAACTCGACATGCAGGAGTAAGAGGATGTCCTAAAATAAATTAGGGGCGACTGACACAAAGTCTCCACGAAAAATTCTGAGGGGTTGAAATGGTGTCAAGACAAAGATAACTCAAGAGGCTAAAGGGTGATGATAGGAGAAAAGAATAACAAACAACAAGAAAGAAACTAGTGGAGTGGTTCCAAGTGTAAACTAACTATTATGGTATGCTACTCTAATTCGAGTAAACACGTCATATCAAAGAAAAAATGACTTCTACCCTAAAGGTGATCTAAATTCTCAAACAAATCTTAGTTCTACTGTTTTATATGGCCTTTCAAGGGACTTCTTACTCGAAGGAATTTGATCCCTGCACGTAGAGTTGTCTAAAGAAAGGTGGGGTAGAGGACCAACTTTTTTTCCCACAGCTAGTCTCGTAGGGTGTTTTCCTAAGATTTTCCACTAAGGTTACCTTCATCCCATGGGGGTGGTTGAGTCTTGAGATTCTTGGTGATCAACCATGGTACATAATTCCCTACCACGAGTTGGGTAGCCTCAAGGAGAACCACTCATATTGTGACCTAGCCTAACCCCCTCTAAATCGGGTTTCCGATGCACTCTATTTTTGGACTATGGGATGGTGAAGGATTTTAAGCTCCCTAAAATGTAAATGGTCCATGTATCAATGTAAGCGATAAATGGGTGTTATTGGAAGCCTATCTCACTGGTCCTACACCTAACTACACAGTTTTTTTTCTGCCCTGGTGCCCAAGTGGACTTAATATATGTGATTTAAGTTATTATTACGGTCGAGTGTTTCAAGTCTTAGCTTGGCGGTTGCAACCAAGATCATTTTCGCTTAGGGTGTTCGTGTGTGAAAAAATTGTCAAGTGGATGAGTTAATTAAGCACGGTTTGATGATGCAAATGTTGCTGAAAATAAAGTGCATAAACTGTAAATAGTACTAAAAACGAACAATAAAATAAACATCAAACTCAAGCAAACGAACCCCCACCCAAAACAGAAATCAAGAAACAATAAAAATCATGGAAAACAAGCATCTCAAAGACACAAAAATGGACAAAAGATTGATTGTCTAAGGGACTATGATATAAAGGAAAATTTTAGTTGAAAGCGGTGCAGAAAACCAACAGAAAACAAAGGTGAAAATGCTAGGAAAAAGCAGGTTATAAGCTGCAAAAACAAGGATGCACAAGGGGATCCTAAAGATGGAAGAAAACACAAGATTATAAAGGGAATACATTTTTTTTTAAAAATATCTAAATGACTGCAAAACATTGGGAAAAGCACAGAAAAACAGTGGTTGAAAATGTTGCACACTAGACTCCTCAACTCATAAATTATCTCCTAAATGATAGAGGTGTACTCTAAACCCTATGGGTTTTTTCCTTCCTCAATGAGAAAAGTAGTAAGTGGATCCATGTTTAGAGGTGGCTTGGGAAAGAATAGAAACCCTCCCCGACACACATGTAACAGTCTCGGAAAAAAAATGGACAAACTGAAAAACAAAACCTGGAAAAGTGAAATACACAAGTTTTGACCTAGAAAGTTCATCCATGAACATATTTTGGGATTAAAAGTACACTGGGGAGCACACAAAATAGGTCATTTTTTTTCTATTCTTGCTTCCTCCACTCGACATATCTAACACAGATTGTGTCGTCTCCTGCTCGGTTGGTAACTGTGACCTATAGAAAGATGTGAAACCCCAACAAAAACAAATAATTTTCCAAAAAATAGAAGAAAACTAAAAATATAAATTGAGAGGAATAATTTTTTTGTAAAAACACTGGAAAATAGGTAAAACAAAAGTCACCAAGGTTTGGAATCACTACACTGGTGGAGTTGCCATTTGTTGATGACTAAAGTGCTAAAGACCCAGTGGAGTTGCCATTTGTTAGTGTAAAGTTTATCTACAAGTGAACGAAAATCCATTACTTAATTTATAGGTGACTTATAACCCTAACAAGAAAATATGGTTGTATCTATGCTTTATATCTACAAAAAAATGTCAGAAAAATCCCTGCAACAAAAGATAATATGCAAATAGAAATACATAACAACAGAAATAAAAGTGTAGAAACCCAATGAATAATATGAATAAGTAGTTGTATTAATCAAAATGATACACATGGTGAGGAGAAATTATAAATTTGGGCCTATAGATCCCTCTTTGTGGGATGGGTCCTTCTTGACCTTGTGCTTCAACAACGTGCTTCTCTCTCTCAATATGTGGTATGTAATGGGCAGAAAAAAAAATTAAAGATGCTTGAACTCAAGTGGGAGCTCAAATGCTATGAGACAATAGTGGGGACGATGAGAATGGTCATGGTGAAGAATGGAGAGAAAAAATTATCTTTATAAAAAAATATTGGAATAGATTGAGAATTAGAAAAAATAAAATATTATTGACTAAATCAACATCTAGCTATTGTGGATATTTTATTATATTTTTTGATAGGGAAAAGATATTCAAAATGGTCAAATATCTTTATTGAAAAGTGGTTGAAGTAATTAACAAATAAAAATGATTTATTAATAACTTTGTGAGAATTAAGAAAAAAAATGGATTTGAAATCATTATTAAATAATGATTTAACAGTTATCTCAAAAGGAAAATAGGGAATAAATAAGGAATAATAAACAAATAATGGTTTATTTAATTATTCCAAGGTGATTAAGTCAAAAGTGATAAGAAATGATTATCATATAATGATTTAATAATTTTTTCTAGAGAATATCAAATAAATAATGATTTATGTAATTATTCTTATGGGGTTTTTTGGATTTTAATGAGAAATGATCTAGAAAAATGGTTTACTAAATTATTTCCCGTGGTGAAAGTGGGTTTTACCATGGTAAAAATAATCCTACATGGTGTATTTCAATCCACCTAGTAAAGAATCGATAGGTGAACATTTTTTGGGTGATAACATAAAGCACCTAAATTCACTCATTATATTGTGTCACATTTCAATATTGGATTAACTGAAGACTTATTTCAGTGGCAATGTAGATGGAGTAGTATAATTTGCAGACAAATCAAAACTCAAGCCATCCGGACTTGGCACTATCATGCTCAAACTTCATGGTCTCCATGAATTTCTCTACCTTCCAGATTTATGGAGAAATATGTTGTCCTTGGTTCATATCTGCCAGCAAAGACACTCCATTCACATGTTTTATGGAAAAGTTAAGGTGAGAAAAACATCAAAAAACTCACTTGTCATGACAGGAATATAATAAGAATCAATTTTGACACTGTAAGGAACCTCTTCTTGCCCACAAAACTATGCATATAGTTCCCAATACGATGAAGGTACATTACCATCCAGTCTCTTATGGCATGCTAGATTTGGACATCTGAGCTATGACAATCTTCGTTTATTAAAGATAATGATGTTACTTGTTTTCCAACCATTCCTAGGAAACTAAAGCAATGTGATGTTTGTATCTTAGGAAAACAAAGCAAGCAATCATTTGATGATTCTCTTTCTAGAGCACTTAGAAAGATTAAAATAATTAATTTTGACTTGTGTGGCCCTATGCTTAATCCTTTTCAAATGGAAATAAATACATTATGACTTGTATTGATGACTACACCATAATGTGTTGGGTATATCTGTTGAAGAAAAAATTTGAATCTTTTGAAACTTTCATGCATGGATTGAAAACAATACACAATATCATATTGGCTCTATTCATACTAATAATGGAAAATAATATACTTCAAATTAATTTTAAAATTAACTTTTCCAACATGGGATTCAACATCAAACAACAATGCTTTATAATCCTCAACATACTGATGTAGCTAAAATAACGAACTGGACAATCTTAAATATGATTTGTCCAATGATGTTTTTCAAAAATGTAAATTTGATGTTCTGGGTTGATGTAGTTCTATGTGCAATTTATATAAAAAACAGAGCTCCATCTCATACTCTCAAAGATAAGACTCCTTATGAAATGTGGTATTGCCACATTCCTTCGGTGAGGCATCTCAGGGATTTTGGTTTCACTTTCTATGCTTTGATTCATAAGAAATAGAGAAACAAATTTGGTGCAAGGATTCGAAAGTGTATCTTCTTGGAGTATTTGAATACCTCCAAATCATATCATCTCTATGATTAAGTAAATAATAAGTTTATACTATCTAGAGATGTGTTTTTTCTTGAATCTTCCAAGACTGATAATGTTGTTAAGCAGCATCTTGATCGCTTGGACATATTTAAGAATGCAAAATATTTTCAGGAATTTGATAATGAGATTCCACATCGTGAAGGGGGGGATCCCTATCCTGGATCAATATGTGGAATCTCCTTATGAAGCACTCTCTCCCCCGCATGAAGCTCCATACACTAATCAAGAAGACACTTTTAGTAATGTGATTAAGAGAATTGGAAGGCTAAATCTTGATTCAATCCCATCTCAGTCAACTGAACAACCTAGCCCATCTTAGAAAGGTCCTCCAAAATGGCTCACTAAGACACTTGAAAGTGTTCATCTTGATGAGGTTGGAAAGACAAGAACGAGAAGTTCTATTAGACATAATGGAGGTGATGTAGATGATTCTGATTCAATTGTAGATATGGATGTTTCTTATGATTGTGAATGAAATTTTTCTACTGATTTCGAACCAACTTCCTTTAAATAAGTTGCTTCTCATGATGAATGGAAAGAAACAATGTAGAATGAGTATGATGCTCTAATAAACAATGGAACCTGGAAGTTGGCAGACCCTCCATTTGGAACCAAACCGATTAGATGCAAGTAGGTCTTCAAGAAAAATTATAAAAAATATGTCTCACTTGAAAAGAAAAAAATAAAGGCACATGCAAAAATGTTTTGCACATAAATAAGTGGTTGATTATGAGGATACTTTTTCCCCCATGGAAAAATGGGCTACCATCCAGACTCTCTTTGCCTTGGAAGCTCAGAATGGATGGAAAATCCATCAAATGGATGTAAAAAATACCTTCTTGAATGGAGATCCGAAAGAAAATGTTTTTATGTATAAACTAGAAGGATTTATTGTGAAGGGACAAGATCACAAAGTATGCAATATTATCAAATCCTTGTATGGCCTCAAGCAAGCACTATGAGCTTGGTTTGATAAATTGACTGAGCATCTTCCAAAACTAAATATCAACACTACGATCTTGATGATGCAACTTTACTTGTCAAGAAAGTTGGAAAAAAAATTGTCTATCTTGTGGTGTATGTAGATGATCTACTAATGACATGGAACAATGGAAATTATATTGCATCCATAAATAAAGAATTGAGGAAAGGTTTTGAGATGGAACATTTGGGAAATGTTCACTACTACCTGGGTATTGAATTAACCCAACATCAGAAGTTTATATTCCTTACTAAAAAAATTACATTGGATATTTGTTGAACAAATTTGGCATGGTTGAATGCAATCCTTTGTCCACTCCAATGGAACAAAATTTAAAGCTCACATCCAAGGAAGGAAATGAATTTTAGGATGCAACTAAGTACAGACAACTCGTAGGAATTCTTAACTACCTCACTAATACCATATCATAAATTTCATTTGTTGTTGCAATCCTCTCCATGTTTATGCAAAATCCTTGTGAGGTTCATTGGTTTGTTGTGAAAAGAGTTATAAGGTACTTGAAGGGAACTCAAGGCTTTGGACTCAAATACACACAAGTGGATGAGTTAAGCTTGATTGGATACTTTAATTCAAACTTTGATGGAGATAAAGAAAATTGAGTCTCTACTTTAGGTTATGTTATGAGTCTTGGATTAGGAGTTGTCTCCTAGAGGTCATGAAAATAATTAGTTCCAATAGATTCCACAACAAAAGCAACTAAGGAGATTGTGTGGGTCGTGAATTTTTTTGAAGATTTGTTAGAGAAACAAGTACATTCTACTCCTCTTTTAATTGGAAATACTTCTGCAATAAAATTGTCCAAGAATCCAAATTTCCATGATCAAACCAATCATATCAATACAAAGTATCATTGGATTCGACAACATGTTGAGGCCAAGACTATTAACCTACATCATTGTTCCACAAATGAGCAGATTGCAGACATATCCACCAAAGCACTTGGAAGAGAAAATTTTGAAAATTTCAAAATGATGTTTGGACTTATCAACGCCCTTTTAGATTAAGGGGGGGAATGTTGACACCTAATCCTCTGGGATTGGAAAAATATTGTAAATTTGAAAATAAGAAGATGAAGAGACATTGGAATATGAATTCCAAGGGTCTCTCTCTCCAATGTATATATTAATGCCTATTCTTAATAGAAATAACACAAATTCGTGAAGTTGCTAGTACCTAACTTGACACTTTAAAAGTGGAAAATTGGAGGAACTAGAGTCATAGGACCATTTTTACCAGTGGTTCCCAATTAGGTGATTTGGGGTCTGAAACCCTAAGAAATTTGAGGCATTAAATTGTGTTTTTTGGGTGTAAAACTTTACTGCTTAAGAGAGGTACCCCATAACACTATTCTACACAATATACATTTCCAAAGGCACGCAAAATACCTCAAACAGAGTCTGTATGAAAAAATTATGCCACCCAAAAGTTGACCTTCCTATTTTGACCATCATGATTCAAGAGGATGCCACATCAACCCCCATTATTCATGGAAAATGGGATAGCCACGTGATCATGATGAAGAATATTTTAGAAGATTTAATATTGTAACTCTAGTTAAGAGTTGTAAGATTTAAACTTATCCACCAATAGGGTTTAGAGTTGTGTTATAACTGAACCACTAGGATGATAAGATGATCCATTCTATTCAAGTATGTTTTATTCCATAAATTAGTAGAGTAGCTGAATGGGTAGAGAGAGAGAAAATATAGAGGGTTTTTGCATTGTAGCATTTATGGGCATACATCTCACTCGTTTCTACTTGCATCCATTTACATTTAAAGAAAGATAGAATCAACCTCACCTTCCAAATAGATTTTCTTCAGTAAGGATTAGTTAAATCATATCTTGTGTTAACTTTGTTTTGTGAGATTTATTTCATTGTTCTCTAAATACCATAACACAAGACAAGCATGAATTAACTATTCTAATATGAAACTTGAATTCATTAAGCTTTTAAATGTCGAAAGAGCATTAGTAAGTCCAAATGGAATAACCAAAAAATCATAATGAAATTAATGAGTTATAAAGGTTGTTTTGGGAATATTTTCTTGTCTCATTTTGGTTTGATGATATCTTGAACAAATATCCAACATAGTAAAGAAAACTACTCCATCCAATTCATCTAACAATTCATCCATGATAGGGCTAGGAAACCTATACTTGATGGTCATTTTGTTGAGTTTTCTATCATTTGGACAAATAGACCAATAACCATCCTCTTTTGCAACCATGACCACTAGTGACAACATCAACCATTTTTTTCGTAATGATCACCACTAGTGAAGAGAAAGCACTTTGGTTAGGTTAAATGATGTCCACTTCTAACATTTCTTGAAGCATATGTTCTATCTTACTCTTCTATGCATATGGATACTTGTAAGGCCTAATGCTCGATGGAAAAATTCCTGGTTGCAAATGAATAGCATGGTCATCATCTTGGAAAAGTGCAAGTCATCTCTTAGGCATCCCTCCAAATACCTTGGAATGATTTTTGATCACTTTTTGGAGAACCATAAAGTAGAGGATATGGGAATTTGAACATCTAGTGAGAAAAATTATGCAATTACACCATGGTGTATCTTTTTGAGTAATTTTATCATGTTGTTAGAGCTTATCATTTTAGAGGGTTTCCTTTGGATACCTCTAAGTTCAATTTGTTTTCCTTCTCAAGGAAATCTCAAGAAAATATCTTGAAATTGAGGACAACTATTCCTAATTATTGTAACAATTGGAACCCTAATAAAACATCAACATCTTCCATTTTGATCCACCACATTGAACTTAATACTATGAAATGTCCTTGAACAATTTATGGTACCTCCATCTTACTTGAAACTCTAATCCTAGAAATGTAAAGCAATTGATAATTTTTGCTAATTTATAGGTTATGGGTACTACGTGAATCAATCAATGTTGCTACCTTTATATTTTTGATAGTCCCTTGTATCTTGAAGTTTTGTGGAGAATTGATGTCAACCAATGCATAACAAGATATCATTGGAGTAATCTCTTCTAGCTCTGGATCTTGTAATGATTCCAATTATTGATTTTCTTCCTCTTCATAGTATATGTAGAATAATTTCTTCTCACCACATTTATGGCTCTTACTGTACTTTCTATCACAATTAAAACATAGTCGTTTTACTCTTTTTCATCCATTATTTAAAGTGTCAACCTTGTTGGTCTAGTTACATTACGAAAGGGAGCATGGTGCTCTCTATAGTTGTTAGTGACCATTCTTCTAGTAGCCATAATTTTACTTTAGACTTTCCTTGCTAGGTTGAAAGCTTTCTCTAAATATTTAGGTTGAAAGAGACACACTTCACGTTGGATGTTTTCCTTTAAAATTCCCATAAAGAGATCTAATAGTTTATCCTCTAGAATGCCATTTACCATAAGACTCATTTTTTAAAATTGTTGAATGTGCTCCACAAGACCATTTTTTCCAGATATTTATAGATTGGCTAAAGAATATATTTCTCCTAATATCCATATAGTGTGCTATCAATTCATCCGTAAAAATGGACCAAGAGACAATCGAATCTTTTTTTTTAACAAAGCCATTGATTCCATATAAATTGATTATTTTCCAAATGCAAGTATACAATAGTTATCTTTTGAAGATTGATACTTGGTATAAATCAAACTATTCCATATGGAATATCCATGTTATGATCTTGACCATCAAACTTCCTCATTATATCGATCTCCAGAATGAAGTAGTACCTTGGTGTCGACTTAAAGCCTTATGATGTGGATCTTAAAGTGATGAATGATCAAGATTTATAGAATCAATATTCATGTTCTCCAAAGGTGATAAAATACTTCCCATAAATGAATGAGTCTCAACATCATTCTTCTCATTATTTTCATGATCTTTTTACATCTTCATATCCATTTTAGGAAGATTCTATAAGAGAATGGTTTGTATGGAATTCATGGATTTTTGTATTTTTGCATTTCTTCCTTATTTTAATCTATCTTCTTTCCCATTTTGTACATGGATTTTTGTATTTCTTCTTTGTTTTCATCCATCCTATTTTCCATTTCATCCATCATTTCCCTTTTAAGGTATTCTCGAGAACATGATAAAACAATTTGTTTCAACATGCTATCATTCATTTCATAAAACATGTGTAAAGATAATTATCGAACATGTTAAATACAGAGTATGCCCTCAAATCAATTTGTTGGATAAAACAACCAAATCATCGAGCATGTAAAACACAAATAATGTCTCAAATAATTTTGTTAGACAAAATTTACAAACTTAGACCCTCATTCTAACATTTTTTATGTCAACCATGATTTGAGAAAATCATTGCTGTTGAAGGATAGTGACCAAATTTGTTGAAATTGCAAAAACATTAAAACTACTATGACTAGATATGGCCTCAAATAGTGAGGCTCTGCGACCAATTGAAAAGGGTCAGATTGGAGAAAGATGAGAAAATATAAATATTTCCTAAAATGGCAAGTTAAAACAATGGAAAATTATTCATGAAATATAATATTTTCATTGATTCTAGGCATACAAATATATCTGATCAAAAGAAGAGAAACCATACATTTGTAAAACTGGATGGGCTGCGATAGGTAAAGGTCTCTCTTAAATGGTACCTTATATTATGAGCAAATGGAATCTTTGATGTTGTTACAAATTATAAGTGCTACTTGGATGGGAATTGCATTTCATCTAAAAATGAATTCTACTTTAAATAAGAAAGCTACTAAACATACAAGACATAAGAAAAACAAAACTCATGGTTATAACACATGGTAAGTTCTTAACCATGAGGTGCTCATCCATTATTCAATGTGAACAATATAACTTCAGCATCGCATCCTTTTCATTGATTGATCAAGCACACATTTCATGTAAACTACCATAACTCTATATTATGTGGTTGCAATTTAAGTGCAAGCATGCATTATAAAAGTTTCAAAAAGTTCTAGGTAAGACACCACAATACAAATTTGTATGAGAGAGAAGGTAGCACTTGTGACTCTTAAGTTATGAAAACCTTGCATTAGTTAATTCTTGATGCTTTTATTCATTGTCCCTATTCACCCATTCTAATGCATCATATCAAGTTTGTGAAAAAAAGGGAAAAAATGTCACTCATTAAAGATATTATTGATGCTTATCAAATAGGCAATAGAAAAGTTTGTGAAAGAGATTGAGCTCTAAAATATTTAGGTTTGACAACTTTCTTTATTAGAACATCATTGGTAGTAAGTTACGCTTGAAGCTCAAAATACATGCCACAAAATGTCTCTTAAGAAAGGAGAGGAATCTCAAGGAATATTTTAGGTATCTATATTTATGTTAAAATGCAGAAACCTTGATGTATCTTACTCATTCTTAAAGTGTCAACTATAAAAATTTCGGCAATGTGTTTATTAAAATATTCATTTTTTTAGGATTTTATACTATTTCTAGAAAATTTTGGCTATGTTTATTGTAAAACAATTTTATCCTATATAATTTAGGGGAATCATTTTAAAAAAATGAAATTAGCAAAAAAGATTGGGAACAAAAATATCGAAAATTAATTTAAGGGTGAAATTTAGCTCCTAATGTTTTTCCTAGAGAAGACTATTAAACACAATATTATATCTCAACCTTCAAATAAAGTTTATTAAACCCAATATTACATCTCCACTTTCAAATAAAGTTTATCAAACACAATATTACGTCTCAGCCTTCAAAGAAAGTTTAATAAACACAATATTACATCTCAACCTTCAAATAAAGTATAGGCAAAGTAATCTAATGCAATGTCAAACTCCTTAAAAATGTGAAGGAGCAATTATTAGTCCCCTAACAAGGTATCATTCCATAGATAATATTTGTATAGGATATGGTTTCATTCGGTTAAATAAGATCCCAACAAGCTTTAGCACATTTACAATTACAAAAAAAACGTTAGATTGTGTCCATGCTCTCATTGTGTGGAGCAAATTCATCTATGAAGCTACATTTAATAAGTCTAGATTTCAAAACTAGCCCCTAATAAACCACCATCTAAGCAAAAACCTTTAACAAATAAGAGACCTTGTGCTCCAAAACTATAGTCAAAAGCATAATCAATTTCTTTTTCACAACTTTGATGCACCATCCCAAGTTAAGAATCTCACTAAAAATATATCTTGTATGAAACATCTGATATGCATAACATGACTTGCAAATCCAAATAGCTATGTTCTAACACCACACGAAAGCAAATCCCTCCAAATGGAACCAACGGTATTATTTAATTTGTAAGAATTTGTTGTGGGGATGAGTTCTTGTATGGTAAAACAATATCATCTTACTAAACACTATTGTTGATAAAGCAAGGACTTCTAGTATCTCATTCTATTTCCCACAGGCCACCTTGCATAATAGGCCTCTTCGTTGATAATATCTTAGGTTAGAATCTCTCCACGTGAGAGAAATACTCTAGAGCTTCCAATACCAAATGATTTGACTAACTAGAATATCCCAAAGCTTGTCATGAAATATGGGATACCTTTTTCCAATCAACTAACATGCTTTATATTAGTAACTCTAGCCCTAAGAAGCCTCTTCCATGATTCATAACAAAAAATACTACAAAGAACCCATTTGGTAGACAATATAATCATGAAGACCAATGTCATTCAACCTCAATCCCCCACCATCCTATTTGAGCATTGTGTAGATCTACAACAACATAGTTAGAAGACCCCTTTTACCACTAAACATAGGCCAAACATAATTTATTTGCAATATTCCTGATTTTCCAAATGGCTCACTAGAAGGCAATCCATTGGATGTATACTAAACACGACTTGCCTATGGAATCTCACTGGCCATGTTGAGCTTACCAACAAGTGGTGGAGCTTGAAAATAGAAACTCAAGAACTTACAATGTAATTATGGAGGCATTGGTCCCACATATCAATGAGAGGAATATTAATACCAAAAAGAACTCCCATATATCTAACAATATATCCATCAATGACCAACTTCCAAAGACAATTCAACAAAGTAGGAACTACATCAATTTCGATAACCCAAAAATTAGACTTGTGATCACTAATAATTGTCCTTACATGAGTATATCAAGGTAATCCTTGGCAAAACCAAGTATAGGGAAAACTAGATCAAGACAAGGTCAACAAAATAATTGTTTGATACTTCCTCACATGGTTGTTAATCCTTGTCACTCGCCCCCACCAACTATGAACATCAAGGAGACCATTGTTAGGCGTAACAACAACTAGAATATAATTCTAATGGGCTAAACAACAACCCTGTCTAATTTTGTTACGCAATACAATTTTCATTCAATGTACACCATTTATTGACACAAACATTGAGGCATTAGAAAACGACATCTTAACCATAGCCACTAATGGGAATCCAAAATCCAACAAGGGAGCATATCAAGAATAAAAAGACCAATGAACTTTGTCATGTGTTGTTAAAATCAGTCTTAGATAATAAAACCTACTCTTGCTTCATTCTTAGATAATAAAACCTACTCTTGCTTCATTTCCTTAGCCTTTTTTGCACTTATGCCATTGGGACAATATTCGAAATAAATCATCTCTACAAGAATCATGGATGGTCTAATCAGATGATCCAAGATGCAAATTTTTAAATCCACATAACCAACATCTTAGCCTAGAGGTTGTAGGCACATTTATGGTGTAATTGGTCTCCAAAAATGAGTGGAATCTCTATGTTTGGGAACCAATTTAAACAAACACTAATCTTGTGATTTCTCCCAATCTTCTAGTGTGAAACACTTCATGAGCCATATGAAACATGTACATCCCAAAAATGGACCAATTTATTTTAAAATGTTCACATGGGAAGCCATCCATTTCAAGATATTTCCCAGTTTTCATTGAATAAAGGGTTTAGAGAAGCTCTTCCTCTATCACATCAGCCCTCAACATATCCCTCTCAATACTCTGAACATTAAAAGGAGCGACCATCTAGGAAGCCAACCTAGCAGCAAGCTACATGCTCTGTAACAATGTACACAACAAAGATATTCTAAGAATGTGCACCAATCACGTATTCATGTCAGCAAAGCCTTTGAATAGAGCATCCACTAGGTATTTCAAATTCAATATTCACTCTGGCACATTATCTCTCTTCAGAAAAAATCAATGTGATATTTGGAAGGTTTATCTCCTTCAATTACCCATTGCACCATGGGGCTAATCTTGAATCCCTGACCAAATACTCCTATAAACTAGTGTTCCTCCTTTATTGCGATTTCTTGAAGGTTGGTATCATGAATGTCTTCTACCAAGAGAGTACGCAATTGGTAATATTGCCCAAGTTTGCTTTTTTCTTTGTCACCTAGACTTAGTAACCATTCTATGCAAGCTACAAAGAAACTTTACCATATGCTTGATCACTACCTCCCACTACAAAATCTAGTTGTACCCCCCCATTGGCCTGGGAACCATGTTCCACCAGTTAGCAACAAGCTGCTGACAATTTTCATATTCAAATCCACAACAATAAGTTTAAAAGGAAAGAAGTATGGAAATCAACACCCTCCCCTAAAGACATAAGAGTGATTGTATCTAGCTAAATTACATACATGTATTCTACTGTCGTATATGCATGTTCTTATCCCTCACTAAGCAAATACTTGTGTTGGGTTTCCAATACGTCCATTCCCCTTCGGTCTTCCTTCACCTCAGTGTTTCGCCCTCAACTCCAACACTATATTACAACCTACTCTAGGTTAAAATGAACAAATTTAGCAGCAAATTCCGATGGTGGGATTAAACCCCAGGAACACCACCACATCCTACCTTCAAGCCAGTTGAAAATGGGTAGATCACATTCTCTGAAATGTCATACCCATTAACCATTCATGACCTAATCATTGATTGCAATGAAATTCTCATGATGAAGATATTCTTCTCACTGAATCAAGCAATGAGGAAATGCAGCACCCAACCCCCTACTTTTGAGGAGTTGCTTGAAAATGGGATGGATTATACTGGCAAAGCCATGGATACACCATAGTCCATGTATGTGGACATGGTAGACGATATGATTCTAGTGAAGAGGTGTCAATTTTACACTTGTGATCAGAGAGTTGGGTGTAATACAATGGAAATTAACATTAACCTGAGAATCCAGTTATGCACACCAAGCCTTGTATATACCATCAGTAATATGTCCTCACATTGCAGTTGCCTATATCAACAAAAAATATTGATGTCCTTAGTAATAGTGATGTTTTTTCACCTAACCACTGTAACCACTCAGTTGCCTTGTAATGACTAGAAAATAAGAAAACACAGCATGCAAACATGCTCCAAGCAAGCAATCAATATAGAACATTCCCTCGATTTGCATTTCATTCCATTAATTCTTGGGATCAGTTCTACAGTTTTTACCTCAAGTCTTCATAAATAATTCTAGTGGCTTAACGACCTCATTTGATGCCACTGACTTGTATGCAATATGCACAGTGACAACATGAAATCAACCATAAATACCAAATATCATCCACTAAATAAAACACATTGGTACAACACTGAAAAAACATGGATTTGATCAAATGGTTTTACCTATTATCGACCAAATAGCTCAAGAACAACTAAGTGGTTCTACAACATTTGATACAAGGAGAAACTGCAAATTGCTTGAACAGAAGAATGCATCAATGAGTTGTTGAGATCACTTTTAAAACTGAATTACCAAGACTATCAATGCGAAGCCAAGCCAGCTCTGAGTCCCTGTAACCAAACTAAGAAGATATGCAGTCTCTTCATATCCAGCATGTGCATCCCTCACCTCTAAAGCAACCCAAACTATTTCTAATATTATTTGGCATGCATCTTTAGCAACGGTATCCACTGCTTACAATTTTGGTGCACTCATTGCAAATTTGAATATCCTTGGTCAAACTGGCCCATTAAATGAAACTTGTCGTCCCATTCAAAACAATGTTTTAAAAAACGGAATCGGTCAGCTACCAGGCCGAGGTAATGACTCGGTAATGACTCTGAATCGGTAATGACTCGGTCGACTCGGTTTCAATGACTCGGTTTTTGTAAAAATACATTAAATATTAATTTTTTTATACAAAAACATAAATTTAAAGATTTTTATTCATGTTTCCAAACACAAGGCATTACAATATAGATAAGTCACAAAAGACAACATATGATCAAAGTAGGCTCATGAATATATCCATTATATCAAAATTGCACCTAGTGCACTGTCCAATACGGGATGATGATATAGAGATCAAAACAAAAAACATAACCAATGTCACAGGTGACTCCTTTCGACAAGACATCAACCCTCTAGAAGGCCTGTGGTAATTCAAAGCATATAAAGAACCGTGGATTAAACCTACAGTGTTAAGTTCTGTGACTTGATTGAAGAGGGTTTCATTGTGTTTTTCTTCAAATAAGAAAGCATTTGCAATTGAGCCACAATAGCCTTCAGACTGAGTTATTAAGTTCCCTATCTACGTTGAGAATTTAACGTGGATCAATTCACGACATCTTTGTACATTACTTTGAAGGCTTGATTCTAAGTATAAACAAGGTATTTATGCCCCTCGTTTGAAGCAATTATGGAGGACTTCTTTGCTCAAGTAGAATTGAAGGGTATTTTTCTTCTGTTTCTCTTGACAGTGCATCCTTGTTATGAATTTGTTATTCTCATTGTTCCGAAGAAAGTTAAATCCCCTAATCTAAAGAAAAATTTGGCATTTGACATTGTGGTCACTGGACTATGAGGACTTAAAAGGTGACTTCATTTACAACTAGAAGGGTGGTATCCTATCAATGATCGTGAGGAGGACTTGTCCTAGAATTAGAGGCACATCATTATAAAGGACAGTTCTAAGGCCCTCCATAATTTAAGGAAGCCAAGATCTTGTATACATACATTTGCAAGGTATGAATTGTAGCCTTAAAAAGACAATTAGCGGGCATCCTTTGTGATCTATATCAGTAAAATCAAGGAACCCTATTTTGTGTATAGAAGAAGAGGCCGAGTCCTTATCACTGTTACAATCTCTCTCTCTCTCACACACACACAAGTATTATAAGCTAGTTCCATCGAAGCCGACTTGTAAATCAATAATTAATATATATTCATGTCTTTGAAGCATTCATAAAAGGTGCCTTGAAGTCAATGAAAATACAAAATGCAATTATGAGAAGGGATGGTCTCTTTAGACATCAATTTGAAAATGATTTTTGAAGAATAGTAAAAGCCCTCCATGATGTCATATTGTTGACTAAGCTGCTCATTATCTAGCAGCTGATGTGATTTTAAGAAGGTTTAGTGGCAAACCTTCATGTGATTCTATTTTTGTCTAGGAGATGAAGCAAAGGAAGTTCATCTAAGAAAAGTATGTAGCTCCTCTATGTTGGCACCTTTGGATAAAGATGATATTGCCCTTGAAAGTCTGACAAACAGAAGAAGTGCACGGCACTTTGAAGCAAATCCCTGTAGCAACTTGTATGAACGTAAAATCAGAGGTATGGTCTCTCTCATAGTATGTGTAATGCATTTATTTATTTTTATTTGTTTTAAGGCTCTTTTGATGGAGGGTTTAATTTGAATAAGAACCCTAGATGGCTCATGGAAAACCCTAGCTCACATATGAAACCCTAATTTTAGGGTTTGTGGATTCTAGGGTATTTAGATGAGGATGATGTTTTGAATTCCATCCTCCATTAGTGTATTAAAACCCTATATTGTATCTCATGCTTTTATGATCACATATTGTTCTTGGTCATTGTCACTAACATCATGTCATCAAGGTACATAGAGGGATTGGTGCTCTTGATTAAATACGAGTTCCATACCTTAATACATGACAAAATTCGATGGAAACATTGCAATAACCCAATCCTGAAATCCTAAAAAACTGATAAGTCTGCTGGATTTTGAATGAGATCTAAAATTCTACTTTCTCCATATGAAATCCAATGAGGTTGGAACCACTCTCAAACATCCCGAGTCATTTCATGGTAATGTTAAAAATTTAAGTAAAAGGATGCTTTAAGAATTTAACATTACCATGAAGCTGCTCCAAAAACCAACTCCACAACTCTTCAGAAAACCTCAAACAAACCTAACAGCAGAATAAAATCTGGTTTCAAGTCCACAAAATCCGATTTTTTGGGCCCACCGGCCGGCAGATTTGGCTCAGCCGAGTTAACTCGGGCCAGGCCTGGTCGGCCGGTTTGTTACCGAGCCGGCCGAGCCGGTACAAAAACCGGCCGGCTCAGTAACAAACCGGCCAACCTGGCTGTTTTTGTACCTGGTCGAACCGGCCAGCCTAATGGCTCGGTCGACCAACCCTGGTCGGAGTCGAAACGGCCAATTTTTAAAACAGAGATTCAGACTAACACTATCTAATTTGAATGTCTCTCCAACTAAGAGTTATAGCATTCTCTTAATTGTAATTGCATCACATAAATTTATTGACTACGGAAATTGCAAAATCTCAAGAATTTCTGTGGTGAACTTGTCTTTTCATCTCAAGAGTTAGGTAGAATGTCAGTTATTTATCTCTCAGAAAGGTTGACTGTCATGCCATATGATGAGATCCATGACTAGGAAGAAATCATATAACCCCCCAATGTATTGCACAAGGAGAGTCATGCCATTCCAAAAGTAGCACCAGAATTGTGTCTACGGCTGAAAGAGAGAATTTCCCTTCATCTCATGGGAAAAGTTGAAAATCATGTATTTGTTTGGAACATATGAATTACACAGGTCATGGTATACTGGAATATTGTTTTCTGATCAACAGTTTCCTGATTGTAATGGACAAACATAAACCAAAGGTAGAGATTTTCAGAAAACTGCTTGGCCTATTCAAACATTATATTTCAATTTAGAAATTTAGACAATGACCCTTTTCAGTGGCAAGCTTACATACACTATTTAGAAAAGGAGGCTGGTATACAAAATGTAAGATGGAATTGTATATGATGCTTTAGAACTTGCTATTATGCTTCCATCTTTGAAGCACAAATATTCATGAGATTTGGAATTTCTCTTTTACATAGCTTTGACAAGAAATACTCTTGTAGATATCTGATTCTTATGCCACTGCAAAAAAATGCCTAGGCACTGGAAACAATAATTTCACAATACATTTGGTCAAATAGCCATTCACAATTTAATATAATACACAAAATTCTGGATCTCAGAAATCGAAGCATATATTGCTGACTTATTCAATATGGCTTCGAAATGCAAGATGCTACTAGATGCCTCTCCTTTCATGGGGCACCTTTGGTATCGAAAAATGCATGATAATAGAGAAGCAATTCGATGCTTTGCTGACTGCCCCAGGACAACTAGGAATGAAATGGTGGTTCATTTAAATGTCAGGTCAGTGATCAGTTACATTGCTCTCTGCTTTACCACTTGTATTAAAAAGCGGCTTTGTATACCTTCCAAGTGACTTCTGCTTATAACCAAATTTCAGGCGTTCCAGTAGCTTTTCCTTGCTTTTCCTCTTTTTTTCCATTTTCATGCGGTAGCGTTCCTCTCTCTCCCTTTCATAAATCCCTTGCCAATGTACCTCCCCTGTCAAAGGCCATAACCATCTCTTGTCTGGATGGTCGTCATCTGCCTCCTCTGCCAAATCTTCATCCATATTCTTTAACAACGTAAAATTGAAATATTTTACCCACATCTGGCCCCTGCGATCATTCAGATTATGCTGCTCTTGCATTGAACCAGTTTGAGGATCCAGGTAGATCATTCTTCTGGCACTGTGATAAGCCCATACATTAACTAGAAGCTCCAGTAGGCGACAATAACAGTGTTTTCTCTGCAATCACAACAGAAATCTATTTTATTTCTCACATAAAGGAAACCCTAGCAGAAAAACCCAGTTTAACAAAATGTTCTCTTCAGGCAATTGCAAGGAAACAGTGGCTTTGGTTTAAATGATTCATGAGATGTATATTACAGGAGAGAATTATGGTTTTCCTTGTGAATAATCCACCAGTCTTTTAAGAGTGCAACCTCAAGTATTCAGTGTATAGAAGGCATAGAATCCTCTCTTCTTTGAAACTAGTTACTGAAGTGTATACCATTCTGTATACAGCACCCATTGTCAATTATTTTCACATCTCATAAAACACTGGGTTTTACTTGAGCAGAATCCCAAGGAAGTATACATGAGAAATAATAGCAGCATTTCGGATCTAACACTCTTGGATTTTGGCTTCTTAAATTTTAAGTGACCATGCATGAGACATACAAGACACAATTTAAAGAGGGTATAGGCTTTAGATGCACTACCATAAGAATGCAAGATATCTTTCAAGATGAGACACCAAAAAACTAGAGATCTGATGCAAAATTAGATTGCAGGCTAGAATGGATTGGCCACTAATATAAGACAGCCAAACGTCTTTCTGTCTGTTTACTGCACAAAGAAAACTATTGCTCAATAAGGTTTGTCTCCATTAGGCTGAAGAGAATAAAGCTGTTCAGAAGAATATCTTCCAATTATTTCAGGAAATAAAAGAAACAGGAAATTAACATTTCTACATATAACCCTTTGACTTGAAAACTTATGGCAATCGAAATTAATGAAAATACATTTCAGTTGAATAGAAATTGAAATTAGTGAAAACACAATTCAGTCGAATAGAAATTGAAATTACACTTTAATGCAGTCATAATAAGCATAACCTTAATTAACTTCTAATTTAGCTTGTGTTGTTGTATGGGCTTTATATCTAGTAGTTAAATTTAACTTGGTCTTTTTGATGTCATAATGTAAAAGCTCCATGTATCTAGGGACAAAAGTGGATAGCTGTTGAAGTAACCTCAGGGATATAATGTAAAGTCAGCCTCAACGGTCATGCTGAGGCTTTGGGTTAATGATTAATTTTAGTCATATCTAAAAGGATGTGATAGATTGACAAAGGACTCCAAGGCTAAACAAGTTCACCTATGCATTGTCCAAGTTGAGACGTGTTGATGGACAGGTTGTATGTCTGAGTTGATGCAGGATAGATGCTCGTTGTGATGTGATAGACAGTTTTGGTGGATGCACAGAACGGCTTTCGAGAGGGTTCTAATCCTGGTTCTTGGGTTTCCCACTATAAACCTCTCTTATGAACCAGTATGCGATTCATTGTTATGTTTTTGGTTGAGTTATTGCACCTTACAGAAATACAATATACAGATGTTTTAGTTAGAGCAATGGACAGCATAAATAGTATTGAACTTTGGACAGTATTAGTGATATAATTTGTGTTGGAGACTGTAGTGCATTATTGTAGTTAGTTTTTAAGATCACATCCAATTTTAGCAACTATTGGCATCCATTGGAAGTTATAACATGCCCAATATGTTGGACACTAAATAAGTATAATATTTTGGGGGGTATTCCTTGCAACCTCAATGGCTAGTTTTCACCACCGAGTGAATGAGTCGTCTTAGGATTGGATTCTCTTTATTATAAGTGGGACAAGAACTTGTGTATCCCAAGTACAAGAAAACAGACCAACATAACATGGACAAGATAGCAGGCAAGAAGCTGATTAGGGAGACACAGACAAATAAACTGGATTTTACAAATGACAAGTTTCCCATCCAATTTCCAATCAGACAAACAACAAGATGGCCAGTAGGATTATGGAGTTGACAGTGTATGAAAGCTGAAGTAAGAATCAGAAGACAAGTCCATCGGGTGGACAGTGGGCAATGAACTTAGGGTTCTCAAAGGAAGTGACTCCAACTCCACTCCCGATAAGATGTTGGATAGCACTTCCGATTGGACAACCTCAACAGAGGTAAACAAGGATGGCATCACCAGCGACAAGGGACCACAGAGATGAAGAGGAGACTAATTGGAACATAGAAGTGACCAAAAAAGTTGTTCAAAGGAAAGACACCTCATGTATCCTCATTAAAAGGAGATAATGCAATGGGCAAAAGGAAGGACAAAGAAGATGAGACATCAAATCGGGGTAGTGTAGGGCAAGGGAGCCCACTTGTAAGGACCGGCGGGCGTGCCTTGGCACGACAGACACCCAACTCGGGTGACGATGCGACGATATGGGCGAGTGTGCGACAGACGCACTTAGACGAAACACACTTCATTAGGCAGCATGCGATGATAATGCGAGCAGCGTGCGATGTTCGGATGGCGAGGTGCGACGTGTGGGCAACACGGGCGCACCACGCGTAGTGGTTGTGTTGGGTGCGGGTGACACGAGTTGACTCGAGCGCCTGCACGAACTGAACGTTTATGTGGCGACGATATTTCATCACACTGTAGCTAGTTTATAGTGGCCGCTATGAGTGAGCCGACGGGTTAATACAGGCAAGCCGACATGATGGAGTCAGGTTCATTAAGTTGAACGTGGGTCGGCTCAGGTAAAGCGAGCCCCCACACACCTACACGCAAACGTGAACGAGGCTGTATTAATAGCGAAAGAGTTGGAGTTTGGTGACGGCATCAAATCATCCATCCGAGCTACAACACACAACAATAGCGAGGAGGGAGCTCGATGAAACGGGTAGACTACATATTCGGAAGTGCAACAGGTGGGTTTGGGCCGTAGTTGCCTTCCACGAAAGCGAAGTTTGGGGTTTCTGTTAACGGTTGCGAATGGGTGGAGTTGTGTTGCATAACACAACACAACATACACGGCGTGCAGAATAGTGTTGCGGTAAGGTGGTGGCACATAACGAAAGTGCAGCGCGGTGGTAATGGAGGTGGGTCAATCAACCCGACGAGTTAACACAGCAGCACAGCATTTTGGCAGAGTCGGGTTTTCTGGCAACACAGGTAATGGTAAACGATAGCACGGTTAGGCAGAACATGACCACTGCAATAACAACGTGCAGAACTGCGGGTGGACTCAGGTTCGGGAAGCACGATACGTTCGGGTCGGCTCGTGTATACATGGTAGTAGCATGCACGACAGGATCGGGTGAACAACGCGTGTAGCGAAGACACAGCTCGACCCAGAGTGTGTGCAACATCACAACACGGAGGGAAAGTCTGTAAATTAATGATTTGATGTATTTTATTAGAAGTATGCAGAATTCCACTGCATGATGAATTGTTGATGAAACATAATAATGGGCACACAATTCAAGAGTTTCCCCTCCCTTGAATGTAAGGGCGTTCATGTGGTTGGTTATTGATGTCTATGCTTATTTCCGCTGCTATTTGATAACACTAGAATATTAATTAATTAATGTGTTGAAGAGGCGTAGTCTATTTACTGAGTATTGGAAAAAAGAAAAGTAAAGTAGTGTTGCACTCGCCTATAGACTGGTTGAAAGACTACCACAAGTATAGAGGCGTGACAAGTGGTATCAGTGCTACTGATTCCATACTTTATTGAGGGAGGATTTCAAGGCTTTGATCATTGGAAGTCGAGGACGGAAGCAAGAAGGGACAACAAGCATTTGCAAGTTGAAGCTGAAGCTTAGGTATCTCTGGTGGATTTGCAAGTCTAACAAAAGCATTTACAGGGCTACAGTTGGGCCGGTTAGTACACGGTCTTAACTCATTCTCAAGCAAGACAAATGGAGGGTACAATGGAAAAACCTCAAGTGGCTGAGGAGTCACAAGTACTTCCTCAAGAAGTCATCTTGGAGAAGACAGTTGAGCACGTGGAAAAACTTGATAAGAAAATTGATGAAGTGGCTATGGATTGTCAAGAGTCTTTTGAAGAGCACGACCACAAGATTAGAACACTAAAGGATGAAAATAAAAAATTGAGGACCAAGCATGATGCTGTGATGGTACGCTCTGAGTACATGGAGTGGCAGCTTGGTGAAGCATTGAAGAGATTGTAAACCATTGATATGTCAAGGGATCGACTTGTGGATGAGCTTTCTCAGGCTTATGAGAAAATCAATGACTTATCGGGTGAGATGGTCATATTGAAAAGGGCCATGGGACAAGCAACTTCTGGAGGGACTGTCCATGTGAAAGTAAAAGAACTTGAATCATATGATGGAACAAGGAATGCAAAGACACATGGAAACTTCTTATGGGACATGGAACAATATTTGGACCGATTAGCTATTCCTAATGAAGAAGCTAAGGTGAATCTTGTTACTCAATTCCTTACAGAGGATGTGAAAATGTGGTGGAGAAGGAAACTTGACCAGATTGCACATGGTGAAGGATCAGACATCACGACATGGGAAGAGATGAAGGATGCTTTGCAAGTTCACTTTAGTCCACAAGATGAGACATGGGATGCGAGATCTAATATTAAATATATTAAGCAGACATGGAGTCTCCAGCAATATCAAGTGAGTATCAAAGTGCTATCTTAGAACTACCTGATATGGCAGAAAGGGACAAGATGTTCAACTTTGTTATTGGGTTGAAACCTTAGGCACGTGATGAGGTGATGAGGCAAAAGACTAAAACTTTGGAAGAAGATTTTGCTGCAGTGGATAGATTGATAGAACACTATGATGAGGGGACCGAGAAGAAAAAGAAGAAGCCTTCCTTTGACAAACCAAAGGAGGCACCAGAGAAGGAAACTTCAAGATCGACTACCAAGCTGAAGATGAAGAAGCCCTTGAAGTGTTGGATTTGTGCCGAGGACCATACTGTGAAGAACTGTCCTTCCAGACCGAAGTTGGTCGTGACAGTACAAGCAAAGAAGAAGAAGGAACCCACAGTTGGAACTATGCAGGTTTTAGGAGCTGCATCAGATGTTGAAGCTGTCCCTAGATGTGATCCTGAGTGGAACAAGCTCAAATTTGTGAACATGAAGATTGCTAAGGGCACACTTCTTACTATGGTAGATAGTGGTGCTGCACACAACTTCATTGGAGAGGAAACTGCCAAGAAAGTTGGATTGAAGTTCAGACCAATCCAAGCTCAGTTGAAAGCAGTGAATTCACCTCGTGATTATGTAATTGGGGTTTTTGAGAAAACACCGATTGGAATTGGAGATTGGCACGGGGATGTTGATTTCATGGTTGTTAGAATTGATGATTATGTGATGCAGAAGCATTAGATTCAGGGAAAATACTTTGTATTTTATTAAACTTAGGGGGTCTTATGTTTGTGAGAAAATATTAATTTTATGTAAATATTAATGGGATTTTGAGAGATTTTAATTAATTATTGTGAGGATTTGTTAATGTTCCCAAATAATTTGGAGAACATGAGAGAAATTAGATTTTAGATATTTAAGAATTAATTATGAAGCCTAAGATAGATTTAGTTTCAAGATTTTAGGGATAAATCTAGATTGTAGGGTTTGTTGAGATATTTGAGGACTTTGTTGAGTTATTAAAGGGATGTGAACCAAAATTGGTTCAATTAAAATTTGTATTAATTAATAAGCCTCGAAGGGAAAATAGAGCAGAATAGGATAGAGTGTGTGAGTGTTCAGTTTTGGGCAATCAGGAGTTTGTTCCTGTAAGCCTACGGGTAATTAAAAGGGCCATTTGAGTCGAAGATCAGGCCGGAAAGGAGGCTTCGCTATGTAAGTTTTTTGTATTAATGTGAACACTTGATTTCTTACTCGTATTCCACTTTGAGTTATATGGGTATGGATGAAATTGATTATAGAAATTATGAATTTATGAGGCTGTGTAATTATTTGAATTTGTAATTGGCAATTGATCGATGCCATTGATGGAAATCGCCATGGAATTCTAAATCGAAATATTAGATAACCTAGACATGTTTCCTATTTGAAGGTTACTCATATATTGAGAAGATTAATCATTTAAAGAATCGATCATCCAAGAGGGAATTGAATCGAATTTCAATTCAAGTGGGTATTGGCATATCGGCTTTGGAAAGTCGATTTCAAGGATGGCGCAGTTAAATTGAAACGCAGAGGAACTATAAGTACCGTAATGAAAATTTGAAGCCAGGATTGTGGAAGGGCACACACAGAGAGTTAAACCTCTGTTTGAAAGGCAGTTATTAAAGATTGAAGCAGAGATTCAATACGATGGTAGAGGTGCATAGCAAAGTTTTTAAAGTCGATCTAAGAGTTAAATGAAATGCCGTGAATGTTTATGAAATCTCATCGATGTTGTTCAATCAATGAAAGGAGCAGAACCCAGCTTAGAGCGAAATCATTAGAGGTACTTGCGCTGAATGAAGGTCTAAAGATCGAACTGGGCATTCACAACTGTGCATGGAAAGTGCAATTCCATAACAGATGGGATGAATTGTGGAAGGAAGACTTCATGCGCATAATACAGTATAGCGTTGGAGAAGTTCGATTGCAAAGAATTTCCATCATTGGATGGATGGAGTGTTAGTAAATTGTGAAGGACAGCGTTGAATCTAAATGTGAAGATGTAAACAATGAATCGATCGGCTGTGGAGGTGTGTAATGAATGGTAAGCCGTGAAGGAAACAAAACTTTGAATTAATGAACAGTTAAAGGTCAGTTAAATGTTGAGATTCAAATGCATTATAAAATTTACGCAGTGGCTCGGTTTATGTTGGACGCTGGAAGTGTTCATAAAACTGTGGGTCAAGCAATATTTGAATAATAGCGTTGTATATAATTTTGTTGATATGCATTGGTATAATTCAAGGGAAGCTGGCGTATTAACATTAGAATTTATGAATGGTGGCATTTAAATTTAACGCCGTGAAGGTTGGTTGATGTTGGAATGTGTAAATTCCATATGCGTTGGTTTGATTAGCCAATGTCAAGCTTGTTTAAAAAGGCAAGGGCGCATATATATAATGGAACCAAAATTGATTTATTAATATGAATTATCAATCTTTGGGAATTTGGGTTGTATTGAAGTTTGGGTTTGATTGCATGAAAGAATTGATTTGAAGTATGGTTTTCATAAACCATAAAATTTTGAAAACAGATGCTATTAGCTTCCGCATGTAAAAGTTTATGAAATTGCCCAGACTTGGAGTCTTATCTGGGGCCTTTATTGAAGATGCATTTTTATATGCATGAGAGTGGTGAGAATGTGGGTAAAGGCAGGGTTTTCCTGCATCATTATGAAGCTGTGATGGGCATGGAATTATTCAAGCAATATGAAGTTATGGTGGTTGCACACATGAGGAAGTTGTACATTTATGATGGCCAAGATGGTCATCCTACTGGCATACCAACCATAGGAGCGGACACGACCAATTGTAAACTGACAGCTATGAGTGTGTCAGACATCAAACTAGAGGAAGAACTCCGAGGGAGATTGACTGTTATGGAAGACAAACTTCAGGAGCAGGCACGAATTATTATGACATTGTCCAATAGTCTCTTGGACCTTTCAAGAAGACTTGAGGCAATGGAGGATGGAGATGCTGAGCCATGGATTCAGGAAGAAAGCTGAGAAGCATACATGTTGAGATTGGAAGAGCAGGATCCAGATAGGTGGATTGAATTGATAACTGAGGAAGAGGGAGAGCCTTTGGCCTCCACTTCCCCCTCTTTCTAGACTAACATGGGGATGAGGCTCATTGTCATCTGCTCAGGGCAGTGGGTCCTCTAAAACTTATAAGCAGAACATGGAGCGAGATGGACAGTTGATAGCAGGATGTTTGACAGTCATGATGATGTAGGGAGCATATGTTCTTGTGGAGGAGATGTTTGGTTGGATTAGCTACCCAACTTATCACCATCATAGGGGGATCCAACACATGATTTCTTGCAGAGTTGTAGATAGGTCAGAGGCATGAAGTAGCTCAAGAGTGATCACATTTGGATGCTGATATATATGGATGATAGCAGAGTTGGTGGTATGAACATTGTTGGAGATGTTGGAGCGACGACACTTTGCGACGATATTTTGCGACATGGATTGCGACGATAGATCGTGTGACGATATTTTGCGACATGGATTGCGACGATGATATGATGTTTTGAAGGCACGACAACGCTTTAGAGTGGTGGAGGATGTAAGGACCATGAGTCGTGAGGCAACCATCGAGAGTGGTCGGCGCGCCTTGGCACAATGGACGCCCAAACCGAGTGATGATGCGACGATATGGGCGAGTGTGCGACGAAACGTGCGACAAATGCACTTAGACGAAACACACTTCATTAGGCAGCATGTGATGATAACACGGGCAGTGTGTGACGTTCGTATGGTGAGGTGCGACGTGTGGGCAACACGGGCATACTACGCGTAGCGGTTGTGCTGGGCGCGGGCGACACGAGTCGACCCAGGTGCTCGCACAAACCAAACGTTTATGTGGCGACGATATTTCATCACACTGTAGCTGGTTTATAGCGGCCGCTATGAGTGAGCCATCGGGTCAATACAGGCAGGCCGACGTGATGGAGTCGGGTTCATTAAGTTGAACGTGGGTCGGCTTGGGTAAAGCGAGCCCCCACACACCTACTCGCAAATGTGAACAAGGCCGTATTAATAGTGGATGAGTTGGAGTTTGGTGGAGGCATCGAATCATGCATCCAAGCTACAACACATAGCAATAGCGAGGAGGGAGCTTCGTGAAATGGGCAGACTACATATTCAGAAGTGTAGTAGGCGGGTTTGGGCTGTAGTTGCCTTCCACGGAAGCGAAGTTCGGGGTTTCTGTTAATGGCTGTGGACGGGTGGAGTCGTGTTGCAGAACATGACACAACACACACAACGTGCGGAACAGTGTTGCAGTAAGGCGGTGGCACAGAACGGAAGAGTAGCGCAGTGGTAATGGAGGTGGGTCAACCGACCTGACGAGTTAACACAACGGCACGACAGTTTGGTGGAGTCGAGTAATCTGGCAATGCGGGTCACGATAAACGGTAACATGGTTAGGTAGAACGTGACGGCTGCAACAACAACGTGCAGAACTACGGGTGGACTGAGGTTCGCGTAGCTCGATACGTTCGGGTTGGGTCGAGCTGGAGCGTGCACAATAGGAACGGGTGAACAACGCGTGCGGCGAAGACATGACTCGACCCGGAGCGCATGCAACAACACGACACGGTGGGAAAGTCTGTAAATTAATGATTTGATGTATTTTATTAGAAGTATGCAGAATTCCATTGCATGACAAATTGTTGATGAAACATATTAATGGGCACTCAATTCGGGAGCTGCCCCTCCCTTGAATGTATGGGCATTCATGTGGTTGGTTATTGATGTTTATGCTTATTTCCGCTGCTATTTGATAACACACTAGAATAGTAATTAATTAATGTGTTGAAGAGGCGTAGTCTATTTACTGAGTATTTGAAAAAAGAACAGTAAAGTAGTGTCGCATTCGCCTATAGAGTGATTGAAAGACTACCACAGGTAGAGGGGCGTGACACCACTGGTTGGAAACCTGCATTGACCCCTTATTACTGTAAACATGAAAGAAAGAGGGGACAAGAAAAAGAGCAGAAAGAGAGGCATAGATAGTGTGAAGCATGGGAAAGGGGAAGAGAGAGGGACCATGAAAAAGAAAAGAAAAAGTGAGAAAAGGAAAAAGAAAGACAACACAGAAAATAAAAGGACAAAGCTTAGAATATACAGAAAAGTCCTCAAGAGTCCATGCAAGAGTCAGACAGGTCCCCAGTCTTAGATAGAGAGCACAAAAACAGATATGATGTAAACAGTTCTGACAAGGAGAAAGATGTCCATCCTCACTGAAGAAGACCTAAGACTATGGATCAGAACTGGATCCACAGTTAAGATTGAATCATAAATGGGGATGACCATCTGCTTACCATAGATGCAATATGGCAAGCATATGAAGAATAAAATGTAGGGAATAGGTGGGCGAAATTTAAAGGGTCTTTTGAAGAAACATTTTAACATAGTATAGAAATGTGGATCTACAATACCCATCCAACCAATGGGAGAATGTTGTTAAAAAGGTCAACGGAACATGGGCTTACTCCATCGTGAAGCCTTTTGCATTCACACAATTGAAGAATACTGAGCAAAAGAATGGCAAAATAGACATAAGTATGATGCCTACATAAAGGAATCATTGTGTAACTCAACTATCAAAATCTAGAAGAACAGAAGATCAATCACTTCACATGAGGATAGAACTTAAGTACTCAATGCAGCAATAGAGATGGAAGGAGAAACAGACGTGTCCACAATGGACAAGGAGACTAAGAACTTAGAAGTACAAATGTGAGAAAACATCTAAAAAATGGAGAACACATCGAAAATTTTCAAAGAAGTTAACAGGCATGGAGAGAGACCCAAAGAAAATCAGAAGCAAAAAAGAGAAGAAGAGACAAGGATGGATGGATTTTGCTGCTCACAAACAGAAAAGAGTATAATTTTTGCAGGGATCATAATACAACAAATCATGGTAGGGTGAATTGCCTGAACAATGCAAGGAGAAAGGAAAGGTTTTCTTGAAGGGTTTCCCTAAAAATACAGAGTGAACAAAATGTCTTCATTGTTCAAGCTAGGGAAGGAGGTGTTGAGATTCACAAAAGAGAGGATCAAATGGAACCAACCAGCAAACTCAAATTCTGCAATAAAGAAAAGCCAGAGACAGCACTAGTATGCTAGAGAGAGAAGAATAACCATACAACACTAAATATAATAATGAGGTTGGCCTTGGCTAAAAGTAAAGTTCACACCATTTTCAACACCCCCCAGTTGAATGGAAGGCCATGGAGAAAAATAATGGATACATATGGGAGTCAGTTTATAAATACCCAACTCAATATAAGGTCAATTGTGGCTGAATATAGAATAAGAGTGGTGTTGAAATTCAAATGCATGATAGAATTTCTTAACATGATAATTACTTGTGATATATATATATATATATATATATATATATATATTCTCTTAGCATTTACTTCATTTAGTTATGTCATCAAGTAATTACACATTAACAGTTTAGCCATTTAAATAGAGATTATAGTTCACAAGAGACGAGAGACACCAGAAATTAGGCCAGAGGCCAGGGGAAAACCCATCAATCCTTTCCTTATAGAATCTTTGTCATCAAGAGAGATCCAAGTCATAAATGAACTGACCAATAGACCAATTACCAAGTGCCAAGTCAGCCCTCTCAAGATGTCACAATGCCTGTTCTTCAGAGCTTCAACATCCACAAAAAAGCCTCAGACTTCGCACCTTTTCTCCACAAGGACGAGTTACAAAACAATAGATTTATGCCTCAGACTTCTACTTCTTTTTGACCTTCCAAATATCCTTGAGCGAGTAGCCTTGTTTTCTGTTTTTCGTCCTCCAAAAGTTCTTCACTTCGTTTCAGATCAGATGTATGTGTGTAGGATGATGTCCAAATTAGAGATGTGAATGGTTTATATATAGTCTTCTCACAAGCGAATGGGTACCGCATGTAGTTGAGTCAACTTGAGGGGTAGGAGGGCCGACTTGGCATTTTGGTGAGACAAATGACACTGGACAAATTTTTTGTTTATTTCTTTTGCAAGGGTCATGAAGAACACGCCCTTCTAAATTTTCGTTTGCCAATATAAAGCATGAAGAACATGCTTGAAAATAATAACATTTTTTCTTCTTTTGTTTTATATAAAATACATATTGATACAAGTATAATGACAATTATGAAGACCAATCCTAGTTACAATTTCAACACTCCCTCTTAACTAGAGAGGTATTCATAATGACTCATCAGGATATTCTCAAGTGGAAGAATTCTATAAGAAAGGATCTAGATTGATAAGCATCATTATAAATATCATCATGACCAACATTGTCAAATTACCAAGGCTTTGACAAGTAAGCTCTATCATGACCAACATTCAATAGGACACCAAACAACCGCCGCTCTGAGGCAAATACTCCACCTAGGTTCACCAAAGTATGTCCTCCACAAGACCAATTCCTAATCCGATGTCACAATACTTGACACAAGGAAATGTCGGTCCTTCTGACCATTCTTATACCAGATCAATGTACTTAAATATAGTTATTAGTCCTGGTCATAGTACGTGTCTCAACAATGTCGGTCCATGATGCTTATCCAATCCACCATTCTCCCTTTCCATGTTCATGTACTTAACTTACAACTACTAGTCCTAGCCACAATACATGACACATGGACAGCAAGTTGTCCATCCTCACTCCCTCTCAACTTGGGAGGAGTAATCCACAAGCCCAAGCTTGTCTCAGAAGTACTCATACTTCCCTTACATCAGCTACCTGTTCATCCATGGAGATCCATTGTAGCTTTTCGGCTCCTATATGCACCATACTCTCAAATCATAAAGCGCTTTGACCTTCCATGGAAAAACAGGTTCTTTGAGTATCATGATCGAATCCAACACGTCGTCAAATAGTCCATCAAACATTTTACGGTGCCAAACTATGTCATAGCTAATTGTACAAGTTGCCATATCTTCTGCCTCCACGGTGCATCAGAATCCTGCTTCATGCTCTTACAAGAAACCATACAAGATCTCAACCATCAGTAGTGTTACCACTCAAAACAACAAGGGACCTAAGAGGGGTTCCTATGAGGGCAATGATGGAGACTTAGCCCATTGTCACCACAGTTAAGACTCCCTTCTCTTTACGAACTTTCACCGATGGGAGGAGACTCGGTAGTTTTAGGAAGTCACTTGTAAATTATAAATTAATGAATAGGTGTGAAGTGACCCTAGAAACCCTTTCCCTAGGATAGAATGAAGAATTGGACTTTCTTGCCTTTTAAGCAAGGGACTAGATCTTCTAGGGAGAGGGGATGAGGATTGGAGGGTTGAGGTAGAAAAGAAAGATTTACAAAGGAGGTTCTCAATCAAATCCTTTGGGAACTTGGATTCCTGAGTAGTCCTTGATAAATCAGCTTTGATGAAGAATGGGACCACACGAGGTCAAGTCGACCTAGCCTAGGTTAAGGGATGGATTTTGGCACCCAATGATATTCTTAACCTGGCCAAGGTGAGGGGAAAGGATCAAAGAAGAATTTTCTTCCAATGATGCCAAATTGATCCTACTAGGTTCTAGCCTTGGGAACACCTAGGAAAAACTCAATCCTAGAGCTAGGGCTTGGGGTATTCAGAGATTCCACCATCGGAATTGCTCTAAATACAAAGGAGAGTGAGGGGACCCACTAGCGCAGTTGTATCTAGGAGATCGAAGTTTTCCTGTGGCTAGATTCCTGGGAAATTGATGCCCTAGGTGACCTAATGGGGCTAGGCTTAGGAACAAAAAGAAAAAAAGTGAAAAGAGGGGAAAATGATCACCTTTTTTCGAGGAACCAGTGCCTGATTCACTTGGTGATATGGAGTCAAGGATACTAATGAAGAAGGATTCAATTTCTTGTTTAAGGAAGCCCAGAAAGTTAACTTCATCCAATGTTAGAGGAAAGAGAAGAAAAGTGACTTTCAAGCATTTATACTTCATACAAATGGTGTAAGCTTATCAAGATAACATGATCTCTAGAACATTTCATTCATCTAACAATGGTCCATACATAGAATAAGCTAAATAGACACATAATTCCACATCTCATACATGCATCAATTAACACTAATTATAGTGAAGTTCAATTGCATGCAGCAACAAGAAAAATAGCAATAAATTTGCACTTACAATGTTAGAGAGTATATTCAATCAACATCACATTTGCAAATAAGAAGCTCCAAGATAGAAATAGCCCAAATCCATACATAATTCATCCATCATCCAAAAATAGTCTTCCAAGGAAAAATGTCAAGTTCTCTAAAGATAGAGAGATCCCAAGTCAAGTGATAATACAAATGAATCCAACTAAATCCTATTTATACACCACTTAGGAGTTCGATGTAGCTAATGAGCTTTCATTAGCCCCTAAAAATAAAATAATGTGCAAATAAACCAACTTTTGGTGACAATGCCACCAAACTAGCTCATAAATGAAATAATAAGCCTCTCAAGAGGTCAAATCATAATATATGCATGTCTTGGGGCCCTCCAAGAGGTTTGATAATGTACAACAGTGCCATAATGATGAATAAAATCCTCAAAATGTGATGGACAAGGGGGTGGCCCCTTGTTCTCTAAGTAGTAGACCTGTGGTGCTCCCAATGGGTGTGGGGGCATACCAATGACCCCATGGGTCTCCATATGAGTCGAAGATGCCTGTAGATCATCTATAAGGGCTCAAATGATGGAATGAATGCTGCCATGTCATTGTACAAGTCCTAGGACACCTTCCAAGTGTGTGGTGCTCCTGTGGGGCCTGCTCGGCATAGTGTACCAAGTGCATCATCCTCATCCCAAAGGTGGATCTTTAGTAATCTATGGACATCAGTGGGTATCCATGGAATGTTTTCTGCTGATGTGGAGGTCCATGGCTCTACACACACACCCTACATGTGCCAATGTAGCCCTCAGGGAGGTTACTACCCCATATAGGGAGATCAAACCCAAATGGATACCATCTTCAATCCTACATAAGATCCAATGCGTCCCCTAGCCTTCCAGTACAACAAGTCATTAGAGTAATTGTGTAAAAGAGCTTACAAACTATAGACAACAAAGTGGGCACTTCACAATGGCATGCCCTTCCCTAATGGGCTTTCACATGTGCTAATGTCTCCAAGCTCCAAAGGGGGTTAGTCAAGGACCTTATTAGGTGGTTTCTACCCTTAGAGGGGATAGTATGTCCAAGGTATATCCCTCAAATGGGGGTGGAAAGTGATAAAAAAGTGAAATGGAATAGGGAATGAAGGGCAGTCCTGGGCCACATATTGGGGCTCAAGGGTAGCTAGAGAAAGGAAAGCCCACACTTGGGTATGTAATGTGTAGGAGGGAGAAATCGTGGTACATGAGGTGCCCCGATCTTGATTTTTCCACCTTTTATATGTCTTTTGCCTTTTATTAATTAACTGCTCAGGGCTTGAAGGACAAGAGCATGATGTGTAAGATATAACAGGGATTACCCCTTTTGAAGTAGGGCAGTTCCTTGCCCTCCAGGGCTTGGGAAAATCATGGATTTCTAAATGATAAAGGAGGCTCATCTAGGGCCTATGGAACCAAGGTGATGACCATGGGTATGGGGTAGAGCTCATGTATTGAATTTTGCATTTCGTGGTACAATTCCGTGTTGAATGTGGCCATTTATGTTTTTACTTTTTCATTTAGCTGCTTCAACTTTCAGGGCATCATTCCAGGCCTGACCCAAGGTGGGGCAAGGGGATAGTGAGGCTGACCCTATGTAGACCCAGAGAGGCAATGTGGACCCAGGTGTTAAAAACTGAAAGTTCTATGCAAAAATTAAAAAATTCTTCGCAGAAACTTGAAATTTCTATGTAGAAATTAGAAAATTCTATGCAGAAAACTGAATGTACTTTGCAGAAAGTTGAATGTATTTTGCAGAAAATTGAATGTTTTTTGCAGAAAACTGAATGAAACTGAATGAACTATGTTGTTATAAATACTTAGAATGCAGATTTCTTCTTCACAACTTTTCAGATAAGCAATTGTAGATAGAACATAAACTTAAGAATCATATGAAGACAGCCAAGCACAAATATGAGACACTGAGAGTTAGGTCCAATGACCAAGGCAAAACCCAGAAGGGGAAAACCCAAATGATTCTTCTTCTATTAGATTTCTTCAATTGTTCAACAGAGTACAAAGAGAGAGAGATAATGAGAATGAATAAAGTCACCAATGTTTGATCAACTTGCAACTGAAGTGTTCTTGCTCTTTGCTTGAAGATCTCCTCCTCTTGATTAGATCTTGTCCTACACACTTGCTCCAACTCTTCCCTTGCTCTCACTCTTCACTTGCTCTCACACTTCTCTTACACACACTCAACTCTAGCTCTCCTTCTTCACGATGAACATGTTACTCTCAACTCTCACTTGCTCTTGCTTAAATAGATGAGAAATGAGAGGAGTTACAAAATGAATTCATTCCTTGAGCCAATAATAGGAGAATTGAATTCCATGAGGGAGGAGTTACTTGAGGAGAAGTGTAACTCATCCCAAGAATAGAGAGAGAGGTACACTTGTCTTGAGGAGCTACAATTCAAATTAGGGATAGAGAGAGTTACACTTAGATATGAAAAAATATTTGGTGAGTAACAAATCGAATTAAATGAGAGATTTACAAGTGCATTGAATGAGGAGTTACACTTGTGCCATACATTGAATTAGTGAGGGAGAGTTACATTTTCTTATGTGTGGAGTTACTATTTTATTCCAAGGGAGAGGTTCAATTTGCCAAATAAGAGATTCTCAATTTAATTTACTTATTTCATCAGGGAATTCAGTTTTATTAATCCATTAAAGGTGAATGACTTTAGACTATTTTATAAATAATAGTATCATAATAATAATAATAATAATAAGGATAAAAATATTAATTCTTGACTTGTATAATCATGATTGATTTAATTTTAAAGTGGATTCCATATGTCAAGAACATCCTTTGATCGTTTAGACATGACTTTCTATTTTTGGAAAGTCACTTCCAAATTGTGATGTGACTTACTATTTTTGGAAAGTCATATTACAATTGTTAGAAATGAAATTTTATTATAGGTGGTTCAAACAGAATTGAAATATATGATTTCCTCTAGGAGAAATTCATCCCTGAGCTATCAAATTTTAACACTCCCTCTCAGCTAGGGAGGAATTTCTTTCTGCATGAAAGATCTCTGCTTCCTCTGATCTCTTTCATTCATCCCAGTTCAACTCTGCTCTGTAACATTTGTAACAATGAAGTCACAATCAAAAGAAGAATCGTCCACTTGACACAAATTTGGAAAGGAAAGAACCACCACATGTCACATAGACAAGGATTATACACAACTAATTTTCATCTAAAAAATTAGGTGATAGAACACATGCATCACATAGGCAGGACTCAAACAAGTCACACAAACAAGAATCAAACACAACCAAGTGTCAAGTGGTGGAACAACTGCATCCTATATAATTCACACAGACAAGTCTCACTACACTTATTGGCCATATAGGTGGCTTTTCCCACGTCCCAGACTGTGGCTCAGATCTATACTGAGGCTTACTTTTGTCACAAACTACACAAGAGGCTCCTCATCCTCGGGAGATTTTCGGCATCATTCCCTAATCCTGTGAGCTCTGACAGGGGGGAAAGGCAGCTCAATGTTCTCGATCAGTTGTGACCACCTCCCGGAAGGGTCACGTCCATTACTCCAAGCTTCTCTCTAAAAACCAAGAACTTCCCTTTCGGTAAAGGCTTGGTAAGCATGCCAGCTATTTGATCATCAGTGGAGAAGTGATGGAGTCTCACTACTCCTCTTTGCACCATATCCCAGATATAGTGATACTTGATCTCAATATGCTTGGACTTGTCATGAAACACAAGATTTTCTACAAGACGAATTCCGCTCTTATTGTCACAATATATAATTATTGTGTCTAGAACTTGCTCAAATAGTTCCCCAAAAAGATTTCTCAGCTAAACTGCCTCACAACTAGCCATGCTAGCAGCAATGTACTCAACTTCATCTATACTTAGTGCAACAAACTTCTATTTTCTATTCATCCAAGAGATCGTGGCAGATCCCAAGCTAAAGCAACACCCAAAAGTGCTCTTTCTATCAGCAAAATTACCTGCCCAATCAACATCAGTATATCAATGAAGTCTTACATTTTTAGCAGTATATTTCAATCCTAGATTTATAGTTCCATGCAAGTATCTGAGTACATGTTTTGCAACAATCTAGTGGGCATGATAGAGATCAATCATACGCTGACTTAAAGTGTTTACAGCGAAGCATATATCAGGCCTAGTGTTTAACAAAAACATCAAAGCACTAATGAGTTGTCTATACTCTGTGGGATTTTCTAGATTAGGTCTTGTAGCTTTGGCACATAATTTCTTAAAATTCATTTCCATTGGAGTATGCATGGACTTACATTCTACCATAGAAAGTCTTTTAAGAAGCTTAACAACATATTTTCCTTGAGAAAGATAAATTTCGCTAGGTCTTTGCTAGACCTCTAGACCTAGAAAGTAATGCATTAAACCAAGGTCTTTCATTTCAAATTCAGAAGCTAACTCCCTCTTACACTGGAGGATAAGAGATTTTCCTCCTGTCAAGAATAAATCATCAACATACAATGCCAAAATCAAAGGTATACCTTGGACTGCCTTGAAGTAGAGGTTTGGGTCTACATTGCTTCTTGTGCAACCAAAATTTATCAGGTAGCTATCAATGCGAGCATACCAAGCTCTTAGAGCTTGCTTCAACCCATATAAGGCTTTCTTCAGACTGCATACATGAGTTTCCCTGTCATGTTCTTCAAAGCCTTGTGGTTGTTCTACAAATACCTCTTCCTTGAGGAAGCCATGCAAGAAAGCAATTTTCACGTCCATTTGGTGAAGAGTCCATCCCTGGCTAGCAGCTAAGGCAACAACAGATCGAATAGTAGTATATCGAGCTAGAGGTGCAAAAATCTCATCATAATCTATTCCCTCTTTCTGAGAGAATCCTCTAGCTACAAATCTAGCCTTATATTTTTCAATACTACCATCTGCACCATGTTTAATCTTAAACAACCATTTGGAAGTGACAACAGATTTACCTTGAGGTCTAGGAACCACTTCCCAGACATCATTTTGGATGATCGACTCGTATTCTTCAGTCATGGCATCTTTCCAGACTTGTTCTTTTGCAACTTCTTTAAAGGTGCATGTTTATGCATGAATGTTGTTGCTCATGGCAGCAACGTACCATTGAAACCGACTTGGCTTCTTACTTTCTCTGAACGTTCCTGTTGGGGCAACATCTTGTTTGTTATTATTAGATGTGTGAATCATCAAACAACTACAAAAACAAGAAGAACAACAACACAGAATATAGGTTGCAAGTCAAGGCCAAAACCTCTCCTCTTGAGAGGAAAGCCCACAAATTTTTTCTCTTCCTTATAGATTCTTCAATTGACGAATTCCATGACCTTAAGATTGAGACCAATACCCTCGAAGACCAAGACCAACTTCTTCGGATGATGTGATAACCTTGATCCAGTCAAACCCAGTCAAATCTCTTCCAATAGCACTTCTTCGACCTCCTGCAGCAAGATTTTTTGTCTCCTGCTGCAGATTTGAAATTTCAGCCTACACGTGTGAGCTTTGATCTTCCTTTAGAGCCTTCCCTAAATCTTCGTTTACCTTTCCTCGACTTCTGGAGCTTGAGGATGACACTTGGTGACCTTCGCTTGACCTTTTTGCCTTCTTTTCTCCAAGATCAAACTTGTAGATAGAAACCCTAGGTCTACCGCAGAAACCCTAGTCTTCCTTAGCACATGTAAGAGAAAATAGCCAAACAAATATCTTCTTCGTCCTCTTCCTCCTTCACTGCCTTCTCCTGCCTCTTCCTTCACTAGAATGAGTGGTGAGTGAATGTACTTAAAGTAGGGCAAGTTCTTTTCTATTTATAGACTCTTCAAGGGTCTTTCTTTTAGGCTGACTTGCCAGCTGCCAGGCCGACTTGGTCTTGGAGGGTATTCTGACACTTTTAAAGACAAAAGTATTCTTTTTTACAAGTTACAATGTGCCTGATGGGGTCTTCAACTTATGACAATGACTCTTTTGACTTCTTGACCTAGGACAAACCCTAGAAGTACTCAATGGGTGTTTGACCCATGGGTTTGAAAATCGGAATTAAATCGTGATAAATTGAAAAAATCGAGATTTTTTAGAGAAAATGATTAAATCGGCAATTTTTTGAAGTTGAAAAAATCGCCAAAAAATCGCAAGTCGAACGGTAAAAATCGTGGGCCCTCAAAACAGAGCAGTTTTAAGTAGCGATTTTGATTTTTTTTGTTCTCATTTCTGCATTGCGAAGTTTGCTAACGAGAGCTAAGGACTGAAGGTGAGCTAAGGAGGAGGATAGGTGATCTACAAGGGCAAAAGTGAACAAAAGTGAAGGATTTTAGCAAGCCAAGCCAACAAAATTCGAATTTGGACCAAGTTTCTTCAGCAAAACGTTTTTTCCAGGTATGGGCATCAAATTTGACCCTTTTTTTTTCTTGTTCTTCCATGGGTTTCTATCACCCATGTATTTTTCATCATTTTTTATTACATTTGGTTGTTTTTTTTTTTTTTTGGTGTTTTATTGAGAGGAGAGGGTTTATTTTGGTCAAAAATGCAAAAAAATGGGTTGTTAAAATTATTTTCTATATTTCTTCTTGTACTCTTAGTTTCTTTCCATTATTTTTGCTTGAGTTTCAACATGTATTTTTTCCCATTATTTTTGCATTAAGTTGAGGGTTTTTTTTGGTGAAAAAATCAAAATGTTGTATGTAAAATTGTAATTTTTTTATTTTATTTTTTAACTTGCAATTTTTCTTGTGCCCTTGGTTCAAATTTCAAAGTTCAAAGTTCATCTTACAGTAAAACTCAAGAGTCAAGAGTTCAACAAATTTACAAACATGCCAAGGAAATTGGATACTTTATGGGAATTTGGTGAACCTGATTAGGGGTTTGATTGATCAAACTTGAGCTGCAAGTTATGTGGTCAACACATGACAGGGAGGATATACAGGTTGAAATACTACCTGGCACAAATTCCTGGACATGAAGTGGACCCTTGCACAAATACCAATCCAAAAATAATCAGAAGAGCCAGCAAATCATTGGAAGAAATAGAAACAACTAAACTCAGCAAGGCAGCTTTGAAGAGTTAAATATCAGGGTTTAGAGTTGACCGTGAGAGTGGTAGTGGTTCTTCAACATCAGCATCCTCTACAGCCAACCTTGTAGGTCCCTCATATTTTGTTCCTATAACCACTCCCGGTGCACAGCCATCCATCTCCTCACTCATTAAAAAAAAGGAGAAGGAAGAAACTGACAGGTTATTAGGCAAACTGTTTCTTTGGAGTGATATTCCTTTCACTGTTTCCAGGAACAATCCATTTTATCAGGCTGCGATTGATGCTATCGCTATTGTTGGCCCAGGATACAAAGCCCCAGGATACTTTAGAGGGCACATTCTTCAAAATGAGAAAGCTGACTGCACCAAGAGATTGGAGGAGTTAAGGGCATCATGGGAAGTCACAGGATGCGCTGTGATGTCAGATGGTTGGACTGATCAAAGGGGTAGGACCCTTATTAACTTCTTGGTCAATTTTCCCAAGGGGACAATGTTTATGCAATCTGTTGATGCATCTGCACATGTCAAAGATGCACGATTATTATGTGATTTATTGGATGTGTTCATCCTGGAGGTGGGTCCCAAAAATGTTGTCCAAATCATAACAGACAACGCTGCAAACTATGTTGCTGCTGGCAAGATGTTTATGGAGAGGCATCCGACAATATTTTTGGACACCTTGTGCTACACATTGCCTTGATTTGATGTTGGAAGACATAGGAAAGATTGATTTTGTCAAAGATATTGTAAAGTCATCAAAGAGCATTACAAAATTTATATATAATCATGCATCTGTGCTTCATTTGATAAGGACATTCACCAACAAGGAGTCGGTGCACCCTGCTATTACACGATTTTCCACTAGTTTCATATCTCTTCAATCCCTCCTGAATTCTATATGGAATTTGAAGAGAATGTTTCTTTCAGAGGAGTGGCGTGCTTTGACTGTCAGCCGCAAACCAGAGGGAGAGGCCATCTGCATATTAGTTTCATATCAGGAAAGCTTCTGGGCGGGAGTGCAAGAGGTGTGCAGCGTTATTGAACCTTTGGTAAAAGTTCTTAGATTGGTTGATGGAGAGAAGCCCGCAATGGGCTACTTGTATGAGGCCATGGACAGGGCCAAAGAAGCCGTTCGCAGCTACTATGATGATAAGGGTGATGAGGGGTTTCAGAAACAACTTCTTTTATGGGAAGTGATTGATGACCGATGGAACAACACACTCCATCATCCCATTCATGCTGTAGGGGTCTTCGTGAACCCCGAATTTGCTTACTCATGTAGTTTCCTATTTGATGCTAAGGTCATGGATGGCTTTTCCACTTGTGTTCAGAAGATGGTGCCATCTTCATCAAAACGTGTAGAGATATCCAAAGAAATGGAGGTATACAGAATGGCGGGTGGCACCTTGAGCTTTGACATGGTTGCCCAGGATAGGACTACTAAAATGCCAGGTAAGATTTTCAATATTTTAAAAAATTTCTTATGTTTGTAACTTTATGAGTTTATCTTATTTGTTGTAACTTGTAACTTGTAGATGCATGGTGGAGGAGTTACGGCGGCAGATTACCATAACTCCAAAATCTTGCCATTAGAATACTGAGCCAAACATGTAGCTCTTCAGGATGCGAGCGCAACTGGAGTGTATTTGAAAAAATACACACCAAAAGGCGCAACAGGTTAAAAACTTAAAATATTCCAACTGATTTTTTGAATTCATTAAATAATTTTTTTATAATTATTAATTTATTGTTTATAATATATTTTACAGGTTGGAGTCCCAACGCCTCAATGACATGGTTTACGTCTACTACAATCTTAGATTGTGGGTGAGACAACTTGAGAGGACACCTGATATGGAGGCCATCTCTTTAGATGCGATTGACACCACTGCTGAATTGAGGGTTGAGGCTGAGAGCTCTGTCATGGAGTCAACCCCTGATTGGATAGAGCAGGAGGTAGTGGAGGCGGAGGAGGACGAGGAGCAGCAGCAGGAGCAGGAGGAGGAGGTGACACCACCTACCCCTGCTACCGGTAGAGGACGTGGTCTGCCTCCTTTAGCTCATGGTGCTTCAGGTTCCTGTTCTGATGCTTCAAGTTCTACTTCTAGAGCACAACAGAGTCCATTGCCAGCCCCACCAGCTTTTTCATCTAGAGGGAAAGCTGTTACATTCTCTCGCAAGAGGGGCAGAGGAAATCAGTAGTAGAGGACCATAGGTTATATGGTGCATTGACATTCCTTTGTATATGACATTATGACTCATGATATGAGATACATTATTATATTTTTTGTTGATATTTTGAGGCTGAGTTGACTCTTGACACTTAGGACTTAGTATTCAGGACATGATTCAGTTTTATGTGTGATGTAGCACTAGACATGATATTACACATCCTATATATTAGTTTTTTTTTCATATTTATGTGTCAATGCATTTATTTTATGTTGTGGATGCTTTAAATATTAAAAAAATTGAAAAAAATGAATATTTTTGTATGTGCCGATTTTTTCCCGATTTTTACCGATTTTTTCCCTATTTTTACGATTTTTTCCGATTTTTTCCTCTCGCCGATTTAATCTCGATCGCGATTTTCAAAACATTGGTTTCACCTATAAAATAAAAGACCTTGAGCATGAAACCCATGCTCCAAAAATAATAATAATAATTTTCTTTCATTTTATAATTTACAAGAATCAAAAATACATTTCATACTTATGAAGACTGAACCTAGTTACACATTTTTCAACATAAAGCAGGGGGGTCGACGGTTCCTACAATACTAGTCCAAGCTAATTGACATCAAGCAGCAAGCAATCAAAGGACATGTTGACTGAGAGGAGACAATTATCCATGTCCTTGACAAACTCATTGACTGATTTGTGCACACCTAGTACTATGAGAAGGAGTGGAAAAGACAAATCGTTAAGTGGACAAACATGTAGCCAAGATTCAAGTCAGAGTTGGGTTAAGGGACAAGCAAGGCAACCCAGTTTTGGACAATTTTTTTTAGATGGGGAACTAGCAACCTCCCCAGATATCTGCAACAACCCGTAAGCCACATATATCGGAAACTCACAGTTTAGCCTAGGACTGAGATGTCCAAAGACCACCGGAAACTGGAGAGTTTTGGACAATTTTTTTTAGATGGGGAACTAGCAACCTCCCCACATATATGCAACAACCCGTAAGCCACATATATCGGAAATTCATAGTTCAGCCTAGGACTGAGATGTCCAGAGACCAGCGGAAACTGGAGTCGGAATCCCAGATTCCAACAAGACGCCCATCTTTTCAGCCTTACTATGACAGACCATGTCGTCAGAGACTTGAAGAAGATACACAAATTTATTCAATAGCATATAATGGAGGACAATGTCAAGATGGTCGTCCATGAAGCATGAATAGTTGGATATGATGTATGTATCACAGAAATTTCAACATTATTTCCTTGCTAACAAGTTCCATTTTTATATGGACTATCAAGCTCTGAAGTATGTTGTTAATAGGCTAGCACTGTCAGGGAGTTTAAGAAGATGACTTATGTTGTTCTAAGAGTATGACTTTAACATCTTCATGAAGCCAGGAAAAGCATGTGGCAGTGGATGATTTGTCTACATAAAGAGCAATAAGAATGATAAAGCTAAAAAGGAGAATTTTCCATTCCATATAGAATGCACGGGCACTGAGTAGGATTTCCACAACCTAGAAGTGGAACTTAGTTAATGGGGCAACAAGGTTCAAGCTTGTTGCAGGTGTATAGGCTTGAAATTGATGGGATATTAAGGAGATGTGTTAGTGAACAGGCACAAAGAATATGATGAGGGGGTGCATTATAGAATCACAACAGGTCATTTCTTTATGACAAGAACAACACATGATATGACTATTTAAGAATTGTCGCAAGTTTGTGAAGAAATGTGAGCAATGTCAGAAGCCAACTCACAAGGCTACAGGTGGAAAACCTTCCAGTATTGAACAAAATCCTGCAAATGTTGCATTTTGAGCTCTAGGTATCAGGTATATTGTTCTATTTGTGCCAACAAAAGAGGCATATGATAGGGATATCATTGTAGCCACTCACTGAATCAAAAAGTGGGCAAAAACAAACAATGTCCAGAAGGACGCAACATTGATGGCAACCAAGCTTTTATTTCTTCTTATTTTAGTTTGTATTTTGCAGTTTTGGATAATCGAATGAATCACATTAGACAAACGGACACATTTCACATCGAGTTGATGAAGATATTCAACATTATGCATCACATGAGAAGTTTGTATTATTTGAGGGGAAAAGGGCAGGCAGAAAGCACTGACAAGGTATTCATAGAAGCATCGACAAAGATTTGCAATTTCATGAGAAGGAACTAGGAAGACAAGCTTCATACCTTCCTATGGGCTTACCAAGGAGCATGGAAGCCCACTACAGTTCATGCTCCATTTAGATTAGCACTTAGAAAGGAAGCAATCATGCCAATCGGATAATGAGTCCCCTCTTTTAGGATTGTGGTGGACCAAAGATAGCAGAAATTGGAATTGTTAAAGAATAGGCTAGAAGAGCGTGAGAGATTAGATGAGGACAAATTTTGATCCAAATTCCAACACGTTAAGGCAAAGGAGAGGATAAAGAGACATCGTGACTTAAAGGCCAGACTTTTGTGAAAGGACAGTTGTTTCCATTATATGACAGCAAGAAAAGGAACAAAGGAGAGATTGAATTTATGGGTGGCTTTGACCATAAGGTAGAGTTGTATGAAAATGGCTCAATTGAGCTACAGAGTCCAGACCAACATTGCATGAAGCGGGGACGTTTTTTGGAAGCGGGGACAAGGAACCGTCATTTCCTAAAAATATAGGAAGTGAAGCGTGTCGAAAGCGTCTACTATATATATATTTTGCATTTATATCATAAAAATATCCAAAACACCAAATTAGTTGTAGAAGATATGGAAAGATGCATATTTATACATAAATCAAGATAGATATGGCATCCATTGTACATTAATGATTAATTATTCGAGATCAACCATCTAGATGCATCAACCATTTAGAATCTAGATTCTTCTCCTCTTGTCTAGCCTTTGACTCCACCTCGATTATCTAGGATATTAGTCAACATAGACCAATCTTGATCAAACTACCTAATGATTAATCCAAGTCTTAATATATGGCAGAAAAAGCTTAACATCCTTGATCAATAACTTTGACTTGATTGAAAGGTATTTTTTTGCTAATGGCATGACAAAAGAGTTCAACAATTAAAACCGCCAACACTAGGGTACATATAGGGGTTGGTGCTCTTGATTAAATACCAATCACATACCCTCATACATGATATAATCTAATGAAATGACACAATCCCATTGAACCTAAATTCCTGAAAACTGTTAAGTCTGTTGAATTTTGAATAGGATATAAAATTCTATTTTATTCATATGAAGTCCGATGAGGTTGGAACCACTCTCAAACATCCTGAGTCATTTCATGGTAATGTTAAAAATTGAAGTAAAAGGATGAAATGAGAGAGCATCTAGGAAGCATTTAAGGAGCATCAAGGGATCACCTTTGGAGTGTCCAAGAAGCCCCAACCCAACTTAAGTCAAAGAAAAAAAAATAAAAATAAAAAAATAAAATAAAATATATATATATATATATAACCCTATGGAACCACCCATCTTCGTACCGATCCAACTCGGAAACGCTTCGTTTCCATACGCCGATCAGTCGTACAAAACACGGTTCCGGCGTATGGAAACGTGGATCGAGCTAAAATGGTTCCGAAATGGCAGGAACCGTGTTTTTTAGCCTGATCCGCGTTTCTGTTTTTCGGAAACGCAGTTCGGACGACGAATCCTCCGCATTTCCATACGGGACATGGATCGAGAGTTGGAGCCAGGGTGGGGGACATTTCCTACAACACTGGTCTAGACGCAAGAAGGTTTTCCATAGGCATAATTAGCTAGGTGAATGTCTCTCAACTATAGTCATTTCATTCATGAGGGAGATAGAAGGCTGAAGTGAGAAGCATCCACGATAAAATAAAATAAAAAAACAATGTAGTGAGAGAAATCTGAATAGGGATCAAATGAAAGACCCAGCCTCATTCTTGGACACAAAAGAACACCTAAGGTAAAATAAGGGTTGGATGAAAGCTGGTGTAAAATATTTGTGAGTTCTCTTAATTACAAGGATTTTGGTCAAATTCACCACAAGAAGGCATCATCAGATAGGTCAAGGACAACACATTGTTGAACAAAGATGAGGGTGGACAAGAAAGTGCCAAAAGACATTGAGGAGAGTCAGCATAGGCCACAAGAGAGTACTCCATCAAGAACTCAAGTGGAAAGATTAGGAAAAGAAATTATGAACAGACAGTGAGAAAAAAAGATAGTGCAACATTGAAAGAGGACAAGTGTTAATTTCAGCATATGTTCTATGCCATTTCAGATTAGGGCACAATACTGAAGAAGATAGAACATACTAATAGATCTATAGAAGACAAGCCAAAACAGAGATAGGAAATGGTGACGTTACGGCGATCAGCAGGATGCTTCTACCAGCAAAGTCTTCAATAGGTCATTCAGCCAAGCGTGTCACACATAACCCCAGAACAATCCAAACAAAGAATACGCAGCTCCAACGCTATCCAAAGAGAGAATTCCTCCACATCGATTTGTGTCAAATGAACTCCAAGTCTCTCCAATATATAGGAATCTTTGGGGGTGTGTGACACGTCCTTTAAGACATTTAAGTCAATATTTTATTCCAGGCCGACCCAGCACATAAGTGGAATAAATTCAAAGTACATATTCTGCTCATCCGATCGAGATGATCTTTAGATCAATCTTACACCTCTCCGAAAGAGGAATCCAATAAAAATATTGCGATCGTCATCTGAGCGACTGCTTCGGAGTTTGGACCTGATTGTCCAATTTTAACACTCCCTCTCAACTAGGAGAACTCCGTCCACTAGTGCAATCCAAACATGCGTGCGTCATCCCGCTGTAACTTGCTTTGCTGGCCTCTTTATTTCAGAACAGAAGTGGGTCAGTCACAAAGACATCATCCCCCGACTGACATAATCAGCCCAGAGGTTCGAAACCTCTATCAGACTCACAAAGAGTCTCCAACCAACTTGAAGTTGGTTCATCTGACCCGAAGTCAGGCAGAGGTCCCAGACCTCACTAAACTTGATCCCAGATCAAGTGGTTGGACCGTGCCATCCTAGATAGAGAGTACAACAAATTCTGATGCGTCCATCAGTCTTTGCTACTAGTCTCTAGCCTTTCCCATCTCAATTGCCAAATGAGAGGTACTTCCCATGAGCCCTTAACTCAATGGGTAGGATGCATACGGGGCACAGATAAATGAGAGGCGAACCAACTCAATAATCACAACGGTGGGGCAGAAGCACCATAAGTGCTTATAGCTCCGAGAAGCTATCCCCAAAATCCCCCCTTTGAGCTCCCAAAGCTCATCGTCCAACAGGACCCTCAGAATAGTGTCGTTCCATGATTCCAAGATTCTCACGGAAGGTTAGGAACATGACCTTCCCCAAGGGCATTGTGAGAATATCTGCGACCTGCTCATCAGTTCCTATATGATCGAGCCTTACGGAGCCTCGCTATACCATATCCCAGATAAAGTGGTACCAGCCATCAACATGCTTGGATCAATCGTGGAACACAGGATTCTCAGTCATACGAATCCCACTCTGGTTATTACAGAGTATCACAGTGGTATCTAGCACATGTCCAAACAGCTCACTAAAGAGCTTTTGCAACCAAACTGCTTCACAACAGGCCATACTAGCTGCAATGTATTCGGCCTCAGCGGTGCTCAAAGCCACCGACTTCTGCTACCTGCTCATCCATGAGATCGAAGCAGAACCAAGATTGAAGCAGCATCCCAATGTGCTCTTACGATCCACCACACTACCAGCCCAATCGGCATCAGTATATCCACAGAGTGTCATACTCCCGGCAGTGTATCTCAGCCCATGGTCTATCGTGCCCCAAAGATATCTCAGAAGATTCTTGGCACCAACCCAGTGAATGTTATGATCAACCATGTGTTGACTCAAAGTGTTCACTGCACAGCATATGTTCGAACAAGTGTTCATTAAGAACATCAGGGTCCCTATGAGTTAACGATACTCAGTAGGACAGGCCTAGCAACGCTGCTACTCAACTTCTTAAAGTTGAGTTCCATGGACTTACAGTCCATCATACCAGAAAATTCATAATGTATTTTCCTTGAGAAAGAAAAATCTCGCCAGGTCTCTGCTAGACCTTCAGGCCTAGACATCAGTCCTAGGTCCTTCATCTCGAACTCAGCAGCGAGCTCCCTCTTGCACTGATGAATGAGAGGGTCAGCACCTGTCAGGAAGAGGTCATCCACATACAGCACCAGAATGAGAGGTTTTCCCTTGACAACCTTGAAGTAAGGGTTCGGATCAACATTACTTCGAGTGAAGCCCAACTTCATCAAGTAGCTATCTATCCTCTTGTACCAATCTCAGGGTGCTTGATTCAGCTCATAGAGGGCTTTCTTCAACCTGCAGACATGGGTGTCCCGATCCTGGACTTCCAACCCCAAGGGTTGCTCCACATATATCTCTTCCTTTATCACACCATGCAGAAAAATGCGGTCTTCACATCATCTGATGAAGACTCCATCCTTGCGCAGCAGCAAGGGCTATAATAGATCGAATGGTGGTATCTCGAGCCACAGGTGCAAATATGTCATCATAGTCTATATCTTCCTCATAGGCAACGAATCTTGCCTTGAACTTTTCAGCACTTCCAACAGATCCATGCTTGATCTTGTAGAGCCATTTCGAGGTGACAACTGCTTTGTCCTATGGTCTTGGGACCACAGCATAGCATCCTTCCAGACTTGATGCTTTACGACTTCCTCAAAGGTATCCAAGGTCAGATTGTACAAAATTACTCCTGCTAGATATCCTGTTATTAATATGGCTTCTTGGTTTTCCTTCGGAATTTCCCCCTCTGAAGCCATATGTCCCTAAGCCATGAGGATCTTCTTTCGTTGAACAAAGACATCCACTCAGGAGCATATACAGATATATCTCCCTCTTAATGTTAGCTTCTCTCTCGAGAGAAGACATCTGTTTTAAATGAGGGCATCCCAGACACCATCTTGGAATTGGGACCTGATCTCCCACAGTCAAAGCCATCCAACAGACTTTGCTGATCATGATTCAAGATTCCAACCATGTGACCAAAAACTGCATAAACTTCCCAGTTCACATTTTAAGTTTACCATAACGCTCCAATGTAGGACTGATACAGTCACATGCTGCTGCTACATAGGTGTCTATCTATGTCACTGACATACAGGGAGAACATATCAGCAAGCCTCAGCTTGTGTTAGAAGTCCTTTCAGCCACTACCTGTTATTCTGTGAGTAGCTCCTTCAAACAGCCTTCTAAGACTGCAGCTTACAAAAAACAAGGGATCCAATCTACCTTGGTTTATCCTGCACTTGAGGCATTGCACCTTGAGTTGCTTCCAGATCTGCCCATTTCTGGTTATTTCAGCAGACTGCTCCTAGGGCTGTAAAAAAATTTTGACCACTACATAGAATTTCCCCAAGGACTTCAGCAGTCAACCCTTAAAACTTCTAGCTTCAACATGGGTGTCTGTCTATGTCACTGTCTGTCATGATGACAGTGACATAGAATCACAGATTTAGAACTATCACGTTCATCACTGCTAGCGGAATCACTGATCTGGCCAAGACTCTTTCTATGGTCACTACCACTAGGTTGAGTTCAGTTACAACCATTGTTACGGATCAGCAGTGTCAGTATCATAATACTCCCAGATGAGGTACTTTACTGCTCCTGAATGAAGATATTTTAAAGATTTTTCCTCAGCCTCTTAGAGATTCGGGCCTTACTTTCAGTCCTTCAAACTCAGTCTGATATGATCTCCCTCTGCTGTAGCTTCTCCTTATTAATACGACCAGCTATAGGAGAGTTATTATGGGCACCTTACAGCCCCACAAACTCCCATGCTACCATGTTAAGAGGTTGTTAGGCCTGTGGCCTACCACAGATCTGATTGTAACTTAACAACCCCATGCTCCTCTCCACCTCGAGTTGTTGTTGTCATCATAGAGATACTGACACAACTATCATGGAAAAACTGTCAAGGAATTGTCGCAATTCAGCCTGAATATAGTGTATTTCCTTGACATGAAACTCTGCATATTCACTTTTCTCTCAAGAACATTGCATACTGCTTTGCCCATGTATTCTTCAGACTAATGTCACTAGCGGAACAAACCTTGCAACTTAAGCACTTATGAATGAGATCCTGTACGAATTGCACAACAGCATTCCTCCTCTCTTCTGAAGGGCAGTTTGGCGGAAGGTTAATTTCTGCGTCATCAAACAGCAATGTCATCTTGAGACTCTACAACGCTTTCAATAATAGCGCGGTAGACTTACATGCCCAGATATTCAGTAATATTTATATGTCATTCGGACAACCTAATTATCCCCAATAACATAGTGTCTTGGCTTTCTGATATGTATCTTTCAGAATAACAGACTTAAAATAATACGAACCCCTTTTAAGACAGAGATTAGATGAACTTGGGTTGTTTCAACTTGTTTGACCAGCCTTGATACTGAGATACTGGTTTTTCTATGAACTGAAGTAAATTCAGTCTTTGCTGCCAGCAACCATAACTCATAATTATATATATATATATATTGACTTCAACTTAGGATAATATTGATTAACCAATGCACACAACAGGAGCGATTAATGCACAATCTCTTTTAACTACTGCAGGATCTAAATTCCTGTGGTTATACTGCAGGTGCAGACCTTAGACTTCAGCGCACATATTCTCCGTTCCAGCCACACTACGTAACAAGAAATTTACCTGGCAATGAGATTAAACACCTTCGTCGAAATCAAGAGGAAGTAGACCGTCAGCAACTCGAAAATGTTGCTAGTCGGTGCTTATTTGCACTAGGTCTGCCTTTTTTTTTTTTTTTTTTTTTTTTAAATCGCATTCTACAGGTATCAACGATCGTCACTTCAGAATTACCAATTCGATAATCTACTGCGCTCTCGGATTCGGCTTCCTGACAGAAAGCACGAAATTAAAGGGTTGTAAAAATAAAACCCTTTCCACGACAATGCCACTCAGAATTTGATACACAGCAATTTCTGCGACAAATTTTCCCGAAAAGTAGCAGCGATTGGGAGTTATGTGAAGTATGTTCAATCACGGTTGAATTCCGTCGATTTGGCTCAACGTGTCAATCAGATTGTCAATGTAATGCTCATGTAATCACTTCCGCTGAAAAAACATGTTAAAAAATCAGGAGTGCAGTTAAATATATATATCCCTGTAGCATCGCGGCTCTGTCCATTGATCGAAGGACGCATACATTTTATTTAAGCAACGAATTCTGTGCAAATGACGGTTGTGTCACGCAGAATCTGCGAGGATTAAAAATCTGAGCAGGAAGTCCTGAGCAGCTCGGCATTCACTGTGACGTCGATCACCAGCCGTGACGTCAATTTGACTGTGGCCTTCGAATTTCGTAACAGATCTACCAGCAATTTAAAGCTCTGTCACTTCCCGAAATGTACGCTGAGTTTCTGCCCTCGACGCTTTGAAAAACACGCTGAGACTCTCTCTCAGCCCCTCGAACAGTCTCCTTACGAAAGAACTTCGGCCTCTCTCTTCCTAGGGCTGTGGCATACAATTTGATCATGTCCACTCCAGCGATTTCGGTGGACAATTCAGCATCCAGTATTTGCAGATTGTGAACTTTCATTTCATTGTCTAACGCCGATAGGTCCATTTCGGGGAAAACAACAATTTACCATAACCACGCAGTCAAAACACAGTTATGTTTACGTTACATAGATCAGAGATTTAACTCTTCAGAAAACTTGATTGCTCTTGAGGAAAATTTCGGTTTGACTTTTTTCAAACAAAGAGGGCACAAATTGAAGAAGATAGAACATACTAATAGATCGATAGAAGACAAGCCAAAAATGTAGGATAGGAATGTGACGTTACGGAAGTATCGCCAGGATGCTTCTATCCAAGAAAGTCTTCAATAGGTCATTCAACAAACGTGCTCACATAACCCCGTAACAATCCAACAAAGAATACGAAACTCCAACGCCATCAGAGAGAGAGAATTCCTCCACATAATGTGTGTCAAATGAACTCTAAGTCTCTCCAATATATAGGAATCTTTGGGGGTGTGTGACACGTCCTTTAAGACATTTAAGTCTATATTTTATTCCAAGCCGACCTAGCACATAAGTGGAATAAATTCAAAGTACATGTTCTGCTCATCCGATCGAGATGATCTTTAGATCAATCTTACACCTCTCCGAAAGAGGAATCCAATAAAAATATTGCGATCGTCATCTGAGCAGCACAACCGGAGTTTGGACCTAGTTGTCCAATTTTAACAACAAGACACTGCAAGCATGAATCAATTGATGATAAGGGATTCTGAAGATTTCCGAAGGGGCAACTTCCACGGGACTAGACATAGGGAAAAGAAGGACGAAGGTAAAAAAGTTCAAGCAACTGGTCGGAAAGATCATCGGGAGGATAGGACAAGACCCAAACGAGTCCAATCGGTGGAAAAAAGGCTGGCAGATGGGCAGAGATATTGAGAAGTTCGTTGGATAACGAAAAGACAAGGGGAGTGGGAGGATTTGGATGCAGATCCAGTTTGAATCTAGACGAGGCCAATCTGAAAGACTCTAAGGATGGATACAACCAAAGGAAGAAGGGAATGAGCACGTCAGGTATAAAGCTAAGTTTCAAGAAACGCAACCCTCCCCCCAAATGTATCAAGCACGTTTTGGTACGGAAATGTCGAAACACACTTGATATGTGCTCAAAATGGGTTTCAAGAGGGGTGAAACACATTTCACCCCTCTTGAAATGCAATTCAAGTGACGTACAATGTGTTTCGTTGGCCATACAGCACGTGTGGGATGAACTCATTATTTAAAAAAAAAAAAAAAATTATGAACGGGGCAGCCTAACATTCAACCCTAAGGCCCTACTAATACCATGTAATTAATGGTAATGTTAAATTCTTAAAGTAAAAAAGAATGAAAATTACTTAAATTTTAACATTACCAATAATTGTTTCAAGATGTTTGGGAGTGGTTCGAACCTCATTGGACTTCATATGGAGAAAGTAGAATTCAAGATCCCCCTATGGAACTAGCATTTAATCAAGAACACCAATCTCTCTATGTACCTTGATGTTAGTGGTGTTGATTATTAAACACCTCTATCATGACCCTCATAAAAATGTACTTATCACTGAAACAAAATCTAGATTTGACATGTTAAGTTTTTTCTATCTTCTTTTAATGCTTAGAGGGTGATATTGATGATGAGGATCCCAATATAGTCAATGAATTGATGTTATGTAGTTATTTGTTGTAGCATGATTTTCTTGGGCCTTGGCACTTGCTAATTTATTCATGAATCAGTATCTACATTCTCAATTGTAATGTTAAATTCTTTCTTTCAACATTTCAGTATAATTTTTTAAGTGAACATGGGGTTTGGATTATTTAGAAAAAAATGATAAATAGAGAGGATTCCAAAGGTAGGCATGTTTCAATATGTGTTTTCTGATTGGACTGGCCTTGGTTCTCTTGTGTTGGACAATGGACAGTGTCAATTGAGACTGAATTGAGACATGATGGTGGATAGGAAATCTGTCTGAATGGATGCTAGACATATGGTCACTCTGATGTAATGGACAGTCTTGGGTAACGGATGTTGAATTTTCAATACCGATTTTCTAATCTTGATAATTACTTCTAATGATTTATAATTAAATAATCTTATAAAACATGAATCATTAAGCAATTATACATAGAAAAATTTCAACAGTACAACAGTGATAACAGTAGGATCATAAAGAGACAACAAACACAAGAGACAGAAATTTACCCTGGGAAAATCCAACCTCAGAAAAAACCCAGCAAACTTTTCTTCCAAGGAGAATTCAATCTTCTGCAAAAGTTTACAATAAATATTGTCTAGAAATCTGTGCCAATTCTCAAACCCAAATACAAGTCAAACCTAGTCAAAATTATTCCAAACTGTAAATGCTGGTCAAGTCCTTCAAAATAGAGAAGTCAGTGCTGGTCAACAGACATAATTTTGGTCAACAAAGATCTTTGGTCCTGCAGTCAACTTTCTAAGGTCAATTCGGCCTGTGGTCAACATCATGAGGTCAGATTCGAACTACAGTCAGATTTGGTCAAAGGTCAAACTTGGTCAATTTTCAAATTACAGTCAACTTCATCCTTCTTTGTCCACTCATGTGACTACTTCAAATGATATGTCAATTGTTGATTGGATGATCGAATTGGGTGTCTTCTTGTGTATTTATAGTTGTCAAATAGGTGCCCTTTTTGACCAAGGGTCACCTCTAATGGTAGGGCCGAGTTAGGCCACTTGGAGGCTGGGGCCTACATGAAACATTATATAAATTTGAATTTTTTTAATAATCATAATTATTTCTTGTTGATTTGGAAGGTTCCTTGGCATGCAGGAATACTTCCCAATGCTACAAAAATCAACAACAGAGAAAGTGACTTTAGAGTGGGTGCTTCTCCCAATTCTTAATTTTCCCACCATAAATCCATATCTCATGTGACAGGCATGTGATTCACTGTTTTGGTTTTTTAATTATTAGTTTTTATGGCCATACACTAGACATATTATTTAGTTAGAGAAATGGACATAGCAAAAAATTTGGACAGTGTTAGTAGTTTAAGAGTTGTGAGAAACTGCAGCGCATTGATGTGAATCCCTTAGCAGTTATGGGCATGTCCAAAATGCCCACCGCTAAGTGAAGTCTACTAATGAACAGTATACATTGAAGTTTTAAATTAATTTAACTTCATCCAATATCATTACTTACACATCCATACATCAAGATTATCAACTTGGGCAATTATTAGAGACAGGGATTAACCAACCATAGGGACCTTAAGTATGTGAAGCACCCAGATAAGCAACACCAAACTTTCAGGGCTACAAATATAAAACAGAGAAAATGACAGTACAGGGAAAATTGGGAATAGCATTGAAGAAAAAAAATCAAGAATATATATATATATATATTAAGAAAGTGAGAAACGATTTTGACTATGCAAAAGGTTTCATAAAGATCCATGGGCTCATTCTACAAAAAAGGCATTGAAGAGCTGCATTGGTAGGCAATAATTTTGCAAAACAGTAGCCCTATGTGATTTCCTTAGTTAACAGGCAAAGGTTAGTTGTATACTAAACAAAATTTCAGACTATAAAGTTTAAACAGCTTCTGTAATGACTTGAACATGGCAAGTATCACGAAGCACACCATATTGATCCTCCCAATGTGTAACAGCTTATTAAAGTCATGGAAAATGGTACCTCTGTCTTTGAAGTTCCTAAAGCACATGTGCCATTAGCATGATGCTTGTCATAATGTTGAGCATCGAGAGCATCAACAAACATTCTGCAATAAATAAATACTACTAGTTTAGATTCACAACTCTGATAAATATGCAACCACTGTTCTATCAGTACATTTATGAAGATACCCTTACCTTGAAAACATTACAAACTCCAGAAAAGAAGGCGTTGACATGACCCAGCTATTGAGGACTGACCAAGAATCTCCATCAATAGGCATATGTGGAAGTACAGTCAGATTTGATGGCAGATTATACATTTGCCTGAATGCATTCTCAAATACAACCCTACAAGAAGCATACATCATCTGATGCATTAGATATGAACTGGACCTAGTAGTCAGCATCTTTCTTAACCACAACCATAAAATAAAGTAACGGAGATATTACAAACAAAGCATTAGCTTGATGCATTTGGAGTAATGCCATTGCCGTATTTAAGGAGAACATTTGGAACTAAAGACAACATCCCATTAAAAATATTTAACATTAAAAATACTTATGCTAATTGGAATCAAATCATCCAACATAGTGACCCATGTATAGTACAAGCTGCTACGGAGTCTGAATGAGAATTAAATTGGTCATTCTTCCTTAATCATGCAAATATGATAGAGTAAACAAAATAAGAGTACTATTAATGATAAACAAATTGTCTGACTTATTTATCCATGCACAGAACATCTGGCTATGAACCATGATTTGGAATGAAATGGGCCATTCTTCTCTTGTCAATAATAAATATCATAAACATCAGAGGGAATCCATTAAAAGTATAGTTGCCAACAGAGCCCTGCTAATTCATATACAAACAAGTTACAAGTTAATAACCTAAATTGTTTTTCCAGATAAACTAACTAACCTAGCCAGCAATGAACTAAAGACAACATAACATTGGAATCTTTAATAATCATAAGAACACTCATGCTAATTGAATACAAATCATCCAACTTAGTGATCCATGCATGGTGCAAGCTGCTATGGAGTCTGATTGAGAATTAAATTGGTCATTCTTACCTAATCATGCAAACATCACAAAGTAAACAAAATAAAACTAATATTAATGATAAACAAACTGTGTGACTTATTTATCCATGCACAGAACATGTGACTGTGAACCATGATTGGAAATGAAATGCCATTCTTCTCTAATCATTATCATAAACATCAGAGGGAACCCATTAAAAGTATATATGTCGATAGAGACCTGCTAATTCATATACAAGCCAGTTTGAAGTTAATAACCTAAGTATAAAATTGTCTTTCCAGATAAATTAAGTTAGTCAGCAATGACCCTTTCACCATTTAATGCTCTTTTTAAGGACAAGTAATTACAGTGCTAACTCCTCTGTTCTTAATGAATATGATTCCTAATATTCATAGTGGAAACTCTTCAGGTGTATTCATGCACAAAAGAATGCTGAATCATCATTGAGGCGCTAAGTCGAATCCAAAATCCATAATGAAGACACCATGCTAAATTACTAATATAAGTAACTTCCAGGAAAATTCTTAATCTCATAATCTTTCAGAATTGACTTCTACCCCAGGTTCACTACAAATAATCATAGGCTTTCATCTAACAGAAACAGGTTGTAGATTGGAAGTCATAACCTCCAGCATTTAATGGTTTACATTGGTTTTACAGCTATATGATCATAACATCTAATTATGGTATATTAAAAACTAAGTTGCAAGGATAGGAAAATAGGTATGGCTACAGATAGAGCCTCTGAGAAGGATGTGACATGTTTAGAAATATTTGGATATGACAGGGCTTGGATACAACGTACACACACCTGTATCAAGATAAATATGATCACTGATAAAGATCATCAGCAAGTCTCATAAGAATTATCATGCTATCATACTACTATCTAGAGTCTATGTTACCCACCAAAAGTGGGTGACCCCTAGGAGAAGCTTTTCTCCTATTCTTTGGGTTCAACTGGCCATTGGTTCATTGGGATTTGGCATCCACACATCTTTACACCTAGGTAGGGCCTAGAAATACACCCTAGGAGGTTGATGCAGATAAAGGAAAAAGAAAGAGCTTTTGATGGCCACAAGTAAAACAAAAGAAAAACAAAAATGCAAAAGATGGTCAGGACTTACAGATTAACACGTGGGCAAAAGCCAAGAATGAGCTCTACCTCTATCATATGGCCATCACCCGATTCCTGGGTTGATGTTGCCCTATCTCATAGAAGACAAGGAACCCTTGCATGTCCCAACCCCTAATGGGCGATGAACTACCCCATCCTAAAGGGGGTAATAACTACTACACATCACACAAAGCAAGCTCTCATTCCTCAAGCTGTGAGCAGTAATACAAGGAAAATTCAAGAGAAAGTAAAAGGCAATAAAAACAAAGGCCAAGGTAACTCATGCATCCACGATTGCTCCTTCCTCACATCTATACACCTAGGACGAGGTATTCCGCCATAGCCAGCCCTTCGACCATGGCACTTGGCTATGAAGTTTTTTTCCCTTTGTTTCATTATTTTTCACATGGCACCTATCGATTGAAGGGTAGACCAAGGACATGTCACTTCCCTTTGGGGGTTGACAACACCAAATAAAGTCGTTGTTGAAAAAGGTACCATGGAGGTCTTTCCTACTGCTTTTTGCCTAAGCCTAGGAAAACAAGTGAACCCACCTTTTTAGTGTGACTTTATGCGATCATTAAAGTCATGTGACTTTTTAGTCACTTTATGAGTTCTAAAAGTACATTGTACTCTCTAATATTAAAGTGACTTTATGAGGAAAAAAGGCACATGGTACAAAAAGTTATTAAAGTGACTAAAGGTGCTCATTAACGAAGGGGGAGACATGAAAGGGGGTCAACCTGAGATTAGATCTCCACCCTTGATCAAGAGAAGCTGAAATCTAATCTTGGCCCTTGAACTTAGGGATAGCCGATAGGTCTTCTCTTCATTAGAGAGACTAAAAAAGAGGAAAAAGGCTAAGAGGAGATTCATTCTTCAAGTGTAGTGTTGGATAAGAGGAGAGGAGAAGAGGAGAAGCTGGGAGAAGGCTGAGATAGCAAGTACTTTCAGCAAGGAGAGACAGTATAGCAACAATGCGAGACCGTACAGGCCCAAATTTCTAAGTTGGGGCAGTGGCACAAATGCCAAGGAGAACGCAGAGGTTCTGAAACTGATTTCGAGGCAGCTACAGCACATTCAGAGGCACAGTTTTCTAAGCAGAAAATTCGGATCTGACAGCTTGAAATTTGAGGCAGAGATTGCTGGTCTGTGACACAATTTTTTAGGGTTTGAAGTCTGACCGTTGACACGAAATTTGAGGCATAAATTGTCAATTCTGAGGCATGAAATTCAAGGGGTCAGAGTCTGACCTGTGGCACAAATTTCCAAATATCAAGTGCTGAACAGTGGCACAAAACCCAAGGAAGAAATTGCTGGACAGTGGCATGAATTTGTAAACAGTAGTAGGAAATTCTAGGAGCTGGCCGGAATTTCGAGGAAGATATATACCCTTCATTTGTATTTAATGATGTAAAACTTCTCTGAGATAAAAGCAAATAAAATCCTCTTCCTGTTAGTTTTCCTTCGGCGTTTTTCCAGGGTCTAAATTTTTTTGCCTGCTTGTGAAATTATCAGCATAAAGCGAAAAGTAATGGTAGCTTCTAGTGTTTCAATTGCAATTTATATTCAAGTTAAGTGAACATGGGGTTTGGGCATTCAACTTGATGGAAAAAAGAAATTGAAACCGACTGGGGCTACAAGGACCTAAAATTTCTACATGGTATCATAGCACAAGTGAACCTACAGCTGATAAAGGGCAACCAGCAAGCATAAACCAACCTATATACCCAAAGATTTGTGATTGGTCATTTTCAGTGTTCAGAAGTTATGTTGATTGAGAGGGTCAGATGGCTACCGGTTTGAGGTTGGAGGATAGGTTGAGTGGGACTGAAAATTTTGGTCCCTGGAAGGAGAGGATAGTCTTGATGCTTGAGTTTGAGTTGTGGGATATTGCCGAGAGTGCAATATGACCACCTACTTATACTATTTAGTTGGCAAAAATCAACAAGCACAATCCGAAGGCTAAGATATCCTTCTTGATGCAGTTAAAGACCTCCTTATACCTCATAGGGAAGAAAATTGCCTATGAGATGTAGGACTCTCTAATAACCTTTTACTAGAGCACCAATGAGAATAGCAAGATGGTGTTATGCGAGAAACTAAGAATAATCAAGATGACCAACACTGACACAATGACCTCATACCTCACCAAGATCACACATGTGAGAGATGAGTTGGTTGCAGTGGGAGAGGCTATCCCTGACAATATTGCATGACTCGTACTCGTATAAGACTCATTTGGCTATTGACTCGACGACCCGTATAAGACTTGGGAACGACCCGTATAAGACTCATATAAGACTCGGCAAAATACAGAAAAAAAAAAACTTTAAAAATATATAAATAAAAATGAATTTTGAGTGGGTCCACGAGTCCTATGCGAGTCTTCACAGATTCAATACGAGTAGACGAGTTCTATGTAGGTTTGGATGAATACGGGTTGAGACCGCGAGTCCTATGCGAGTGATCTGTCTCGCTATAGAACCCGTCAAGACCCGCAGGTACTTGTGGGTCATATAAGAGTCGTGCTACACTGATCCCTAATGACCAGTTGGTCAGGACAACATTGAGTGGTCTTCCCAAGAAGTGGGATTGATTCATTGATGGCATTGTTGCTAGAGAGCATCTTCCAGATTTGAGGAGGATGTGGGATGATTTCGTCCAGGAAGAAACCAAGAGTGCCAAGAGTGGCACTCAACATGGTGGGGTTAATGAGGAGGAGAATGTTTCCTTCGCAGCTAAGGGCAAGAAGTAACCCAAGAAGGGTCCTCTAATGGGGCCAAGCAGCAGAAGGGAAAACAGAAAGTACAAGAGAAGGCCATGGGCAAAGTGAGATGCTTTGCCAATGAGAAGATGGGTCATTATGCCTTTCAGTGTCCCAATAAGAAGGGGAAGAAGAAGGGTGTTGCAACGTCAACCGAGGTGGATGAGTTTGCCACCAAATTTGACTTAGATTTTGCTTTAGTGGTGAGTCTTGCCACTAGTGTTACATCTTCTAGTGTCTGGTTTGTAGACAATGGAGTTTCTTTCCATATGACCAGAGTTAGAGAGCACTTTGCAGATCTTACAAAGACTGATATAGATTTGGAGGTGGTGCTTGGAGATAATTCCAAGCTCAGAGCAGCAAGTGTAGTGATTGTATCCTTTCAGAGGAAGTCAACGTCCCTTGAAAGTGACGGAGGTCTTGAAAGTGACGGGGCTGAAGAAGAATCTGATTTCAATTTCAATATTGAGGATAAGGGGTATGTGGTGGTGTTCTGAGATGGAAAAGTACTCATGTATCCCAAGGAATCCAGGATCACTTATGCTAGAGTGATTGGAGTCCACTATAGGAGACTTTATAGATTCATATTTCAACCTAGCAGAGCCTTAGGCTTACCACATTTCAGTATTGAGCATCGTGATGTGTGTATGGAATGAACAAAGTTCGTACCTCAAGTTAAATACTCTAGAAGACTTGGAATATGAAAATACCTATTGAGGATACAAATATTATTATATAAAATGAATGATGATTGATGATACAATTGAGAGTGAGGGGCCTCTTCATGGATAGTCATGTCCTATTTAGACATGCCTCTTCAACCTAATTACTAATTAACTAATCATTATTTATATCATTTTATTCATAACATTGCCTTCCTTCTCAAAAATCTTTGCCCTCAAAGCTTGTTGATGAAAGGGCTTGATCTCTTTTTCTGCTACAAATGTCTTCTCGTCTTGGGACAGTCATCCTTGTGGATACAAGTTGATATGATCCTCTAAGTGACAAACAAAACCGTCGCACTGAGAAGGGATCAGACCATCCTAGATCAATCTTCTGTGGAGTCTTGTGGTGACTTCAAACTTGTGATGAATTGTTATCAAATGAGTGGATTGCACTAACATTAGTATTCTTCGGAACATCAGTTTGTTGTTTCTGTTCTGAATACGTAGCTTGATTAAGTTGTTTACTCTCGTGATTCGAATGTTGATAGGAAATTTTTTTGGTTTGACTTTCCCTTATTAGGTGTGTGGCAACTTTTTGATTTTCTTCTAGTGAGGATGTTGTTGAGTTGGTTATAGAACCTTCACTTGGGATGTTCATCGACTGAATTGCAACATCTAAGTGTGTAATTTCTTCAACTTGCTTGTCTTCTTCTTGAGTTGTGACATTCACTGGATCAATATATGTTGCCTTATCTTCAACCTAGACTGTTACGACTGGAGACTTCGATACTTCTTGATCAAGTTGTTCTAACTTGTCTTTTAATGGATTTTTGTCCTTCTTAAGCTTCTTTATTTGTGTTAATAACTTTTCGCTATGGTCTTTTAGTCATGAAACTTCTTCATTTTTTTCAATAGTGATTTTGTCAACTTCTCTTTGCATATGTTGTATTGCCTTTTTACATTCTTGAAGAATTACTTTTGAGATTTCTTGTATGTCTTCAGGCGTCATTGAATTTGGCTTCAAGGTAATGTCCTGTAGCGTTATTTTTTTCTTTTTGTGGGAAAATGTCAAAAACTTCTTTTCATATTTAAGATAAAAGACCCTACAGTTCCCACCTAGGGTGAGCCCAACACGATGTCACTATCATCAAAAAGTAAGTCTTTCACTGTAAATTGAGAGATAAAGTTATAATCCCCGATATTTAGTTGTAGATTTTTTATGTCATAATGGTTTTTGTTAAAAAAGTCTAATTTTTCGACAATATTTAACTCGGGAATCACCAATTGGTTGGCAATTTTAGGGTTTATATAATTTTTGTCTTTGACGGGTGATATAGCAATAATGACATCTTTTCCCGCGAGAGTTCCTTTAAATTTAAATAGCACTTTAGCGTCGATGGGTAAGGTTTCTAAAAATCTTCCTTCATTTTTGTCTTGGAATCCATGTTGTATTCCCTAATAATTATTAATTTCATCAAATAATACTTTGACTATGACGCTTATGTATCCCTTTGTAACAAATGGATTATACAAATGAAAACACACTTTTCTTTTCCTCTTAATAATTTTAATTAATTAATTAATTAGATCAATTAATTTTTTTATTAAATTAATTTTTAAATAACTATATAATAAATTTATATATAATACACACACACACACACACATATATATAATCAATTATTTAATTTTAAATAACTTTTGTAACCACGAATGACCAATTCCAACTGGCGTGACTGCAATTGTAAAGTCACCTTGCTTGTTTACCCGTCAAATTAGCTGAGTCTCCTGGAATGGATGAAGAATGCAAGAAATTAGAAGAGGGATGCGATGAATGAGGACAACGGTCGGAGCGGGCAGGTTTCCTGTCCAAACAACTGAGTGTAGTTGTGGGTGAAGGCAAGCAAAAAGGTGTGGAAAGTGCAGGTCGAGGACTGTGTTTTCATGGCGGGTTTAGACAGGGATGGCAAACGCGAACAGGGATAGACTGATTTGGGGGAAGTGGACAGTGGCACAGACTCGTGGCAAAGTCGCAGCGGGGAGTAAAGGTTGCAATGTGAGATAAAGCGATTGAGGTTGGAATGACGCCTAGGCTGTGGATGCTGGCACCAAACAGGATCATTATTTTGCAAGGTGGCAATCACAATTCGATTTAGAGTGCATCTTTATTAGTACAAATGTGACTTGTCCTTAAAAATCTGAAACACCGGAATGAAAGTGAGGTTTTTAGCTTGTAGCGATGGAGGGCTGACTAATCACTCTCAAACCCATTTTCAAAGCCTATCGAATTACTCGGAAACACGTTTTCTTATCTTGACAGCAATGTTATGAACAAGGTTCGTTATAGCAAGTTTGTTTTGTTTTTCGTTTTTTTTTCTTTAAATAATATTTTTTATTTTGAAAAAAAAAAAATTATTGGTAATTTTCTTTTCCCACTAATTTTTTTTTTCAATTCCCAACAAATTTTTTTCTTAACCCCTCTCTTTTTTATGATTTTTTTTAATATAGCCAAGGGCCTACTAGCAAAAATGGAAAAACTCCAACACTGATAACAAAACACTTCAACGGCAACGACGTTGACGAATTTGACAGTCAAGGACCCAGATTGGAGAGTGTGGCTCTATGAAGGGGTGAGCGGCCAGAAGATCAAATTGCTCTGATACCAAATGGAACGAACAAAGTTCGTACCTCAAGTTAAATACTCCAGAAGACTTGGAATATGAAAATATCCATTTGTAATATTCCCAATTAGCCATGAGCTAGTTGGAATATTAATTTTGTTTTTTCTTTCCTGTTTAATGAATAAGAGGATAATGAAGATCCATAAATCTCCTTAATATGAATAAAATCAATGCCAATGTGAAAGTAGGACATCATGGCAGCTAAATTGAGCACCCTTAGGTATGAAAAGGGGCTGGAACACCTTGACTGGGTCAACTTTGACCAAATCAACAACGTTGTCATGGAGTAGTGGCATTCAATGAGGGACAACGCAGTTTTAAATGGAGACTCTTTGCATGGAATTAGTGTCATTAATGGATGGGGCTGAGGGTTAGGAAGCTCATTTCTTATATAAGGAAGAGGATGACAGCCATATGAGGGAGATTATGATATGTTTATGTTTTGATATATGGTATGTTTAGACATATAGCTTTCTTTGGCTGTTTAGCTAAGATTACAAGTGTTGTTTAGCATAGGGTGTTCCTAATCGGGAATCCCACCTCTTTCCTTGAGAGGCCTCTTGGAAGAGCATTGTACATTACTTCCACATTCAGGCTTTAGGCCAAGCTTCATTTTTAATCTACAGCGCAAATCTTGTTGAGGGTTTTGTGTTGCAAGTTGCAGAAGTGGAGAACATCTTTGGGTCACTTCAATGCTTATTTTCAGTGGAGAAGGGTTCCTTTCCATTGGTAGGACAGTAAGGAAGGCTCTTGATCCTTACTGCAGCATTTGGCATCAGGCCACTTATTTATTTGCCCCTACAACGCAGTTTCTGTCTTGGATTGCATTATTTTGAGGGAGGAGTTGCAGGGTGGTTTCAATACACCAATTGGGGAGGAGGTTTCCTAGTGAAGGGATCAGCCTTTCATCGAGAGGATCTATTGGAGGAGGTTGCATTATTTGTTATCTCAAATTAGCCCCATCTTTCCAGTTTATTTGTTGCAATGAATCTTCGGCCCTAGGGCTTTGATTCAAATCTTGTATATTGGTGTATTGCTGAAAACCCTTTTGGGGTTCTTCATTGGAGGTTGTATAGAGCCTAGATCTATATTTGATGTATCTTTTGAGGGATATATCAGCCCCTCATCTTTTGTGTGTTCATTTGCTGTAGCAGTGCTTTTATGACTGCATTGTAGCAGTCTTCCAGCATTTTGATATATAGTAGCAGCACCTCTTTTGAGGGCTTTGTCCATTGGACGCTTGTTATATCTCATTGTTCATTTTGTGTCCCATTATTTTGTACTATTTTGTTGTTGTTATGATGATTAGAAGGTCTCCATATTGGCCTCATGTTTTGATCTAATGTTTACACTGCTATTTTCATGGTTTTGCACCATATTCCTGCTTTTCCCATTTGGTCAGTTAGGGAGAGCAAACCACTAGAGCGGTTCAGTGGCTATGAGGAGGCTATGATTCAACGGATCTGGAGGGATTTCATGGTGGAGTATGCTTCCATCATGAAGAATGATGTGTGGGAGATAGTGTCGAGACCTGAAGGGAAGTCATTGGTGACTTCCACCTGGTTTACAAGATCAAATATGCTGCGAATGTCATCATGGAGAAGTTTAAAGCTCAATTTGTGGCACGGTAGTTCTCACAGGTAGAGGGAGTTGATGTCGGAAACACTGAGAGGAGTGAATCAGTGATTCTTTCAATTGTTATAATATGCCAGTTAAGATTTTTATCACAAGTTAAACCAGAACACCAAAAATAGAAAAAAAATAATAATTTTATTAATGAAGATGGTGAGGACTCCAATCCTCTTTTACAAAAATTCAGGCTCCAACCTGTACAATAGAATCTTTGACTTCTTCAAGGCACCAACCTTGAATGATGACTCCAATTCTCAAACACAAATCCAGGCATCAACCTAGTCAAAATGAGGACTCCAATCCTCTCAACAAATCCAAGCACCAACTTGGTGAAAATAAGGACTCCAATCCTCCTAGGCTCCAACCTTTCCAAATACTAGATTTCAAAATCAACTTCTTCAAGATGTCTTCAAAAAAGGGCCTTCCAAAAGTAGTTCCAAATCCACTTCAAAAAGGTCTTCAAAAACTTCTTCAAGCCTACTCCAAGAATGTTTCAAGTCTGCTTAAACTAAGGCTTCAAAAGTTCCTACCAAATCCTTCACAAAATGTTTCCAAAGTCTACTACACTAGGATGTCTTCAAGTCAGCTAACAAGTTCTATCCAAAGCCCTTCAAATCTGCTTCAACAAATGATTAGGAATGCTTCAACAAAGTTGCTCAAAAGGTGCTCTCTACTCAGCTCCTTAGAAGTTCTTAAAAAAGACTTCAAACTCAACTCAACACAATACCAATTCTGCTCCAAAGATGTAAAAGCATTGCTCAAAAACAGAGGTAACAAGGCCGAAATTCTTTATAGGTCTAAGTCTGGTATGGTTTTATCACAAGGATGAGATTCTTCATAGGTCTGAATCTACTACAGTTTTGTCACAAGGCCATAATTCTTCACAAATCTGAATTTGAGATCTGAGTCTGCCACAGTCCGAATTTTCGGTTTGCCACACTCTGAATTTTGAGTTTGCCTAAGTCCAAATTTAGGTCTCCAAGAGCTGAGGTCTGTGCCGAATTTCTTGTGCTAAATAGGCGGGAGACTAAGTTATGATAGGGCAAAAAAGAAGGCAAAAGTAATACTCCAAAAACAATTCCTATTATTCACAGAAGCTGCCACAAGGGAGGATGAGTCCAACAAAAAAACACCAAGAGTCCTTGCCCAAAAAACAGAGATAGAATCCACATATTGTTCCTGCAACCAGCTGCTAGGTTCATGAGATATGAACTCTTATATTTCTCCAAAGATTTGAATTCTTCTTTTCTTGCTTGACCAAGTTGATAACCAGATGGAGGTTACGCAGAAAAGTTCAAGACCGCCATCAACAATGTAGAACCATTACTTGAAACAATTGAACGTATTGGGCCATACAATGCCATCCAAGTCATCACCGATAATGCTGCTAATTGTAAGGCAGCGGGAGCAATTATTGAGGATAGATACCCCAACATATTTTGTTTTGGGTGTTTGGTTCACACAATGAACCTTTTGATGCATGATATTATTACGAACAAAAACCATCAATACAAATGGATTGGTGATTTGTACAAGAAAGGCAAAAAAATGATAAAATTTATTACAAATCATAGCAATACTCGTGGGCTTTTTCGCATTCACTCAAGATTGGAGTTGTTGATGATTGTGAAGACTAGATTTTCTCGCTATTACCTCACCTTCAGCCGCCTTTTCAAGCTAAGAGATTCATTGGCTAGTATGGTATCAAATCAACACTATCAGGTATTAAAGGACATGGCTCCATCCACACTTGACAAGCAAGGTTTTGAACAAGTGGAGGAGACCAGTCTTGATGGTCTGTTTTGGGCACGTGTGGGGGAAATTTTGCAATTCATCAAGCCCATTTATAACTTGATTCGTTTTGCAAATACAGATAGATTGATGATTAGGGAGGCATATGAGCAGATGGATAGCATGTTTGGGGAAATAAATGTATTGTTTAGAAAAATGATCCCAACTTATATACAATTATTCACAATTATGTGTGTGCACGATGGAATAAACTTAATGTTCCACTTCATGCCTAGGCGTATATCCTTATGCCAAAATACTACTCTCCATCTTGGTTGGGCCAACCTAAACTTGGGGTCAGGTTAGGATCAAACCCCATACAGATCTAGAGGTATCTAAAGGATATATGGAAGCATTAGACAAGTTTGTCCCTGACAAGGAGTGTGTTAATCTGCATCTTGAATTAGGCAGATACTAGCATTGAACTGGTTCGTTTGGTTCTTTGCATGCAATGGAAGATAGAGACAAATTTGATGCTCTCACATGGTGGGAAGCATATGGAGGCCATGGACTTTTGCCAAACTTGGCAAAAAAAGTTCTCTCACAGGTTGTAAATACTTCTTCTGCAGAGAGGTGTTGTAGCACCTACAGCTTCATCCATAATGTGAGAAGAAACAAACTCAATGAAAACCAGGCAGAAAGCTTGGTTTATGTGCACTACAACTTGAGGTTGTTGAGTCATTATTGTGATTGGGCTTATGAGGATACATTATATAAAACTTGGGACAACAACCCAGAGGATGATAGTTTGGAGGATGGAACTATACATCTAGAAGAATTGGAAGCAAAATTTTTGAAAGATGATGATGAAGCAACACCAGCCATGCCACCCCCACCATCTAGTAGCAGTGTCAATGCTCGAGTTCCAACAATTGTTCCATTTTTGTTTCCGCCTCCATCTACATCCTCACGTGGTGTAATATTCCAAATTAGCATTGCTAATTGGAATATTTCATTTTTGTTTAATTTTGCCGCTTTAGCTAGAAATAATAAATAAAGTGAGAAATAAGAGGGGTCACCTCACTTTATAAAATAAAGTGCTTTTCCTAGTTGATTGACGTTATAACTTAAAGAGGGGAAGACTTTGGGGCCTACATGTGATGAGGGAGAGAGGCATCATGTTTTAATCTGGAAGGAATACAACGGCAGCGATGGAGAGAAGGAATTTTTAATGTATGTTTTTGGAGGAGTTTATGTACTATGTATGGGGTCTGGGTCACCCATGGTGTTGATTTGATATTGATATTGAGAGCTAGACTTCTGTCTACTTCAGCACGCCGGTTGTTTAGTCGGTCTGCAGCACTGTTTAGTGCAAACTGAGTGTCTCCGGCCGGAGATCTCACCCTTGGCTCCGGGGGACTTCGAGTGCCTGCCCGCTCGAGCAAGGTTTCTTTCCTTCAGTTTCAGTGGTGATTTGCAGTAGTTTCTGGTGGAGATTTGGTAGAGGAGTTACCCCCTTTCTTGAGACTGCGCAGGCTAGGGCAGAGGACGCAGATCCAAGGAGATAGGACGCAGATCTAGATAGGGAGGACGCAGATCCAGCTAGGGAAGACGCAGATCCAGCAGATCCGGATAGAGAGGACACAGATCTGGATAGGGAGGACGCAGATCCAGCAGATCCAGCTAGGGAGGACGCAGATCCAGAGAGAGAGGACGCAGATCTGGATAGGGAGGACGCAGATCCAGCTAGGGAGGACGCAGATCTGATGAGCAGGGTTGTTGTGTGGGATTTTGGCAGCGTTTTTCAGTATTTTCAGCCCTGAGGAGTTTGGTTATCTCATCCGGAGGATTTGTGGTTAGATTCAGCCCTTTTGCCAGCGTTTCCTTTGGCTTCTGCGCTGTCACTGGCAGAGACAGCGTTTTCACTGGTGAGGGTTATTTGGTGTATCTTCGGAGGTGGAGCATCTGCTTCACGATTTCTGGGTTTTGTCTGGAGGATTGAGATCAGCTACCTTTCCAGTTTTCAGCTCATTCCATTGAGGGGATCAGCCCCTAGTTCCAGTGCATTGCAGCAGCAATTTTCCATAGCAGTTTCTTCAGCCAGCTAGGACGCTGTCCCTACTGCAGCCATTCTTTATTCTGAGAGGGTCTCCATTTGCCTAGGGCAAGGATAGGTGCACTCATTCTGATTATCTTGTACCCCTATATATGTATTCTCAGATTAATAAAATGGCTTAGTGTTCTGGCATTTTATGTGTACTTGTTCCATGTTCTGGTTCCGGCATTTCGTTTTATATATCTGTCTGGCATATTTCTGTGTATTACTGGTTATTTCCCGTTGGGGATATTACAGTGGTATCAGAGCATAGATCTGGCTCAGCCTGTGGTGCTAGCAGTCTATGACGCCCGGGGATAACCCCTACATCTATCAGAGGGAACGCAGAGAAGCTGAGAGTGGGTGGAAGTTTCCTTTCGGGGGAAGTGATTCTGATCAGGAGCCACCTGAGACAGATTCAGAGGCAGAGCAGCCTGAGAAGGGCCCAGAACAGCGTAACCCAATGGCAGATGATGATGTGAGGTTTAGAGAGACGATCCTCCATCACATGCAGGAGATGTCACAGAGGCTCGTGGCCATGGAGATCAGTCAGAGAGAACTCCCTAGAGTTCTTCAGATCGGTGAGGGATCGGGTATGTCTCGCCACGTACCGGTACACGATGCTATCCCCATTGTGACGACTCAGGCACCCGCGCGATCCACTATGCCCACATTCTTGCCAGAGGACACAGGGACAGGAGTACGGGGAGGTGCACAGAGGGATAATCCAGCACCCACGCGACCTACCATGCCTACCTTCCTGGTAGAGGACGAGGGGTCGACAGCACCGAGAGAGTTGAGTCCAGCTCGAAGGGCGGCCGCTTTTGCAGAGTATCAGGCTTTCGGACAGGCATTCATGGATTCTCTCACCTTCGAGCGCTATCTCCATATTCAGTATGGCATCAAACCCCGTGATCAGCACAGTGGGCACGGACACCACCGTGATGACCACCGCGCGGCTAGTAGATTCCATTTGCCCACGTTTGATGGTTCATCAAACAATTCGGCAAAGTCCTGGGTGGAGAAGCTGGACATCTATTTCCAGCTTAACCAGATGTCGGAGACGGAGGCCATTAAGGTGGCTACATTGCATTTAGAGGGTGAGGCTCAGGACGGGTGGTTTCATGGGATGGCGACACTCGGGCATTCCACAGTGACGACATATGCCGAGTTTACCAGGAGGGTGGTAGAGCGCTTTGACAGGAGGGATCCGGAGCAGCATTTTGTTGAGCTGACCAAGCTCAAACAGACTCGGAGTGTAGAGGCATACATTTCAGATTTCTTGAGGGTTTCAGTGATGGTACCTGACTTATCGGCAGCCCGGATGGTTTACATGTTTGTGGAGGGGCTGTCAGAGCCACTTCGTGGCCTAGTCCGGTCGAACAAACCGGCTACACTACAGGATGCCATCAGTAGGACTCGAGACTTACAGGATGTCTTGCCCAGGACTCGGCCACCTTATCCCCCGAGACAGGCTTTCCAGCCTAAGGGTAAGGACACGAGGGCTCCGCCTCCCAAGGCGAATCCGGGACGAGGGCAGATTGATGATGAGGCCAGGAGAGAGCTGAGGCGGAAGCGATTGTGCTTCACTTGCCAGGAGCCATGGGCACCGGGACACAAATGTGCGGCGGGGAAGGCACATTTCATAGAGGTCTTCTCCGAGAGCAGCGGAGAAGAGGATGAGGGGGATGATGAGGAGGCAAGAGGTTGTTATGCAGCACAGAGTACCTTACCACCTCCACCACCCGCAACAGGTGGGGCATCATTTGCACCCACTGGGGGAGCTCTAGCCGCATTGCGGGGAGTCCCCAAGTACTTGACTCTGCGCGTACGGGGGACAGTGCGCGGACAGCGGGTTTCAGTCTTAGTCGATAGTGGGGCCACCCACAACTTCATTGATGCCCAGATGGTTGAGCGGAGAGGCATACAGACGGAGGGCTTTGATGGGTTTTCTGTTTTGGTACCAGGGGATCAGACCATGGCATGTGCTCGATATGTACCGGAGTTATCAGTGACGATGGGTACTTATACATTGACAGATCACTTCTTTGTGGTGGACATCCCGGACACCAACGTGATATTGGGAGTTCAGTGGCTTATTACTCTAGGGAAGGTCACGACGGATTGGAAGGCCCTAGAGATGGAGTGGGATGATCCCAAGACGGGGAAGCATGAGAAGATACGGGGGCAGCACACATACCCACCCCAGACAGTGTCGGCACACAGCATGGAGGCGACCTTCCGCAAGGGAGATATAGAGTGGGCGGTAGAGTTGCGGGCTTCAGAGGCAGTGGACACAGGACAGACAGTGCATCCTGATCTACAGTCTATTCTCGACAGGTATGCAGTAGTTTTCGGGGATATTCCACCAGGGCAGCCACCGGATCGGGGGTTTGAGCACACGATCGAGCTTGAGCAGGGGATACAGGCCGTGATTACCACACCGTATAGGCATCCCAAGGCCTATCGGGACGAGATAGAGCGGGCTATCCAGGAGTTGCTGGCCCTTGGTCACATTCGGCCCAGCACGAGTCCTTTCGCTTCTTCGGTAGTGTTGGTGAAGAAGAAGGACGGCACATTGCGCATGTGCATTGACTACAGGGCTCTGAACAAGAAGACCCTGAAGAACAGGTACCCCATCCCCAGGATCGATGAGCTGATGGATGAGCTGAGAGGAGCACGGTTCTTCTCAAAGATTGACTTGAGATCCGGGTACCATCAGATACGCGTGAGGGAACAGGACATTCCCAAGACCGCTTTCAGGTGTCATTATGGGCACTTTGAGTTTCTGGTCATGCCATTTGGGCTGACCAATGCACCTGCTACTTTCCAGTCTTGTATGAATCACATTTTCAGGGATCATCTGAGAAAGTTTGTGCTGGTTTTCTTTGATGACATCCTTATATACAGCAGGACTTGGGAGGAGCATCTCCAGCATATTGAGACGATCTTGCACATTTTGGAGGAGCAGCAGTTCTATGCCAAGCTCTCCAAGTGTGAGTTTGGGATGACGGAGATGCTGTATCTGGGACACATTATAGGAGTGGACGGAGTGAGAGTCCACGAGGAGAAAATCCGGGCTATCAGGGACTGGCCAGAGCCACGGAATGTGACAGAACTTCGAGGGTTTATTGGTATCTGCACCTACTACAGGAAGTTCGTCAAGGGCTTCTCTCAGCTTGCTGCACCCCTCACAGATCTGACGAGGAAGGGGGCATTCGGTTGGTCGGATACAGCACAGCGAGCTTTTGACAAGCTCAAGGAGGTGATGAGCAGTTGTCCCGTATTAGCGTTGCCAGATTTTACGCAGCCCTTTGTCCTAGAGTGCGATGCATCAGGAGAGGGGATTGGTGCAGTTTTGATGCAGGACGATCATCCGATTGCTTTCGAGAGCCGGAAGCTCCTTCCACACGAGAGGCTATATCCCATATACGACAAGGAGATGCTGGCCATCATGCATGCATTGGCCAAATTCCGACAGTACTTGGTGGGTGGCAGATTCAGGGTGAGGACAGATCACACCAGCCTGAGGTACTTTCTGGAGCAGAAGCAGTTGCAGGAGAGACAGCAGAAGTGGATCAGCAAGATCCAGGCCTACGACTTTGACATAGAGTATGTCAAGGGGAAGAATAACGTGGTAGCTGATGCCCTTTCTCGTAGACCAGCCACGTTATCACTCATGAGCCTGGACGCTGACTGGAAGGCTCGATTATTGGTTGAGTACTCCAAAGATAGATTTGCATGCGAGGTTCTGGATGGGCAGGTAGCAGATAGCAGGTACAAGGTGGTCGATGAGGTCATCTATTACAGGGACAGGATCTTCTTGACTAAGGGATCTCAGCTCAAGAAGAAGATACTCCAGGCTTCACACGATTCACCATTGGCGGGCCATCAGGGGTTCACCAAGACATACAGGGCCATCCGGGAGAGATTTGCATGGAAGGGCCTCAAGGAGGACGTACTCCAGCATGTCAGGGAGTGCGAGGATTGTCAGCGAAACAAGGGAGAGATGAGTCATCCTGCAGGGTTGTTGCAGCCTCTTCCCATTCCGGAGGGGAAGTGGGAGAGCATATCGATGGACTTCATCACAGGGTTGCCCACAGTGCAGGGCAAGGATTGCATCTTCGTGGTAGTTGACCGGCTGACGAAGTATGCTCACTTTTTCGCCATTTCGGCACATCACACGGCGGCACAGGTGGCGGAGTTGTTCTTCAGGGAGGTTTTCAGATTGCATGGTCTACCCAAGACCATTGTCAGCGACAGGGACAGCCGCTTTATGGGCGGATTCTGGCAGGAGCTCTTCCGACTAGTGGGGACCGAATTGACACCGAGCACTAGTTATCATCCCCAGACGGACGGGCAGACGGAGATAGTTATCAAGTGGCTGGAGGGCTACTTGCGTGACTACGTCAGTGGGCAGCAGCGAGCATGGCTGAAGTGGCTACATTTGGGCGAGTACTGCTACAACACAACGCACCATATGTCCATCGGTATGACACCTTTCTATGCTTTGTATGGATATCATTCCTTATCTTTTGTGGACATGATGTTTGGTATTAGCAGGGCTCCGCGAGCCAAGTTATGGATCCAAGAGAGCAAAGACATCCTCCGAGCTCTCAAGGACAACATAGCCACAGCACAGAATCAGCAGAAGTTGTATGCTGATAAGGGTCGGGTGGAGAGACACTTTGAGGTAGGGGACCTGGTCTACCTACGGCTACAGCCATACCGACAGTCTTCGCTCAAGCAGAAGGGGGCGGAGAAGCTTAAGCCTCGTTTTTATGGGCCATACAGGGTGACACGCAGGATCGGGCAGGTTGCGTATGAGTTGGAGCTGCCCCAAGGCAGCCGGATTCATAACATCTTTCATGTATCATGCCTGAAGAAGGCACTGGGCCAGCATGTGACAGTCACCGAGGAGCTACCGCCTACAGATGATGAGGGGCATCTGGTGTTACAGCCGGAGGCTATTATCGACACTAGGGAGAGGCAACTGCGGAGCAGGAAGATCAAAGAGTTTTTGGTGAGATGGAAGAACTTGCCGGATGAGGATGCCACTTGGGAGGATGAGAGGATCTTACAGCATCCATCACTTCAGTTGCTTGAGGACAAGCAACGTTTTGCCGGGGGAGACTGTAATATTCCAAATTAGCATTGCTAATTGGAATATTTCATTTTTGTTTAATTTTGCCGCCTTAGTTAGAAATAATAAATAAAGTGAGAAATAAGAGGGGTCACCTCACTTTATAAAATAAAGTGCTTTTCCTAGTTGATTGACGTTATAACTTAAAGAGGGGGCCTTGGGGATCCACATGAGTATGAGGGGAGGCCTCACGCTGACCCAAGGTTAACTGCGTAGGCCAAGGAGAGTGAAGGACGTAGTCAAGGTTTTGGAGGGAGTTTAGCACTATAAAAGGTGGGGTTCTCACCTCATTTGGCATTGTTGATTTGATATTGATATTGAGAGCTAGACTTCTGTCTACTTCAGCACGCCGGTTGTTTAGTCGGTCTGCAGCACTGTTTAGTGCAAACTGAGTGTCTCCGGTCGGAGATCTCACCCTTGGCTCCGGGGGACTTCGAGTGCCTGCTCGAGCGAGGTTTCTTTCCTTCAGTTTCAGTGGTGATTTGCAGTAGTTTTCTGGTGGACATTTGGTAGAGGAGTTACCCCCTTTCTTGAGACTGCGCAGGCTAGGGCAGAGGACGCAGATCTGGATAGGGAGGACGCAGATCCAGCTAGGGAGGACGCAGTCCGAGCGGATCCGGCCCCAGGGAGGACGCGAATCCAAAAGAGAGGACGCGGTCACGGATAGGGAGGACGCGGTCCGGCTAGGGAGGACGCAGATCTGATGAGCAGGGTTGTTGTGTGGGATTTTGGCAGCGTTTTTCAGTGTTTCCAGCCCTGAGGAGTTTGGTTATCTCATCCGGAGGATTTGTGGTTAGATTCACCCCTTTTGCCAGCGTTTTCTTTGGCTTCTGCGCTGTCACTGGCAGAGACAGCGTTTTCACTGGTGAGGGTTTATTTGGTGTATCTTCGGAGGTGGAGCATCTGCTTCACGATTTCTGGGTTTTGTCTGGAGGATTGAGATCAGCTACCTTCCCAGTTTTCATCTCATTCCAGTGAGGGGATCAGCCCCTAGTTCCAGTGCATTGCAGCAGCAGTTTTCCACAGCAGTTTCTTCAGCCAGCTAGGATGCTGTCCCTATTGCAGCCATTCTTATTCTGAGAGGGCCTCCACTTGCCTAGGGCAAGGATAGGTGCACTCACTCTGATTATCTTGTACCCCTATATATGTATTCTCAGATTAATAAAATGGCTTAGTGTTCTGGCATTTTATGTGTACTTGTTCCATGTTCTGGTTCCGACATTTCGTTTTATATATCTGTCTGGCATATTTCTGTGTATTACTGGTTATTTCCCGTTGGGGATATTACACGTGGAGGGCATGTGCCTTTTAGTTCTGGTTGTGCGACTATGCAGGAGGAGACTCCTACAAGACCACCATGACCTGCTCAAAAACTAGGCATTTCTTGTGGCGGCAAGAGGAAGTAATAAATAACAGATTTACTTGTCTTTTCTAGTTTCTAGTAGTTTTTATAACTGTTGAATCTTTCATATTTATTATGATAATTTTTATAAACAATATATGACAATTTAAGTTTGAAGTTTGAAGTTGGCAATTATAACTCATTGGTAATGAATTATGAATATGATGCTTTGTGAAAGTTGAAAGTTGTTTCATTTTAAAACATTTCATTTCATGTTAGATATTCTTTGTTGTAATGGTTACACTTAGCTTACAACTACAACTTTGGTGATCAATGATGATAAATGTTATGTATTGAATTTTGAAAGCTTGAAACTTTAAGATTGATGAAACATGAGACTCAATATGTTGTATGTTACAAACTTGTGGACATTGTTGATGAAGATTATAACTTCTAGATAATTGATGTTATATGGTTCAATCTATGTTTTTATGCTTTTTATATCTAATTCACTATGTTACACTGGTTGTGGGGACGGGGGGGCGAGTTTTCGGAATGGCTAGAGCACACCCCCAAATTTTCAGGGGACGGAAAGTTGGGGACGACAAGTGCGGTAACTAATTTTTTATTTATTAAAGAATTAAAATAAAAATAAAATTTAGTATTTCAGCATAAACATGAATGATAAAATTAAAACATAAAAATATAGAACTATTACTAATTTTAAAATTCAAATTACAAAATAAAATACTAAAATCTAATACTATCTAATCATCAATGTGCGTCACAAAAACAAATCTCGTCATCATTGCCCATTGTCAAGAACTTAAGAAGTACTATTACTCTGCTACAACCTACAATCTACTACTGTCTACATAATCATTCTATGATGCATAATGAATCATTTCAAAATTTAAATGACAGCTAAACTTTGAAGACTAAAAGTAAAATTTAATAAAACTATAAACATGAACAAGTCATTAAAATTTAATTATAAATCCCAAATTAAGAGTATAGAAATTAAGAGTTGTGTGGGACCTGTCATCAGTGCAATCTATATCATAATCATTTAGATTCACTATTATTTACAGAGCACAAAGAGTATTGCCATCCTATCTATTTACCTTATAACATTAAGCATTAAAGATGAGTTAGCCATTGTAATGTTTATTTCAGGAGTAACTAGTTACAAATGTTATGTACAAAAGTAAAAATGTCATAAAGCAAAATAAATTATATATAATAAATGATGTTTATGTTAATGTATTCAGGGATTAGTTTACTAGTTCCTAAAATGAATAATGGAACTTGCTACGTATATAGACAACACCAATGGTAATTCATTAGCATGTTGATATATCTTCTTATCTCTAATCTAGTATCTCTTGCTCATCTCTTGCATATATTTAACATGGTATTAAAGTCATGGTGATTGTGGCATAGGGAAATTTCAAAGATTCATGGCAGGAAAAGATTTGTCACAGACATGGAGAAAGAGACAAGTTCAAATTGAAGGAAAATTAATCCATGGAGTATATTGACTGTAAATTGTAAACATAAATAAGTCCTTCAAATTTAATTATAAATCCCAAATTAAGAGTCCCAAATTTCGCCATGTCGCTCGACTCTTACCTCACCTGCAACCTTCGCTCGAGTCCTCTCAGCTCTGTTTACCTTTATCGTCGAGAATGGAGTTATTTGTTCAGCATTTGCCTTTGTTTTTCGTCTTAGACTTTACTCACACTCTTACTTGCAACCCTCGCAGCCTGTGTTTACCTGCAACCTTCGGTTGAGATCAGTGTTTACCTACAACCTTTGCAACTTGTGTTTACCTTCATCGTCGTGTCTCTGTAACAATGTTTACCTTCGTCATTGCCATGTAGTATAATGTGTAGTATGCAATAGGTTTAGTTTAGTGTGTATGTGATATGTTTAGTTTGATCAATAGGTTAAGGTTGTGATAGGGTTTAGGTTTCAAATTTATTTTATTTTTTTTTTTTTTACTTTAACGTTTAGAACTTAGATTTTCAATTTATTTTTTTAATTCTTTTTTTAAATTTTAATGTGCATGATATTGGGGACGTTCTAAAGTCCCCCGAAAAGTCCCCGATTTTTTGAGGGATGGCCTTGGGACGTCCTTGAAGTCCCTAAGTCCCTGATGGAGTCACCAACCAATTGGGGAAGTTTCCGATGAGTTCCAAAGTACCCAGAATGTTGGGACGGAGGGAATGCCATGAATTTTGGTGGGGACGGGTCCCCGTGCAACATAGCTAATTCATCATTTTACATGATTTTGTTGACATATATGAATCAAAATATTAAAAATATATATTATATAAAAAAACGCTCTTGATTCGCTACCGAACTAGAGCTTTGAAAATGTCGCTCCACACTCTCGCTCCCACTCCCAAGTAACCTTAAGTAGACGTGTTGTTTATTTATACTAGTCGAGCATACTTGAATGGACATGCCTGTTAGGGAGGGGGTTGACTTGATCTTAGGTAGGCCAACTTGATAGAGGTTGAAATAAGTGGTTTTTCTTCTTGAAAAAAATCATTTATCTTTAACAAGGAGGAATTAGGAGGCATGCAAATGCTCATTGGAAACAACTTAAAGTCCTCTACAAGCCTATGTAATTTTTAATTGCGCAAGACATTCCTTTGACATCAATAACAAATATTCTTCCAACAGTTGATTATGAGGATACTTTCACACCAATGCCTCGATACACCTCGATTAGAGCAGTGATATCCAATGCGGTAGAGATGGGTTGGAAGATTCACCATATGGATGTGAAGACCACCTTTCTCAATGGGATCATACAAGAAGAGGTTTACATTGAGCAGCCACAGGGATTTGAGGTGCATGGGAAAGATTCTCATGTATGTAGGCTTAAGAAAGCCCAATATGGTCTGAAGCTAGCTCCGAGAGCATGGTACTTGAGGATTGATTCCTACTTGCAGCACATGGGATTCACGAAGAGTGATGCAGATTTGAACCTATATTATATTGTGGTTGGCGACCACTCATTCTTGTATTGTATGTGGATGATTTATTTATTACAAGAGAGGAGAGACTCATAGAGCACTGTAAGAGAGATCTTGCTTCAGAGTTTGAGATGATTGAAATAGGATTGATGGACTATTTTCTGGGGTTGGAATTTTGGCAGGAGTATGTTTATATCTTCTTGGGCCAGGGAAAGTATGCAGGGTACATACTGAGGAGATTTTGTATGGAGGACTGCAAGCCTATGGCCACTCCAATGATTACCAACTGGAAGAAATTGCATGCTTTTGATTCCGAGTTTGTAGACCCCACTTTATGTTGGCATTTGATTGGATCCCACTTTATATCATCATTTGATCAAGTCATCGATGTATCTTGACAACACTAGACCAAATATCTGTTTCGCAGTCAACACATTGAGTACTTTGAAACCAGATTCGTCCCCTAGGGCCCAAGAATCCTGAATCCTACGTATCAGATACGATACTATGGGATTCGTACCCAATTCTCCGGATTCGGCAATATCTGTACAAGGTACGGCAAATCCCGCTAGTACCCTGTACGGATACGGCCGAATCCCATACAGTCGGATTCGCACGGCCAAAAAGTGTGATTTTCAATTATAAAAAGGGATTTCTCTCATTCTTTCTCACTGATTTTTGTTTGTACAGTGAGCAAGGAGCAAGGGTTAGCAAGGAGAAAGAGAGTTTTTTCAAAGAGATTCGAGCATCTGGTAAGTGCACTGTCCCTCTACATTTTGCATTTAGTTTGTTGTTAGTGTTTGCATGTGCATATGTTTTATATATTTGGTCATTTTTGTTTATTTTTTATAGTATTCATGGCTCAATCAAAGGCAGCAAGACAGGGGCAAAGAAAGGGGAAGAATGTCCCCATTGGAGATGCCCCTCCTGTCCCTGTTTCATCAGGGTCTGCAAGTATTCCATCTATTGGAAGTGGGGCTGTAACAGCAGCTTCAAATGTGCAGGGAAAACAAACTCATGACCCCAAATACCCATAGTGGAAATATGTGATAAGAGAGGGAGGGGCAGGCAAAAAGGGAAAGAGAGGAGGAAATTGTTCATGGAAATGCAATATATGCGACGACCATTTCACTTCCACATATTTCCGTGTGAAAGCTCATTTTTTGGGTTTGCCAAGTTGTGGGATTAAATGTTGTACAGCAATTGACTTGCCACAGAGGAAGGAATTGGAGAAAGAGGCATTTGTTGGTGTGGCAACTGTGGCATCAAAATCAAAACAAAACAAGAATGATGACCCCCTTCCATTCTTAAGGAAAAGCAGCAACAAGTTCCCTTTTGAGAGTTTTAGTAGGGGACAATCAGCAAAGAGAAAGGCAACTGTAGTTGGTCTAATGGACAAGCTTTTTCAAAAAGAGAAGAGGGAAGAGCTTCATCTCACCATTGCATTTTTTTCTATCAAAACTTCATATCCTTTAATGTTGCACGGTCACCACTATTTATTAAGATGTGTCGAGCTCTTACTCATGGGGCTCCATCAAGGTATGTGCCTCCTGGGTCAGAGAAGCTCAGAACAACATTGTTGACAAAGGCAAAGAAAGAGGTGGGAAAAATGCTTGAGCCTATTAAATCAACATGGCCAACATCTGGGGTTAGCATTGTTTCTAATGGATGGACAGATTCAGCACGCCACCCACTCATCAACTTCATGGTGTCATCCTTGAATGGTCCAGTTTTCTTGAAAGCAGTGGATGCACTTGGACAGTACAAGGATGCACAATATATGGGTGAGTTATTTATTAAAATTATTGAAGATGTAGGTGTCGATTCTTGTGTGAAAATCATTACAAATAATGCACCTATTTGCAAGGTTGTTGGCATGATTATGGAAGCAAAATATCCACAAATATTTTGTACACTTTGCATTGTCCATTCATTGAACTTGGCACCGAAATCTATTGCCTCTGATGTGCTTTGGATTGGAGCCATTATTGAGGATGCACGGCATATCCGCAACTTTGTACAAAACCATATAAATGCCCTCACTATCTCTAAGGAGTATAGCAATCTATCATTGTTGAAAATTGCGAATACACGGTTTGCCTCTTCATTCATCATGTTTAAGAGGTTGAGGGAGGTCAAGACCGCTCTTGGGGCCATGGTTATTTTAGAGTTTTGGTCTTTTTGGAGAAAGACGAATCAAGCAGCCTCAAAGAAAGTGAAGGACACAGTGTTAGATGATCTATGGTGGGAGAAGGTAGATCTAGTTATTCAGATCATGGAGCCTATCATTTCCTTGCTTCCATTTGCAGATACAGACCAACCCATCCTAGGAGAGGTTTATGAGGGATGGGATTCCATGATTGAGTCTGTGAGGACCATTGTTTTACAGAGTCAGTGCCTAGAGTATGAGACATCACTAGAGGCCTTCTTCACCGTCATACAGGATATTCTTGTCAGCAGATGGGACAAGAATTGCACACCTTTACATTGTTTGGCTCACTCCTTGAACCCAAAATACTACAACCATGAGTGGCTGAATGGTGGACCTTCCCGCAAATTCCCTCCTCACATGGATAGTGAAATCTCATAGGGGAGGAAAGTTGCATTGAGGAGGATTTTTCAGGAGAGGGCATCCCTTGATGAGGTGGAGAATGCCTTTGCAGATTTTTCCACTGGCACTAGGCAATTTGCAGGCTATGATGTGATTCGAGACAGGGGGCTAAGAAGCCCTATTCTTGGTGGGCAACTCATGGGGGCAACAAGCCCTCCTCTACAACAGTTAGCCATGAGGCTCCTCTCTTAGGTGACTTCATCCTCTTGTTGCAAGAGGAATTGGAGCACATATGGGAATTTGTATAGTGTGAAGAAGAGCAGGCTTGAGCAGTCCAGGGTAGAGACAATGGTGTATGTGCACACCAACCTTCGTCTCATCTACAGGTAGAGGGAGGATTGGTTGAAGGGAAAGACAAAGATGTGGGATGTCTTTCCTAATGATATGGGTCTAGACAGCTGTGTTGAGTTGGCATTGGCCAACTTGGATCTCAATGTGCTAGTGCTAGAGCCTATCACATTTGATGATGCCGATACAGTAGAGGTGTCATCCGCCACACCAGCAGATGCAGAGATGATAAAGGAGGAGGATGCATCAAAGGAGAGCAGTGGTGAGCATGATGATCAAGATGAGGACAGTGATGTTGATTATGATGATAAGGATTGATGACTCGTTGACTCTGACTCATTGAGGCTTCAGGCTTGTAGTCTTGTAGACTGTAGTTTTTTTGTATTTTCTATTTCTATTTGCCATTCGCAGTGTACTTATGTAACACATTTTGATTCTAATGACTTAATGAGAAAACTACAGTATCTTACTATCTTGTCTTTATGAGTAAATTTGACAATTGTATGATGTATCAATGTATCAAATTTCAATGTATCATGTATGAGTATCTAAGATCTTAAATCTATGTTTGAATCAATGAATTTGTACGAATTTGTGTAAAAAATATCTAATTTTTAATGTATTAATATATATATATATATATATAACGTATCGTATCTCAGAAGTGTCTTGTTCCGGGGGTCACCGAATCCCGCATGCGATTCTCGAATCCCGAATCCTCGTATCAGGTGACTTAGATTGAGTATGTTTATGGTGGAGCCCAAGAGTGTGCATTGGGTGGTTGTGAAACATGTGTTACGGTACCTACAGGGCACAGTGGAATATGGATTAGACTATCCAAGGGGATGGAGTCAAGTTGACAGGCTATACAGAGTCAGATTGGGAAGGCAGTGATACTGACAGGAAGAGTACATCTGAATGTTGTTTCATGCTAGGTTTAGCAGTGGTATCATGGTTTGGTGATACATAAATTGTCGTGGATATTCCACTAGACAGTTCATCACAACAAATGTGATAAATTTGTGTTTAAAATCTAAAATTCTATGTTAGTTTTTGTAGCATTGAATGTATTCTAGCCACGAAAAATGGCGTAGAGGCTAGAATACAAGAGATCTCCAGAGCCCAAGATTCAACTGATAATCCTACTGAGATTAGTTGAAGGGTACCATCGAAACCCCAAAGGTTTGTTTTGATTATGTACTTGAAATGTTTTGATTATGTACTTGAAAGTGTATTGTTGATTGGGGTTGTGTCTGTACAAGTGAATCTCTCGAAGGATTTGATAACATGTTGGTTACCAATCAGTTTGATTGGGAGAAATTGGTTATCCTTGATCTACTAGATCAAGGGGTGTTGAGGCTTTGTGAGTGAAGCATTGCCTGGAAAGACAATGAGTCGACACTTTGTGTTGATGTTTGGTAGGGAGGGTGGCATCGGGTGGATGTGCACCTAGTTCCCTGGGTTGATGGTTAGTAAGTAAGCCTAATGGTACCTATAGAGATTGAAAGCTTTAGTCCATCTTAGTCCCACTTGGATAGATTTCCTTGGTCAGGAATCTAGTCCATGGCATTGCAGTACCTAAATTGTTGAGTGGCCAATGGATGGATTTCTTTGGTCAAGAATCTAGTCCATATCATTAAAGCGCCTAAAAATTCTTCATAGTTCACATAGTTGAGATCTTCCTTGTACTATTGTATTATAAATACTTCCCTAGTCAAGAGTGAGTGTTGAAGATTGTAACTAGGTTCGGTCTTCATAAATTGTATTTGATTCAATCTTTATTGTACTTGTCAAAAGAAGAAAGAAAAGAATTTTATATTATTATTAAATGACTTATTAAAGCATGGGTTTCATGTTGGGGTCATATTATTTTAGGTCAAAGTCCCCATTGTGGACTTCTAGGATTTATTCTCAGTTTATAGTGTCATTGCAGGTTTAAATTGATTCACACTGGGCTTTTGAATCATGCAATTAGGTCAAGTATTGAGTCAAATATGATTTATGGAGCCTCCACATCAAGTCAGCCTTCAAGTGATCAAGTCGGCCTCCAGTCCAGTAATTTGAACCCATCAGAAACCTATAAATACAAGGAGATCGAATTCATTTGGAGACATCTTTCTCACACTCAGAAGTTCGATATCATTTATTGCATCAAGGAAAAGTGTGAAGTGAAGGAAGAGGTCAATTGAAGTGTGGTTTTGGGCAAGCTAAAATATTGGAAAAAAATCGAAATTTTGGTGCTACTCTCTCTCTCTCTCACGTGCCATAGTTTGGAAGATCAAAGTCTATCACTATTTTGTTGCTTCAGTTGTTGCATCAGTTGTTGTTGCCAAAAGAAGAATAGGTCGAAGTTGATTATGTTGGATGTTGTTGCCTTGAGATGTTGTGTTGGTTCAAAATCCAACTCCTAGAAGCAAGATCAAAATCTTTCCCTCAAGACCGAAGTTACAGAAGCAAGGTCGAAGTTCCAGTTCAAAGAAACTGTTGCATAGTGTTGCTCCTGTTGCTGTTGCTACCAGATTGAGGAAGGATCAAAAGGAAGGCTGACTTGGTGTGGAGGACATCTAAGTCAACGTTTAGAACTAAAGAATTATTATTGAAGGAAGAATTATTGACTGGGTTTTCCCCAAGAGTGAGGTTTTTCCCTGGCTGCTGGCCTACATATGGTGTCCTTGATCTATGTGCATTTGTTTTGATATTTGCTTGATGAACTAAGAAGAAAGAAGATAAGAAGAACATAATAAGAACTAAAGAATATCACAAGTAAATAACCAAGAATAAGATAATCTTTCTGCCTTTCTGATTCTCTAACAATGAGAGAGAGAGAGAGAGAGAGATAGGCGGGAGAAAGAGGAAGGAAGAGAGAGGATGTGAGAGTGGAGAGAGGGGGGGAAAGAGAGATGAAGTTGGAGGGGAGTGAGAGGGGGGTAAGAAGAAAGACATAGAGAAAGGACAGTGGAGAGATATAGAGGGAGTGATTAAGGAAGATGGAGAGAGAAGGAGAGAGGACAGCAGGAGGAAAGAAAGAGAAGTGGGGGAGAGGGAGAGAGGGGGAAGAGAGAGAGAGAGAGAGAGAGAGAGAGGGAGAGGAGGGAGAGAAAGATATAGATTGGAGAAAGAGAATGTACTATATGCATTGATTTTATTGTAGATGTTGATTTCTAATGATATTTGATTGCTTGCACTAGATGCATTGATTTCAATGTAGATGATTTCTAATCATTTTTTATTGCTTGCACTAGATGCATTGATTTCAATGTAGATGATTTCTAATCATTTGTTATTGCTTGCACTAAATGCATTGATTTCAATGTAGATGTTGATTTCTAATTATATTTGATTGCTTGCACTAGATCCATTGATTTCAATGTAGACGATTTCTAATCCTATTTGATTGCTTGCATTAAATGCATTCATTTCAGTGTAGATGGTGATTTCTAATCGTATTTGATTGCTTGCACTAAATGCATTGATTTCAGTCTAGATGTTGGTTTCTAATCCTATTTGATTTCTTGCACTAAAATGCATTGATTTCAATGTAGCTAGCGATTTCTAATCCTATTTGATTGCTTGCAGTAGATGCATTGATTTCAATGTAGATGTTGATTTCTAATTATATTTGATTGTTTGCACTAGATGCCTTGATTTCTATGTAGATGATTTCTAATCCTATTTGATTGCTTTCACTAAATACATTGATTTCAGTGTAGATAGTGATTTTTAATCCTATTTGATTGCTTGCAATAAATGCATTGATTTCAGCGTAGATGTTGGTTTTTAATCTTATTTGCATACTTGCACTAGATGCATTGATTTGAGTGTAGATGTTGATTTCTAATCCTATTGATTGATTGCATTAGATGCAGTGATTTTAGTATAGAAGTTGTTTTCTAGTCTTATTTAATTTCTTGCATTAGATGCATTGATTTCAGTGTAGATGTTGATTTCTGATTTGATGTAATTGGATGTATGATGGTACATTAATTTTAAAGTGATTGGGTTAACAGTGCACATTGATTTCAGTGTAAGTACAAAAAAATATTGGAAATGTGCATTGATTTTTGTGTTCTAGTAATTCAACCTATTAATATTAGAGAGCAAGAGAGACAAGGTATGATGTTTACTACAACAACTTGAGCTAAAAATTTAAATAGTTTACGATATCAACTTTCCTTTTCATATAATCGATATGAGAAGATGACAAAACTAACAAGGCTGACAATAAGAATAGTAGAAGAAAATAGTTTGAGTTTGATCACAATGAAGATTATTTGTAATTGACTACATTCTTATTATTCACATTTTCTATCATTCAACACTATTACATTGTCACTTTGCATTCAAAATTTTTATTTCATTATTTTTTAGCATTAAAGTTATTAACAATATTTATCATCTCAACAAACTGAGGTAACTATGAAAATTTAAAATTAAAATGACCAGATTAATCTTAGACACATTTAGCATATTTAAAATGATTATATTAATACTAGATTTATTTACATATTATTGATAAAATTAATCATATCTTCGATGGATTTTCCTTGGCCGCACACAAATGAAACCAACCTAGATACATCTTAACTCAGGATCTATCAAGCGCCGAGAGAGATCAAATCTCTGGAAAAATCCTAGATCCGAATTCCTACTGCAACAAATATGAATTACTTCTTCTATTATGTTTCATAATTATTTCATTACAGTGAAATATAAAAGTAATTTTTGAGGCAGTCTACACAAATAATGTTACGGAATAAATCTAAGTGTTGAAACAATCTGAACAAAATACAATGAAAAACATATGCATTTGACACAGTTATTTTTCGACTAAGTCCACAGAAAAAACCCAACTCTGGAAAACAGGTGCAGCAGATCTGAGGGTTTGTATTATTAAGCAGTAGAATCTTGAGTACAACTAGGATGCCAACATCCGACAAACCCTTCAAAGAAATCTAGACAATCTGGTGAAAAATGTGAGATATACCTCACTCTGCAAGTCTTCGACTGATCTGACAGCATTGGTGAAGCCCTCACTGCCTCTGTGTGATTGCCTACGCTAGAACTGCGTAAGCCTGCGTGGGCAAGCTTGGAGAAATGCATCACCTTCCTCTGCAACTGATCTAGCTGATCTAACAATAGATTTTGGCCCTCCTGGCTCAAAAACCCCAGCCTCTAGCTATCTCTGGACCGACTCCAAGAGACAATGCGCTGCTTCTGCGTGATTTCCTGCAGGGACTGCATAACCTCTTCAGAAAACTACGTTATCTCTCTCTGTGTCACTGCTGCCTCTCTCTGAAATGCACTCCTAGTCCTCCTGACGAGTCTTTGCTTCTGCCCCTCTCTGGATCTAATCACTGAATCAAAACCACTTAGTAAACCCTGCCCTAGTGATTCGATTTTGATCAAAAGTTGTGTCTCCACACACAAACTCGAAAACGCTAAATGGCTCAAGTGTCTCAAAAATGTGTTTTCCATAGGCCCCTCACCCTCCTTATATTCTTCTGTTGACTCTTCAACGACCAAGATTAAAACATAATCAAGGGCTAAGATTAACTTGGAGGTGATCCATGACTTTATCTAGAAGATTCACACTTAGTTTAATTAATACCCTTTAATTAATCAATTTCAAAACATTAAAAAACGATTAATTATTTTAATTAAATCATCTCTAAGTGGAGTTTTCCAAAACCATTTCTGCGATTTATGGAATACATGTGTCCTATCCTATATACCAAAGTTGCAAACATCGCGATTTAATCGCGATGTTGTTTTCAAAAAATCGCGATTTTTTCAACAAAACGATTAAATCGGCGATGTTTTGCACGATTTTTTGAAAAAATCGTTAATCGGGAAAAAATCGATGGGCCCATCAAACAGAAACCCTATAAGTTCAAAAATCGATTTTTTTTTTTTGTCATTTTTGCAGCCCTCTCATTTTCCTGACACACCCTGTTGGTAGTTAATGGTAATGTTAAATTCTTAAAGTAAAAGCGATATACTTAAATTTTTAACATTACCATGAAATGACTCGGGATGTTTAAGAGTGGTTTCGACCTCATTGGATTTCATATGGAGAAACTAGAATTTTAGATTTCACTCAAAATTCAGCAGACTTAATGGTTTTCAGGGTTTCATGGTTTGGGGATTTGCATTGTTTCCATTTGATTCTATTATGTGTAAGGGTATGAGATTGGCATTTTATCAAGAGTATGAAGTCCTTTAAGAACCTTGATGTTGGTGGCATTGATTGTTGAACTTTGTTGATGTTGGTGGTATTGATTGTTGAACTCCCCTACTGTGGCCTTAACAAGAATGTACCCTTCACTCAAAGGAAAACAACTGGTTAGGCATGTTAATCTTTTACTACCGCATTTTAAGGTTGAGGGAGATGAACCCTTCACTCAAACCAAAATCATTGGTTAGGCATGTTAAACTTTTTCAATTTCTATCATGTTATAAGGTTAGACGATCAAGTCTGAAGACTTTGAGCTAGATGATGTTTATGTATCTCTTGTTGATGGTCCCCATTTCTAGTAGCGGAAATGAATCAATGATGAGTTTCATGAGGAGGAGGAGAGGGGTGACTGCACCTGCCACCATGGCTAGGTAGAGGGACGTGGTACGCCTCCTTTAGCTCTGAATTCTTGGGATCTAGAGCACAACGAAGTCCATTGTAGCCTTGCTGACTTCTTCGACTGGAAACTGAAAAGTTGTTACATTTTCTCGCAAGAGGGGCAGAGGAAATCAGTAGTATAGGTTATTTGGTGCATTCCTTTGTATATAGCATTATGACTCATGATATGAGATACATTATTATATTTTTTGTTGATATTTTGAGGTTGAGTTGAGACTCAGGACTTAGTATTCAGGACATGATTCACTATTATGTGTGATGTAGCACTAGACATGATATTACACGTCTTATATATTAGTTTTTTTTTCATATTTATGTGTCAATGCATTTATTTTATGTTGTGGGTGCTTTAGATATTAAAAAAATTGAAAAAAAAATGAATATTTTTGTATGTGCCGATTTTTTCCCGATTTTTACCGATTTTTTCCCGATTTTTACGATTTTTTCCGATTTTTTCCCCTCGCCGATTTAATCCCGATCGCGATGTTTGCAACTTTGCTATATACAAAGTTACAAGGCTAGAGACATCCAATGCTACCATAAATCAACACTCCCTCTTAGCAAGGAAACTGCTCTAGCAAACCAACTCAATGTGTTGCTCTGACTTCTGGAACATCCGCTGCTATGGTGTTGATGGTGCTCACCAACACTACACAAGAAAATGCTGCAACTGTATTGTTGTTAGCTCTGCATACTGCTGCCAACTGCCACTGTACTACAACTCCCTCTGAATTCTGCAACCATGATGTTGCATTGCGTGAGCATTGCTCTGCACTACGTTAGCACTACTCTGCACTGCGTTGCACCACTTGTGCACTGCGTTAGCACTACTCTGCACTGCGTTATGAAAAATCCTAGATCTGGATTCCTATTGCAAGAAATCTGAATTACTTCTATTATTTTGATAATTATTTCATTATATTGAAATACCGAAGTAATTACTGAAGCAGTCTACACAAATAATGTTGCGGAATAAATCTAAGTGCTGAAACAATATGAACAAAATACAATGAAAAACAACCACATTGACACAGTTATTTTTGGACTAAGTCCCCGAAAAAACCCAACTTGGGAAAACCGATGCAGCAGATCTGATGGTTTGTATTATTAAGCAGCAGAATCTTGAATACAACTAGGGTGCCAACATCCGGCAAACCCTTCCGAGAAATCTAGACAATCTGGTGTAAAATGTGAGATATACCTTACTCTGCAAGTCTCTGGTTGATCTGACAGCATTTAGTGAAGCCCTTACTGCCTCTGCGTGATTTCCTACGCTAGACTGCATAAGCCTGCGTGAGCAAACTAAAGGAACTACGTCACTTTGTTCTGCAACTGATCTAGCCGATCTAGGGCTGAATTTCGGCCCTCTTGGCTCAGAAATTCCAGCTTCTAGCTATCTCCGGACTGACTCCAAGAGACACTGCGTTGTTTCTATCTATGTCACCTCTGCCTCTCTCTGAAAATGCACTCTTGGTCCTCCTGACCAATCTCTGCTTCTGCGCCTCTCTAGATCTGATCACTGAATAAAATCACTTAGCAAACCCAGCCCTAGTGATTTTTTGTTGATCAAAAGCTATGATTCTCTCTCACAACTCAAAAATGCCCAATGGCTCAAGTGTCAAGTGTATTTTCCATAGGCCCCTCACACTCCTTCTTATAATCTTTCATTGACCCTTCAACGACCAATATTAAAACATAATCAAGGGCTAAGATTAACTTGGACGTGATCTATGACTTTATCTAGAAGATTCACTCTTGATTTAATTAATATACTTTAATTAATCAAATTCCCTAAGTTTAGACTTCGAAAAACATTAAAAATGATTAATTAATTTAATTAAATCATCTCTAAGTGGAATTTTCAAAAACCATTTCTAGGTTTTATGGAATACATGTAGCCTATATACAAAATTACAAGGCTAGAGCACATCCGATGCTACCATAAATCAACACTCCCTCCTAGCTAGGAACGTACTCTAGCAAAACACCTCAATGTGTTGTTGATCTGACTTCTAGAACATCTGTTGTTGTGTTGTTGATGCTACTCACCAACACTGCACAAAAATCCTGCCTCTGTACTGCTGCTTCCTCTGCATATTGCTGCCAACTGCCATTGTACTGCAACTCTCTCTGAATTCTGCAACCATGTTGTTGCACTGCGTGAACACTACTCTGCTCTGCACTGCACCACCTGTGCACTGCGTTGTTGCTGCTACTCAACTACTATTGTTGTTGCACTACTGAACTGTTGCTAACTGCAACAGAAAAACATTCGAAATTGGACAAGTAAGTCTGCAACTGAAAATTGAGATTGGCTGCTGCTAGTTTCTACACTAGCTCTCTGAAAATATGGCATTGTTGCTGCTCTGCACTGCGCTGCACCAGTGTGCACTGCGCTGCTGCTACTCCTCTGCTGATGTTGTTGCTCCCTCTCTGCGCTGATCAAGCTTCTAGTACTGCTAGCTACAACTCTGTCTTCTCATCTTATGTTGCAACTGTCCATCATGCTACTGTCTTTAGGCTGTCGTAGCTCACATGTGATCCAAGAGTTCGGAAATACTCAAGGATCTCGCCTCCTTGTAGATTCTAGATCTACAAATCCAAGTCGGCCCACTTCTCTCCTCTTGGAATATGAGCTAACATAGCACAATCTTTCTCTGCCTCAATTTTGGCAACTCCTGCATGTGGATCTTCCTTCTCCTCTTTATCCTTTTTGTTAAGAGGACATTGTGTGGCATAATGCCCCATTTCTCCACACCGAAAGCACATGATCTTGGATAGATCTTTCTTCTTATGCTTTTGTTGCCCTTTTGATGCAAGGGCAGTGTTGTCTTCTTCCTCCTTCTTAACCTTTGAACTTCTACTGCCATCCTCCAAGTGGGGTTTTAGGAGATCTCTCCTCAACTCTTCTTGCTGTAATGTTGCCCACATTGCTTCCCATCTTGGAAGCCTTTCTTTCCCCAATATACTTTGGACAAAGACTTGATAATCCTCTGAAATAGAGTTTAGTGTGAGCCTTACTAACTCTGAGCCTCTAGGAGCAGATCCTACTACAGACAGTTGATCTCGGTTTTCCTGAATCTGAGACAAGAAGGAATCAAAACGTTCTCCCTTCTTCATCTTGATATTCCGCATCGTCTCTTCAAGGTACATCTTTTGTTGCTCGGAAGATCCTTGATATAGATTTTCTAGCCCTACCCACATTTCTCTAGCAATGGTTTTGGCTACTATATGAGGTACGATGTGATCCTTTACTCCATCTAGAATCAATCGTTTGGCTCTAGCCATATTCTTCTTGAACTGCCTCAGGTGTGCTGCATCAAGAGGCTCTGGAACTGCATTGTCTATGAGGGCTTTTAGATCGTGCTCATCAAGGAGAAATTCTATCCTTGATTTCTAGATAACATAGTTGGAGGCACCTTCCAATCTATCTTGGTCACACGGTCCGTTGCTGGCCATCTCCTTAACTGTCAATATCTTGCTCTAACCCTCTGCTCAGCTAGACTTACGCACTACATGTGGAGTAAGTCACTTCTTCTGCTGCTATACAGGAAAAACTGAGTTTCTTTGAGTAAGAAACTCTCTGAGATCAAGAAATCCCCAACTGTGTTTTTCAGAAATTTTCAGACGCTTATGCACCAACTCTTACTGTTATGTAGTAACTGTGTCCTTCAGCTACGCTGATCTGCTATGCTGCCTCTTCTGCAACTGAAAAAGCTTACCCCTCTGTCAACTCTCTCAGAGGGAGCCTTTTCTGCACTAGAATTCCCTCCTGGCCTAGACAGCGTAATTTTCTGGGAGGGTCTGCTGCTGCTTACGCAGATCCCAGACTCTACAGCGTTGATCTGCTAGTTCAATTCATTTCTCCTGCACTTCAGCTTAAATAAGCTCTAATACCATGTGAAAAATCATAGATCTGGATTCCTACTGCAACAAATCTAAATTACTTCTATTATTTTGATAATTATTTCATTAATTGAAATACCGAAGTAATTACTGAAGCAGTCTACACAAATAATGTTGCGGAATAAATCTAAGTGTTGAAACAATCTGAACAAAATACAATGAAAAACAACCACATTGACATAGTTATTTTTGGATTAAGTCCCCGGAAAAACCCAACTTGGGAAAACCAGTGGAGCAGATCTGAGGGTTTGTATTATTAAGAAACAGAATCTTAAGTAAAACTAGGGTGCCAACATCCGGCAAACCCTTCAGAGAAATCTAGGCAATCTGGTGAAAAATGTGAGATATACCTCACTCAGTTAATCTTCGGCTGATCTGACAACGTAAGTGACACCCTTACTGCCTCTATGTGATTTCCTACGCTGGACTGCGTAAGCCTACGTGTGCAAACTGAAGGAACTGCGTCACTTTGTTCTGCAACTGATCTAGCTGATCTAGCGCTGAATTTTGGCCCTCCTGGCTCAGAAATTCCAGCATCTAGCTATCTCCGAACTGACTCCAAGAGACATTGCGTTGTTTCTATCTGCGTCACCTCTACCTCTCTCTGAAAATGCACTCTTGGTCCTCCTGACCAATCTTTGCTTCTGCCCCTCTCTGGATCTAATCACTGAATCAAATCACTTAGTAAACCCAACCCTAGTGATTTGTTCTTGATTAAAAGTTGTGATTCTCTCTCACAACTCGAAAATACCCAATGGCTCAAGTGTCAAGTGTATTTTCCATAGGCCCCTCACCTTCCTTATAACCTTTCGTTGACCCTTCAACAACCAATATTAAAACATAATCAAGAGCTAAGATTAACTTGGAGGTGATCCATGACTTTATCTAGAAGATTCACACTTGATTTAACTAGTATACTTTAATTAATCAAATTCCCTAAGTTTAGACTTAGGAAAACATTAAAAATGATTAATTAATTTAATTAAATCATCTCTAAGTGGAATTTTCAAAAACCATTTCTGGGTTTATGGAATACATGTGTCTTAGCTTATATACAAAATTACAAGGCTAGAGCACATCCGATGCTACCATAAATCAACATGCACTGCACCACTTGTGCATTGCATTGTTGCTGCTCATCTGCTGCTGTTGTTGCTCAACTACTACTACTGCTGCACTGTTGCTTTAGAAAAACATCTGAAATTTGGACAAGTAGATCTGCAACTGAAAAATTAGACTGACTGTTGCTAACATCTGCACTAGCTCACTAAAAATACTGCATTTTTGCTGCTCTACACTACAATGCATTGCGCTGCACCAGTGTGCAATGCACTGCTGCTGCTCAATTGTTGATGCTGCTGCTCCCTCTCTATGCTGATTAGGATCTAGTACTCTAGTCACTGCATCATCTCATCATCTTCTATTGTCCATCCTGTTACTGTCTTTAGGCTGTCATGGCTCACATGTGATCTAAGAGTTTGGAAATACTCAAGGATCCCGCCTTTTGTAGATTCTGGATCTACAACTCCAAGTCAACCCACTTCTCTCCTTTCGGAATATGAGCTAACATAGCACAATCTTTTTCTGCCTCAATCTTGGCAACTCCTGCTTGTGGATCTTTTTTCTCCTCTTTATCCTTTTTCTTAAGAGGACACTATGTGGCATAATGTCCCATTTCTCCACACCGGAAGCACTCGACCTTGGACAGATATTTCTTCTTCTGTTTATGTTGCCCCTTTGATGCAAGGACAGTGTTACCTTTGAACCGTTGTTGCCATCCTCCAAATGGATTTTGAGGAGATCTCTCCTTAACTCTTCTTATTGTAAGGCTGCCCACATCGCTTCCCATCCTTGAAGTCTTTCTCTGCCCAGAATACTTTGGACAAAGACCTGATAGTCCTTTGAAACAGAGTTCAGAGTGAGCCTTACTAGCTCTGAGTCTCTAGGAGTAGATCCTACTACTGACAATTGATCTCGGTTTTTCTGAATACGAGACAAGGAGTCAAAACGCTCTCCCTTCTTCATCTTGATATTACGCATCTTCTCTTCAAGGTACATCTTCTGCAGCTCGGAAGATCCTTGGTATAGCTTTTCCAGCCCTACCCACATCTCTCTAGCAGTGGTCTTTACTGCTATGTGGTGTATGATATGATCCTTCACACCATCTAGGATCAATCGCTTGGCTCTTGCCATATTCTTCTTGAATTGTCTTAGATGTGCTACATCCAAGGGTTCTGCACATGCACTCCCTATGAGGGCCTTTATATCATGCTCATCAAGGAGAAACTCTATCCTTGATTTCCAAAAAACATAGTTGGGGCACCCTCCAATTTATCTTGGTCACACAGTCCATTGTTGGCCATCTCCTCAACTTGTCGAAATATTCCTCTAACACTCTGCTCAGCTAGACTTACGCACTCCTGGAGGAGTAAATCACTGCTTCTGCTGCTGCACGGGAAAAGCTGAGTTTCTTTGAGTAAGAAACCCTCTGAGGTCAAGAAATCTGCAACTGTGTTTTTCAAAAAAAATTTGATGCTTATGCACTGGCTTTTAATGCAGTGCAGTAACTGCGTCCTTTAGCTACGCTGGTCTGCTACACTGCCTCTTCTGCAACTGAAAAAAGCTTACCCCTCTGTCAACTCTTTCAGAGGGAGCCTTTTATGCACTGGAATGCCCTCCTAGCCTGGACAACGTAATTTCTGGGAGGGTCTGTTGCTACTTATGCAAATCCCAGACTCTTCAGCGCTGATCTGCTGGTTCACTTGTGTTCACCTGCACTTCAGCTTGAATAAGCTCCAATACCATGTGAAAAATCCTAGATCCGGATTCCTACTGCAACAAATCTGAATTACTTCTTCTATTATGTTTCATAATTATTTCATTACAGTGAAATATCAAAGTAATTTCTGAAGCAGCCTACACAAATAATGTTGCAGAATAAATCTAAGTGTTGAAACAATCTGAACAAAATACAATGAAAACATCCATATTTGACACAGTTATTTTTGGACTAAGTCCCCGGAAAAACCCAACTTGGGAAAATCGGTGCAGCAGATCTGAGGGTTTGTATTATTAAGCAGTAGAATCTTGAGTACAACTAGAGTGCCAAGATCCGGCAAACCCTTCAGAGAAATGTAGACAATCTGGTGAAACTGTGAGATATACCTCACTTTGCAAGTCTCTGGCTGATCTGACAGTGTTGGTGAAGCCCTCACTGCCTCTGTGTGATTGCCTACGCTGGAACTGCATAAGCTTGCGTGGGCAAGCTTGAGGAATTGCGTCTCCTTCCTCTACAACTAATCTAGCTGATCTAAGACTCGATTTTGGCCCTCCTAGCTCTGAAACACCAACCTCTAGCTATCTCCGAACTGACTCCAAGAGACATTGCGCTGCTTCTGCATGATTTCCTACAGGGATTGCGTCACCTCCTCAGAAAACTGCGTTGTCTCTCTCTGAAATGCACTCCTGGTCCTCCTGACCAATCTCTGCTTCTGCCCCTCTCTGGATCTGATCACTGATTCAAAATCACTTTGTAATATTCCTAATTAGCACCGCTAATTGGAATATTTGATTTTTGTATAGTTTTGCCGACTATAGTTTATTAATAAATAAAAGTGAGAAAAGGGGTCTAACTCACTTAAATAAAATAAAGTGTTTCCCTAGTAGATGCAACGTTATAACTTAAGGGGGAGCCTTTGGGGTCCACACCACATATGAGAGGAGGCTCACGTAGCCTCTAGGAGCTTCTGCGCAGTCTTATGAGGAGCACGTGGGAGAGAGAGGGACCACGTTAGGGTTTTGAGGAGGGCCAGCGTTATAAAAGGTGGGAGAGCCATCTCATTTGGCATTCTTGTTGTTGATGATATTTGAGCTAGACTTTGGTCTTCTTGAGCACGCTGGCTGTTTAGCCTGTCTGCAGCACTGTTTAGTGCGTTGAGTGTCTCCGGTCGGAGATCTCGCCCTTAGCCCCGGGGGACTTCGAGTGCCTGCTCGGGCAAGGTTTTTCCTTCAGTCTTTTGTGGGAGATTTGGTTGCTGGTTTGTGGAGGATCTGGGCTTCTTGTGGTGACTGCGCAGTCCTTGGGAGAGAGGACGCAGTTCTTGATTGGAGGTGTTCCGGTGAGGGGTTTTCTGCAGGAGATTCAGTGAGATTCAGTCTGGAGGCTCAGTCTTTACCAGTTGGAGATTTTTCGGGGAGTTTGTGGCTTCATCTCAGCATATTTCACTTGGCATCTGCGTTGGGCCTGGAGGGACAGCGTTTTTCCTTGAGGAGGGTTTCTGGGGTGATTTTCGGAGGTGATCCATTTTGGTTATGGTTTCTGGGTTTGGACCGGGTTGGTGAGTACAGGTGATTTGCAGATTTTCAGCCCATTCCGGCAAGGGGATCAGCCCCTAGTTTCAGTTCATTTCCGCAGCAGCAGCAGTTTACGGCAGTTTCCTAGCAGCGGGGACGCAGTCTCTTGTAGCAGCCATTTCCTGTATATCTGAGAGAGTTCTTCACTTGCCTCGAGCAAGAATAGGTGCTTTCATTCTGATTATCCATTGTATCTCATTATATTCTCAGATTAATAAAATGGCTTAGCATTCCCGGCATTTTGTGTGTATTTGCTTTATGTTCTATTTTCGGCATTTTCTATATTGTGTATGCTTGTACAGCTGTTTATTTCCCATTCGGGATATTACAGTGGTATCAGAGCATAGATCTGGCTCAGCCTGTGGAGCTAGTAGTCTATTTGGCCGAGGGATAGACCCCATATTTGTTACAGGGGTAAGAAATACAGAGACAGTGAACGTAGGTTGGAGAACACCTACGGAGGGAGCGTATTCGATGGTGGTGGACGGACGACTGTGACGGATACGGAAACGGGGAGCAGCCTGTGGTGGACGCAGAGCAGCAGGGTACTATGGCAAACGAGGAGGATGCGAGGAGATTTAGAGATGCGCTCCTCCAACACATGCAGGATGTGTCGAGGCAGATGGAGTCGGTGGGGCAGAGACTCACTGCGTTAGAGGTTAAGCAGCGGGAACCCCCGAGGAGCTTTCAGATCGGTTTGGGATTGGGCACATCCCACCATATGCCGGAGCGTGATGCTATCCCCATTATGGCATCGCATGCACCCACGCGATCCACTATGCCCACATTCCTAGCGGAGGACACAAGGGCAGGAGCACAGCGAGAGCCAGAGCCTGAGCCTGGTCAGATGGACGCCTACATTGCAGAGTACCTGGCACACGGGCCGGGGATCAGATATCTTATCTCATTCAGAGATTATGTTTAGCTCCAGCGTTATGGTAGACCCCGTGATCATCACAGAGGGCACAGGCATCATCATGATGACCACCGCGCAGCTAGCAGATTTCATTTGCCCACGTTTGATGGCTCATCAAACAGTTCGGCAAAGTCTTGGGTAGAAAAGTTGGACATCTATTTCCAGCTTAATCAGATGTCGCAGTCAGAGGCCATTAAGGTGGCAACATTACATCTGGATGGTGAGGCCCAGGACTGGTGGTTTCATGGGATGACGACACTCGGGCATTCTACCGTGACGACATATGCCGAGTTTACCAGGAGGGTGATAGAGCGTTTTGACCGGAGGGATCCGGAACAGCACTTTGTTGAGCTGACGAGGCTCAAGCAGACTGGGAGCCCTGAGACTTACATTTCAGATTTCTTGAGGGTTTCAGTGATGGTGCCAGATCTATCCGCAGCCCAGATGATCTACATGTTTGTGGAGGGATTAGCAGAGCCACTTTGTGGCCTAGTCAGGTCGACTAGACCGGCTACACTTCAGGATGCCATCAGCAGGACCCGAGATTTACAGGATGTCTTGCCCAGGACTCGGACACCTTACCCCCAGAGACAGGCTTTCCAGCCTAAGGGGAAGGACACGAGGATTCCGCCTCCCAAGGGGAATCCTGGACGAGTACAGGGTGATGATGAGGCCCGGAGGGAGCTGAAGAAGAAGCGGTTGTGCTTCACTTGCCAGGAGCCATGGGCGTCGGGACATAGATGTGCTGCAGGGAAAGCACATTTCATTGAGGTCTTCTCCGAGAGCAGCGGGGAAGAGGATGAGGAGGATGATGTGGAGGCAGGAGATTGTTATGCAGCGCAGGGTACCTTACCACCTCCACCACCACCACCAGGTGGTGTGTCGTTTGCACCTACTGGAGGAGCTCTAGCAGCATTGCGGGGAGTTCCCAAGTACTTGACGCTACGTGTACGGGGGACAGTGCGTGGCCAGCGAGTCTCAGTCTTGGTCGACAGTGGGGCAACCCACAATTTCATCGATGCACAGATGGTTGAGAGGAGAGGTATACAGACTGAGAGTTTTGATGGATTTTCGGTTTTGGTCCCAGGAGATCAGACCATGGTGTGTGCTCGATATGTTCCCAAGTTGTCAGTGACGATGGGCACCTATACATTGACAGATCATTTTTTTGTGGTCGATATTCCGGACACTAACATGATACTGGGTGTTCAGTGGCTTATTACTCTAGGGAAGGTCACGACAGATTGGAAGGCCCTAGAGATGGAGTGGGATGATCCCAAGACAGGGAGGCATGAGAAGATACGGGGACAGCACACATACCCGCCTCAGACTGTGTCGGCACATAGGATGGAGGCAACCTTCCATAAGGGAGACATAGAGTGGGCAGTAGAGCTGCAGGCATTGGAGGCGGCGACTACAGGACAGACAGTGCACCCAGAGGTACAGACCATTCTTGACAGATATGCCATAGTGTTCGGGGATATTCCACCAGGATAGTCACCGGATCGGGGGTTTGAGCATACCATTGAGCTGGAGCAGGGGATACAGGCAGTGATCACCACACCTTATAGGCATCCCAAGGCCTATCGGGATGAGATTGAGCGTGCTATTCAGGAGTTGCTGGCCCTTGGTCACATTCGGCCGAGCACGAGTCCTTTTGCTTCTTCCGTGGTGTTGGTGAAGAAGAAGGACGGCACATTGCGGATGTGCATTGACTACAGGGCTCTGAATAAGAAGACCCTGAAGAACAGGTACCCCATTCCCAGGATCAATGAGCTAATGGACGAGTTGAGAGGAGCACGGTTCTTCTCAAAGATCGATTTGAGATCTGGGTACCATCAGATACGCGTGAGGGAACAGGACATTCCCAAGACCGCCTTCAGGTGTCATTATGGGCACTTCGAGTTTCTGGTTATGCCTTTTGGGCTGACCAATGCACCCGCTACCTTTCAGTCGTGCATGAACCATATCTTCAGGGGTCATCTGAGGAAGTTTGTGCTGGTCTTCTTCGATGACATACTTATATATAGTAGGACTTGGGAGGAGCACCTCCAACATATTGAGACAGTATTGCGCATCTTGGAGGAGCAACAGTTCTATGCCAAGCTCTCCAAATGTGAGTTTGGATTGACGGAGATGCTGTACTTGGGGCATATCATAGGAGTGGACGGGGTGAGAGTCCACGAGGAGAAGATCAGGGCCATCAGAGATTGGCCAGAGCCGAGGAACGTGACTGAGCTTCGGGGATTTATTGGCATTTGCACTTACTACAGGAAGTTCATCAAAGGTTTCTCACAGCTTGCTGCACCCCTCACGGACTTGACGAGGAAGGGGGCATTCAGTTGGTCGGATACAGCACAGCGAGCCTTTGATCGGCTCAAGGAGGTGATGAGCAGTTGCCCCGTGCTTGCATTGCCGGATTTCACGCAGCCATTTATCTTGGAGTGCGATGCGTCAGGAGAGGGGATTGGCGCAGTACTGATGCAGGGTGGTCATCCTATAGCTTTTGAGAGCCGGAAGCTCCTTCCACATGAGAGGTTGTATTCCATATACGACAAGGAGATGTTGGCCATTATGCATGCATTGGCCAAATACTGGCAGTATTTAGTGGGCAGCAGATTCCGGGTGAGATCAGATCACAACAGCCTCAGGTACTTTCTGGAGCAGAAGCAGTTGCAGGAGAGGCAGCAGAAGTGGATCAGTAAGATCCAAGCCTATGACTTTGACATTGAGTACGTCAAAGGCAAGAATAACGTGGTAGCAGATGCCCTTTCACGTAGACCGGCCACGTTATCTCTTATGAGCTTGGACGCTAATTGGAGGGCTCGACTGTTGGTGGAGTACTCCAAGGACAGGTTTGCATGTGAGGTGTTGGATGGGCAGGTAGCAGATGACAGGTACAGGGTGGTTGACGAGATTATCTATTACAGGGACAGGATCTTCTTGACTGAGGGATCTCAGCTTAAGAAGAAGATACTCCATGCTTCACACGATTCTCCATTGGCGGGCCATCAGGGGTTCACCAAGACCTACAGGGCCATCAGGGAGAGGTTCTCATGGAAGGGCCTCAAGGAGGACGTACTCCAGCATGTCAGGGAGTGCGATGTTTGTCAGAGGAACAAGGGAGAGATGAGCCATCCCGCAGGGTTGTTGCAGCCTCTTCCCATTCCAGAGGGGAAATGGGAGAGCATATCGATGGATTTCATCACAGGGTTGCCCATGGTGCAGGGCAAGGACTGCATCTTTGTCGTCGTTGACCGACTGACGAAGTATGCTCATTTTTTCGCCATATCCGCACACCACACAACAGCACAGGTGGCCGAGCTGTTCTTCAGGGAGATTTTCAGGTTGCATGGTCTACCTAAGACCATTATCAGTGACAGGGACAGCCGCTTCATGGGCGGATTCTGGCAGGAGCTTTTCCGGCTAGTGGGGACAGAGTTGACACCGAGCACTAGTTATCACCCACAGACGGATGGGCAGACAGAGATAGTTAACAAGTGGTTGGAGGGCTACTTGCGTAACTATGTCAGTGGGCAGCAGCGAGCATGGCTGAAGTGGCTGCATTTGGGAGAGTATTGCTACAACACGACGCATCACATGTCCATTGGTATGTCACCGTTCTATGCTTTGTATGGGTATCATCCTTTATCTTTTGTAGACGTGATGTTTGGTGTTAGCAGGGCTCCGAGAGCCAAGATCTGGATCCAAGAGAGTCAGGATATCCTCCGAGCTCTCAAGGATAACATGGCCACAGCGCAGAATCAGCAGAAGTTGTATGCTGATAGGGGTCGGGTGGAGAGACAGTTTGAGGTAGGAGACTTGGTCTACCTATGATTACAGCCATATCGACAGTCGTCACTTAAGCAGAAGGGGGCCGAGAAGCTCAAGCCCCGCTTCTATGGGCCATACAGGGTGATACGCAGGATTGGGCAGGTTGCATATGAGTTAGAGCTGCCCCAAGGCAGCAAGATTCATAACATTTTTCACGTATCATGCCTGAAAAAGGCATTGGGCCAGCAGGGTACAGTCACGGATGAGCTACCACCCACGGATGACGAGGGGCATTTGGTGTTGCAGCCAGAGGCTATTATTGATACCAGGGAGAGGCAGCTACGGAGCAGGACGGTCCGGGAATTCTTGGTAAGGTGGAAGAATTTGCCGGATGAGGATGCCACTTGGGAGAATGAGAAGATATTGCAGCATCCATCACTCCAGTTGCTTGAGGACAAGCAACGTTTTGCCGGGGGAGACTGTAATATTCCTAATTAGCACCGCTAATTGGAATATTTGATTTTTGTATAGTTTTGCCGACTATAGTTTATTAATAAATAAAAGTGAGAAAAGGGGTCTAACTCACTTAAATAAAATAAAGTGTTTCCCTAGTAGATGCAACGTTATAACTTAAGGAGGAGCCTTGGGGGTCCACACCACGTATGAAAGGGGGCTCACGTAGCCTCTAGGAGCTTCTGCGCAGTCTTATGAGGAGCACGTGGGAGAGAGAGGGACCACGTTAGGGGTTTTGAGGAGGGCCAGCGTTATAAAAGGTGGGAGAGCCATCTCATTTGGCATTCTTGTTGTTGATGATATTTGAGCTAGACTTTTGTCTTCTTGAACACACTGGTTGTTTAGCCTATCTGCAGCACTGTTTAGTGCGTTGAGTGTCTTCGGTCGGAGATCTCGCCCTTAGCCCCGGGGGACTTCGAGTGCCTGCTCGGGCAAGGTTTTTCCTTCAGTCTTTTGTGGGAGATTTGGTTGCCGGTTTGTGGAGGAGCTGGGCTTCTTTTGGTGACTGCGCAGTCCTTGGGAGAGAGGACGCAGTTCCTGATTGGAGGTGTTCTGGTGAGGGGTTTTCTACAGGAGTTTCAGTGAGATTCGGTGTGGAGGCTCAGTCTTTACCAGTTGGAGATTTTCCGGGGAGTTTGTGGCTTCATTTCAGCATATTTCATTTGGCATCTGCGCTGGGCCTGGAGGGACAACGTTTTTCCATGGGGAGGGTTTCTGGGGTGATTTTAGGAGGTGATCAATTTTGGTTATGGTTTCTGGGTTTGGACCGGGTTGGTGAGTACAGGTGATTTGCAGATTTTCAGCCCATTCCGGCAAGGGGATCAGCCCCTAGTTTCAGTTCATTTCCGCAGCAGCAGCGGTTTACGGCAGTTTGCTAGCAGCTGGGACGTAGTCTCTTGTAGCAGCCATTTCCTGTATATCTGAGAGAGTTCTTCACTTGCCTCGAGCAAGAATAGGTGCTTTCATTCTAATTATCCATTGTATCTCATTATATTCTCAGATTAATAAAATGGCTTAGCATTCTCGGCATTTTGTGTGTATTTGCTTTATGTTCTATTTCTGGCATTTTCTGTATTGTGTATGCTTGTATAGTTGTTTATTTCCCATTCGGGATATTACACACTTAGCAAACCCTGCCCTAGTGATTCGATTCTGATCAAAAGTTGTGTCTCCTCGCACAAACTCAAAAATGCTCAATGGCTCAAGTGTCTCAAAAAATGTGTCCCCTCACCCTCCTTATATTTTTTTGTTGACTCTTCAACGGCCAAGATTAAAACATAATCAAGGGCTAAGATTAACTTGGAGGTGATCCATGACTTTATCTAGAAGATTTACACTTAGTTTAATTAATACCCTTTAATTAATCAGTTTCCCTAAGTTTAGACTTAGGGAAACATTAAAAAACGATTAACTATTTTAATTAAACCATCTCTAAGAACCATTTATGGGTTTTATGGAATACATGTGTCCTAGCCTATATACAAAGTTACAAGGCTAGAGCACATCCGATGCTACCATAAATCAACAATCTCTCGAGGTGCAAACCTTTCCTCAAGTTTTGCACTCAAAAAAGAGGTTTGCACCTCGAGAGATTTGATCCCTCTCGGTGCTTGATAGATCCGGAGTTAAGATGGATCTAGGCTGGTATATATAATGGTGTTATACCTATCAAGTATCCCACTCGATATATTCATTATATTATATGAGTTAGAAATTTATTCTGATAATCAATTCATTACCTCAAACTTAGACATTTTCCAATGTTAGCCAGTGTGTGTACTAGTGCAATACATGTGATACATGCATATGTAGCTATCATATGCATGTCTCGTATGCATGCTAATATTTCTATGTTCCCTATAACTCGAGGTAGGTCATTACAATTATATTTTAATCTTGGTCATTGGAGGTTCAACGGAATATTATAAGAAGTTGATGGGTAGATGGAGAAGTTCAACAAACACACACAAATCGATTTCCTTGGGAAACTCAATTTTCGGAGAGCAGTAGCAGTTTCCGAAAGAGTTCGAGCCAGAGAAGGAAGCAAAGGGGCAGAGACAGTGAGTCCGAAGGAAGATTTCCAAGTTCCGAAGAGTCGAGAAGAGGAGGTCGAGATGTTCTCCAGGAGGTTGTGCAGAGGCAGCACAGAGCCTCAAGTAAGCAATTCGATGTTGCTGGATGGGAAGACGTTTTCAATTTCAGAGGCCAAGAAGAGTTTCTAGAGAGTCGAAGAAGCATTTTCCCATCTAGCAGCAGGCAGGATGGCTAGATTGGCAGTGGATTCAGGCAGCACGTGTGGCAAGAAGCACCAAAGTAACGCAAAGCCTGCGCAAGCCAAGTTGGACGACTAGATTTTCTGTGGCAATCAAGTGTCGAGATTGCTTGGAGAGAGGGTAATTTCCCTCGAAGAATTTTTGTCAGTATTTCTCTTGGATAGATTCGCTCATTTGGCAATATTTATTGTACTCATAATTTCACTGCTGCTTGATAATATAAAACCCTCAGTTGTTGAATTGGTTTTCCCAAGTTGGGTTTTTCTGAGGACTTTAGTCCAAAAGTAAGTGGTCATATTTTTTTGTGTGTGCGCCAGTACTTTCTCAAATTCCAGTTTATCTTCCACGGTATTTTTATTTGTGAAGGTCGCAGTGTGATTTATTCGATATTTGTCAGAGCAAATAAATTGTTAATTAATTAACAATTAGAAGAATTAATTCCAGTTGCTGCAACAGGATTACAGAGGTGAAATTTTCACAGAGTTCTCATAGAAAAGTCTCTTGTATTTCCTTTAGTTTTTTATTTATTACTAGCATTGGATTGTTTATGGTTTGTAAACCCTAGGTAGGCTTTGGAATAAGATCTAAGGCTTATGAACCAAATCCTAGAACTGATTATGTTTGTTTGGAAGAAGAAACCCTAACTTTGTAATGATGTGGATTTCTTGATGATAATATGGACAGATTTCTTGAGGATGATGTGGATTCCTTGATGATGATGATGTGGACAAGATTAATTCCTTGATGAGTTGAACGAGCTTGATTGGACTCAAGAAAACTAAGATCAAGAGGGAGCTGGCACAATCTCAAGATATAAGTACATTCTAGATTGTTTCTATTATTGTTTCATTATGAGTCTCTTGTCCTTGTACATCTTGCTTGGTTGTAGTTGTTCTTCGATGGCCTCTTAGTGATATGATATAATATGACATATTTTAATAACGTCCACGAGACACAACGGTCTAAGGGACCCACATTCCACATCATACAAGACATCACACCCTCAAGTTTCCCTCTAGAACAACCCTTTTGATGTGAATTTTGATCAAGAAATTCGTAGTTTTGTGAAGCCTTGCCTCGTCGAACAACGTGCTCAAACTGTCCACCTTTAGACCACTTTCAAACTGATTACGAATGTCCTCATAAGCCAAACATTCCATGATAAATTGCCATTCAGTCTCAACTGCTTTTGTCTTGCAAAAGATACAATTTTTTTCTTCCCATTCCTCCTTGGGGGTTATCCATCTACCTGTCTCACACCTAAGATGGTGAGGATTGCAGGAACGTGATGAAATATGTCAAGGCCATGGCATAATTGAAAATATTGAAGAACAAAGTGAGAAGAAGACTCGCGATTGGATGGGCTTTAGACACAAAGGGAGCAGACAAGATCAGCTGATTAAAGCATGTCTTGATCCATGATTGTTTGAAGTCCTGAAAATTAATAGTGATCCAGACCTACTGAAGAAGAGCCCGTGACTTTTCTACTATGAGTTGATGATGTGTTTTTGACAAGGACTGAAATCCTCTTCATCTAGTGTCAGAGGAGTTGATTGAAGAATTGAAAGCATGGCATGAGGCCAGTGAAATATTTGCTGAGGTTGTGGCATAATGCATTGTGAGTCCACGAACATTTGCGTAGAGGAAAAAAATAAAAATTGAAGAAGTTGTGAGACTCTGTTGTTAATTTGATGAATCTCTTTGATTGGCTTGTTGAACCACATGATGCATAAAAATTATTGAATCTATCTGGACTGGATGTATTCTGGGTGTTGTGTTGGTCTAAATGACATGGATGATCCTGTTGAATGTAGCACGATTGAAGTTGGAAATGTAGTTTATTTTTGAAGTGGTTTGGCTTCAGAAGTTGTTTACTGATCTATTGGATCTTGTGCTCAAATCAATTATGGTATACATGTTTGTCGATGTGCAAGTTGCCTACTTTTGTTATGGATTCAACTATGGCACACTTTTCTACTGGTGAGCAGGGTGTTGATATTTAACACTTGTTATTTGTTGGATTGTTGATGTTTGCTTATGTGAGAGGCCCCAGCTGAAGTTGAATGAATAGTTGGATTTTGTTGTCTACTGGAATGTTTGATAAGGTGTTGAAGTTCGCCATGGCTACTTTTCTACTATTGAGTTGGTTGTTGATGATTATGTGAATGGCTGAGAATTCCTTTGGAGAGGGAGCATTGATTACATAGCATCATGAATATTCCTTACATTGTGTGCCAGGAGACATATGGATTGGTCGGGGAGATTGACCTTGAATTTCCTTCCTTAGGTTGTTGGTCGGGATACCTATGGTTTGGTCGAGAAGGATGAGTTCTCTCCCTTAGGTCATGGACTGGGAGACTATATAGTCGGGGATTGAGATGGGGATTCCTCCCTTAGGCTGTGAGCTGGGAGACCTTGTTTGTGGACGGGGAGATGTACCCTGTGCATATGATTGAGATAGGGATTCCTCCCTTAGTCTGTGAGTCGGGAGACCTTATTTGTGATCGTGGAGATCTACCCTGTGTATATGAATAAGATAGGGATTCCTCCCTTAGGTTGTAGGCTGGGAGACCTTGTTTATGGTTGGGGAGATGTACTCTGTGGATATGATTGGTTTGGCCTCATTGACTGATCCCACTTGTTGTGGTGGATGCTATGTATCTTTCCTCATGTAGACTGAAGATCTCTCCCTTAGGTTGTGTATCGAGAGACCTATAGATTGGTCGGGGAGATTGATCTTGACTGAGAGAGAGACCTTGTATTTGTGATCTCTCCCTTAGGCTATGGGCCGGGAGACCTGTGGATTAGTCGAGGAGATTGATCTTGAGAGAGAGAATGAAAAGTAACTCCCTGGCTAAGAGGGAGTGTTGGAAATATGGTAGTAGTCTACTATTTTCATCATGTGGAAAAATAAAATTTTGAATTTAAATTTTTGCCTCCAATAATTCAAGTTGGCCTCCTATTATTTTAGGTCAGTTGGGCCCCTAAGAGGCACCCATTCAACCCCCCTTGAAATACTAAAGGAGATCACTTCTCCTCATTTGGACACATCGATTTGTCTCATAATGATCTTTGTTCTAGCGTAGAAGGAAGGAAAAAGGGGACCGAAATCAGAAGGAGAAAAAACAGGACTTGGCACTTGTTCTTGGTTTCTGGTTTGGCTATTCTCTTCATATCATTACTTCTGATGTATTGATGAACATTGAATTCTCTCTTTCACTCAAGGAAAGATTTCTGGATTTTCCCCTTGTGGGATTTTCCCTAGCCTCAAGTCTAAATCTCTCTCTTTTATGTCATTGTCTCATGGTTACTTTGCTGCTCTTTCATGTTTATTGGTTGATATTTCTTCTATGTAACTGCTTAATGATATTGAATGTATCTTATGTGGAAGTAATGCTAACTAATTCTTCTTCTCCTTGGAAGCATCATAGTGGTCTTTCTATTTATAATCACTTGGCTATCCTTTCTTATGGCCCATGTACTGTGCTTGCACACAAGCCCCATCAATGATTCTAGCTTTGAAGAGCATCATTCACTTCCATAGATGGTTGTGCAAACCCCCTAGATACTTGAGGAGTTTGTATAGGTTCATGGAGGGGTACCGTGTAACCAACATAATCACCATTTTCCTGAACTCAATGATGTACTCTTACAGTACCCTTTCTTCTGCTTCAAGTGATGCCAACAGATCCATTAGTCCTATACATACCTAGTATGGTAGGACTAGGACTTGATGAAGGTTTTAAACACCTCTCAGTCATTAGTGAATAAGCCTCCAGCCTAATTGTTTCCATGTGGCTTCCCCATTAAGTTAGCGCAAGGCCTTAATATTTTAGTCAAACAACTGAAACCTTCTACTCTTCATATATATTATGAATAATAAAATACTCTTCTAACTATTGTAACCAATGATTCAACTTAACAGCATCCATCTCACATTGGTAGGGTATGATGTCCACTTTCACTTCCATTTTAAACAGGGTTTGTGAAGGACTGATGTCACAAGGGCTTGGTTTCTCTTTCTTAGGCTCTTATTTCAATTCCTTTTCTAGGTCTTCACCATCTCCCGTTTTCTCGTTCAATCAAACTTCCACGTTAGAGCCACCAACCTCTTCGAAAGTTCAGAAATTGTTTTACGAGAGTCACCATAAGGAGGGCCATGTTGCAAAAAATATTAACAACTCATTCTTCCAGCTTCGCAAATCTCTTCTATGGCATCCTGAGGGTTGCTATGACTAGACTAATTTGCCATGGCTAGATGTCCACAACTCAAGAGTTCCTTCTTAAGCCAATTCCTGGATCCCGCACCTTCCCAAAAAATCCCAAAGAAAACTACTATGATACCAACATGATCTATAATATGCCATGGACATTCCACTAAAACAATTGCCACAACAGAGCTTGCAATATTCTGCAATCTTCTATTATGCAATTTATTTCCTTAGATCCCAGAATTATTATACTAGCTTAATGCTCAAATTTATGGAAATGATTGAAATTTGAAATCTAAAAATAAAAGATAAGTAATGAGCATGACATCTACAAAAATGAGCACAAGATGTGACCTGGGAAACCCAATATAAGAAAAAACCCAACTAGAAAGTGAGGCCTATGCTCTACTCTCTTTTCTTCAATTATGAAATGCAATAAAAATGAAATGGACGCTCACCATGAGGTTGCCCACAACATTGTGGCCTATATGGCTACTACAAAATCTTCTTCCTCCTCTATTCTGATATACTATCCCACTCTCAGATGTTGTTCTCAACTATGGAACAAGTACAGTGGTAAAAAACTAGAACCCCTTCACTTCCTACTGGCCTAGTGTTTACATATCCTGACAGTAATCTAGGGATAGGGATAGGATTTTTGCATGTCTCAACCACCAATTAATGCTATGGTTTTGGATGTTCTAGAATCTTCTTGAAAGTCCACGTGTGACTATTCCCACATGCAAGTAAAGGTAGATGATGTGGCATCCACTCAGTACATGGTTGTCAACAAGGTAGGTCAACTTGCAAGAGGTATAATTTCTGCATACAAGCTCCAATTGAGGTGATTTTTGAACAATTGGAAAGCTCCCAGTGTGGAGAACACAACATTGAGGACCCTACAAGCTAATTCCTCCAATTTTTCCACCCAAAAAGTACCTAGATAGATAACGAATTATACAATAATCCATTCCAGATCATTGTACATCGTATCTAAGTTTTTGTTGTATATTTATGTGGTATAGTCTCCAGGCCTGTTAAAAAAAAATCTGAAAACTTCTTTTGAATATTTAACTAGAACCAAATTGCAAATACTTTAGACAAATTTCTACTATTTTATTGATGTATGCTGGATATTGAGTGAATACTGAAGTGATTCCTTTTTTCCTTACTATCTGCACACATAGAGGGAAACTCTATTAGAACATACTCTTGAAATGTATGAATCAACTCAATCATTTTTCACTATCTTACTTTGGGAAAATTGTCATTTTAGACACATAAAATAAATGCAGTGTGATTAGCTCTGTTTAATTAATCACATTCAGGATATGATACAACAGAACAGTACGATTTATATGATGTCCTTTGTAACTTACAGTTCATTTGTAAAAAATAAAGAAGTTCTAGTAATAATGAGTCCAGGATGGTGCAGACAACATACAAAAACACTTCTTTTATTTTTTAAATAGTCACCTCACAAATCAAGTAAAACACTCTAAACTTGTTAATTTAAATCATTCTTTCTCAATTGCATAATTGTAGTGCTTTCTCGATTTAAAACACTATAGACTTTAAAATTAGTTGTATATGGGAGAAAATGAACAAACAAAGATAATATTAAGAGGCATATCATGACAGATGGAGTAGTTTGTTGCAAGAGTACAAATTTATACATAGAACAAAGTACCTGCACTTCCCAGCATTTATTGTATCACAAAATGACCAAAAGTCATTATAATGTTGATCTCGCTTTGCTGCAATGCCACTTCTAGTATCTTTATCCATTCTAGCCCAAAAGTAGAACGCATCTCCATTGTTCCCTGCTTGTACTGTATCCGCAAGAACTCTCTCAGCTTCAGTTGACAAGGAAACCTGTGCGATGAAAAAATACAAATTCAAACATAGTCAATCAGAAGTTCTGGCATTAGTCAGTGATACTAGGGCCCTGGAGTGAGCTGCTACTGCCTTGTGAAATCAAAGTATGCTACTCAAAAAGAAACAAGTTAGATAATTATTACATTAATATGCATATAATCGGATGTATAAAGAAATTAGTAACTACGAAAGTTATTAGACCCAGACTCAGCAAAAAAGGCAACCAGCATTGGCTTTGGCAAGCCTCAAGGACTCAGACAAACTCAGTTTAACACTCGGGAAAAACTCCAGAAATAGAAAAAAAAACAACTCAAAACATTGGAATGTGCAGAAAAAAGAGTAATGATATTTTCAACCCACACAACCTATGAAACAACAGTTTATCCATAAATTCATCCCATCAAATATGATAATATCAGATTTGATGAGCTTTTGGCAAGTTTCCTGTGTTTTGTTTCCAGATCTCGAAACCATACCCCGACTTCTATAGGAGATAACTTCTACTTCATATACATTGATTTGGGTATTATTTTTTAGGTGAAACAACACATCATGGACACCTTTTGAGCTATCATATGGTGCACCTAAGGATGAATACAAGGGGCAAAATGTGCTTCAAACTCTACTGACATTTCCCAACTATCAAACATGAGATAGAGGATATACTCCTGGAAAATTTTAACAAAATTCAAGTAGGGATGAAAGATATGGACGGCATGTAAGAATTTCAATAATTGAGAAAAGCTCATCAACTGTTGACATTAGGGGAAACAAGGAGGAAGGAATACAGCAATCCTCCTTATATAAAGGAAAAACAGAAAATTTTGATGATGTTTAAGGACAGAAAATGAATGTGAAGAAGATGGTATCATAGAATTAAACTTTCAATTGGTCAATTGTCACATGCTTCACCAAAGAAGCAGAGAACTTATTGGTTTGTAACATTTTATACAGTCTACCATTTTAGGTCCTTATATATACATAATGTCAGTTACTTATATGATTTCTCTATACACACCAGAAAAGTTATATGAGATGTATTGCATAGAAATATATGATGTTGATAGAACTTCAGAATCACTACAACAGTTAAAGAAAATACAAAGCACAAATGACCAGACCGCCTAAACCAAGATGAGAAAATTATCATACATGTTGCAAGCAAAACATTCTTCAAAGCAAATGATCTTTAGATAAAATGGAATAAAGTGAAATCGAGTGAAAGCATTGACTAAACAAATCACAAGAAAGTGAAAGATTATAAAATTTTCTATTTCTATCATGCTAGAAGCGATGGTTAGCATGATCACTCTAAGCAACATGTGAACAAGGTCTTGGTTCAATGGCAAAGCAAGGTTGTTTAATAGGTAGGTTTTCTTTTTTGGTTGGTTCTTTTCTAGGATCCTTTGCCATGGCCCTGTCAGCAGGCTAACAAGTCAACCTGAAAATGACTCTACCTATGTTTCAGGACGCGTGCACCCCCCATCTTACTGCTGCTCAAAACAGATCACAGTACTGAAACAGAAATTCACAATAATAAGGAGTTTCAATAGGCATGGAACAGTAGGAACCTTTTGGGACTGATTACTCGCCCAGCCTTCTTGGTCCAACCTGCCCAATCTGTGTACGCAGTTTTAATGTGCTTTACTAGCTTTAGTGCACCCATGTCATGGTTCATTTAATGGTTATCCAAGTTATTCCTCTGACTGTTATGAATCATCGCATCCAGGTGTCTGAATGATCCTCCAGTAGACTGTCGCAAATCTGGTATATGTGTCACTTTAACTGCTTGCTTTAACTAGTTTAACTACTGCCATCAGTTGTACACTACGACTAGTAATTGCATTAAACATCTATGCGAACTACGAAGTCTACCCTACTTCTAGTTACCTGTGTTGGATTGTGTCGCAGTATTACTACACACCAGATCCTTGTGGCCCATAATACACCTTCAAGCCACTGTCATTCACCATTCCCGAATCCCTTCAAAGGTTGACCATCAAGTATCGCCAACTTCACTGCGTCAACCTCTGTAATATAAACTATGTAGAATATCCCTAACAATGGCATACACAGCCTACTTGGACGTTGCAAAAACATGCTATCATAGACTAATACCAGCATGCCAGGCTCTAGCACCTTGAGGCTTGGAGTAGATATTATGGTCACGAGATGCTTTCGAGCACTGTTTCTCAACCACTTCATTATAACCAACAAGCAACATATCTTCTTCCAATTCCAGTAGTTGGTCTGGTCTACAGTGCAATGAGTGATCCTCGAACATCTTTTTCGCAAGAGCAATTCCTAGGCTAGGTACAACAAATTTCAATGGAAATATAGCTTCCTTCCCATATACTAGCGTGAAGGGTGTATGCTTTGTTAAGCTCTTACAAGTAGTTTTATATGCCCGTCACATTGCAGGGATACACTGGTCCCATCATCGTGAAACACATTGCACACTTTGGTAAGGCCCTGTTCCAAAATCCTGTTGAAGACCTTCACTGTGCCATTTGCGAGAGGGTGGTATGGTGTACTTTTTTGGTGATGAATCATAAATTCTTCCATGAAAGTATTGATTCTTTCATTGAGGAAATTGTGTATTTTTGTGAAGCATCGGTAGATATTCTGTTAGATTCCTATATTACTAGTGTAGTTACTTATTGTTGTTACTGTATCACGAGATGCTTTCGAGCATTGTTTCTCAACCACTTCATTATAACCAACAAGAAACCTATCTTCTTCCAATTCCAGTAGTTGGTCTGGTCTACAGTGCAATGAGTGATCCTCAAACATCTTTTTCGCAGAGCGATTCCTAGGCTGAGAACTACAAATTTCAATGGAAATATAGCTTCCTTCCCATACACTAGCGTGAAGGGTATATGCTTTGTTAAGCTCTTACAAGTAGTTTTATAGGACCGTCACACTGCAGGGATACACTGGTCCCATCATCGTGAAACACATTGCACACTTTGGTAAGGCCCTATTCCAAAATCCTGTTGAAGACCTTCACTGTGCCATTTGCGAGAGGGTGATATGGTGTACCTTTTTGGTGATAAATCATAAATTCTTCCATGAAAGTGTTGATTCTTTCATTGAGGAAATTGTGTATTTTTGTGTAGCATCGGTAGATATTCTGTTAGGTTCCTATATTACTAGTGTAGTCCCTTATTGTTGTTAGTGTATCCCCCTTATTGTTATTTTTGTACCCCTGTAGTCCCCATATTGTTATTATTGTGCCCCATAAAACCCCATTATTGTTATTGTTGTGCCCTTACATTATTATTGTTAGGTCAGCTAGGATTATATTGTGACCCCATGGACTCCTATATATAGAAAGGAGGTTTTGTCATTTGAATCATCTAAGAATTGTTCATTTATGTAATGCGAAGGAGGTTGCCCCGTCAAAGTGGCTGATTTCTAAGGCATTGATCTCTCTTTTCTTCTATTTTAGGAGCTGGTTTCATAACATTTGGTATCAGCGCTTTGGATTCTAGGGTTTCGCTGCTTCAAACAGGTCATCGTGGCATTTTCTCTATAAATTTGTTTCTACGAAGGTTCAGAAGCTAAAAAAACCACTTGCGAAGAAATCCTAAGGAACGTCCTGTAAAAATTTTAGATCTTGGTTCACAATATTTTCGGAGATATGATTTGTGGAAGTTAGGGTTTTGTAGGCTCTCGAATTTCACCTCAAAGAGGTGACCTTGAGAAAATCGTCATAACTCTTTCTTTAAGCATCGAATTGGAATTCTGTAAAAAGTGGCCGAAATTACACAGATTGCAGTTTCCTGTGTATCAAGTTCAGAGCTGAAGGACAAAACAGTGACACGTGGCACACTGTACAAGTTCGTTCTACTGAGCTAGTCCATAATTAGGTCATTGTGGGAGATTGGGCATAACTTTGCCTTGAAGAATCCAAATCAGATCAGACCTGTGGCATTGGAAAGAAGATTCAGAGGGCTACTAAAGGGCTGAAGATAAAATCTCGGGTATCTTAAATTACAGAGATACATCAGTTTCAATATCGAGCTCATCAAAAGCAAGAAAAAGGTGGGTATTTTTTTTCAAATTGCATAAATCTTGTTTGAAAAATCAGTTTGAAGTGTTTCCAAGAGCATATTGAAGCATAGATATCAGTATTGAGTTCTAAAATGCCCCCTAAAAAGAATTCAACACTAATTAAGCCCTCAGAAAGCTCTACTATGACTCATGAAGAGGAAGAAGTGCAACATGATATATCAAAATTACAAGAGCAAGTGCAATAAATTTCTCTCTCGCAAAGAGCAACAACAAATCAAATGGCAGTTTTGAAGAAAGGCATGGAAGCTAAAATGGATGGTTTGAAGAAAGACATGGAAGCTAAGATGGATGGTTTAAAGAAAGGCGTGGAAGCTAAGATGGATGACATGGAAGCAAAAATGGAAGACATGAAGAATGATCTAAAAGAAGACATGGAAGGTTTGACAAAGTTGATACAGGAAATGATTTCTAATGGCGAAAGGGTAGTACAGGAAACTCATGATGAGAACAAAGAAAATGTTAATCGTGATTTCATAAACTCTAATGTTGGATGGAAGACCCACCATATTCCAAAGATGGATATGAGGAAGTTTGATGGCAAGGATCCCGTAACATGGATATTACAGATGGAGCAATATTTCGCAAAACACAAAAAAGGTACGCATTGCAACTTTACATTTAGAACAAAATACATTTGTATGGTGTCAATGGCTTTGCTCTCGTAGAAAAATTGTCACTTCGTCAATTTTTACGGAGGAAATGATAGCACATTATGAGGATACAAAGAGCAACACCTTCTTCAGCCAATTGATAAATCTCAAACAAAAGTGTACAATGGTGGAGCACATTGAGGACTTCCAAAAATTGAATATAAGGGTAACTGATATTCCAGAGGAACACAGGATTGATGTCTTCATAGGGACTTTAAAGGATAACATCCAACATTGCGTTTGTCTTTGGAAACCTCATTCATTGGAGAAGGCATTCAGGTTGGCAAAAAAAATTGAATGTAAAATTGTGGCGACAATGAAGCCTACCACTCACATCTATAAAGATGGAAGTGTTGCTACTCCTAGACTTCCACAACCTACACAAGGTTGACACCACAACAATTGGAAGAAAAAAGAGCAAAAGGACTTTGCTATAGTTGTGATAGCAAATACACTAAAGGTCATAAGTGTGCTGAGAAGAAATTATTTACATAGATTGTGAAGAGGAGGAAGAAAATGAACAAGAAACTTCAAAAGAAGAGAATATACACCAGGAACCAACCCTAGTGAAAGAAGAAATGAGTCCAACCATATCCTGTAATGCATTGGCAGGAAATACCACTCCTCAAACTCTCAAGATAGAAGGACATATCAAGAAGAAAAATGTAAGGTTCAGATAGTACCCATTATTTTATTCATTGTAAGGTAGCCAAGGAATTGAATTGCCTCCTATACCCAGCACCAAAATGTCAAGTGATGGTTGCAAATGGAGGGACTATAAATTGCTCTGGAAAATACCATAATATCAAGCTAACCATGAGGGAATATGTATTGAATAGTCCAATGCTTTCCATTCCAATGGGAGGTGCTGATGCTGTACTAGGAGTACAATGGTTACAATCTTTGGAGATGGTAGCTTTTAATTTTCAAGAACTTTTCTTGATTTTTTTTTTCAGAAGGAAAGGAAGTTGAATTACAGGGTATCGTAGGGAAGCCAGGAAAGATAATAAGCTCTAATGTCATGACAAAGCTTCTGAAGAAAGAACAACGAGGCGTAATTGCACAATTATGCTCACTAGAAGTTCCAACATCAAAATCATTTATTTCTCTAGATCTCCAAAAAGTCCTGGACAATCATTCTAAGGTGTTTGAAACTCCCAAAGGACTCCCACCTATTCGTGATCATGATCATGCTATTCATTTGATTCCACGAAGTGTTCCTCCAAACATCAGGCCTTACAGATATCCTTATGTCCAAAAGAGCGAAATTGAACGTATGATTGCAGAAATGTTAGAGGCTAGTACAATTCAACCTAGTCAAAGATCTTTCTCTGCTCCAGTAGTATTGGTGCACAAGAAGGATGGATCATGGTGCTTGTGTCCAAATTATAGGGAGCTCAATAAGCTCACTATTAAAGATAAATTTCCCATTCCTGTAATTGATGAATTATTGGATGAATTACATGGAGCAATTTATTTTACCAAGTTGGATCTTCATTCAGGATATCATCAAATTAGAATGAAGACTGAAGATATTCCGAAAACAGCATTTCGAACTCAGGAGGGTCATTATGAATTTTTGGTCATGCCTTTTGGCCTTACCAATGCACCTTCTACATTTCAAGGGTTGATGAATTTCAATTTTAAACCCTTCCTTAGAAAATTTGTGTTAGTATTTTTTGATGATATACTAATCTACAGCAGGTCTTGGAAGGATTATGTTCTACATGTTGACAAAGTGCTCAAACTATTGGAGGAGAAGCAATTATATGCAAAATCTTCCAAACGTTTCTTTGGAGTACAAGAGGTGGAATATCTGGGTCATATTGTATCTCAGGAGGGTGTTAGGGTGGACCCTACCAAAATTAAAGCCATTAAGGAATGGAAAGTCCCCACAACCATAAAGCAGTTGCGAGGAATTCTCAGATTAACAAGGTATTATCGCAAGTTTGTTAAGAATTATGGGAGAATAGCAACACCTCTAACAACATTATTGGAAAAAGATGCATCTTCATGGACTCCTGAAGCAACTAAGGCCTTTGAACATCTTAAAGAGCCAATGTGCCTAGCACCGGTCTTAGCTACGCCAGACTTCACAAAAACCTTTATTGTGGAATGTGATGCCTCAGGAAATGGAATTGATGTCGTTTTAATGCAAGAAGGAAGACCCATTGCTTTTGAAAGTCGTCTAATCAAAGGAAAGTATTTACAGAAAGCTATTTATGAGAAGGAAATGCTAGCAATACTCTCTGTTTTAAAAAACGGCCTAGTCGAAACCGACCAGGCCTGGTCGACCGAGCCGGTTGGGCGGCTGGTCCGACCAGTCACATAACCAGCCAGGCTGGCCAGTTTATTACCGAGCCGGCCGGTTTTTGTAATGACTCGGCCGGCTCAGTAATAAACCGGCCGACCAGGCCGAGCCCGATTCAACCAGGCCTAGTCATTACAGCCGGCCGGTGGGCCCATTTTTGGCGGTTTTGCGGACTTGAAAAAGGAATTTAACTCGCTGTTAGGGTTTTTTATGCTTGTCTAAGCCCTCCCAATGCTATATAACTAACCCACCCCCTCTATTGAGCTCACATCTTTCTCATGCAATTTGTTTGAGCATTTGTGAGTGTTTGCTGAAGATAGTGGACTCATAATACACTGTTAAACACACATTACTGACAAGAGATACAATTCTCATTGTCAAGGAGATACTGTCATGTCTCCACCTGTCAAGTAGATCATTGTCATTGTCACATTCCAATAGATTATTGTCATATAAAAGCACTGCATAGATAGTGCACAGCGTACATAAGAGCATCTCACAAGACCACTAACACTTATCACTGTTATCCCTACCAATTCTTGTCCTAAGCATCATTGTCTCAAGTACTAGGATCGAGACCCAAGCATCACTGTTACAAAATACAAAATGGTACTGTCATACATCTTTGACACTCTGCAATGTATCACTGTCATATCAATCTGCCCTTTTGTTCAGAATATATTTAGAGACACTCTCAAATTTTAATGATTAGGGCATAGGGACAGCTCTTCAATTTGTTACCAAAAGAAAGCTGTAACTTGAACAAACTGGACTCCTTTCATCAGCTTAATCCTTAACAGAAATTATGCAACCTTCAATGCTACATCTACATGTGTCCTTTGCCTATCTTGTGCTCAGAATTAATACTAAGTAGTAAGGAACTATTGGTCAATTGTTGATGTCACGGAACTTCAGCTCTTTTTGGTCACAAACTAGGGCTCAAAGATATTTGCTTGAATTAGTCCAAAGACAAGCCTTGAATTTGTCACAAGATCCTTCCAATAATAAATTGAAGAGAGCAAGCATCAAATCAAATGGATTTATTGAGCCAACCAACTGCTGCTACAGCCTTATAGAAAATTTAAACAAGTGACAATATTATTCAATATTGTCTCCCACTGTAGAATCCCTTAGAGATACCAGAAACCTTGAATAACAACCTTCAATACCTTATCAAGTAGATTTGTTTGTTTTTTATCAAGGCACTTTAAGCTCAACAGTAATTCTTCAAAACATTTGATTCATGCAAACTACTTCAAATCAAGCTTACATGTAGTGATCATACCTGAGTGATTAGGTTGGCTTAATTTTATTAGGGTCGTAAAAATTAATATTTAATGTATTTTTTACAAAAACCGAGTCATGACCGAGTCATTGAAACCTGATCGACCGAGAGCCTACTTTTATCATATGTTGTCTTTTGTCTATATTGTAATGCTTTGTGTTTGGAAACATGAATAAAAATCTTTAAATTTATGTTTTTGTACAAAAAAATTAATATTTAATGTATTTTTTACAAAAACCGAGTTATGACCGAGTCATTGAAACCTGGTCGACCGAGTCATTACCTCGACCTGGTAGCTGACCGATTCCGTTTTTTAAAACATTGGCAATACTACATGCACTAAAGAAATGGCGATACCTAATGGGAAGACACTTCAAGGTAAAAACTGATCATGATAGTCTTAAACGCTTTTTGGAACAAAGACAATCTTCAGAAGAGCAACAAAAATGGGTCACAAAGATGTTAGGTTATGACTTTGAAAGCATCTACAAAAAAGGGAAGTTAAATGTTGTTGCAGATGCACTCTCAAGAAAGGATGAGGAGGTGGAAACATTGCTTTGTGTCATTTCTATTATCCAACCAGATTGGATAACCGAAGCAAGGGAGGAACGGAAGAATGACGAAGAAGTATGGACACTCATTGAAAAGTTGCAGCAAGATCCCAATACATCTGATACATTTAGTTGGAAAAATGATTCCTTATGGTACAAAGATCGCTTATATCTTTGTAAGAATTCCCAACTAAAACAAAAGATTTTTTTGGAATTGCACACCTCCCCCATAGGAGAACACTCGGGATTTTTAAAAACTTACAACAAGGTGAAGAAAGAATTTTTTTTTATGGCCTTAAATCTGATATTCTAAAGTTTGTGGCAGAATGTTTGGTTTGCCAACAAAATAAAGATGAGACAATTAAGACCCCAGGTTTGCTACAACCTTTACCCATTCCAAGTCAACGTTGGGAGGAGTTTCAAATGGATTTTATCACAGGTTTACCTAAGTCCGAAGTAAAGAGTGTCATCATGGTGGTAGTTGATAGACCTACCAAGTATGCACACCTTTGTGCATTATCTCATCCATTTAAAGCAAGTACAATTGCTACTCCATTTATTGAAATAATTCAAATGCTACATGGAAATCCAAAGATTATTGTAAGCAACAGAGATCCCATTTTCACTGGAATTTTTTGGACGGAATTATTTTCTTGTTTGGGTACTCAACTAGCCCATAGCTCATCTCATCATCCTCAATCTGATGGGCAAACTGAGATAGCAAACAAATGTTTGGAAGAATATCTTCGTTGTTTTATGTCTGATAAACAAACACAATGGGTCAAGTCATTACCTCTGGCTGAATGGTGGTATAACACTTTCTTCCATACTGCAGCAAAAATGACCCCATTTATGGCACTTTATGGATATCATCCACCGTCCATCACATCATCTTTAAGAGAAAATTCGAAGGTTCAAGCAGTGGAAGATCACATCGAGCATCAACAAGAAGTTCTCCAACTCTTAAAGGATAACCTGAATTTAGCACAAAATCGAATGAAACAACAGGCAGATCAACATCGCAGCGAGAGAAGTTTTGATATAGGAGATTGGGTATTTTTACGGCTACAACCATATAAACAAATGTCCCTCAAGCAAGCTAAGAAGGATAATAAATTATCGCCAAAGTACTATGGTCCTTACAAGGTGTTGCAAAAAATTGGTACTATGGCATACAAATTGGAGCTTCCTGCTTCTTCTCGAGTGCACCCAGTTTTCCATGTTTCAAGCTTAAAGAAGGTTATAGGGAACAAACTTCTGGTTCAAACAATATTGCCAGAACTTGATGAGGAAGGAAAAATCATATTGGAACCTGAAGCAGTCACAAAAACAAGAACTCGACAGCTACGAAATCGATCATTTTCAGAGTATCTCATCAAGTGGAAGAACTTACCCACTGAAGATTCCACATGGGAGGATAAGATTTTTATACAGAAGCATCCAGAGCTACTCAAGAGTTGAGGACAACACTTTTTTGAAAGAGAGGGGCATGTTAGGTCCCTATATTACTAGTGTAGTCCCTTACTATTGTTAGTGTATTCCCCTTATTGTTATTGTTGTACCCCTGTAGTCCCCATATTGTTATTAATGTGCCTCATAAAACCCCACTTATTGTTGTTAGTGTATACCCCTTATTGTTATTGTTGTACCCCTATAGCCCCCATATTGTTATTATTGTGCCCCATAAAACTCCACTATTGTTATTGTTGTGCCCTTATATTATTATTATTAGGTCAGCTAGGATTATATTGTAACCGCATGGACTCCTACATATAGAAAGGAGGTTTTGTCATTTGTATCATCTAAGAATTGTTCGCTTATGTAATGTAAATGAGGTTTTGTTATTTGAATCATCCAAGAATTGTTCATTTATGTAATGCAAAGGAGGTTGTCCTCTCAAAGTGGCTGATTTCTAGGGCATTAATCTCTCTTTTCTTCTATTTTTGGAGTTGGTTTCATAACATATTTCCGCATGCCAAGAGGTCTCCTAAGTTGGCCTAGAAGATTTATGGAAATTAAAATTAAAATTCAACCTTTTATTGGGCTTCACGTAGGTTCAAAATGGACAACTCAACCTAGCTCATGAAGAGACATCTACCTTGGGGTAAATGCACCCATTCATCATTGTATATATATGCAATGTGACATCTTCATTTGACCAATTCGAATCATCATCTCTCTTCTACAACAGTCACATGTGGCAGCAGATAGAGGACGAATTGACGGAAGTTTGGACTTGGAATTTGGCACATATTTCTAGACAATTTAGAATTGTAAACCTTGTTGAAGAATAATTTCTCCTAGAAGAAGCGTTGTTGGGTTTTCTCCCAAGTTTGGGTTTCCCAGAGAAAATTTGTTGTCTCTATTGTGCATGGTTGTCTCTTTATGATCTTATTGTTTTCGCTGCATTACTGTTGAGATTTTTTGTGTATAATTGCTCAATGATATCAGTACATAAAGATAAAATGTTAAACATCATTACTTAGTAATTACTGAATCAAGTGTTGAATGGTGTTGTCAATGATGTCAACATCAATCTTTAGAAGCTCTTAATATTTGTCTTTGGATTGCATTGATTGGAAGCTCCAATGTCAGGAAAGAAAAAAAATCCCTGCAGTGTGGTCGTGATGCCCCATGTTTGATAAGGAAATTGGATGAGAAGATCAGTAAATTTGCAAGAAAGTCCACCATAAGATAATAGAACTCATCATACAGTTTTCATCAATCGGTTGTATGCCTGTGGGTCCTCTTTGATGAAGGGTTATGCCCTCCTAAAGTCAAAGCCCCAAGGTCATGGTCAAAGTACAGTTTTCATCAATCGGTTGTATGCCTGTGGGTCCTCTTTGATGAAGGGTTATGCCCTCCTAAAGTCAGAGCCCCAAGGTCATAGTAAAAGTACCCCAAGTTGAGTTATTGGTATAAGATGAAAAGCATCACTCCATATTCAATTTGAAAAAGGGTTTAAATTATTTGGATTAAAATTATGAGCACAATGTTTCGACATTTGTAATATGGATCCACGGTCGGCCCTCCAAAAGTTATATGGGGCAAACCCTAAAGCAGTAATTTATTGAAAATGTGCATGGGTCACATGGACCTAAATTAGCATTTCATTAATGGCCTTGGTCACATTAAATATAAGCAAGTATGGTTTAAATAATAAAATTTATGTGATCCATGGCCATATGGTTTGCAATCATAAATCAAGATCTATGATCAACCTCAAGAGGAAAAAAAAATTATGGATATGGTTGCAAAAACGAGGTATGGTTGGCTCTAGTATGGTTTACAAAGTCAAACTAACTCTTGTTCAGGTCGGCGGTTGTTAAAATTATTTTGAGGGCAAGTCAGCCTGTTTACATCCATCACCACCCAAACTCTATTTATTCAAACTCAGTTGAGGGCTTGTATCATGGAATTGTAATTGCCTTTGTAGTTGATATGTGGCTAAATTCAAGTGGTCTGCGGTTGAGTTAGCTTTGTTTGGTTCCAAGTAATCAATTTTGTGTCGAAGGTTCTATGGTTTAGAAAGTGAATGGGTTAATGCTCGTGCTTAGTACTGTTTGATTCGTTGGCAGATTGCCTTGATCTACAGATTCTAGATATGAATTGCTTGTAGTGGATCAGAGAATTGTATTTAGCACAACACATCATTGTCTCTTTGTTTGTGCACCATTGGAGGCAACAAGTAAGAGCATCTAATGAGATATGGCCACAGAGCATCTCTTGGCTTATAATTACAACTTCTTGTGCGATCAAAGTCTTTAATCAAGCAAGATGGTCACTTGTGAATAGTAACATCTTTTGAACTCAATGGTGGATAGCGAATTTCAGTGCGTTGTCAGGTTTGGTCTACTGTCATAATTGAATTTGGTGAAAGAAGTTTAACCTTGGCGGTATAGTCGAGTTGCAATAGTGGAGTCCAACTTTTGACGAAAGTTGATTTTCGCCAAGGATAACCTGACACATTGCTCAGTTGCGGAGTTTGGTTGGTTGCAATATGACGTGGATTGTATATGATGCATGGTTGGCACGCATTATGGAGGTTGGATATTTCCAAACCTAACATGTTGGATTCATCACCATATTTCCTATGTAAACAATGAACACTCACAAATACATGATTTGTGGTTCACCTGGTTGGTTCGAACTCCTCACTAGTGAACAGACTCGAGCTCTTGCAAACAAGTGTCATTTCCTTTCATACATCAAGTGCTCAGTGGCAAGCGACATCCATGCAGAGAATTTGGTGCCTTATAACATGTCTTTCGAAACACAGTGTTTGTCATTCGAGGATTCATTTGAATTATCTGTAGTCATACGCGTAGTCATCGCCGAAGGCCTAGGCCATCGGTTGGTTAATCAATGACTAGTCACGTGAACTGGCATGTCAATAAAAAATCATAGTTGGGAGGTGGTGTAGTTCGTATTTGTTGTGTATTGCTTGCCTAAGATCTTAGGTTCGAGGCCCAACAAGTGACAGGTCAAAAAGTTTTTTTTTTTAGTTTCACCTATCTGTCTCATTTTCTCAAACATATAACAAACCTACAGTGAGCATTTTGTAGCAATAGCACCAAAAGGATCCAATTTGTATAAAGCACCTGGAAAGGACCATTATGTAGAACATTTAAATTGTATATAAAGTTTATTATGTTTTTTATGGGCTTTTAGAGCATTATAGACCCAAATTAAAAAGTAGAAGCATTGAGATCATAGCTCAAGAGACATACTTTGTTGAAGTGGTTGATGACAGTGCTTGTTAGTTGTGACAGTGGCATTGCAGGGTTGATTATAGTTTGATAGTTCACTTGCATATTATTGATCTAAGTAGCTAGGGTTTGAGACAATAGAGAGGGCTTGCATGATTTTGTGGCAACAGTTGAGACAACTTAAGGTTGGGCACAAGACAAATTTGTGTCACATTGGATTGTGCACGTGGGCAACTCCTAGCAGTGACATGATTTAACAATGTTTACTTATAGCAGTATTGTGGCAGTGATATGTTAAGATCATTGGTTTTGTTGAGCTAGGGTTTGGCAATGAGCATGTGTTGTTGAGTTGTTGGGTGACCAAAGAAAGGATGTATTGTTGCTACTATTGATGGATGTATATGTGAAAATTCCGTTACCTGAAATCCTACTGCAGCAACTGATGAGAATTCTTCGATATGTTAATATTACTAAACAAATTATTTACTGTGTTCTTCAGTAGATATTGAAATGCATACACTACAGCCTTCACAAAATTAAACTGCAGAAAATAAATAAGTGCAGAAACAAGATCTGAGCAAGAATAAACAATAGACACACGACACCATGGACCAAGTCCCCGGAAAAACCCAATGGGGGAAAACAGGTGCAGCAGCTGAGGGTTTGATATTATGCAGTAATTATGCATACAATCTGGGATGCCTTACTGGCCATCCACACAGAAAATCTGACTAACACAGAGCTAGTGAGGATTACCTCACATTGACACTGAAAAATCCTGACTGACCAGACACTGAGTTGATGAGCCCTACATTGCCTCTGCACAGTCCTGCGTCACTCTGCGTGGGGACTGCTTCACCTCTGCTTGATGGCTCTTTTGTTAGCTGGATATTGATCTCTGACCCCCTCCAATCTCACACCCAGGCGCTCTGGCACTAAATTTGACTGATCCTCAGTTGAATCTCGAATCTCCTCAAGGCTACAGCATTGCCTCTACGTGGCACTGCATTGCCTCTGCGTAGCTGCTATGCCACCTCCCTATGTACTGCCCTCTGTCTTCTCTACAATGTATTTCCGACTCAGGAAAATCTCCAACCAACAATTATCTCTGCCCCTCTGCAAGAATCTTCTCGATCGTTATTTTCCCTTAGCACCGCTCACTAAAGAATTTCGATCTCTAGACTCTGTCATTCTCTCGGTGTGTTTTCTAAATGCCCCATCAAGTTCTTATTATCTTCTCGTTGAGACTTCAACGGCCGAGATTAAATCGTTAATCAACAGCTAAGATTAACTTGACTTAATCTCTATCTTTTCTATAACATTCACACCCTATTTTAATTAATATCCTTTAATTATTTTAATTTACTACGTTTAGACTTAGGGTCTCATTAAAAATAATTAATTATTTTCATAAAACACAATCTGGGTGGAATTTCCAAAAACGCTTTCTGGGTTCTTTGGAATACATGTGCCTAAGCCTCCCTGCAAAATTTCAGACTTAGAGCCCATTCAATGCTACCAGAAATCAACAGTATAATGTTGTTAGGGCTTATCATTTGATATATTGTTGAACAGAGCTTGCTAGGGTTTGCATGTATAAGGTTTGTTGTATGGTTAAGGGAAAATATTGTGTGAGATAGATGTATGCATAATGCTACTAGGGTTTAATAGCTTGATGTACTGAGCAAACATGGTTATTAAGTAGTGGCTACGAAGTGCAATGCAGTGGTTGATTAATGTGACCAGTGTGATCTACTTTATTCATTTTCAGGGTGGCAAGGTGGTGCAAGGTGGAAATTGGAGTCTCCTTCAAGTTGGAGATTGAGAACACTTCAGGGCAGCAGGGTGGTGTTAGGGCAAGTTGGAGCTTGTGTAGGGTGTTGGAGCATCTTTTCAAATAGAGTTGATAAAATCGGGGAGTTGGAGAGTCCTTCCATTGGAGCTGGCAAATCAGGGCATTGAAGCGTCCTTCCAGTTGGAGCTGCTAAATCAGGGCATTAGAACGTCCTTCCAATTGGAGATGGTGAATCAGGGCGTTGGAGCATCCTTTTAGTTGGATCTGGTAAATCATGGGGTGGAGCCTCCTCCCACTTGTAGTTGGAGAATCTTAGAAGTTAGAGCTTTCAATTGATGTAATATTTAAGAGACTTGTATTAAGAATCGTGTGGTGGTTTTTCTCCCATAAGGGTTTCCACCTAAAATCCCTTGTGTATTGTCTTTGATGTTGTGTATTGTTGAATGGTGTTGCTAATTTACATTTTGATTTGATGCTAATGTTATTTAATGCTTTGAAGGTTAAAATTAACTAATTGAAGTGAAATATTGATTCACCCCCCTCTCAATGTTTCCAACAAGTAGATCGATCTCTATTATGCATATTGTAGAATATTCAACATGGAATCAAAGCCTTGTTGAAAGCGCAACCACTAAAGCCAATCTAAAAGGCAATGTCGATGGGCTCACTTCTGCAAAGAAGAGCAACCTTAAGAGAGTCGCAGCCTTAGAGCAAAGGAGAACCACAGCATGCAAGGAAGGAGGCCTAGTTAGGCAATCTGCTACAAGAAAGAGGGACTGAAAGAGGTTTTTTAGAGGCTGAGGCTATGAGGAGATTAGGCCGCGTTAGGACCACAGGAAGGAGGTCTAAAATAGGTTACAAGGCCTGCCTGGGAAGTCGCAGTAAGAACAGACCTATAGCAAGCCTAAAGGAGGATAGGTCGAGGGCATGCAAGCTAAAGGTACAACGGCTAGACAAAGACTTCAAGAGACAAAGCCGAGGTAGCTAAATAGAGCAGGCCAAAACAAGACTGTGGTATGGTAGAGTTGACCATGGGTATTTAAAGAGGGTCGAGTACCTTAAAAGCTAAATAAGGGTTGGTTGAGTTGTGTCTGTGGTTGTTGTGGCAAGTCAGAAGTAAGAGGAGACAAGTAAAGGGTTGCTCTGTGATCTAGTTAGAGATCTACGACAAAGGACCGAGGCTATAAGGACAAAAAGGAGAAAGGCTTGCTTTTAAAGGACAACAAGGCCATGGAAACAGTTCTTGCTCAAAATGGCCTTTATCGAAATATTTTTAGACCATCAAGTCTTGTGATGGCTAGTAGATTCCTTTCTACAAACTTGAATTCACAATCTTCAAAACTTGGGAATGAAAGTAGGTTGTTAGTGGATAAGGGGAATGTTAATGTTAGCAACTATTTCGGTAAGAGAGAGTTGAAGAAATCCATTATGCCCCCTAACGTATGTTACCCTCATCATCCACAGCTCATGACCCTCCCAACAAGAGCAAGCAAGTGCAACATCAATACGACGTATCCACCAGAAGACCTACACCTTATTGCCCTAGACCACTTGGATTAATGAATCCTTTGGAGTTGGTTGTGTTAGCTTCTAGCTATTATGCTTTTTTTGCTTAAACGAGCCCCTTGCTCCAAATATCCTTGGGTCGTTGGAGTCCCCTTTCGCTCCTTGCCTATTTAGGAGTGATAGAGGGAGCTATTGAAGATTGAAAACAATTATTTTTGAGTGGGGCAACTTAATGTTCAAGCTTATGGCCCTAGTGTTGATATGCAGTTCATGGTAATGTTAAATTCTTAAAGTAAAAGTGGTATTCTCCTTTATCTTTCATTTTCATTGACATTCTCCTTTATCTTTCATTTCATCATTTTACTTAAATTTTTAGCATTACCATGAAATGACACAAGATGTTTGAGAGTGGTTTTGACCTCGTTGGATTTCATATGGAGAAAGTAGAATTTTAGATCTTACTCAAAATCCAGCAGAGTTATCATTTTTTCAGGATTTCAAGATTGGGGGGATTCCAATGTTTCCATTGGATTTTGTCACGTACTAGGGTATGAAACATGAATTTAATCAAGAGCACCAAGCCCTCTATGCTTGGGAGACTCCCAATAATCAAGAGCATCTAGGGTACTAGGGTATGGAACTTGTATTTAATCAAGAGCACCAAGATTGTTTGACTCTGCAAGAGGAGACACCTAATAAAGCATGAGACAAGAAATTACCAATTTCTTGTGGCATGAGGGTCAAAAAGTATATAATAGATTTACTTTTCTTCTCTAGTTTCTAGTATTTTTTATAACTATTGACTCTTTGATATTTATTGGTATTTTTTGTAAACAATATATGACAGTTTAAATTTGAAATTTGAAGTTGGCATCTATAACTCATTGGTAATGAATTATGAATATGATGCTTCGTGAATGTTGAAAGTTGAAACATTTCATTTCATGTTAGATATTTTTTGTTATCATTTGAACTTTGGTGACTTGGTAATGGTAATGGTTACAAGTTACAACTTTAGTGATCAATTATGAAAAATGTTATATATTGAATTTTGAAAGATTGAAACTTAAAGATTAATGAATCATGAGACTTGATATGTTGTATGTTATTAACTTGTGGACGTGGTTGATGAAGATTATAACTTCTAGATGATTGATGTTATATGGTTCAATCCAGTTTTTTTATGTTTTTTATATCTAATTCATCATTCTACATGCTTTTGTTGATATATATGCATCAAAATATATAAGAATATATATTATATAAAAATTTGCTCTCGATTCACACCTGAACCGGGAGCTTTTGAAAATGTCGCTGCCCACTCTCACTTCCGCTTCTGCTCCCAAGAAACCTTGATTCACAAATTTGGACTAGAAATGCGCATTGCCTGCTTTGAAGAGTTTGATTTGCCTCTGGAACTCCTCCAGATGAGTCATCCTACCTGTCTTTGCCTCTGTAAACAATTCACTAGGCCTCTCGGGACATGATCCAGGGACTAGCAACTAAATCAACCCCTCCTGGCAACTCGCACTAGCACATTGGGCAACTCGCATTGCGGAATTCAACTTCCCTGCTAGATAATACGACCTTCCTTCCCTGACTCTGGAAACTGGAAAACCACCTGAGAATTTATCTGGAAATTCTCCCTACTGCAAACCCTTGCTACTCTCTTTGCCTGGATCGAATTCTTCCATCGTTGAATACTGCGCACTAGGTAATTCGCACTACCCTGCTCCCTTGCTTCACAACAGTGTTTATCTCAATCCCATTGACTTGCTCTTATAATCTCTTGTTGGAGCATCAACGACCAAGATCTAATCATGATCGATGGCTCAGATCATCTTAGACTTCATCAAGTCACTTTCTGGAAGTCTCTAGAGCAAAAATCGATTTCCTCAATTAATACCCATTAATTAATCAATTTCTGTAAGTTAGACTTATGAACTTTTTAATTATTGATCAATTAAATAATTCAGAGGTTTCTAAGTGTTTCCTCTCAAAACCTTTTATGGGTTTTGGAGATCGCGTGTTCCTTAGCCTCTCTGACACCTTAGAGACTAGAACACATGTTCAATGCTACCCCAACTCCATAAACTAACAGCAAGGGCATGAGGAAGATGATATGCACAATGTGCATGATGAGCCATCTTTGGAGAGCCAGTTGAAGGCTCAAATTGGGGACTTGGTGGAAGTGGTGGAGCATCCATCTTTGGGTCCACCCATCAATGAGGTGCAAATAGATGTCGAGACAACCAACAGCATTGCAGCACTTTCAGATAGTAGTTGCCATGACCAGTGTTGCAATGGAGTGGCCCTCTCCCCTTGCTCTTGCTCTCAAAGCGCACTCCGGATGGAAGCGCTCAGGGAGCGACCCTAGGAGCGTGCTCCTAAATCGCTCCCTAGCTTTTATTCACCCAAAAAAAAAAAAAAATCACAAAGGCATTCCAAACATAATTTTTTTCAAATAAACAAGAATTCTTGAGTGGGGCAACCTAATATTCAAGCCTATGGCCCTAGTATTGATATGCAATTCATGGTAATGTTAAATTCCTAAAGTAAAAGTGCCATTCTCCTTTATCTTTCATTTTCATCCTTTTACTTAAATTTTTAACATTACCATAAAATGACTCAGGATGTTTGACAGTGGTTCTGACTTCATTGGATTTCATATGGAGAAAGTAGAATCGCAATGTTTCCAATGGATTTTGTCATGTACTATGGTATGGAACTCATATTTAATCAAGAGCACCAAGCCCTCTATGTACCTTGATGTTGTGACATTGGTTATCGAACTCCTCTATCATGACCCTACTAAAAATGTACCCATCACTCAAACAAAATCTTGACTTGATATGCTACGTTTTTTCTATCTTATGTTAATGCTTAGAGAGTGATATTAATGACAAAGATCCCAAGATAGGCAATGATTTTGATGATATGTAGGTATTTGTTGTAGCAAGATTGTTTTGGATGCTAGAGGCCATCTAGAGCCTGCCTGATGATGTATTTTCGATTCAGAGATGGATTGCACTCGAAGTTGTTTTGGTTATGTGCACCCTTACATGCTATATAAATGAGAACTTGTAATTTGTGGACCTGTGGTTGATGAAGGTTATAACTACTAGATGTTTGATGTTATATGATTTAATCCATGTTTTTATGCTTTTTAAAAGTAATTCATCATTCTACATGTTTTTGTTGACATATATGCATCAAAATATATAAAAATATATATTATATAAAATTTTCTCCTGAACCAGAAGCTTCTGAAAATCGTCGCTCTCCTCTCCTGCTTCCGCTCTTGCTTTCAAGCAACCTTGGCTAGGAGAAGATTGAACATTTCAGGACAAATCTTATGGCATTCAAGCAGAAGATCTAGTGTCAATGGCACCATCTTGCAATAGAATAGTAAAATTGAGGAGCGGGAAAAGCAACATAACTTGAGCATGGTGCAACATCAGCATGATGGTATTGTTCCTTGTATGGACAATTATGCATGAGATCCATGCCAAACGATGGATTGGCAGGAGATCATGAGTCGGTATCCTATTGATGGGTTGATTCTCAGAAGGATATTCTTAGCCTCGAGCATATCACAACATGAGCCCTTAGGCATGGGTAATGATGGAGGGCCAAGCTGATTTCATAACCCGTAGGTCTCAGGACCAAGGTGGCATTGGGATCCAGGTGGATCTATTGTTGGCAAATTGAGTCAGATATGGGTTTGGGATCCAGGTATTGAGGGATCCATTCTGGTTTGGTGAGCATGGAGGCATGTTGCGACCCAGTGGTTCATATGGGATCCTAGTATCAATAGAGATACCTCTTTAGTGAACGGGCGTGGATTACTTGAGGGAAAGCACTCTTGGAGCGAGAGGACTTGTATGTTCCCATTTTCAATTCACCTTGTGATGCAATCAAGATGGACTTCCAACATTGGTGGCAACTAGTTTGCAAGAGCGAGATTACATCATCAAAGGACCCAGGGGGTTTTGGAGGAGTTTTATGGGGTCAGATGGAGTTTTCTTATTGCATTTCAAAATTGAGGGCAATTCTACATAGTTTGTACTTGGTTTTGTCACATTCTAATGATTCCTGTAAAACGGAGTTATTTTCAGAATATTTTAATTGTATATAATAAAGGAGTTGCCAAGAGCAGGATATTTAGAGAAACACCTTAGTGTAATAGCTCATTGGAACCAAAATGAGGAGATCTACAAGATGGGATGGTGAAAAGTGACCTTCGGAGGCTGAAGAAATCATGAAGGCAAATTTACCATTTACTTGGATTAAAAGTGACCTTAATTAGTAAAAGTCACTTAAAATAAAGTAAAAGGGAGAGGCTTCTATATAAGGAACAAAATAATAAAATAAGATGCTTCTAGAAGGTCGGAGAGAGTTTCATCCAATCATTAAAAGGAGGGAGAGCTAATCATTTGGGACATCTTGGATTTGAGTATTTTGTCTTTGGTGAAGTTTGGAAAACCTAGTTCTCAGCTTCAGTCAGCCCCAAAATAAAAATCCTTGGGTTAGCCGATGAGATTGGACAAAAACCCATCTCATCCATTAGTGAATTCATTTAGAATTCACAGGTTGTACTTATAAGCTCAGTGTATTTTAGAGGCCAGATTTATTATTGTAGCAGATCTTCTGGTAGGCCATCCTCTCAGCCTTTTCCAGTTATTGTATGTAATAGTTCATATTAATATGATAAGGTTGAGATTCACTGCATGTATCTTTATCTATTCTGAGTTGTAGTTGGTATTTCTTAATTTTGCCATTTAATTTATGGTACAATGTGTAATTCGATTGATGAATTTACGACAATATTTTTCTTAAGCAAAAATCTTCAGAAAATTATCAAAATTAATAAGCGGGATAGTACACATCACCACAGCTGCTATCCAGTCATCCTAACCGAGTGCTCCCTCTAACACTGAAACAGAACCTATTATGGCAATCCTGGTTGCTCCCTCTACCACTGTTGCTTCCTAGACATTGAAGGATATTTCTCTGACATGGTCGACTCATAGAAGGCATACTACTCTTAGAGACTTCCCGTCTCTAAGCATCTAGTCTGACAATCTCAATCGTATGACATTTGTTTGGAAGGATGGTCCTTCCACTTTGCCTGACTGTTTGTACATTGTGTGATCCACCAAATCTGAATCAAAGCCTCTCATCTTCTTCAGATTGGTCACCATGGAAGTGGTTGTGGACTTGCAATCCATCATCCCAAATCTCTGAAGGATCTCGATAGTATGCTTCCCTTGACCAAGGAAGTAATGCATTAAGCCTCGATCCTTCATCTCGAACTCAGAGGTCACCTCCCTCTAACACTGAAGCAGGGCTTGACTGCTCCCTCTATCACAGAAGCAAATCCTCCTCCCACTGTTGCTCCCTTGGTCACGTGAGTCCTTCTCCTCCCTTTAGAAACAAGTCATATAATAACAAGATCAACCTTGTAGTAAAGGTTAGGATTGGCATTACATTTGGTGACACCAAGACTCATCAAATATCCATCAATCCGAGAATACCAAGTTTGAGGTGTCTGCTTAAGTCCATACAAAGCCTTCTTCTATCTGCAAACATGAGATTCCCTCTCATGTACCTCAAATCCCTGATGTAGCTCTATGTACGCTTCTTGTTCCTCAATTACTCCATTGAGGAAAGCAGTCTTCACATCCATATGATGCAATTTCCAGCCCATAATGGAAGCAATAGAAATAATAGTTCTAATGGAAGTGTACCTGGCAACTAGAGAAAATGTCTCTTCATAGCCCTCTCCCTCTTTCTGGGAGAACCCTCTTGCCACGAGTCTTTTTTTGTACTTCTATATGTTGCCATCTACCACATGCTTGATCTTGTAGATCCACTTGGAAGTCACCATTGACTTCCCTTAAAGTCTCAGCACAATTTCCCACACGTCATTCTTCATGATGGGCTGACATTCCACCATCATGACATCCTTCCAAACTACCTAGATGTTTGCTCACTTTGAACTAGGAGCTCTTTCATTCATCTGGGACGTTTCTTGGTGTCTTGTTACTTGTACAATTTCTCCCTCTTGAACATAAATCACTCTTGTTGAGTTTATGCTTGATCCTAGGAGAATCCTCTTGCCACAAACTTTGTTTTGTTCTTCTCGATGCTTCCATCTACTGTCAGATCCTTGGCAGCCTTCATGATGTACCTACAAACCTCATTAGGAGGCCATGGAATAAACACTTGTAACCAAGCAAATAATAAAGCAATAATAATCAAGGAGGAAAGGTATGAAGTACCTATCTTTTGATGTAAGGATTGTAGGGAATTTGTCAACTCCCTCTTAATCCATGCCTTCATTGTAGAAATCATTGGAATCCATCTGCAATCTCAACAAGCTAGAAATGTTCATCCTTGTCCTCATCATTAGCTACTCATGCATGTTGCTTTTCTTTCCTTGAATGGATTGTATGAGCTAGGGTTCCTCCATCCTTGAGTTATCTAGCCACACCAAAGGCTCAAGTGCAAGCTAAGACATTTTCATGCTAACTAGCATTTGACACTCTAGGTCTCATTCTAGGGTTTCACAAACCCTTAGGACCAAGATTTCAATACAAGTCATATCCTTCTAGACTTCTAGGGTTTAGAAATTTCATCAACACCCTTTGCTAGTCCAACAAACTTGTCATGTGCAAATTATCCTACTATCGCCATGGAGTCGATCGTCGTCCCTTGAAAGAAAATTTGACATTGATCCATTAAAAGATGCCATCATATTATCTCAAACCTTTGAAGATCATTGACCACCAATGAATCTCATTACTGGAATTTATTGCTTTATACAAAAATTAGGTGAAGGAGGGCTTCTCCTTAGCTCCCTTCGGCTCTGGAGCAACTTCCAACTTCCCATTACATACAATTTCATAAGCATTATAAACTCTCCTACAATGCTTATACAAAGGTTTCTTCCACACATGCTTGTCAAGGACCCTTCTTCAATGTTCATGACAATGTACAGCTTCTGCTTCTGTAGTACAAGGCAACAACTCTAAAGGAAATATTGATACAACACATTTAATTCTACCTCTAGATAGCTTCCTAGACAAGCCTCAACACAGTCCTTTCAACCAGGCCTACACTTTGTCCTGCAATTCAGTTGTCTAGAATTTATCCCTTTCACTTCATAGCTAAGTTGCACTGAAACGGATACGGGAACAGATGATACTAATACGAGGTTTGAAACGGATACGGCAAATTTCTAAAAAAATTCAGATACGATACTCCAAGGAAATGGCATATATATATATATATATATATATATATATATATATATATATATATATATATGACAAAATGAACTTTTCATATTACCTTTCATCTTTTAGAATATAAATTCTATATTTAAAAATACTTAATCGAACTTAGACAGTTACTATGCAATGTGCATTGAATGCCATGTTGACTAAAGACAGCAAGAGGCAACGAGTCTGTGCTCTGAACTTTTCATATTACCTTTCATCTTTTAGAATATAAATTCTATATTTAAAAATACATAATCGAACTTAGACAGTTACTATGCAATGTGCATTGAATGCCATGTTGACTAAAGACAGCAAGAGGCAACGAGTCTGTGCTCTGAGTGTTAGAACCATAAAACTTTAAAAGTAAAACAGATTTAACCAAAGGAACCTTATTGCTTAAAGCTTGAAAGGGTTTTACAAATATATCAAAGCCCCGAGAACGATTAAGATCTGACCATTTTTTGTTTGACATCAGGTTATGTTACATTTACATACTTTTTTCAGTTATCAGTAGCTTTTCAAAAAGTTCAGTGTTTCGACTATATGGTAAAATTTGGTAGTTGGTTTAGTGTTTTCTAGATCTCACAGTCAGAGGATAAATCCTTGGTCTTTCACAGGATTACGTTGGGCATCGGTCTACTCTAATCTTTTAACAAGTTGAGGGGGGGCTAAATGGAAACCATTAAACTCGTTAACTAAACATTAATAATTTTTTGTTTTTGTAGCAATCTTCCTATACAGGACTGTAAAACAGGCATAATCAAATATATTGGATTCAACTCTTTTTGTGACTAAATTTTGATGCATACAAACTACAATTAAATTAAATGGAAATTGAGTAGTAGAAATTATTCTCGAGTTTTCATTTCTCCTTGAGAGGGGAGCTTGTTGAGATTACAACTACTTAAACCTATTTGGGGGTTTAGTTTGTGGGCTACTCTCAACTTGAAGGTAGCTTCTCAATCATGTTTTGTAAGGGTTAAGCCTCTTTTTGTGCTTGAGCATCAATGTTTTCATGCACATTTCATGGATATCCCTTTAAAAATGCATAGCTTTGAAGTTTGATGTGATTACAAAATCCATTGTTTTTATTTAATACACAATCTTTCTTGAATCTCAACATATCCAACCTGTATCAGATGATAGATTCATTGGTTATGGTAGATAGGTTATATGCAAGGGTCTTGAGATGGCCTCGTCCAAGCAGTGACAGCCTTTGGGCTCGTCCAACTCCAAGCAACCGTCATGAAGTGAATTATGACAGCCTCTTCCAACACGCAAATGGCATGAATAGGTTAAGAGGCCAGTAGGTGAAACTTTCCCCAAGCAAAAAACCCACTAAAACAAATTTTTGTTCTCGACAAAGACTTTTACGCGTGGATCCGTTTTCAAAAATTTGGATACGTATCACAAATTCTCCGGATACGTATCCGGATTTCTGGAAATTGATCCAAAATCCTTTAAAAAATGCCTAAAATTTACAGAAATAGGATCTGTCGATTCCAAAAAACCGAAACGACATGGAAATGTACCAATGGTGTTTCCGTGTCGTTTCGTACGAGTTTCTGTTTCCAAAACACAAAACGGCATTTTCGGGGGTTGGGAGGGACGTTTCCAATAACTTGGCTTCATAGTCTAATTGGTACTCAATCTCAACCCTCTTTGTTCACACTCTGTGATAAGTTGAAGCATTTAGACTTCCATACAAATGTTGATGTGAACAACTTATCCTACTAGGGCTTGAGAGCTTTAGACTATGAAGACATTCTCCCAAACATGGCTTGTTAAAGTCTTATCAATGGTTGTTCTTTCACCTACCTCTTGGAACTCACAGTAGACAAATCCTTCAAGCTCTCTCTCACTTTCAATAGCCCCTTTTTGTGCCTTGTTGGCCTCTCCACAAGCTTGAGGCAGCCTAGCGCTGTTCACAGCGTTTTGAGGTCTTTCGACCCACCTATTTATGTTTGTCATTCACTTAGACAAGCTTCTCCCTAGTCTACCCAAATCCTTAGGCCTTTCGACCCTGTTTAATTAGCCCTGAGGACATCTCGGCCCTGTTTCCTACATGCTGAGGCCTTTCAAACCTATACTAGGGCTTTGGCCTAGTTTTTAAAGTAAAAGTTGAAACAAATTTCTTACGGAAAATACTTTGACTTCTCTTCTTCTTCAAACAACAAACAAGATAAAACTCGGTAAACATTCTTCTTGAGCACGGAAACTCATGGTCAAACTTGGCTCTGGTCAAATGTATCATCACAAAATAGATTGGAGGAAAGGTGTCTTCAAGGAGAAATCTCAATTCCCTTTCTTCACCAAACCTCGCTCTGATACCATGTTGATGTTGATTTTTGGGTAGCATCGGATGTGCTCTAGCTCCAAAATTTTGCGGAGGGGCTAAAACACCTGAGATCACCAAGACCCAGAAATCGTTTGGAAAATTCGGCCCAGAGTGCATTTTATTCAAATAATTAATTATTTTTAATGGAACCTAAGTTAAAACCTCTGTTTTAAAAATCGGCCGTTTCGACTCCGACCAAGCCTGGTCGACCGAGCCATTAGGCTGGCCGGTTCGACCAGGTACAAAAACAGCCAGGTTGGCCGGTTTGTTACCGAGCCGGCTGGTTTTTGTACCGGCTCGGCTGGCTCGGTAACAAACCGGCCGACCAGGCCTGGCCCGAGTTAACTCGGCCGAGCCAAATCTGCCGGCCGGTGGGCCCAAAAAATCGGATTTTATGCACTTGAAACCAGATTTTATTCCGCTGTTAGGTTTGTTTGAGGTTTTCTGAAGAGTTGTGGAGTTGGTTTTTGGAGCAGCTTCATGGTAATGTTAAATTCTTGTAAAAGGATGAAAATGAAGATTAAGTTTTACTTAAATTTTTAACATTACCATGAAATGACTCAGGATGTTTGAGAGTGGTTCCAACCTCATTGGATTTCATATGGAGAAAGTAGAATTTTAGATCTCATTCAAAATCCAGCAGACTTATCAGTTTTTCAGGATTTCAGGATTGGGTTATTACAATGTTTCCATCGAATTTTGTCATGTATTAGGGTATGGAACTCGTATTTAATCAAGAGCACCAATCCCTCTATGTACCTTGATGACATGATGTTAGTGACAATGACCAAGAACAATATGTGATCATAAAAGCATGAGATACAATATAGGGTTTTAATACACCAATGGAGGATGGAATTCAAAACATCATCCTCATCTAAATACCCTAGAATCCACAAACCCTAAAAATTAGGGTTTCATATGTGAGCTAGGGTTTTCCATGAGCCATCTAGGGTTCTTATTCAAATTAAACCCTCCATCAAAAGAGCCTTAAAACAAATAAAAATAAATAAATGCATTACACATACTATGAGAGAGACCATACCCCTGATTTTACGTTCATACAAGTTGCTACAGGGATTTGCTTCAAAGTGCCTTGCACTTCTTCTGTTTGTCAGACTTTCAAGGGCACTATCATCTTTATCCAAAGGTGCCAACATAGAGGAGCTACATACTTTTCTTAGATGAACTTCCTTTGCTTTAGCTGCTAGACAAAAATAGAATCACATGAAGGGTTGCCACTAAACCTTCTTAAAATCACATCAGCTGCTAGATAATGAGCAGCTTAGTCAACAATATGACATCATGGAGGGTTTTTACTATTCTTCAAAAATCATTTTCAAATTGATGTCTAAAGAGACCATCCCTTCTCATAACTGCATTTTGTATTTTCATTGACTTCAAGGCACCTTTTATGAATGCTTCAAAGACATGAATATATATTAATTATTGATTTACAAGTCGGCTTCGATGGAACTATCTTATAATACTTGTGTGTGTGTGTGTGTGTGAGATTGTAACAGTGATAAGGACTCAGCCTCTTCTTCTATACACAAAATAGGGTTCCTTGATTTTACTGATATAGATCACAAAGGATGCCCGCTAATTGTCTTTTTAAGGCTACAATTCATACCTTGCAAACGTATGTATACAAGATCTTCGCTTCCTTAAATTATGGAGGGCCTTAGAACTGTCCTTTATAATGATGTGCCTCTAATTCTAGGACAAGTCCTCCTCACGATCATTGATAGGATACCACCCTTCTAGTTGTAAATGAAGTCACCTTTTAAGTCCTCATAGTCCAGTGACCACAATGTCAAATGCCGAATTTTTCTTTAGATTAGGGGATTTAACTTTCTTCAAAACAATGAGAATAACAAATTCATAACAAGGATGCATTGTCAAGAGAAACAGAAGAAAAATACCCTTCAATTCTACTTGAGCAAAGAAGTCCTCCATAATTGCTTCAAACGAGGGGCAGAAATACCTTGTTTATACTTAGAATCAAGCCTTCAAAGTAATGTACAAAGATGCCGTGAATTGATCCATGTTAAATTCTCAACGTAGATAGGGAACTTAATAACTCGGTCTGAAGGCTATTGTGGCTCAATTGCAAATGCTTTCTTATTTGAAGAAAAACACAATGAAACCCTCTTCAATCAGGTCACAGAACTTAACACTGTAGGTTTAATCCACGGTTCTTTATATGCTTTGAATTACCACATGCCTTCTAGAGGGTTGATGTCTTGTCGAAAGGAGTCACCTGTGACATTGGTTATGTTTTTTGTTTTGATCTCTATATCATCATCCTATATTGGACAATGCACTAGGTGCAATTTTGATATAATGGATATATTCATGAGCCTACTTTGACCATATGTTGTCTTTTGTGACTTATCTATATTGTAATGCTTTGTGTTTGGAAACATGAATAAAAATCTTTAAATTTATGTTTTTGTACAAAAAAATTAATATTTAATGTATTTTTTACAAAAACCGAGTCATTGAAACCGAGTCGACTGAGTCATTACCGATTCGGAGTCATTACCGAGTCATTACCTTGGCCTGGTAGCTGACCGATTCCGTTTTTTAAAATATTGGTTAAAACTTAGAAAATTAAAATAATTAAAGTGAATTAATGTAAATGTGGGTGAGAAGCTTCTAAGTGACGAGGATCAAGTATGTTTTAATCTTAGCCGTTGATTAAAGATTTGATCACGGTTGTGGATCTCTCAAAAGGAAAAGGCTTGAGGGTCAATTAGAGAACACACACACGGAGAGCAACACTTGAACTAAATCGAAATCCTAGGGCATGGTTTGTTGAGAATTTCGGAGTGAGCTCTAGTGCAAATAGGGGCAATTCGGCAGTGGGACTTCAATCCAAGACCGAGAATACATTTCAGAGAGGCAGCGCAGCATCAAGGGAAACCTAGGGGGCAAGACATGGTCCTTGAGCTAGGGCTTGCTATATCTCGGGGTCCCACTGTCGAAATTGCCTCAAATTTGGGGGGCCTCTGGAGGAAGCACCAAGGTTACTTGGAAGCGGGAGCGGGAGCGGGAGCGCGGAGCGCGCGGGACGCGGGGCGAGGCAGCCGCAGCATATTTAAAGTTCGAAGTCGGAGCGTTTTCGGGAGCGTTTATATATATATATATATATATATATATAATTTTATATTTTTATATTTTGATGCATATATGTCAACAAAAACATGTAGAATGATGAATTAGACATAAAAAACATAAAAACATAGATTGAATCATATAACATCAATCATCTAGAAGTTATAATCTTCATCAACCACGCCCACGAGTTGGAAGCATACAACATATTGACTCTTGAGTGACGGTTGAAGAAGCAACATATTAATTTTATGTCTCTAACCATCAATCTGAAGGTTTCAAGCTTTCAAAATTCAATATATAATATTTATCATCATTGATAATTTGATATATAACATTTATCATCATTGATTTCAAATTTCAACATCTAACATTTATCATCATTGATTCATTGATTTCAAAATTCAATATACATTTATCATCATTGATTCATTGATTTCAAAATTCAATATATAACATTTATCATCATTGATATTATATAACATTTATCATCATTGATTCATTGATCACCATATAACTTTCATGAAGCATCATATTCATAATTCATAATGACTTGTAAACAATAAACTTATAAATGCCAACTTCAAAGTTTCACCTTTCAAATTCAAACTTCAAACTTAAATTGTCATTAAATATATGAAATCAGAAAGAGTCAAGTTTCAACTGTTCAACTGTCAACAACAAATAGAAAATAGTAAATAACAAATATATTTTATCTGTCTAGCCCCTTGCCATGCCCACGAGAAATGTCTAATTTTTGTGAGCCACGAGGAAATGTTGGTCTTCTAGTACTCTCAGGAGTACCACGACCACGACTAGAAGGTGGAGGCTGGATTTGCAAAGGAACAACAGTGTGATATCGAGGAGTGGCACTGGCACTGGCACCCGCACTGCTACCAGTAGATGGTGGGACTAGCCCTGTGTGTGGCGGTGCTGTTGATGCTTCATCATCATCCCTATAAAGTTCTGCTTCCAATTCTTCCAGATGTAACGTGCCGTCCTCCAAATTATCATCCTCTGGGTTGTTGTCCCAGACTCTGTATGATTGATCCTCATTTGCCCGATCACAGTAATGGCTCAACAACCTCAAGTTATAATGTACATAAACCAAGCTTTCAGCTCGGTTTTCATTCAGCCTATTTCTTCTCACATTGTGTATAAAGCTGTAGGTGCTCCAACACCTCTCTGCAGAAGAAGTGTTCACAACTTGTGAGAGAACTTTTTTAGCCAACTTTGGCAAAAGTCCCATGCCGCCATATGCTTCCCACCATGTGAGAGCATCAAATCTATCCCTGTCTTCCATTGCATGGAAAGAACCAAAGTTAGCAGTGCAATTGAAGTATTTGCCTAATTCAAGGCGCAATCTAGCACACTCTTCCCTGTCAGGTACCAATTTGTCCAATGCCTTCATGTACCCTTCTTGTACCTCTGGATCTATGTGAGGTTTCACCCTAACCCCACCTCCAGGTGCAGGTTGGCCCAACCAAGATGGAGAGTAATATTTTGGCGTAAGGATATATGCCAAAGCATGGAGTGGAACATTGAGTTTATTCCACCGTGCACACACACAGTCATGAATCATAGCATACAAGTTGGGATCATTATCCTTAACAATATCTTTTATTTGCCCCAACATGCTATCCATCTCCTCATAAACCTCTCCAATCACTGGTTTATCAGTATCTGCAAAGCGAATCATGTTATAAATGGGCTTGGTAAAACTCACAATTTCCCTCATACGTGCCCAAAACATAGGGTCAAGGGCGGTCTCCTCCACATGTTCGAAACCTTGCCTGTCAACTATTGTTGCCGCCCTGTCCTTTAATAGCTGCCAGTGTGGGCTTGATACCATTGCAGCCAATGACTCTCTTACCTTCAAAAGGCGCCTGAAGGTGAGGTAATAGCTAGCAAATCTAGTTTTTGCTATTTTCAACTCCAATTTGGAGTGAGTACGGAAAAGCCCATGGGTATTGCTATGATTTGTAATAAATTTGATCATTTTTTTACCTCTCTTGTACAAATCACCAAGCCATTTGAATTGAGGTTGTTTGTTTTTGATGATATCATGCATCAAAAGGTTCATTGTGTGAACCAAACACCCAGACCAAAAAATGTTGGGGTATTTATCCTCAATAATTGCTCCTGCTGCCTTACAATTAGCAGCATTATCAGTGATGACCCGTATGACATTGTATGGCCCAGTCTTTTCAGTTATATCAAGTAATGGTTTTGCAATGTTAATGTTGGCTAATCATATACTGCCAGGAAGATTGCACCACTAACCAACACAGCCAAAACACTTATCAATGGCTTTCCTTTTACATTGGTCCATCCATCAGAGACAATGGACAACCCATGCTCATTCCACGAACTTGTCATTCTAGCCAAAGAATGGTTTATTTTAGCTTTTTCATGATCAAGACCCACGGTTCTAGCCTTGTCATACCCAGGGCATTTGTATACTTTGGGGGCATCATTAATGGCAGAAACCATTTCATGCCAATAAGGTGAGCGAAGAACATTGAATGGCACCCCACATGCATATAGAAACCGGTAAACTTTTGAATCCACATCATTCCTACACCCTTCGTCCAAGAAATCGGATATGGTTCTACGCCTTAATCCAATGCCACTGGCATGGGTGGAAGTTGAACTTGTTTGTCCATGATGTGTTGGGCCTGAATCAACGAAACCCCTCGATCTTTTAGATGATCTCTGTAGGGCAACCCCCTCTTCCTTCCTATATATCTCTCTCTGTGGTGCTGGCACAAAAGTACAAACTTTGATTCCAAGATTTTTAGTTCCATCCCCTGACATTATCCCACAAAGGTGCCTTCTCAGACGGGTGTATGAACCATGGTATTGTTTATTGCAATGGGGGCAAATAAATTTAGTGGTTCCACCACCTTTCCCTCCTTCCATTTTCTGAACATATTTCCACAAAGGATTTTGGTCTTGTTTAGTTGGGGAATCTATGTTCTCAGGTTCTCCACTCCCCACTTCCTCCTCAGCATAATCCTCCTCCTCTTCAGGATTTTCTTCAGATCCACCATAACCCTCCTCTTCATCCTCCTCTTCTCTGATTTGCCTCTTTCTTCTAGCACTCTCCAACAACATTATCACAAAGAAAGGAACCAACATGAGGAAAATTACTAGCCATATAGCCATGATGGAAACAAGTTTCAAGTTTCTAGAATCTAGCCTGCAAAACAAATGGAAAAATGCCAAATGGGAATAGGAAATGCAACATAGGAAAAAAAACAATTCATTTTTAAAGTTTTAAATCCAATAAAATGCAACATTCAAGAAAAATTCAAGTTTTCATTTTTAAACAATTTAACAATCTACAAATTCATCCTAGAAAATACAAAATTGGATTAAAAGGCCTACCTCTTTCTTGCAATCCTCCTGTCAGCCTTGCTCCCTACTCTCCTGTCAGCTTTGCTCCTTGCTCTCCTGTCAACCTTGTGCTCTCCTTCTTGCTCTCTCTTAACTCAACAAACAATGAAATGCAAATGAAACCCCCCCCCCTTTTAAAAAAATCGATTTTTCTCATAAAAAAAATTTCGCGCGGCGGGAAACGTTTTTTTTGCCGGGGAGCGTTCGGGAGCGAACGCTTCCCGCGTTTAAAAAACGCTCCCGAAGCGTTTTTTAAACGTCGGAAGCGCTCAGGGAGCGTTCGCTCCCGAGCGCTTCCTGAAACGCTCCCGAAAAAACAGGGAGCGTTTTTACAGGGTCGGAAACGCGCTCCCGAAAACGCTCCCGTCAGGAAGCGTTCTCGGGAGCGCATTTCCGAAACGCTCCCACACGGAGCGAGTTTCAGAAGCGGGAGCGAAGGGGGTTTGAAGCTTCCCCGCAACCTAGGGAAGCACTACCGCAGTTATGGACCAACATCCGAGGTGTTTTGATGGCTACAATGAGATTTACTTGATGCCCTAGGTGACCTATGGTGGCTAGGCCTAGAAAGAGAGAGAGGAGGCAAGAAAAATAAGCGTTTAGGTGACCACCAGTGGATGGATTAGTGCCTTTCCTTTGGGAGAGATGGAGTCAAGATGAACTTATGATTTGGAGGGACTATACCCAATCAAGGAGACCACTAGATAACTTTGCATGGCAATTAGGGCATGAGAGTAGCTGCCAGAAGATTTTATACTTCGATCTGCAATAATTGATGACATATCAAGGTATTTTCAACAAAGATAACCTCTAGGAACATTCACCCATTCGTACATGACACATGCAATGATGCAATGCTTTAAAATACCAAACTTTCCAATTTCGCATGGAATAGCAGTAAATTTCAGACCTATATAGCGAAAATCCTAGCAACATTCATCTGACAAAGTAAATAACAAGAATAAGCATGAAAAAGATATCTTACATATACCATGAGTATATCAAATAATCAAATTAAATCAATAATGAAGCTCCAGGATCAAAAAGATAGAATCCAAACATCAAAATTCATTCCATGAAACCAAACTCGTCCTCTAAAATGGATGCGAAATTCCTACAAGAGCTAATAACCCAATCCAAGTGATGATGAGAGAAATGAATCACCTCTCATCTATTTATACCATCTCTAATGACTTCAATTTGCCTAATTGGCCTAATTAAGCCCCAAATAATTAAATAATGTGCACTAATAACATCCCTTGGTGACAAGCCCACCAAGATAGCTCAATAACATGAAAATAAGCCTCTCAAGAGGGCAGAATGATCAAATAATTGAGTTGTAAGGCCTTTGAGGAGGCCTAATGAAGTCCAGAATGTGCCATGGTGAGAAAATGGACTCCAAACATAGTGGACAAGGGGTTGGCCCCTTGTTTTCCAAGCAAGTCACTGTGGTGCTCCCGAGTGAGTGTGGGGCACAAGGAAATCCTTGTGGGTCTCCAAGTGGATCAAAAATGTTTGCAAACCATTTGTAAGCGCTAGGATGATGACATATGCCCTCCCTTTGTCTCTTGCAGTGAGACACATCCTCATTTGGACCTTGGAACATTTTCCAAGAGTATGGTGCAAGTGTGGAGCCGGTTGGGCATGGTGAACCAGGTGCATCATCCTCATTCAAAAGGTGGAACACGAGCACTCAATGAGTGATGTTGGGGATCCATGAAGTACTCTGTGCCATGGTGGAGGCCTATGGCTCTCAACACTCACCCTACAAGTGCTAATGTGGCCCTCTTGAGGGTTAGGACCCCGTATAGGGAAACCTAACCCCAAATGGAGACCCAACTATAATCATGCATAAGATGCAATGTGTCCCCTTGCCCTCTAATACAACAAATCATCAGAAGAATCAAGTAAAAGAGCTTACCAGTCATGGAATCAATGCGGCGTTTCATTGTAGCATGTACAAGTGTCTCCAAACTCAATAAGGGGGTTAATCAAAGACCTTATAAGGTGGTTTCAACCTTTAAAGGGGGTGACAGGTCCATGGTACATCCATCAGGTGGTAGGTAGAAAATGATATAGTGATGGGACAAAATGGGGATTAGGGCAATCATCTAAACCAAGTCTTGTTACAAGGGTAGCTATAATAAGGGAATCCCACACCTAGGTACACGAGTTACCCTAGCCTTTGCTTTTCCTCCCTTCTTCATATGCCTTGTTCCTTTGATAGATTTTTCTTCATAACTGCTCAGCCTACAAGGGATGAGAGCATGATCTGTAGTATATAGCAGTGGACACTGCCCCCCCCCCCTTAAGGTGGGGCAGTTGTAATATCCCGAATAGGAAATAGACAGCAATACAAGCATACAACTATATAGAAAAATGCCGAAAATAGAACATAAAGCAAGTACACATAAAATGCCAGGAATACTAAGCCATTTTATTAATCTGAGAATATAAATGGGTACAATGGATAATCAGAATAAGAGCACCTATCCTTGCACAAGGCAAGTGAAGAACCCTCTCAGAAACAGGAAATGGATGCTACAGAAACTGCGTCCCAGCTGCTGGAAGAAACTGCCGTAAATCGCTGCTGCTGGAATGAACTGGAACTAGGGGCTGATCCCCTCGCCGGAATGAGCTGGAAATCTGTAGATCACCTGTACTCACTGCTCCGGACAAAACCCAGAAACCATAAACAAAATGGACCACCTCCGAAAATCACCCCAGAAACCCTCCTCAAGGAAAAACGCTGTCCCTCCAGGCCCAGCGCAGATGCCAAATGAAATATACTGAGATGGAGCCACAAACTCCTCAAGAAACTCTCCAACTGATAAATACTGAACCTCCACACCGAATAACACTGAATCTCCTGCAGAAAACCCCGCAATAGCACCCCTCCACCAAGAACTGCGTCCTCTCTCCTAGGGACTGCGCAGTCACCAAAAGAAGCCCAGCTCCTCCGCAAAACAACAACCAAATCCTCCGCTGGAAACTGTAGAAAAGACCTTGCCTGAGCAGGCACTCGAAGTCCCCCGGGGCTAAGGGTGAGATCTCCGACCGGAGACACTCAGTCGCACTAAACAGTGCTGCAGACAGGCTAAACAGCCAGCGTGCTCAAGAAGACAGAAGTCTAGCTCAAATATCATCAACAATCAAGAATGCCAAATGAAATGGCTTTCCAACCTTTTGTAATGCTAGCTCTCCTCAAACCCTAACGTGGTCCCCCTCTCCCCACGTGCTCCTCATAAGTCTGCGCAGATGCTCCTAGAGGCTATGTGAGGCCTCCCTCATATGTGGTGTGGACCCCCAAGGCTCCCCTTTAAGTTATAACGTTGCTCCTACTAGGGAAGCACTTTATTTTATTTAAGTGAGTTGACCCCTCTTTTCTCACTTTTATTTATTAATTAACTATAGGCGGCAAAACTATACAAAAATCAAATATTCCAATTAGCGGTGCTAATTAAGAATATTACAGTCTCCCTCGGCAAAATGTTGCTTGTCCTCAAGCAACTGAAGTGATGGATGCTGTAATATCTTCTCATCCTCCCAAGTGGCATCCTCATCCGGCAAAAATTGCTTGTCCTCAAGCAACGCTTGAACAAGCCTCCTCTCTAGCTGATGCTCCCTACCGATACTGCAAAATGTGCCTGGGTCCCACTGAAACCTCTCTGACCTCTGCATCACCCTGATACGAAGGGATATCTCAATGCCAGGATCCCAAAGTGACCTCTCACAGTACCAACCAACCAATAATCCTCCCGGATCCCATCGCCACCATGGCCAATAATCGCACCAGTCCCACGGCTCAGACTGTGCACTGCCTCTAGCTATGACCAATGCTCTAAGAGGTGAAGACAACCAACAAGCTTCAACGCTCCCGGGCTCCTGCTGCGCTGTACCTATAGCTGCATATGCTACCCCTCCAACTGCATACCAACTCATCACCTCTCTCCAATCCAAGTCGTGACTCAACCCCATGCTGATCCCGCTCTCCTGAAATCGGGATGGGGTGCTGAAGAAATCATGACCTGTGTCCCCCTGCCAGCTGGAATCTAGAACATGTGCTATGTCCATGGGCCCCTGCTCCGCTGTGCTCCCTCCGAAGAATACCATAACATCAAGAGGGTACCAACTCATGATCTCCCGCCAGTCCGTCATGGAAGAAGAATCTGATGTAGCGATAACAACTGCATATAGAACATGCCGGGAGTGTTGTCTCCAGCTCGTAATCAACTCCCACTGCTCTGCCCTGTCTGCAAGTGAAAGCTGCCTGTAGAAGGAAGCCCCTCTCTCTATAATGGGCCAAAGTGGGCAAGATATGCTGCAAGCTCCATCGATGTACTCCTGGAGAGTGCTACACACTAAAAACACTGCAGCTCTGCTGACTGTGTGTGCACCTATCTGCGTCTCATCCATGTGTCGACCCACAGATGGATGCTCCACCATATCCAACAACTCCTCCCACTCCTGATCAGGAATGTCATGCTCCCGCTGTCTACTGGTCCCCTGCAGAACAATCCCATCGACCTCCAAAACCTCTAGAGAATATGGATCTGCAGCTGCTGTCACCGTACTCGATGTCAGTGCATATGACTGTCCCACCTCAATGGCTGACCCCAATGTTAGCCGCATATCCCTCATCGACCCAATGTGGGCACCCATCTGGCTCTCTCTCAAAGGAATATCATGCCTGATGTAAGTAGTGTCCTCCTCTGTCGACTCAGGCTCCATCACCTGCTGCTCTAGCTGAATTGTCACAAGTGACTCTTCACCCAGAGTATCTCCCGCAGAGTCCCGTGACTGCTCACCCTGGACACTATAATGTAGCTCCAGTCTACTGTCACCATCTATGCATGACTGCTCTCGATCCCCAGAAGCGTCCTCAACTGATCCTATGGACTCATATGAAAAAGAGTCCTCACCCTGGTATACAGAAGGAATGCCCTCCTGTTCTACCTCCGCCATCTCATCTACATCGAACATGCCACCCATCCTCTCGATAAAGTGTCGAGACAGTGTCTGGAGCCCAAACACATACTGGGATGTTACCTCTGCTGTACCTAGTATCCTCTGCCCATGCATGTTCTCGACATGCTGTGAGGGAAAAGTGATGCATGTCTACCTCATGACCTGCTCCCCAAGCGTAGGCTCAGTGATGACTGATGCACCACCTCTGCAAAGAATCATCTCGTCCCCCAACCTGTGGCTGTCAACTAGCACACCAACCCAGTGCCACTGCTGAGAAGTCTCTCGCCTAGTGTACTGAGTGTCATCCAAATATCTAGGGTGAACCTCGCGTACCCTGCTGCTCACGCCCAAAGTGCCAAAGGTCAAAAACATAATCAGCTGTACCTGTGAATGATGTCGAAGCGAGTCAGGTGTGTGAGTCCCCACAGATACCGCCAAGTATCGCTCCTTTGTCTCTCCATCGATCCTGGGTGAACTACTACCAAAGGTAAGCCCGATGTCCCTGTCCATGAGTCTCTCTGGAAGCAATGCTCTAAGACCCTGATGTGCAGCACTATATGCCCTCGCATACCACTGATCATCCATATACTCCTCAACATGCCACTACACACTGAGGCATACCTCGGTATGCTGCTGGATACCATGTGCTACTGCTGTAGCACCCTGTACCGTCTCGTGCCCTGACTGTGTCCAGGCATCGATCACTCTCCGCATGCTCTCAATGTGATGTAGGATACTCCTACTCCACAATGCAGTCCCACACACTATGGTACACCACCATGCTACTCCATGTCCACCGGCAATCCACCGCTCAATGCTAGAGGCTCCCACACATCCCTGGATGTGATGACCTAGAGATGTGCCTCTACATGTCGGACTACCACCAATCGGTAACATCGTCTCCACCGTCGTATCACTATACCTGCCGACGAAAGGATCATCACCCCAAATCCTCCTCAAGGGGTCCGAGAAGTGAATCTCCCTGTGTGTCAGTAGTGTTACCACCACTGCTCGGCTCCGCTGCGTCCTCTGTGCCCCACACAAAGGTGAAGAATCCTTGGCCCCATACAAGGTGCCATCTAGTGGCCTGCCAATGCCACCTCCTCCCACAAGCTCCTGCCAAGGTGTGCTAACCACCCCATGATCCCGTGTATGAATGTCATGCCAAGACAACCTAGGGAGTCTACCCATAAACTGGTTGGCCACTGGAGCTGACCCAAACTGCACATGCTCTGCTACTAGGCCAACTGTACTCTCCAAGACATAGTCAGCCGTCCTGCCTGGGAAACGATAGGTGATCCCACCTGGATCCCAATGCCAATTTGGGGTTCCTGTATTCCCCATGCATAGAAAATCCTGCTGAGCTACACTCGGATCCATCACTATCTCCATAGCCCGCTCCACCGAGTACCAACTCAAAATCTCTCGCCATCCAACCTCAACATGTGGATGCTGTACCCTGTGCAACTTTGATCGTCTCATACCGCTATCCAAGTCAACATATGAGATCTGACTAGGTGGCTCTACCTCTCTCTCTCCAACGGGAAGAGATGACCCAACAACACTGCTAGTCCCATCCATGCATGCCTGAAGGGGAATGATCTGACGCTCCAACGCGCCCTCTGATTGTACCATCAGGGAATCCAGTCGTTCCCCAATGCGGACCAACTTGGCCGCCGACTTGGCACAAGTCACTCTCATACCCTCTAGCTCCTGGTCCTGCAACAAAATGGCCTCCCGTACTGACGTGGCCTTCCCTCTCAAAACTCGAAGGTCCGTCCGAAGCCGATGATACCGCTGTCTGCGACCATCATCCAATACCCCTGTACCTGCTAGTGCCTCATCGAAGGTGGATATATCTCCTAACGCCTCACCCATCTGTCGTGTGCTGCTACCACCTGAAGACTCGAACACGACACCGGTCATCACCTCAATGGATGGCTCTACTGAGGTAGGCTCTACCTTCTCCACTACCACATCAACCGACATGGCCAAGGAGGTCTCCAATGAAGGGGAATCCTGTGTCACACTAGGTGTAACCTCAGACTCCCTGCAATCCTGTGTGCCCTCATCCTTCAAGTGCAATGTTGCCACCTTAATGGCCTCCGACTGCGACATCTGGTTAAGCTGGAAATAGATGTCCAACTTTTCTACCCAAGACTTTGCCGAACTGTTTGATGAGCCATCAAACGTGGGCAAATGAAATCTGCTAGTTGCGCGGTGGTCGTCATGATGATGTCTGTGTCCCCTGTGATGATCACGGGGTCTACCATCACGCTGGAGCTGAACATAATCTCTAAATGAGATAAGATCTCTGATCGCCGACCCACGTGCCAGGTACTCTGCAATGTAGGCGTCCATCTGGCCAGGGTCAACCTCCGGCTCCCGCTGTGCTGCTTCCCCTGTGTCCTCTGCTAGGAAAGTGGGCATAGTGGGTCGCGTGGGTGCATGCGATGCCATGATGGGGATAGCATCACGCTCCGGCATATGGTGTGACGTGCCTGATCCCTCACCGATATGAAAACCCCTTGCGGTTTCCCGCTGCCTAACCTCCAGTGTAGTGAGTCTCTGTCCCACCGTCTCCATCTGTCTCGACAGATCCTGTGCTGATTTGAGGAGCATCTCCCAAAATTCCTTCGCACCATCATCACCTGCCATCGGCTCTTTCTGCTATGTGTCTACAGGCTCCTCATGAAACTACACTGCTGCTCCAAGACTATATTGTTGCTTGTCTTCGACCTCCGATTTACCCACTGAAAACTACTCAGAAAATTCTAGGAATTTGGGAAGGTGATCCTTGCCCAAAACCCAGAAAAACCCAGAAAATGTTTCTTCTAATTCCAACCTTCAAAATTTGACCCTTTATATTTTGGCCCTTTTTCCAATTTCGTTTTTGGTATTGCAACTGCTATTGCTCTCCAAAATTCCAGCAAACCTCTGTATGATCTCTTTCCCGATGTCATAGACCACAGGCTGAGCCAGAATTATGCTTTGATATCACTGTAATATTCCGAATAGGAAATAGACAGCAATACAAGCATACAACTATATAGAAAAACGCCGGAAATAGAATATAAAGCAAGTACACATAAAATGCCAGGAATGCTAAGCCATTTTATTAATCTGAGAATATAAATGGGTACAATGGATAATCAGAATAAGAGCACCTATCCTTGCACAAGGCAAGTGAAGAACCCTCTCAGAAACAGGAAATGGCTGCTACAGAAACTGCGTCCCAGCTGCTGGAAGAAAACGCCGTAAGCTGCTGCTGCTGGAATGAACTGGAACTAGGGGCTGATCCCCTCGCCGGAATGAGCTGAAAATCTGTAGATCACCTGTACTCACTGCTCCGGACAAAACCTAGAAAACATAAACAAAATGGACCACCTCCGAAAATCACCCCAGAAACCCTCCTCAAGGAAAAACGCTGTCCCTCCAGGCCCAGCGCAGATGCCAAATGAAATATACTGAGATGGAGCCACAAACTCCTCAGGAAACTCTCCAACTGATAAATATTGAACCTCCACACCGAATAACACTGAATCTCCTGCAGAAAACCCCACAATAGCACCCCTCCACCAAGAACTGCGTCCTCTCTCCTAGGGACTGCGCAGTCGCCAAAAGAAGCCCAGCTCCTCCGCAAAACAACAACCAAATCCTCCGCTGAAAACTGTAGAAAAGACCTTGCCCGAGCAGGCACTCGAAGTCCCCCGGGGCTAAGGGTGAGATCTCCGACCGGAGACACTCAGTTGCACTAAACAGTGCTGCAGACAGGCTAAACAGCCAGCGTGCTCAAGAAGACAGAGGTCTAGCTCAAATATCATCAACAATCAAGAATGCCAAATGAAATGGCTTTCCCACCTTTTATAATGCTATCTCTCCTCAAACCCTAACGTGGTCCCCCTCTCCCCACGTGCTCCTCATAAGTCTGCGCAGATGCTCCTAGAGGCTATGTGAGGCCTCCCTCATATGTGGTGTGGACCCCCAAGGCTCCCCTTTAAGTTATAACGTTGTTCCTACTAGGGAAGCACTCTATTTTATTTAAGTGAGTTGACCCCTCTTTTCTCACTTTTATTTATTAATTAACTATAGGCGGCAAAACTATACAAAAATCAAATATTCCAATTAGCAGTGCTAATTAGGAATATTACAGCAGTTCATCGCCCACCAGGGGTTGGGAAAATCATGGGTTCCTTAATGATGGAGGGGGGGGGGGCTCATTTCGGGCCCATAGGAACCAAGATGATGGCCATGGATAAGGGGTAGAGCTCATGTTTCGCTTTTGCCCACGTGCTAAATTTGTATGTCTCGGCCATCTTTTGCATTTTGTGGTAGATTTCTTGTTGAGAGTGCCCAAATTATGCTTTTTCTTTTCTTTTTAGCTGCATCAATCTTCGGAGCATCATTCCAGGCCCGACCCAAGGTGTAGACAAGGGGAGGGGAAAGCTAACCCTATGTGGACCCAGTGGACACATGTAGACCCGGATGGGAAAAGAGATGAATGGGGCTAAAATGAGTGGAAGGGGGTGATGTATATGGTGTCAGGAAGCGGGACCACGCAACCAAAATCAGGATTTCCCATGTAGTACCAACCCTAAAGCTAATTTCCAACAAAAGAGATCCCACGAGACTATGATACAATGCCACCTTTGGGGTTGGGAGGCCCAACTTCAAACATACAATCATAACAAGTGGGCAAGGGACCACGTGGCTGCCTCAGGTAGCGAAGATAATGGGACATCGAGCTATCTGGTGGTTGCAAGGGGTTGTTGGCTGTCGGCTGAGGACCATCTTGGAGAAAATTTTCGCCTATGCATACTACCCAAAGGCAGTGGATAACATTTGGCTTCAACTAGGACATGATCTCTCGGGATGATGTGCAAAGTTGCTCGAACGAGAAGTCATGAGAACACCAGCAATCTCTTGGTACCGCAAACATGTTACCTACACATATCAAAGACCAAGCACACAGGGCAACATGTTTTTGTGGTTCCTTATGATTACCATGCTTAGTATTAGGCCATAAAATCAACAAGAAAATAAAATTATGCAATTTTTAATCTAAATGCAACTAATCTACCATGATAATATCATATGATGTTAGTTCAAATGAGAAAATCACCGTGCAATGCGTCCTACCCTAACATGCATATGATACAATGTCAAGTGCTAAGTATAATCATAGATCCAATGCAACCAACATGTCAATTGATCGGTATAAAAACATGTGATTCTATGATTATTTATGCAACAGATCCAAAAACAAATGGGAGGAGTAATATGAGGGATTTCGAGGGTGGGAGGTGGGAAAACAAGAGACCTATATGCCATAAAAAGGAACCCTAGAAGAAGGGAAAGACACCAACTGAGAAGATTGAATTTGATCCTCTAACCAGAAGATGGAAATGTCAATGATCACATACATGAAACTTTGATGAAGAACTGTCTCGAGTCTATCATCTTCAGAGGGAGTCACTGACCCAAACATATTTAGGATGATATCATTTTGGTTATTGGGAAAACAATAAGTGGAATTATCATCGCATTTGGGGAAAAACCATGATTCCTCGTTCTTCATAGGGGAAACCAGTTCCTCATCGAAACTAGGGGAATGAACCTCATCACAAACATTCGTTTCTGAGATATGGACATGATGAGGGGAGGAATGCTCAAACAGGAAGAAAAACCTTTTATCGGTGGCATGGCTAAAGGAAGCATCTTCCTCAATCTCCTTTATCTCAGAGTCATCAGAATTACCCACAATTTTGGAAGACTCTTCTTTGATTAAATCATCTTGAAACATAAAGAAGAAACCCCTCCAATCACTAGGAAGTTATCCATTGTCATTCGGAAGGGGTGGATCATTTCCTTCTTCCTTGGGCTCGTTCTTATGGATTCGAGATGCTATGGGGCCTTCACTTTTATAATCATATCCCATTCCCAAATCAAGGTTTCCCAACAATTCTTCACTTGCTTGGTTATCTTGATTTTCCTCAAAATCATCCTCATTACTAGACAAGTGGGACTTCTCTTCTTTCCTTTTCTCTTGGAGAACAATAGCTAAGGTATCTATTATATGAGTTTGGTACAATGCTTCAAGGAGGAGATCGTCAATAGGGTTCTTGTCATATTCATATTTCATTTTATAGAGCTTCTCCTCTTGCTTGTATAAATGGAAGAATAATTCATTAGTGTTATATTCCCTTACTAACCCCCTACAAGACCTACAATATTTGTCCATTCTTTCTTGCAGGATCTGGAGGCTTTCAGGATCAAACTCATCGTCATCCTCAAAGGAGATGTATTCCAATTCATGAGTCTCTTTTTCGGTACAATCCTCAAGGTATGCATCAATATCCTTCCTCAAGCATAAAACCATATTCTTGAAGGGCCACGTCCAATGTTTGGCATATGTCTTCATGAAATTGCAAATTGGGCCCTTTATGCAAAAGGAAGTTCACAACCAAATAATGAGAGAGAAGGAATGCTTTTAGGTTCACATGACTCAAGCAAATTGTTACTGGGGGCAATAAATAGGACAAACAATTCAATTTGGTCTCAAGGTTGGGTTATATTTTGCCTTGAAAGATACCTTATGAACTTTATAGCGTGATTGGTTGTGGAATGTGGATCACCATTGAACATTGGTATATTCTTCATGGATTCCAGTGAGGGATATCTTCGGGGTCCTTGTCATATCTATGGCGGGAATGTATGTGGTGAACATGTTGTTGGGTCCTTGATGACATGGGAATCGCCAAGGTGAATGAAATTGCCTTGAGAAATGCTTACTTCACCCTACAAGCATTGACCTTAAAGATCAATAAAGAACTGGGGCTTCATTCTTCCAATGGAGTCGCCAAGAACGATATATCAATACTTTCGTATAAAAAACAAGACACATGTCTCATGTCCCCGACAATGGTGCCAAAATGTTACCACTCAAACTAGCAGGGATCTTAGGATCAAAAGACCAAGTGGACCCGGGATTAGGTCAAGGATATGAGTTGATCAACCAAGAAGGGGCTTGACCTAATTAGGGAAGAGAATAGGATCAGGACAAATTTTATTAGGATTAAATACAATAATCCAAATGAGGACACTAGCCAAGGGAAACCTAGGACAAGAAATGGTCCTTGAGCTGCAGTTTGCTATATCTCGAGATCCCACTGTCAAAATTGCTTCAAATTTGGAGGGCCTCTAGAGGAAACCCTAGCACGGTTATGGACTAAAAATAGAGGTGTTTTGGTGGCTACAATGAGATTTATTTGATGCCCTAGGTGACCTATGGTGCCTAGGCATAGAAAGAGAGAGAGGAGGCAAAAAAAATAAGCGTTTAGGTGACCACTAGTGGATGGATTAGTGCCTTGCCTTTTGGAGAGATGGGGTGAAGATGAACTATGATTTGGAGAGACTATACCCAATCAAGGAGACCTCTAGGCAACTTTGCATGGAAATTAAGGCATGAGAGTAGCTGCCAAAAGATTTTATACTTCAATATGCAATAATTGATGACTTATCAAGGTATTTTCAACAAAGATAACCTCTAGGAACATTCACCCATTCGTCATGACACATGCAATGATGCAACACTTTAAAAGACCAAAATTTCTACAATTTCGCATAGAATAGCAGTAAATTTCAAAACTATATAGCGAAAATCCTAGCAACATTCATGTGACAGTAAATAACAAGAATAAGCATGAAAAATATCACTTACATGTACCATGAGTATATCCAATCATCAAATTATGCCACTAATGAAGCTACAAGACCAAGAAGATAGAATCCAAACATCAAAATTCATTCCATGAAACCAAACTCGTCCTCCAAAAGGGAATGCAAAATTCTTACCAGAGCTAATAACCCAATCCAAGTGATGATGAGAGAAATGAATCACCTCTCATCTATTTATACCATCTCTAATGAGTTTGATTTGCCTAATTGGCCTAATTAAGCCCCAAGTAATAAAATCATGTGCAATAATAACATCCCTTGGTGACAAGCCCACCATGATAGCTTGATAACATGAAAAATATGCATCTCAAGAGGGCAAAATGATCAATAAAATGAGTCGTTGGGCCTTTAAGGAGGCCTAATGAAGTCCAGAATGTGCCATGGTGAGAAATGGACTCCAAACACAGTGGACAAGGGGTTGGCCCTATTGAGAAATCTAGGGCATATTGAGAAATCTAGGGCATAGCAATTAAGTGATTTCTCTTCAATTAGTAGTTGCTTGTGAATGTTTTTTACTTCTTTAGATTAGGATCTTCTTTTACTTAGGTTACTAGTGTTCTTCTTCATCAAACAGCTACCAATGCGTAAACCATAAAGAGACAAGAGACACAAAATATAGGCTATCAGCCAAGGACAAAACCTCTCACTCTTTGAGAGGAAAACCTGCACAAATTCTTCTTGTAGAGATTCCAATTGACGAATACCAAGACCAAGACCATTGACCCATTTGCCACTCCAAAACCAAGACACAAGTCCTCTTCCACTTCGATCTTCTTTAGCTTCAAACCTTTGGCCTTCCTTTTAGACTTTTGATGTTGCCTCTTTGAATTTGTACCTTCTTTGTCTCGACCTCTCTTCTGTTGGTAGCACCGAAATCATTTGTTGTGGTAATACTGAGATCACTTGTTGTGGTAGCACTGAGATATCTCCACGGAAATAGCACCAAGACTGTGATAGGCTCCATTGTAATTGTACCAAGATTTACCACTGTAAGAGCACTGAGACCATTACTGTAAGTGCACCGAGATATCTCCACTGAAATAGCACCGAGACTGTGATAGGCTCCACTGTAATTGTACCGAGATTTATCATTATAAGAGCACCGAGACCATTACTGTAAGTGCACTGAGGCTTGTTGTTACTGTAGTCACTGTAATAACATAGAACCTATGAAAGCATCGAAATCAATTTACTGTGATAGCACCGAAATCATCTCTGTTATCTATTCAAGCTTCTAACCTGTAAACACCGAAAAACTTACTCTAAAATCCTTATCCGAACTTGTTTTCTATGTTTGATACGAAGTTCTTACACATATATATAGTTGTTTCTCAATGAAACACGCCGAAATGAGTCCATGAATTGTTGTCTCTCCATTTAACGGTTAGGTCGACATGAGTTCACTTATGGAAGGCACCTTGAAGAGGGATGACTTCTGCTTGTCTTGGAGGGCTACTTGACAATTCTATTGACTCATACATACGTGTAATATGCCCAAGAAGGGTCCTTCATACATGACATAGACTCAAATTGATTTATGACCAATCCTAAGGACTCACAATGGGAGTCATACTAAAATAAAATTCCTTGTGGTGCTCCCAAGTGAGTGTGGGGCACAAGCACATCCTCATGGGTCTCCAAGTGGATCAAAAATTCATGCAAACCATCTATAAGGGCTAGGATGATAACATAAGCCCTCCCTTTGTCTCTTGCAGTGAGACACATCCTGATATGGACCCTGGAACATTTGCCAGGTGTATGTCGCAATTGTGGAGCCGGTTGGGCATGGTGAACCAAGTGCATCATCCTCATCTAAAAGGTGGAACACGAGCAATCAATGAGAGGTGTTAGGGATCCATGAAGTACTCTCTGCCATGGTGGAGGCCCATGGCTCTCAACGCTCACGCTACAAGTGCTAATGTGGCCCTCTTGAGGGGCTAAGACCCCGTATAGGATGACCAAGCCCCAAATGGAGACCCACCTGTAATCCTGCATAAGATCCAATGCATCCCCTTGCCCTCTAATACAACAAATCATCAGAACAATCAAGTAAAAGAGCTTACCAGTCATGGAATCAATGGAGCGCTTCAAGGTGGCATGCCCTTCCATAATGAACTTTGGCATGTACAAGTGTCTCCAAGCTCAATAAGGTGGTTAATCAAGGACCCTATTAAGTGGTTTCAACCTTTAAAAGGGGTGACAGGTCCATGGTACATCCATCAGGTGGTAGGTGGCAAATGATATAGTGATGGAACAGAGTGGGGATCAAGGGAATCATCCATCATGGTACAAGGGTAGCTATAATAAGGGAAGCCCACACCTAGGCATATGAGTGCAGGAGGGAGCAAATCGTGGTACATGAGTTACCCCGGCCTTTGTTTTTCCACCCTTCTTCATATGCATTCTGCCTTTGATTGTTTTTTCTTCATACCTACTCGGGCTCCAGGGGATGAGAGCATGATGTGTAATATATAGTAGTGGACACCCCCCTTAAGGTGGGGCAGTTCATCACCCACCAGGGGTTGGGATAATCATGGGTTCCTTAACGATGGAGGGGGCTCATCTGGAGCCCATAAAAACCAAGGTGATGGCCATGGATAAGGGGTAGCGCTCATGTTTGGCTTTTTCCCACATGCTAAATTTGTATGTCTCGTCCATCTTTTGCATTTTGTGGTACATTTCCTGTTGAGAATGGCCAAATTATGTTTTTTCTTTTCTTTTTAACTGCATCAACCTTTGGGGCATTGTTCTAGGCCTAACCCAAGGTGTGGACAAGGGGAGGGGAAAGCTAACCCTATGTGGACCCCATGGACACATGTGGACCCAGATGGGAAAAGAGATGAATGGTGCTAAAATGAGTGGAAGGAGATGATGTCAATGGTGTCGGGAAGGGGTACCACACAACCAAAATCGGGATTTTCCATGTAGTCTCAACCCTAAAGCAAATGGCCAGTAAAGGAGATCCCATGAGACTAGGATACAAGGCTAACCGTGAAATCAAGGAATGGATACAAAAGTACATACATAGCCCACTCTTTCTGCTAAATCCCCCCACCAATCCATGCCCAAAACTGACCATGACAGGTAAGGAAAATTACTCAACTATACCAATGAAAAGTCATACCTTTGGGGTCGGGAGGCCCACCATCAAACATACAATCATAACAAGTGGGCGAGGGACCACATGGCTGGCTCAGGTGGCGGAGATAATGGCACACTGAGCTATCCGGTGGTTGCAAAGGGCTGTTGGTTGCCGGTTGAGGACCATCTAGGATAATAGGGCCACCGTACTACCCACAAGTAGTATGGTAACAGGGCCTACATGTGCTCCAAAATTTATAATTTAAATTGAATTTAATTTTTCTTCAAGGGCCAACAGTGAACACATGTACCTGGGGAATACCGACCACAGCTACCCAAAAATCAAAAAATAAACCATGCACACCTTTCCTCTTACCCTCTTGTGGTATCATAATCCACCTATTCCTTCCTCCAGCAAACTTTTGGTGGATATCATATTAATGCATTTCCTTTTATACATGTTCTTGGTATAACACAACTACACCATGTATAAATAATAACATGACAACCACACCATAATTGTACCCCACTATTAGACTCGTAAGCACTCACTAGTCAGGCCTTGGCCTTTGACTCCGCACTAGTAATCCACACACACACATTTACATTATTAACACAGGGTCACTTAACACAGGCCACATTGCTTGATTCCTGTTACATTGACCACATCATAAAAATAGTACATGACTCAACATACTATATTGCAGGAATCAAAACAGGAGTATTACACTCCCACTATGTAGATATGACAGTTACTGTTATAAGCCTCCAGTGTTTACCATTGTAAACAAATTAACAATTGCAATTAAACTGTCAAATGAAAAATAAACATTAATAATAACAAAAGGAGAGCTTCAAGTGATACTGAATTCAGACTCAATGATTTTATCTCTGTTTCTATTATATTGATTTAGCTAACTCTCGTAAATTTAGATCCGAAAGGATTATGGATTCTGGAATCTCGCTAAGCCTAATAAACAGATCAATTATATAATCAAATTGCATGTGATTTGCAATTGACCCAATTATTTAATTTAAATAACAAGACAGACATTTCAAAAGATCTCTTTAACAGTATGGCACCAGAATTATCGTCAACAAAAGTTAATTAAGGAGTCTGAAACAGATTTTGGCTGCCAGAGACAATTGAATTTAAGTGTGAACCTATTTTCTAAGCACTAATATAACAGTTGTACATCCAAATAAATCTACAGTTATTATATTGACTTCAGAGAGAGAAAACCGCATTTCCAAATGCTCTTGCCTCACAATATCAGAGGATAAGACTCAAAAAGATGAGCGATCAAGATAAACTCAACTTTAAAGCATCCAGCATCATTGCATGATAGTATCTAATGAAGAGTTATATCTTAATTATTGCATTCTGCATGACAGTAAAAAAGGGACCACAGCACACCTGAAAAATATACTGGGTAAATATGATCGGTACAAAGAGCAACCTTTTTGACCATACCTTTCTTCCAGTGGCACGCCAGGACTGAAATCCAATCCATGGATTTTTGTGGATACGATCAACCCTGTTAGCAATTGCCAAAAAGCCTCCATGTTCACAGAGAACATCTTTATAATAGCTGTCATTTAAAAGACGAAGCCGGTCTGCTGCCTCCATGTCATCTGCCCCTGCCCTTCGTCCTTTTGCAGACTGACCAAATTTAACACGTGGTCCAAATCAGTGACCAGATACTCTAGAAAAAAGAGCATTCAAGTGCACAAGAGCAAATATTTGCCCTCAACAAAGAGGAGAAAGAATTAAACCGAACTTTTATTAACATTCATGGTCCCATATAAGAACCTACACATTCAAAATAATATCTTTCAAATTAAAATAAAATATTTGAGAATAGGTCTAACAATTCTTTCTCACTGCCCACAGTTTGTACAAACACTGTCCTCTTTCATTTATAATGTCCTTAAATGTAATTATGGCAATCTTACAAGAAGAAAAGTAAGACAGGTTAAAAGATCATTAACACAAGTAAAATGATGAATTGTTTTTACTTGCATTGATTAACATTTACTCAATCTTATCAATGTCACTGATGTTAAATACTTTTCTTCAAAATGCTTTTCGCAGAGTCATCTAACTATACTGTGATTAGATATTCCAGAAGAACGAATGAGCTGTGTGTGCCTGAAACAATTGTGTCCATCAGAAGCATAACAAAAAATATAAATCTCATGCAGACACTATTAATAAATATTACCCAGACACTTGGTAATGTACAATCTTTCCGATATTTAGATACATTTTAAAATCTGATTGTAGAAATTGAATGAATCAATAGTATGTTTGTAGTATTGAATTCTTGAGCTGATCAAGTTTGATCACAGTGGGCATAGTCTTTGATGCTAGCCTTTGAAAGCCCAGCCATGGATGTATTACTTGATTTATTGTCAAACCTTAGATGTTCAACGCTTTCCAATCTCCAATATATGGGCCTGAAGCAACCTATTGATGGAAAAAATAGAATAGAAGATAAAACAAAGCCTGACATGATAACTTACAACTAAAGTTGTTTATTGGTTTTAGCCCAAGTGGTTGTGTGATGGAGTGCTATCCACCCGACCCAGGTTCTATTCCTGTAAGTCACATCACAAAACATCGAGCTTCTACAGAATCTGATTTACCTTCAGTACCATCCTCAGAATGACAGGAAGTGCCCAGTGGGTCTCCCCAAGAAATGCATTCCATGATGGAAAAAATAAATTTAAAAAACAAATGAACTTAAGACTAGAATTTATCTTAGAGATCTCCAATGGATCAAATACTGATCACTTTTCACCACTCAACTGTTGAACAGTTAGGGAAATTTTTGAGTTTGCAATGCCAGTGTCGAAAGATCATTTAGGGATGGTGAGGTAACTTAGGGTTAGAGCAGGCCTGACTGCTTTTCAGAAACAACTGGTGCCTCCCAACCATCCAAGAATGTCCTGGAGGCTATTTCCAATGTCTGTATGCATTCTGGAAATAGGAAGCACATTTCTGACTGACCAAAATCAGTTTCTGACATTCATAAAGGATATAGTATGCCTCGGGAGGGAAATTTTTGAGTTTGCAATGCCAGTATCGAAAGATCATTTAGGGATGGTGAGGTAACTTAGGGTTAGAGCAGGCCTGACTGCTTTTCAGAAACAACTGGTGCCTCCCAACCATCCAAGAATGTCCTGGAGGCTATTTCCAATGTCTGTATGCATTCTGGAAATAGGAAGCACATTTCTGACTGACCAAAATCAGTTTCTGACATTCATAAAGGATATAGTATGCCTCGGGAGATAACAAATACATTGAAATTTGAAGACCACATAAAAGAAAATAGGATGAGGAGAGAATTAAGGACCAGATGAGAGAACCCTAATACCCAAAAAAAGAAGGAACACATTAATATTATAACAAGCTTAAGTGTGATCCATATGTGTATCGCAATCCCTAGTGTTGAATAAGATGGACAAAACCACAAGTATATTTCACTGACTAAGAACCTTTACGAAGAAATGGAACAACTTTATAGGATTTCACTATAAAATATAAAGAATAACTGGCCCGGGAATGTTCAGGCTAGAAGAAACTTACTAGACTTAATCCACGGTACAGAGCACCACCACGTAGGAAAGACCAAGTACCAGGCCCATAATAAAGTTCATAAACACATAATGGCTGGCCAGTTCTTTCAAGCTCTCCTTCATCTCTTTCAATTAGCTCAAACTTTGCTCTCTCAGCCCTCCGTGCAGTCCGATAAACATCTTCCCATGTGCCTCTCAATGTCTCACTTCTTTCTTCCAACTGCAAAGTAAATATAATGTGACTACTATGCAGTATTGCCATATTTATCATACCAATAATATATAATTATCAACATGATATAATTCATTTTAAAGATGTTTAAACTTAACACTAAGTCCAAGGGGAATCTTCTATACCTCCTCCTCTTCCCGCCTCTCAATCTCCTCCATCATTTCCGTGTACTTTTGCTCATCCCAGTCAACTTGACCAGGGATCTCATCTCTTGCACCAACCGATCCATTTTCTGAGCCATTCATGGAAAATATGCTGATGTTCCATAACTCTTCCATACTGAACACTATACTGGAATTTCCCGTTAGCTGCTCCTTCCTTTCAAGAGTGCCTTCAGCCGCTTGCTCATTCTCCTGGGACTTTGGCTCCAATAGAAGATGCCATTGCCATGCATTTTTTAATTCATCTGGGAGACTTGAGATAGGCTTGGGAAGCATAGACTCAGAAGGGAACTGTAGGAGCTTCTCCAAAAGTTCTGCATAACCAAGAACTGTATATGAAGCTAGAAGATTCTTTGCATGTGACCTCCCAGAAGATGCTATCTTGCATGCCAAGTCAGACAATTTACCATGTGATATTGCACTATATAGAATCTTTGTCATCATCCCCACATTTCCAGCAGGAAAAATGAACCCATGTTTTTTATCTGCAATCTGTGAATGATTTATCTCACTGTCACAACAAAATGAATATAGAAATCCCAAAAATAAAATGAATGTAGCAGAAAGCAAATAAATACAAAATGGCATCCATATATCAAAATTCTATTAATATCTACTGCACTCACATGTTTCTCTATAATAGTCAGATTGGGCGCAATAATTGGCTTTTCAAAAGACATGGCTCGAATAAGAATTGGTGGAAATGATTGCTCCTCGCGCAAAGATCCATAAAGAACAAGATCTGATAACATTATTATGCTATTCACATCTCCATCCAAGCTATAATGCTGAACAGTGCCATCAGGAAAATTTAAATGGGACGCAATTGCCTGTAAAACAATATAAGGTTTGTTAGTCCCAATGATACACACAAGATTCTTCTAAGTATTGACTGCCCTCATTATCCATTCATCAAACAAAGCCTTTTAATTGTAAATACAGAAACCTTTCCTGTCAAAGCTTGCTTTATTCCTGCAAATTTTTGGACTTGGCTCCTACAAAAGCAAAGCACTTATATATATTTCACTAGGGGCCAAAATGGCTTGGCCCTACAGTAAAGACCCTTGGTTCAGCACCATGAGTTCAGATTTTCATTACGTGCATATAGATCCCCAAAGTTCAAAGTTCAAACTACTAGCCTTAACTACTTAAGATTATTCAAATCAAGTTTCTTTATATTTTCAACTTCTTTGCAAGTCTTCATGCCACTGATGTAGGTTGACAAAGTAATTACTTGCACCAGCAGAGAAAACTAATCCAATGCTCAAATCTGGATTTGGCATTGGACTATATAAAATCAAGCCAGATGGTTTATGGTCTTTGAACATAAAGCTTCATTTCCAAAATGCAGTGAATATTGTCTTTGCAGATTTTAGGTGCACTGAATCCTCTTGATCAACCCAAATTAGCATTTATATAGGAGTATATGTAACAACATTGGATAATCTACAGCTTTCTACCTGCATGATGATGATGTCTAGAAATTCATTTCACAAATAGAGAGTATTTTTTAGTTAAAAAACTGAAAGAACTTTCCTATCATAGTCTGTCTGGTGATATTCCCTGCTTCTTGTTATCTGTGGACACTGACCCCCGCACCTCCTGAGTCCTACCTCAACAATGTTCCTGGCCAACCACCCCTTCGGGTTCTCAGGTTTACACACAGAAGGCTGAGCAGAAAAATAGAAGAGAGAGATGTACGTCATAATATCCGTGTTGCAAATATCAGCAATATATCACCAACTATGTTAGCAGGATATCGAACCGTAGGATTTTTGAAATGCCAGGATCAGACACAGCATGAAAATGCCATGTACAAAAAGTATAGTAATATTCTTTAAATTGTAAATAACATATTCAAAGTTCAGAATCAAATCCATTCATGAATCGCGATATTAGAACTAATATCAATAGATAATTTATAAATCTAGAGACTGAAATCAATATACATCATACCTCATACAAAAAGGATAATTGTAAATACAAAATTGAGTGTCTCACCAATGATCACTCTATTGATATGACAATGTTGAGTAGGTCTAATTACATACCTTGAAATAGGTCTACACCCTCAACCTTTCGAGTATTTCAACTGCACATCATGCTACAACCATTCATCTTCTTTGAAATCTGCCTTAAACTCTAGAGATCCCCAGCAAGGTATGATGGTAAATGAATGATGTTTGTTAAATATTGTAGCTAAGACAGGTGTTCTAGCCTCGAGAGGTGTCACTAAGGCTAAAAACAAAGAAGAATTAATTATCTCCAATCCCATGTAATTTTTCCTAAGTTTCACCTAGGAAAATGTCTTAATTAAGTCAATTAGTGATTTTTAAATATTTCCGAAGTTAAAGCTTAGGGAAAGTGGATAATTAATTAACATTAGTTGAGATAAGATCGATTCACCTCTAGAAGCTTCTTGAGAGTTTCTAAGATGATCTTATCCATCGATTGGGACAAGATAACTTCTAATTTTGACCATTCATTTGTGAATGAGAGATTATAAAAGGAGATCGATGGACAGCATTGGAGACAGATAAATCATTGAATTAGGTGAGTTTTCAGTTAAATACCAAGAGGGTTTCAGCAGCAGTAATTGAGAAGGATTTTTCCAGGGTTATTCTTCATCCAAGAGACTTTCAGTTTCTGAGTTTCTGAGGGAGTTTTGCTGGCTGAATTATTTTCTACAGGAGGCCAAGATTTTCTAATGTAGGTCGTGAACTTCAGGAGGAGGCCAAGTCGTTCAGTAAATTCGCACACGTGGAGATTGGGATTATCTCCAGGAGGCAGTGCAAGTTTCAGAAGGGCGGTGTGAATTGCCAAGAGGTTGTGTGAGTGTCAGAAAGGGCAGTGTGAATTGTCAGAGTCAGTCCAAATTGTTGGAGAGCCAATGTGAGTTGTCGGAGAGGCACTGCGATTTGCAGAAGATGGTCGTGGGTTTTTTCCCTAGCCGATTTGATCAGCAGAGAAGATAATTTTTTCCGGAGCTTTGCAAGTGTGAGGCCAGCAGTTGTTGTAATTTCTCATTAGCAGAATGCTGAAGATTAATAATAAAAGCCTGAAGCTGAAGACTAGTTTTCCCCACACTGGGGTTTTTCTAGGGACGTTTGTCCAAAAATATGTGTTATTTGTGTGAATGGTTTCTTGCGTATTTTGCTGCAAATATTATTTGGCGAATGGCGCTGTTCATGTTTTTATTCATTACTTTCAGCTTATCAACTAATTTTGTTGTGTATAAGCAATCAGAATAATTAATTGGGTTAATAGCACCTTCTAGGTAGCTGAAATTTCACATGGTATCAGATCTATCTACAACGTTGGGGTGTTTAATTATCGGAGCATGAGGGATTTGAAGGAGAAACCAAATATTTCATCACACGGGTTGATTCTTTTCATATTTATTCAGATCTATTGGGGTTTATTGTTCAAGGGTTTCAAAAATGGATTCGGTCAGGTTGAGGGATCAAGATGGACTTGATGGTGCATCAAACTTTGATATCTGGAAATCCAGGATACGTTTGTTGCTGGAGGAGAACGAACTGAAGGCAAATGCAACGTTTGTTGTCGTCATACCTACAGATCCAATGTAGTTAGCAACCTACCACAAGGAGTATGCCAAAGCTAGGCGTATTATCCAATATGGGGTCAAAGATCATATCGTTCCCTATATTGTTGAGTTGGATACGTGTAAGAAGATGTCGGATACCATCATGAGTCTCTTCCAAAGTGCAAATGTGAACAGGAAGTTGATCCTCAGAGAGAAGTTATGAAACACCAAACAGAAAAAGGGACTGTTGTCAGCTATCTTGCCAGGGTCAAACAAGTCAGAGACCAGTTATCAATTGAAAGAGAAAAAGTGGATAATGATGAGCTCGTGAGAACTGCACTGAATGGGTTCTCAAAGCACTGGGATGTCTTTGTCCAAGTGATTTATGGAAGACAAGAACTTCCTAACTGGGATCGTCTTTGGAGTGATTTAACCCAAGAAGAGCTTAGGTTGAGCCTTGCTAGTGGAGGCAGCAGTAAAGATCAAAAGAGTGAGGATGACGAGAACATTGCTCTTGCAAGAAAGGGCAAACCCAAGAAAGGCTCATGTAAAGGATCTAACACCAAGGGAGAGAAGAAAAAGATAGACTTGAGTAAAATCAAGTGTTTGGATTGTCATCAACTGATATACTATATTAGTCAATGTCTAAACAGAAAGAAGGGTGAAAAGAAGAAGGAACAAACAATAGCTTCAGTAGACATTGATGAATTGTCTTCAAGTCTTGAGGATAGAGTTCGCTCTTATAGCTTACCTATCTAGCTTGACCACCACAGGAGTCTAGTACATCGATAGTGGGGAGTCATGTTACATGACGGGAGTTAGAGAGCATATCTCCAAGTACAAAGCAGAGGAGATAGGCTTCCAGGTACAAATGGAAAACAAGTCCAACTGTACTCTAGTTGGGAGAGGGGAAGTCACATTTTAGAGGGAATCCAGCAAAACTATCCATGTTACAAATGTGTTGCACATGCCAAGTATGGGAATGAATCTAATTTCAGAATCTGCTCTTCAAGATAAGGGGAATGATTGGAAGACAAGCCAAGATTGGAAGGTAGCAAAGGAGATTGGGGTAAGAAGCAACAAGTTGTACAGGTTGCAGTTTGACACTCCAAAGGGACAAGATAGCAGTAGCAGTAGCAGAGATATGGGATAGATGTGGCATAGGAGGATGGGTCACAACCATCATGGAGCACTTAAGATGTTCAGAGAAATAGTGACAGGTATTCCAGAGGTGAGTACAGAACATGATGACGTATACAGACGGTGTGTACTTGGAAAATTTTCAAAAGCAGCATTTTGAAAGAGTGATGGTAGAACCAAGGGTGTTTTAGAGTTGATACATTCTAATAGTTACGGTCCATTGTCCACAAAGTATCTCAAGGGTCATGAATATTTCAAGACCTTCATTGATGATTTATCTAGAAAGACTTGGATATACTTCGTGAAGACAAGAGATGAAGTCTTAAGTCGCTTCCAAGAGTTTAAAGCTCTTGTGGAGAACTTGATAGGAAATAAGATAAAGGTACTTCAGACAAACAATGGAGGAAACTATATCGAGAAAGCCTTCAAGGAGTTCTATACCAAGGAGGGAATCAAGAGGGAATCGACAACCCCATACAACCCACAGTAGAATGGGGTTGTAGAACGCAAGAACAAAACCATAGTTGAAACAACGAGGGCCATGATATATGACAAAGATATGCCTATATATCAATGTTATCGGAACCAAACCGGTTATCGAACCGGAAAACCTTGTGGACCGGAAACCGGTCGGAACCGGAAAAAAACTGGAAAAAAAAACCGGTTTACCAAAAACACATAAAATATTCATATTTTAAAGAAAAACCAGATATATTCATGTACATCCATATTAATCCAAACCATTTAAACACAAATCTACAAAAGTTTTCATTTATATAGGTGTAGATAGCCAAAATAGCACTTAGTGCAAAACATAGCTAAACCAAAAATGTAACAAACATCAAGAAGCAGGCTCTAAAAGGCCTTTATAGTCCAAAATAACATGCTAGATCATAGTATTATACTACATAGCCCACAATAATACAAGCCACATATGATCAAATCATCAATCATCATCGGAATCATCATCCTCCTCATCCCTCTAAACCTTCATTGCAGGTTAATCGTTATATACCATTCCCTTTTAATTATAATTGTTGTCTCTGCATCTTTCTCATCCAGGAGGCAAAATTTACCTCATGGATACTAGTATCTCTATTTCAATTAAATTCTGTTCATTTTAAAAAACTGTATGACACCTGCGAATGCATATTTTTCATGAACATCGTACGTCTTAGTATAAAAAAATTCAATTATTTGGAATGCCTTGCCCTGGAAACTATGGATTTTCTTTTCTGCAAAGTCAAATACAGGGCCCATGTCTGCACGGTAATTGCTGAAATGCATGCAGAAATTCTTTATTGGCAAAGTAAATGCATCTATTCTAGAAAATAAAGATTTTCCTTAATAAGAAATTAGATAAATAAATATATTGTTCATCTACTAAAATTAGGGGGGGGGGGCTAGGTTAGTTAAAAAATATTAAACTAAATTAAAATAGAAAAAAAGGTTAAAAAAAAAATTTAAAAAGATCGATTTTTTTCCTGCCTTGGCCGTGTGGCTGGGCCCATGTTGAACCGGTCACCGGACCGGTTTGGTACCGAACCGGCCGGTTCCATACGAAAACTAGTCGGTTCGGTACCAAACCGGTCCTTTCCGATTCTGAGGGCTGGTTCAGACCGATTTTGCCTCCAAACCAGTCGGACCGGCCGGTTTTGCAGAACCGGTTCGGTTCTGATAACATTGTTATATATATTTGGGCATAAGCATGTAGCACAACAGTTTACATTCAGAATAGGGTGTCACATAGGGTGTTGGGAAAGATGACACCTGAGGAAGCATTTACAAGGAAGAAGCCAGAAGTCAGTCATTCCAGAATTTTTGGCAATCTCGCTTATTGTCACATTTTCGCTGACAAGCACACCAAACTAGTTTCCACTGCAGAGAAGGGGCATTTCGTTGGTTATAGCGAAATATCCAAGGCATACAGGATCTATATTCCAGGGACTTGGAAGATCATCATGAGACAAGATGTTAAGTTTTGAGGAGGAGAAAGTGTTAATTTTAGATTACCACGGTATGTTCTATGCTTAAAGCAGTTTTACTTCAATCTTTCTTATAGGCCCAATTCAATTTAGCAATCACATAAACATGAAAGTAAAATGTTGATAGAACTTAATAATAGATCAACAGAAGGCAAGCCAAATAATATATCAGAATTTGAAATTCTTCTTGTCCAGGAAATATAGAGAGAAATGTTTGTTACAGCAGTCAACAAGATGCCCTAGCTAGCAAAGACTTTGGCTGGTCAAACCAGTTCTTCCAACATACAAGATCAACCTTCCTCCATGAGTCACACACACCTCAAAGACAACTCCCAAACAGTCAATGCAAGTCAGCAAAAATTAGTCAACGCAAAAGTCAATGCTGGTCAACATTGCGGTCAAAGGGGCTTCGATCAAAGTCAACGTTCAGCCTCGATTTTTGTGCCCTCCAGTACAGCCTCCAAAAATTTGGAATTTTTGTGCAAGAATCAAAGTCAAACTCCAAAGTTTGACCCATGGTCAACATTGGTAAACGCTTCAACAAATGCCCTAAAAACAGTCTGAAATTCTACAACTTCAAATTCACATGTGAGAGAGAGAGAGAGAAGCCTCCAAAGGTTGTACGAACCAATCAGATGAAGAGGAATGTTTGTGATGAGACGATGATGAAATGAGCATCATCTCTCTCCAATTTATATCCATCAATGAGGGTGTGTGACACATCTTTCGGGGCTTGTGAGTCTACATTACAAATCTGGCTGACCTTGACAATTTGCAAATGTGTGGAATATAAAATAAAAACATAAGTTCTGCTCATCCAAGCAAGATGATCTTTAGAACAATCTTGCACCTCTCTAAAAGAGGAATCCAAAAAAAAATATCATCATCATCATATGAGCAATGCAACATGGAGTTTGGACCTAGATGCCCAAAATTTACAAAAAGCCTTCAAAAGATCTCGTGAGTTTCCAGCAATTGATCAAAGTCAGCAAGAAGAAGCTCCAAGATTTGAACAACAATCTCAGGTGCAAGGCACAAGTACAAGTACAGTGAATGGTACAAGTACATGTGCAGAGGAGAGTTCGCAGAATAAGGAGCAGGAGCATGGGGAGGAGCTTGAAGCTCCACCTACTTCAATTGGCAGGATTAACTGCAAGGTGCTTCAAACATTGAGAGATGCACAGGAGTTTGTAGGAGCTCATAAATCGAGCACCAAAGACAAGAGACCACCAAAGAGATATTCAGGCTACAAAGCATTAATGAGTCAGCTCATTGATAGTGAGCCTTCCAGCTATGAAGACGGTGCACAACACCAAGTGTGGCAAGATGTTATGGTGGAGTACAACTCCATCATGTTGAACGATGTTTGGATCAGGGTTGCGGGGAAGCTTCGTACCCCCTTCGCTCCCGCTCCGGAAACTCGCTCCGTGCGGGAGCGTTTCGGACGCGCTAGGAAACGCGCTTCCGAAAACGCTTCCTGTCGGGAGCGTTTTTCGGGAGCGCGTTTCCGACCTGAAAAAACGCTCCCTGTTTTTTCGGGAGCGTTTCAGGGAGCGTTCGGAAGCGAACGCTCCCGAAACGCTTCCGACGTTAAAAAAACGCTTCGGGAGCGTTTTTTAAACGCGGGAAGCGTTTCGGGAGCGTTCGCTTCCGAACGCTCCCCGGCAGGAAAAACGCTCCCCGCCGCGCGGAAATTTTTTTATGAAAAATTTCCGATTTTTATATAAAAAGGGGGGGGGGTTTCATTTTCAGTTATTGTTTGTTAGTTGAGAAGTGAAATTGAGTGAGAAGGAGAGCCGAGAGCGCAAGGTTTGGTTGACAGCAATCAGGAGAGCAAGGAGCAAAGCTGACAGGAGAGCAAGGAGCAAAGCTGACAGGAGAGCAAGGAGCAAGGCTGACAGGAGGATTGCAAGAAAGAGGTAGGCCTTCTAATCCAATTTTGTATTTTCTAAGATGAATTTGTAGATTGTTAAATTGTTTGAAAATGAAAACTTGAATTTTGCTTGAATGTTGTATTTTATTGGATTTAAAACTTTTAAAATGAGTTGTTTTTTTCCAATGTTGCATTTCCTATTCCCATTTGGCATTTTTCTATTTGTTTTGCAGGCTAGATTCTAGAAACTTGAAACTTGTTTCCATCATGGCTATATGGCTAGGAATTTTCCTCATGTTGGTTCCTTTCTTTGTGATAATGGTGTTGGAGAGTGCTAGAAGAAAGAGACAAATCAGAGAAGAGGAGGATGAAGTGGAGGGTTATGGTGGATCTGAAGAAAATCCTGAAGAGGAGGATTATGCTGAGGAGGAAGTGGGGAGTGGAGACCCTGAGAACCTAGAATCCCCAACTAAACAAGACCAATATCCTTTGTGGAAATATGTTCAAAAACAAGAAGGAGGGAAAGGTGGTGGAACCACTAAATTTATTTGCCCCCATTGCAATAAAAAATACCATGGTTCATACACCCGTCTGAGAAGGCACCTTTGTGGGATAATGCCAGGAGATGGAACTAAAAATTTTGGAATCAAAGTTTGTACTTATGTGCCAGCACCACAGAGAGAGATATATAGGAAGGAAGAGGGGGTTGCCATACAGAGATCATCTAAAAGATCTAAGGGTATCGCTGATTCAGGCCCAACACATTCAACTTCCACCCATGCCAGTGGTTTCAGAAGCAGTGGCACTGGATTAAGGCGTAGAACCATATCCGATTTCCTAGACGAAGGGTGTAGGAATGATGTGGATTCAAAAGTTTACCGGTTTCTATATGCATGTGGGGTGCCATTCAATGTTCTTCGCTCACCTTATTGGCATGAAATGGTTTCTGCCATTAATGATGCCCCCAAAGGATACAAAAGCCCTGGGTATGACAAGGCCAGAACCGTGGGTCTTGATCATGAAAGAGCTAAAATAAATCATTCTTTGGCTAGAATGATAGGTTCGTGGAATGAGCATGGGTTGTCCATTGTCTCTGATGGATGGACCAATGTGAAAGGAAAACCATTGATAAATGTTTTGGCTGTGTCGGTTAGTGGTGCAGTGTTCCTGGCAGCTTATGATTATTCAGATAAATTCAAAACCGGCATTAACATTGCAAAACCATTACTTGAAATAATTGAAAAGACTGGGCCATACAATGTGATACAGGTCATCACTGATAATGCTGCTAACTGTAAGGCAGCAGGAGCAATTGTTGAGGATAAATACCCCAACATTTTTTGGTCCGGGTGTTTGGTTCACACAATGAACCTTTTGATGCATGATATCATAAAAAACAAACAACCTCAGTTCAAATGGCTTGGTGATTTGTACAAGAGAGGTAAGAAAATGATCAAATTTATTACAAATCATAGCAATATCCATGGGCTTTTCCGTACTCACTCCAAATTGGAGTTGTTGAAAATAGGAAAAACTAGATTTGCTAGTTATTACCTCACCTTCAGGCGCCTTTTGAAGGTAAGAGAGTCATTGGCTGCAATGGTATCAAGCCCACACTGGCAGCTATTAACGGACAGGGCGGCAACAGTGGTTGACAGGCAAAGTTTTGAACATGTGGAGGAGACCGCCCTTGACCCTCAGTTTTGGGCACGTATGAGGGAAATTGTGAGTTTTCCCAAGCCCATTTATAACATGATTCGCTTTGCAGATACTGATAAACCAGTGATTGGAGAGGTTTATGAGCAGATGGATAGCATGTTGGGGCAAATAAAAGATATTGTTAAGGATAATGATCCCAACTTGTATGATATGATTCATGACTGTGTGTGTGCACGGTGGAATAAACTCAATGTTCCACTACATGCTTTGGCATATATCCTTACGCCAAAATATTACTCTCCATCTTGGTTGGGCCAACCTGCACCCGGAGGTGGGGTTAGGGTGAAACCTCACACAGATCCAGAGGTACAAGAGGGGTACATGAAGGCATTGGACAAATTGGTACCTGACAGGGAAGAGTGTGCTAAATTGCGCCTTGAATTAGGCAAATACTTCAGTTGCACTGCTAACTTTGGTTCATTCCATGCAATGGAAGACAGGGACAGATTCGATGCTCTCACATGGTGGGAAGCATATGGCGGCATGGGACTTTTGCCAAAGTTGGCGAAAAAAGTTCTCTCACAAGTTGTGAACACTTCTTCTGCAGAGAGGTGTTGGAGCACCTACAACTTTATACACAATGTGAGAAGAAACAGGCTGAATGAAAATCGAGCTGAAAGCTTGGTTTATGTGCATTATAACTTGAGGTTGTTGAGCCATTACTGTGATCGGGCAAATGAGGATCAATCATACAGAGTCTGGGACAACAACCCAGAGGATGATAATTTGGAGGACGGCACGTTACATCTAGAAGAATTGGAAGCAGAACTTTATAGAGATGATGATGAAGCATCAGCAGCACCGCCACACACAGGGCCAGTCCCACCATCTACTGGTAGCAGTGCGGGTGCCAGTGCCAGTGCCACTCCTCGACTGAGAGTACTAGAAGACCAACATTTCCTCGTGGCTCACAAAAATTAGACATTTCTCGTGGGCGTGGCAAGGGGCCAGCCAGATAAAATATATTTGTTATTTACTATTTTCTATTTGTTGTTGACAGCTGAACAGTTGAAACTTGACTCTTTCTGATTTCATATATTTAATGACAATTTAAGTTTGAAGTTTGAATTTGAAAGGTGAAACTTTGAAGTTGGCATTTATAAGTTTACTGTTTACAAGTCATTATGAATTGTGAATATGATGCTTCATGAAAGTTATATGGTGATCAATGAATCAATGATGATAAATGTTATATAATATCAATGATGATAAATGTTATATATTGAATTTTGAAATCAATGAATCAATGATGATAAATGTTATATATCAATGATGATAAATGTATATTGAATTTTTAAATCAATGAATCAATGATGATAAATGTTATAATATATATATCAATGATGATAAATGTATATTGAATTTTGAAATCAATGAATCAATGATGATAAATGTTAGATATTGAAATTTGAAATCAATGATGATAAATGTTATATATCAATGATCATAAATGTTATATATTGAATTTTGAAAGCTTGAAACCTTCAGATTGATGATTTGCGAGACTCAAGAGTCAATATGTTCTCTGCTTCCAACTCGTGGGCGTGGTTGATGAAGATTATAACTTCTAGATGATTGATGTTATATGATTCAATCTATGTTTTTATGTTTTTTATGTCTAATTCATCATTCTACATGTTTTTGTTGACATATATGCATCAAAATATAAAAAATATAAAAAATATTAAAAAATATATATATATATATATATAAAAACGCTCCCGAAAACGCTCCGGACCCGGAAACTTTTAAAAATGGCGCTCCGCGCTTCGCTCCCGCTCCGCGCTCCCGCTCCCGCTCCCGCTTCCAAGTAACCTTGGTTTGGATGGTGGTTCATAGATCGTTAGATAGGACAGTGGTTGGCTCTCGTTGTATCTTTAAGATTAAGCATGCTGCAAATGGCAGCATTGAAAAATTCAAAGTCAGATTTGGGGCCAAGGGCTTCTGTCAGAAAGAGGGAATAGATTATAAGATGTTTGCTCCTGTGGCCAGGTATACTTCCATTAGGGCCATGATCTCACTTCCATCACAGATGGGATGGAAAATTCATCAAATGGATGTCAAGACAACATTCCTAAATGGAATCATAGAAGAGGAGGTGTACATCGACCATTCGAAGGGCTTTGATACACATCAAAGGGAAACCCATGTATGCGGGTTGAATAGAGTGTTATATGGACTCAAGCAAGCTCCCGGAGCATGGTATGGTTAGCTACTTGCAGGAGATGGGCTTCGTGAAGAGTGAGGCAGATTCGAACCTTTAATATCTTATGGTTGGAGGTGAACCACTCATTCTCGTTTTATATGTCAATGATCTATTTTTGACTGGGTCACCAGGGCTCATAGAAGATTGCAAGAGAGACTTAGCAGCAGAGTTTGAGATGAAGGACTTGGCCTTGATGTAGTGTTTTCTAAGACTCAAGGTGTGGCAGACAAATGGGGAAATCTTCCTTGGTCAATAGAGATATAATTTGGAGACCTTGAAGAAATTCAGGATGTTGGATTGTAGACCCATGTCTACACCTACGATAACCAATTGGATGCAGATTGATGCACGAAAGCACAAGATAGTATACCCCACTATATATAGACAATTTATTGGCTCTCATCTATCTAGTCAACACAAGGCCAGACATTTTCTTTGCAATCAACAATCTTAGTCGATTCATGGTGGAATCAAAGAAAGTGCATTGGACAGCAGCAAAGCATGTGTTGTAAAATCTACGAGGTACAGTTGAGTATGAGTTGAAATATACTCAAAGTGATGGCGTCAAGTTAATTGGCTACACTGATACAGATTGGGCATGTAATGAAGTGGACCGAAAAAACACATCAGGGTGTTGCTTCAGCATGGGATCACGGATTGTCTCTTGGTACAACAAGAAGCAGAAGTTTGTTGCATTAAGCTCTGCAAAAGCATAGTACATGGCAGCAGCATAGCAACATGTGAAGCCATATGGCTTCGGAAGTTGCTAGTGGCATTATTTGGTCAGAGGATAGATCCCACCGTCATTCAATGTGATAATCAAAGTTGCATCAAGCTATCTAAGAATCTAGTATTTGATGATCGGTCGAAACATATTGACATACAATACCATTTCATTACAAATTATGTATAATGTGGAACAATTCAACTGCAATATGGGCCTACGGATCAGCAGGTGGCATACATTCTGACAAAGGCCTTGAATAAAGGAAAGTTTGTTTTCTTCAGGGACAATTTGGGTGTTGTGAGCACCTTGTTTTCTTTAAGGGTAAGTTGGTTGTTGTGGAGAACACCTCCCTTGCTAAGTTTTCGAAGTTAAAACTTAGGGTAAGTGGTTAAGTAATTGACATTAGTCGAGATAAGATCGATTCACCTCTAGAAGCTTCTTGAAAGTTTCTAAGTAATTGACATTAGTTGCTCTTTTGCTCCCTTCTTCCTTGAGTTATAACTGTTGTTGAAGCCATCTGCTTCCTCCGCCCTTGAAACTCTCCCTCTGATATGGAATTCTATGCTCTGATAATCAACTTCCCTCGGGTTACTGAGTGTTTGCCCGACTTACTTTCCAAACAACCCTCAAGCCTTCTTTTATAATCTTCTCAATGACAATCAACGAGCCAAATTAGAAGTCAACCAATGGCTAAGATTAAATCTTGACTTGATCTTCATTTTCTAGAAGATTCACACTCTACTTTATTAATACCCAATAATTACTTAATTTCCCTAAGTTTGGACATAGAGTCCCCATTAAGATAATTAATTATTTAATAAAACATGAACTAGTGGAATTTCCACAAATGGTTTCTGGGTTCTTTGGAATGCTAGTGTCCAAGCCTCCTCGCCAAATTTGAGACTTAGATCACTTTCTGATGCTACAAAAATCAACACTCCCTCTTAGCAAGGAAACTGTTTTAGCAATTTGCCTGTTGCAAACTGCTCTGACCCTGAAGCATCCTCTACGTTGTTGATGCTTGGTTGTTGCCCCTCATGTGCTGCGCTATTGCCTTCTATACTATTGCACATGAAATTGTCACTGTCACTGCCTCATCTGTACTGCAGCTCCCTCTCAAGAACTGCACTTGTCCATTTCTACTATTGAAATGGATTATTGATCATCCCCATCTTCTCTCTGAAATAAACAAACTTTGTTCTTCCCAAAGCCTTAGTAAGGATGTCTACCACCTAATCCCCTGTCGGAGTGTACTACGACTGTACAACTCCCTGTTGAACAATCTTTGATAAATTGACACTTGATGTCAATGTGCTTCGACCAATCATGAAACAAGAGATTTTGAGAGAGCTTAATGCAACTCTGATTATCACATAGAATATTGGGCACTTCCATCTTCTCCCTGAGTAGATGCACAAGCAGCTTCCAAAGCCATATGGCTTCACACGAAGTTGTGCTTGCTGCCATATATTCTGCCTTAGCTGAACTCAAAGCTGCGGACTTTTGTTTCCTACTGCACTAGGAAGTCAATACTGATCCAATGTTGAAACAGTACTCATTGGTACTTTTCCGATCTACTGAACTTCCAGCCCAATCGGCGTCAATGAACCCACTGAGTCTGATGGCATTGCCTCGGGTGTATCTTAATCCATGTTCGACTGTTCCTCGTATGTATCTGAGAACATGCTTGATTGCTGCCCAATGTGCCCTCCTTGGTTCCACCACGAACTGACAGAGGGTGTTGACAGTGTAACAAATGTTTGCCTTGCGTTGACCAGATACATCAGGGACCCTATGAGTTGTCTATACAAGGTAGGATCAGTCTCATCATCTTCGAATACATCAATCTTCTTCCAGTTGGTGATTGTTGGAGTAACTATGGGTCTACAATCCTGCATCTTGAACCTCTTCAGAATTTCTATACCATATCTTCCCTGACCAAGGAAGATTTCACCCTTCAACTGCCAAACTTCCAACCCCAGAAAATAATGCATCAATCCCAGATCCTTCATGTCGAATTTTGCAGCTAGGTTTTCCTTGCAATCCTTGATGAGCCTAGATGAACTTATCAGGAATAGGTCATCCACATACAGTACCAGTATTAGAGGCTCATTCCCTACTGTTAGATAGTAGAGATTAGGATCTGCGTCACTCTTGACGAATCCCATCTTTTGCAAGTACCTATCAATCTGACCGTACCAAGCCCTAGGCACTTGCTTAAGTCCATACAAGGCTTTCTTAAGCCTACATACATGAGTCTTTTGCTCATGCGTCTCAAAGCCCTCTGGATGTTCGATATATACTTCTTCTTCTATCACGCCATTCAAGAATGCAGTCTTGAGATCCATCTGGTGAATCTCTGACCCCCTCTGCACTGCAAGGGATATCACGGATCTGATAGAAATATATATGGCTATTGGGGTGAAGGTTTCTTCATAGTTTATCCCTTCCTTCTGAGCATACCCCTTAGCCATGAACCTGGCTTTGTCTTTTTCTACGCTACCATCTGCAGCATATTTGATCTTGTAGATCCATCTCGATCGTACAATTGGTCTATCCTGATGCCTAGGAACCATTCCTAGACGTCATTAGTCATGATGGAGTTGTATTCTTCCACCATTGCATCTACCCATACCTGATGTTGAGCTGCCTCCTGGAAACTAGAGGGTTCCCCAACCTAAGCCACCAGGGCTTGGTATCTGTTAGGATGCCTGCGTTTCCTCTTCTCGTTTCTAAGAGCTCCGACAAATTCTTCTGTGTCACTCAGAATCTGTCGTAGTTCTCGGCTCGTCCTACTGCTAGTAGAGGGTGGATCTGATCTTCCTACTCCTCCTCTTGCGAATCTTCATCAGATAAAACTCATGGATCCTTGTGCCCTGGAGAAGCACTAGTGCTAGTTTCGACAAGTCGAAGAGGCTAGACCAATGGATCATCCTCTGACTGCGTTTCGGAAGGCATCTCCCGAGATTTCCTGAAAGCTCTGTCCTCCATGAACTTTACATCCTGTCGTACTACAACTTTGCTATTTCTAGGAAGGTAGATTCTATATGCCTAAGCATTCTCGCTATATCCCACCAAATATCCCTTTTCTGCAGTCTGATCCAATTTCTTCCTCTTTTCTTCTGAAACATGGCAGTATGCCAAACAACCAAATATCTTGAAATGGCTTACCTCTGGCTTCTTGCTAGTGAGGACACTCTCTGGTGTAATCTTACCTAGTGCCTTGTGAGGAATCTTGTTCTGAACATACACAGTTGTACCGCATGCCTCTGTCCACAGGAATTTGGGTGTATCTTCATCATACAGCATTTCCCTTGCTACTTCAACAATAGCTCTATTCCTCCTTTTTGCTACTCCATTTTGCTCTGGATTATATGGAGCGGTCCACTCAAATTGATGCCTTCCCTTGCCCAGAACTCAGTGAAGTCTTTATCAATATATTCTCCACCGTTATCTGACAGCAATATTTTTACCTTCTTTCCTGTCAAATTCTCAACCAGAGCCTTAAACTCTTTGAATCGATCAAAGACCTCATCCTTGGTCTTTAGAAAGTAGATCCAAGTTTTCCTAGAAAGGTCATCAATGAAGGTGACGAAGTACTCGGCACCATTAAGAGCTCTGTGGGACATAGGTCTGCATATGTCCTAGTGTATTAATCCCAACACACTCTTAGCACTACTATTGCTCCTAGGGTAAGTTGCCTTGGCGTACTTACCTAGTACGCATCCTCAGCGTACATCATCTCGCTTCGTGCTTAGTTTTAGAACTCCTCTAACGGTCTCTTTGAGACTTACAGCCCCATCGTGTAAGTGCCCCATCCTTCTGTGCCATAGCTCATTCAAATCATTTTCATTGTTGTTGCCTATCAGTGCCATTGGAGATTCGAGCTGCAACTTATACAGTTTGTTGCTCCTGGCTCCGATTTGTGACTTTTTCTTCCAACTTAGGTGTTTGACATATACTCGTTTTCTAATGAAGTATACGTCATAGCCCTTGTTCTGCAGCTGATACACAAAGAGTAAGTTCATCCCCAACCCAGGCATATGTAGCACATTAGTAGCCCAAAACTTAGTCCCAGCTTCAGTTTGAAAAACTATGGTACCTCTTCCAATAGGGGTACATTTCGCCTTATTGCCCATGGTGTTCTTGAAATTCATTTGTTCTTCTTGACAGCTCGAAAAACATTCTCATATCCCCGTCATATGTGCAAAAGCTCCACTTTCAATATACCAAACCTATGAGGAAGCAAAGCTTGATACGCAAATGCATTCTTCTTCGAATCTGGAAGCCAATACAGAGATGTCATGATCCATCCTTTCTTTCGTGCTTTCCTTTTTCTCTTGAGAACTGCGTGAACCCTTCCGAGTTGCTTCTACAGCGACATCTAGACTTCGTTCCATTGCAGAATCTCCAATCTTGTTCCCTGATCTTTGCTCTGATACCATGTGAGAAATTCTCCTGTAGTTGTTGATTTATTTCTCCTACTTATTTTCACAATAAGTTATTTATGAAAACCCTTTAGTAAATTTCGAAATAAATTCTAATGCAGCTATCACATTTATACATATAAAGAAAAGAATAATAATAGAATACAAGCACAAGAACCAATCACATCAACACAGTGATTTTTGGACAACTATCCACAGAAAAGCCCAATGAGGGAAAACCAATGTTATCGGAACCGAACCGGTTATCGAACCGGAAATCCATGTGGACCGAGAACTGGTCGGAACCGGACTGGAACCGGGAAAAAACCGGGAAAAAAAAAACAGTTTACCAAAAACACATAAAATATTCATATTTTAAAGAAAAACCAGATATATTCATGTACATCCATATTAAGCCAAACCATCTAAACACAAATATGCAAAAGTTTTCATATATATAAGTGTAGATAGCCAAAATAGCACTTAGTGCAAAACATCGCTGAACCAAAAATGTAATAAACATCAAGAAGAAGGCTCTAAAAGGCCTTTATAGTCCAAAATAACATGCTAGATCATAGTATTATACTATAGCCTACAATACTACAAGCTACATATGATCAAATCATCAATCATCATCGAAATCATCATCCTCCGCATCCCTCTAAACCTTCATTGCAGGTTAACCGTTATATACCATTCCCTTTTAATTATAATTGTTGTCTCTGCATCTTTCTCATCCAGGAGGCAAAATTTACCTCATGGATACTAGTATCTCTATTTCAGTTAAATTCTATTCGGTTTAAAAATCTGTATGACACCTTTGAATGCATATTTTTCATGTCCATCATAGATCTCAGTATAAAAAAAGTCAATTATTTTTAATGCCTTGCCCTGGAAACTGTGGATTTTCTTTTCTGCAAAGTCAAATACAAGGCCCATATCGGCACGGTGATTGCTGAAATGCAATTAGAAATTCTTTACTGGCAAAGTAAATGCATCTATTCTAGAAAATAAAGATTTTCTTTAATAAGAAATTAGATAAATAAATATAATGTTCATCTACTAAAATTATGGGAGGGGCTAGGTTAGTTAAAAAATATTAAAATAAATTTTTAAAAAAATAAAAGTTAAAAAAAAAATTAAAAATAATCGAATTTTTTCCTGCCTTGGCCGTGCAGCTGGGCCCATGCTGAACCGGTCACTAGACCGGTCCGGACCGGTTTGGTACCGAACCGGCCAGTTTTGTACGGAAACTAGCCGGTTCAGTACCAAACCGGTCTTTTCCGGTTCGGAGGGCCGGTTCAAACCAGTTTTGCCTCCAAACCGGTTGGACCAGCCGGTTTTGCAAAACTGGTTCGGTTCTGATAACATTGGGGAAAACCGGTGCAGCAGATGAGGGTTTATATATTAATCTTCAGCAACAATTTCTTTACAAGGAATGATTGGTAAAATAACTGAGAACTGCAGGAAGACAATTGAGATCATTTTTATCTTGATCTCTAGAGAACTTTTGACACCCAAGAGACACCCTATCTCTCTACGTCACCTCTGCCTCCTTCTCTACGCAGAGACGGCGTGGGACTGCGTCACTACTATGTTGTCCCTCTGTGCTGCCTCTTTTGCTCCCTTCTTCCTTGAGTTCTACCTGTTGTTGAAGCCTTCTAGTTCCTCTGCCCTTGCAACTCTCCCTTTGAAATCGAATTCTATGCTCTAAGAATTGACTTCCCTCAGGTTACTGAGCATTTTCCTGGCTTACTTTCCAAAAGACCCTCAAGCCTTCTTTCATAATCTTCTCAATGACAAATCAATAGCCCAGACTAGAAGTCTAATCAATGGCTAAGATTAAATCTTGAATTGATCTTCGTTCTCTAGAAGATTCACACTTTGCTTTATTAATACCCATTAATTATTTAATTTCCTTAAGTTTAGACTTATGGTCCCCATTTAAATAATTAATTATTTTAATAAAACATGAACCGAGTGGAATTTCCACAAACAATATCTGGGTTCTTTGGAATGCTGGTGTCCAAGCGTCCTCACCAAATTTGACACTTAGATCACTTTCTAATGCTACAAAAATCAACAAGCAACTCCTCCTCAAGTACTCCCACCTGTTCTCGCTCTAACGGCTCCCTCAAACCTCACGTCTCTACTTTGCGCACTTTCTGCCTTGCTGCTCAAGGTTGTGTCTGTCTCAACCTACAACCTATATAGATAGGTCATCCTCACACTTATCTACTTCAGACATCCAAAAGCCAAGTGCTTGTGGTAATCCTTACCTCTGTTGAAGATAACATCATAACCCTTATCCTCTAGGGTAACAACAGAAACAACGTTCTTCTTCAAGCATGGAACATAGAGGACATCCCTGAGATGAAGAAAGCTACCTGACTCCCTCTCAAAATTGATAGTACCAAGTTACCAACTCCCTTGATCATGTACTTGCCATCATCTCCTAGCGCAAAGTGAAACTGCATGTCTATCTCCATCAACTAGCTGAAATACCCCTTATTCACGGTCATGTGGTAGGATGCTCTAGAATCAATGTACCATACACTACTGCCTACTGAGCTTGCCATGCAAGCTATCAATGAGAAACCTTTCTCGAGCTAAGAGGAAAATGCATCTACCTTAGCTGATGCGGCCACATGATCCTTACTAGACTCCTTCTTTCGTTTGGACACTTAGTGGCATAGTGCTTGAACTCGTGGCAATGGAAGCACATGATCTTACTCAGAAGCACTCGATCTTGCTCAAAGCTTTCTTCTTCTTCTCGCCCTTTTGACTAGACTCAGCCTCTCCTTGGCCCTTCTTGCCTTTGGCTTTGCTACCTTTTCCTGCTAGGGAAAAGTTCTCCTTGTCCTTTGTCTTTGTTGATCTTCCATCTCCCGTCCCTCTTTGGATTTCTTCTTAAACATAGTCTGACCACAACCTTTCCCAACCAGGAAGATTCTCTCTAAACAGTGATCTGCCCTCAATCCTTAGAACGACATCCTATTATCGAAGAATATTGTTTTTCAAACTCTAGCACAAACCTTCAACCTGAACTGCACTCTTCACTAACTAATCAATTTGGTGTTGGTCTTTATGTTAAACGTTGCTTTGATACCATTTAATTTTCCTTCAAACTCTGCAACTACTTAGATGAATTACTAAAAACGAAGCAACTGAAAACTGAAACCAAATTTACTTTCTCCAAAATACAAAGTTTTTTAACAATTTATATGCAGTGGGATAATAATGAGAGATAAAAACACATTCACACAAATTGGGACACTTTTTTACCCAAGAAACCCAAAAGGGAAAACCGGCTTTATTTGTTGTGGTATTTTATTGAATGATCTTGAGCAATTTGATCTATTACACTTCACGCTACTTTCTGCAGCTAGAAAGCTATCTCTGAAAACAAACTTGTTCTTCTATTGAATAGCCTTGACTTGCCCTTACAATCCTTGATCCATGCTCCTATTTCCTTGTGCACTGGAGCCCCTATTTCCTTCCGCACTTTCTCCTATTTACTAGCGCACAAGGAGCTCATATTTCCTAGCAAAAATCCTCCTATTTTCTTGCACACTTGTGGCCTCCAAAATCCTAGCGCACAAGATCTCAATTCTACGCACACACAATCAAAGAATGATCTCACAAACTCGTGATTATCATGTGCATTCGTCCTCCTCTTTATAGACCCAATTTGAACATGCAAGTGTTAAAATTTGGGTACCAGAGGACAAGAAGTGGTTCCCTAAGGCTTTGATTTTTGACCTAGGAAAAAGTGTCCAAAAGAATTTAACTTTTTCTCCTAAAGTGACTTTATATGTTGTAAAGTCAAATCTAATTTAAAAGTGACTTTAAGTGATAAAGTTACTAAGTCTAATTTTAAAGTGACTTTAATAAAGTCAATGTGAAATTAGAAAGTGAAAAGTGACTTTGGAAATAAATGACTAAGAGGGTCTTTATTAAAGTGGGGTGAATTAAAAAATAGAAAGTGAGATTTAAATGCACATTTAATCTCAACCCTAGATCTAAAGCTATCTTAGCCATTGGATTTAGGGATTCCCCAAAAGTCACTTAGGGTTAGGTTAAAAGAGGAAAAGAGGGAAAAGATCATTCAGTGTTTCATGAGTAGATTGAGAGAGGAGGAGAAGAGGGCAAGGAGAAATTTCTGAGCAGAGGGAGGGCAGCAAAGACACACAGCGAATCCGTACAGCAGCTTGGCACATTTCCCAAGGCGGTATTTTCGGACAGCAGTGTTTACTTGGCACGTTCACTGAGGAAAAATCCTTACAACATTGTTTGCATGCATTTCAAGGCAAGGTACAGCGTTGTTTTCGAGGAGAACATTCAGTAATCAAAGGCACGATTTCCAAGGCTGTTTTCAGGGCACATAAATCGAGGGGGGAACTGACATACTTGTCCGTACAATTCCATACAGCCAGTTTCAGGCAAGGATTTCAAGGCATCAAGTACATCAATTAATGCTACATTTATTACTGTAATTTTCTGTTTGTTGGCACAATTTTCAAGGTGGAAAGTTGGCACAGAAATCGAAATAAGTGGGTTATTGTGTTTGCTGTAATTTTTACTTTGTTTTTTTCAGTTCTCTGTAAAAGCATTTTCTAGAAATAAAAGAGCTCTCGAACTGGTTTTCCCCAAGAGTTGTAGGGGGTTTTTCTAGGGTCATGTTGACCAAAAATCAGCGTGTCATTTTTTGTGTATGTGGCTGAAAATATTTTTGTGTTTTTATTTCTGCAATTTCCAGCACTTTGAAATTTCCAGAATTTGTGTTTTCAGAAAATATTTAATTTTTCAGCTTGTTGAATGTAAGTTTATGGGAATGGACATTTAACTATATGGGAGAAATAAGGAGAAACTGATAACCGAGGTTGGGTCACAAAATTTCTACAGCGAGTAGGCCTAGCTCAATTTAGAAGCTCGAGTTATGATTGTGAGTTAACTGAGAGTTTAACTTGTTCTCTCTCCAACCAACACTTGGAGTCTTAACTCGTTCTCCCTTCAATCAAGCCTGAAGACTAACTCGTTCTAATTGAACCTGTAACTACCACTTCGTTCTGTAATCACACTGAAGAAGACTCCATGTAACTGAAGCTCCAACTTTGCATGCAATCTAGATGATCATTCCAGTAAACAAGAAATAAACTCATTGTAACTGAAGTCTATCTCATGAGCTTGCACTCATGCTAGAGAAAGACAAACTTGTGGTCTTCACTGGTTAAGGCACAAGCCAAAAGACCTTCACTCGCAACACTTTCAACATGTGGAGGCCAAGAATATCTCCAGGGGGCAGTGTGAGTTTCAAAAGGGCAATGTGAATTGCCTAGAGGTCATGCAACCAAAAAGGGCAGTGTGAATTATCAGAGAGTCAGTGCGAATTGTTGGAGAGCTAGTGCGAGTTGCCAAAGAGGCAATGCGATTTGCAGAAGAAGGTCGTGGGGCTTTTTCCTAACAGATTTGATCAGCAGAGGAGAAGATAAATTTTGTCAGAGCTTTGGCAGTGTAAGACAAGCAATTGTAATTTCTCATTAGTAGATTATTGAAGATTAATAATAAGACCCTAGGACTGAAGACTGGTTTTCCCCACATTGAGGTTTTTCTAGGGATGTTTGTCCAAAAACATGTGTTATTTGTGTGATAAGTTTCTCGTGTATTCTATTGTAAAAAATATTTGGTGAATATGTTGCTCATGTTTTTATTCATTACTTTCAGCTGATAAATCAATTTTGATGTGTATATGTAATCAGAATAATTAACTAGGTTAATAGCACCTTCTGGGTAGCAGAAATTTCACAATGTACACTGTTTGAAAACAAGCAATCGTATATGTATCATATTGATCTAAAAAGAACCTTCACCTAGAGTTGGATGGGATTGATCTAGTTAAATTATTAACGACACAACCATCCTGTGTACACAAAATATAATATTATTTATATAATGCCTGAGACCTTCCCAAAGCTTTCCCACTAGTATCATCAGAAACCGAAAATTAAAATTTTGACGTTTCCGACCTTTCCTGCTAAGATTATCATATGTTATACAGCCTACAGGCTACAAGTAATTAATAACTTATCTGTACATTTATATGGCCTACAAATTAATAATAAATAATCTAACTAAAAGTCCATATAGAATATCTGTTGCTTAGGGTCCCAAAAAGGTGGCAAACATCATTTAAGAAGAAAAACTAAAACTTTAATATTATTTTCTTGGAATCCAGCATGTGAGGGCCTCAAGCTCCTGTGGATCTGGTAACGCAAGTTTTGAGTCTTAAAGTATACTTGTGATTCATTAAATATGAACATGTTTGCTGTATTTTCCAATCCAAAAGATACCCCGTCATTGAAATGTATGTATAATCATAAGAAGATATCTCCCTACATATTGCAGCTGCTTTTTAAGATTCACTACTGAAACAGGATGGATTTATTTGCATCAAAGAGTGAATAGTTTATTGTTCTATAATAGTCTTTTTTTACATAAATGCTCCATAGAAGTGTTTATTTCACATCACTGTTGCAATGAAATACTATTCAAAAGGAAGATAAGGGAGATGATAGTAAGGGAGGTGTGTAAATGAAGGAAATATAATAACTTTATGCAAAATAGTATATACCTATGTCCTTTCACGGCTCCAGCCTTTAAAACTATACAAACACAATAAAACACCCATATTTAAACTGCCCCCAGAAATCTAGAAAGTACATACCTGCAAAGCTAGACCATAGCGTCCTTTCAAATTGTTACTCAAGAAAACGAGCCTAAATGTTCTCTGATACTGATTAATAAACTTTAGAGCTAATGGTTGGATAGCCTGCATTGCTATGGTATGCTCCCACCATAAGGTATTGTATAAGAAAGGACTTCCAACCACAACAACAACAAAATCCTCTTTATGGAATCCAAAATTTATCCGTATTTCCTCTTTTGCATGTACAGCCGAGAATTTTTCTGCTGACCATGCATCAATTGGAGAACCAGGAATCACAAAGAAGTTTCCAGTATCAAGCTTACTGTACATCATCTGCAATAGGAGAGTTAAAGATAATCCTTGTCATGCTTTGTACTGTATCATTCAGACTCCATATAAAAAAAGGATAAAATTTTAAAGGAAATGCTTTTGACATCTGTGCATCACACCTCAAGTATTTAGTCCACTTACTGGAAGGGTATAGTCTGGAAACACCACGACATCTGCTCGTTGAAAGGTACGCCGCCACTCAAAAATTATGTTTGTCCATCCATTTAATGCATATTGTCCAAGACGCCTGGCTAGAGTATCCTCCTGAATGATCCATATTACAGGTATAGAACAAAAAGGTTCTTGCATAAGGCTGCAAATATAAACAAGGCCATCTCAGTTTCATACAGAATTTATCAGTACTGGAACCAGGCCAAAAAAACCAGTAAAATAACCAGTGGAATAAAATATTACATAAAATATTCAAATTTTACTGATACATATGTAGACATACATGTAAAGCCAAACAATTAGACAACAAATATGCAAAGTTTGTTCATTCATATTTCAAGTGAGAGTGCAAAATTTACACGAACCATGGGTCCAATCAGAATCAGCAAGAATTCAGTGCAGGTGCAGCACGTGTATAGAAATTAGGAAACAGGGAAACAGAACCGTAACCCTATTTTCAAAAAAAATGAATATTTAAAAATTTAAATTTCATTAGTTTTCATACTCGCATTGCCAACTTGGGAATGAGACAAAACCACCAATTTTGCTAAAGATTTAATTTGGGCTAGCATTGTCAAATATTCAGGCTATAACACCAAAATAATATGAGCCAAGATGGAGAACACTGAGATGAAGTAAAATAAATTGACTTACTTTGTAGTCATTTGTTGAACATCAATAAAATTATCTTATCTTATTTGTCTAATTGCAAGAGAGACAAAACATAATAGTAGTGGAAAACTGTGCAATGTGAACATTTCTAATTCTGATTACCAAACTATGACAAGACTAGAGTGGCAATGGCTAAATACAAAGTGATACCCATTAAATATATCAAAGACCCATGCAAGTGAACTTTAACATTTCAGATGAGAGCTACAGTTCTCCAGAAGACAGACTACACTGAAGACAACTCACTGTACAAAACTGCTAAAATAAAACATTGTTATAAATATGATGATCACAACTTGTCTATTAGATCTAGCCCGGGCAGCTGTGAGAAGAAGTGTTATCCTGATTCCACCCTAACCAGGTTCAATTCTTGCAACTGACATGTTGAGCTCGTAATAAGTATACTATTGTAATGGCCTTCAGCGCTGTTTTCACTTCTTACAAAGCCTCAAGCTTCTACAGAATCCAGTTTACCCTAGATACCATCCTTGGAATGAGGCAAGTTTCCCAGCGGCATGTATTTCACTGAAAACAAAAAAACGATGATTGCACCTTATCTAATCCCAACCCTAAAGTGCTCAACTGGGGCACTTGGAAGCAAATCACTCAAATTTTGACCAAGTTAGCAAATAATATTATGTAAATTGTGTGCTCACTGTTCCTGGAGATGATGATGGTAAAAATTGTTCATAGCATGCAGCCAGAGGGTAAATTTCTCACCATTATGCCAATGGGATCCAAATCCACTTGGATTGGAAACAAATACGATGCAAAATACAAAAAACAACATATGGATCAAAGGTTCCTCAATTCTGAGAAGATTCAGATGCTGGTGCAGTGTACCTCAGGCAAATATGGTAACTAGGGTGCAAGTAGTAAAAATGACATCTAGATATACGTTCTGAGATACATAAAATTAAAGTACTGAGAGAAAACACAGAAACATTGAGGATCTAAATGAATGTTTTAAAATACAGAATCAAACTCAAAATTGGCTGAGAGTCGGATCAGACTAGAACCAAAATCAGATCAGAATCAGATCAGATGGACCAATTCCTTCTCTCCACAACCCCATTCTGTTGAGGGTTGTACGAGACTGTCATCTCCCTCTCCATCCCTGCCTGCTTGCAGTAATCCCTAAAGTCATTGGAGGCATACTCTCCCTCATTATATGACATCAAGACCTTGGATCTTCTTGCTTGTGTGGTTCTCCACTTGGGCATTGAATTCTTGGAACAGACTGAAGGCCTCATCCTTCTTCTTCAATAAGAAGATCCAGGTTTTCCTAAAATACTCATCTATGAACGTGACATAATATAGTGACCCCTACACTGATGCCACTAACATCAATCCACACATCTAAATGAACAAGATCCAAGATCCCTGCAACTGCTCTTGCTGCTTGAAATAGCAGCCTTGGCATTCTTGCCAAGTGCACACCCTCTGTGCATGCCCTACTACTCAATACTGAAATATAGGAGACCAGTGACAATCTCCCTCAAGATTAGCAACACGCTGTAGTGCAAGTGTCCCACCCTCCTGTGCCATAGCTCACACAACTTGTCACTGTATGTACCAACGCCTGAACAAGTTTTCTCATAAACCTGTATAAGCTTCTCTCTCTAACACTGATAACCACTGTTGTATCTGGGATAGACTCCTCTGGACGAATGAGCACCTACCCATTCCTAAACATAACCACATATCCTCCGTCCTTGATCACTGAGACAGAGAGCAAGTTCTTCTTCAATCTTGGTACAAATATCATGTCCTTAACTTCCAATGCCCCTCCTAACTCTAGCTAAAACTTAACGGTTCCAACACCCTTCACTGCATACTTGGCATCATTACCAAGCTCCACATGTAAATCTGAGTTTCACTCTGTCAAACTACTAAATAGTTCCAATGCCTCTATCATATGGAATGATGCACCACTATCCAAGTACCAAACACTCCTACGGATGGTGTTGGTGTTGGTAGAAAGATAGGAGACAAATGAGAATTCCTTCTCGAACCGTGCTACAAACTCATCAAGTAGTACCTCTATTGATGTTGTTATCTACTGCAACTTCCCCTTTTTCTTCTTCAGAAACTGTGATGCATAGTGCCCATTCTTGTGGCAAATGAAGCACTTGAACTTGCTCAAGTCCTTCTTCTTCCCTTGCTGAGAGGTTTTCCCCAAACAGTTACCCCCAGAACCCTTCCCTTTGTGTTTCTTGGCCATACTAACTAAGGCCAAGTTCTCCTCTCCATCTCCCTGCCTATTGGCTTTAGACTCCTCTTGAGTCTCTTCCTGAATGCAGTCATCCCAAAGTCTCTCCAAACTGCGAAGTTTCTCCCGAGTGTAGATTCCCTTGACAAATGGTCCCTGTGATTTGGGAAAACCATTCAATGCCACGCTTATGAGCTCTACATCCTCCACTTTCTCCCCAATGGCTTCGAGTTGATCTTGTTTTTGGGTGATCCCTGTGAAGTAATTGGTAATGTTATCATACCTTGACATTTGGATGGATCTGAGCTTGTTTCTCAAGATCATCTTCCTGTTCATGTTGTCGCTTTGGAACATGTCCACTAGAGCCTGGAACATCTCCTTCACTGTCTTCTTCTCTACCAAATGAGGTATCAAATGATCCTTCACGTCATCCATGATGATATGCTGAGCTCTAATGTCCTCCTTTTCATGGATTGCTAATTGCATTACATATGTTGGCGATTGAATATCCTTGTCAACAATCTCCCAAAGGTCATTCTCTTTCAGCATCAAGGTAACCCTTGCCTTCAGGCCAAGTTAGATGCTCCATCCAACCAGTCCTCAAATCTTAAACTAGTAGTTGCCATATCTAGATCTCATAATAACTTCCTAGTGTGAAGTCCTTCTAGCACCCAAAAGAAATTAATATTGTTGGTTTATGGATATGCTAAGATCTCCGTGTGGATCTGTGTTTCGATACTTTCAAACACCCACAAACTTGGCTTTTTGATCAGTACGATATCTCTCTCTCCCTCTATAGTGTGACCACCAATCACAGGTGCCTGCAATCTGCAAACCATTGGTACTATCCTTTGTAGATCCTATCACCACACTATTATGGCCTATTGTACTATGTGTGGACCTGTCAACCTCTACGTGTACAACCTTTGTACTTGATGTAGTGTACAATTTTCGAAAGCTATACTATCCCTGTCGCTAGTAGCTCCCTGTTTGCTGGCATATCTTGTCCACTAGCCTGCTGCGACTTTTGTTTGGCTATCTCTTCCCCCCTTCCCACTATGCATGTGCTTGGCAACTCTATCGGCCACTCAAGGTCTTGGTGGCTGGGATTTTGTAACGAACAAAGTTCATTTACACTCTAATACCAATGTAATGAACAAGGTTCATATATGCAATGGAATATTCAGAATATCTGAAATATATAAATATCCATGATAAATATATAAATATCCATGATAGGACAAGTAATATATTTATATATAAGAATGTTGATTGTACAAGTGATATGAGATATGAGATTGATTACAAATGAGGGCCTACTTATATACCTAGACAGGTGCCCCTTCATGAACGATCATGTCCTTAGAGACATGCCTCTTCAGTATACTAATCACTATTAACTATTAATATTAATTATTATATTCATAAAAGATGTTTTTTAATCATATGCAACTAGAAAACTTTTCAACCAACTACACCTTGAATTAATTTTTTTTTGATACTTTATATCTCATGTGGTTTCCCGACACCCTATCTCCCTTTTCAATCGTGGCTCTATCCACATGAGCTTCAGCTCTGTCATCATACATCTTGACTACTTGTCTATTACGTACGTCATGTACGATTTTGGACATCGTACAGATCCCATTTGGCCTTTACGCGTATGGATTCAGTGCAAGATTGATTATTTTTTCTTGCTACCTCATATGGTCACAGGCAATTGTTTGGATGAACCTAGACCCTTTGACTCCTATATGGATTTGGCTACTTGTGGGCAATTCTTCAGAGATAAAATATTCAAAGAAAACGCTTTGATACCATGTTAATTTTCCTTAACCCTAGCAACTTGGCCAATTACCACCTAGCAAATTCCTTGTAGTGGCATTTCATTATTATGCAGATCTACTACACAAAAGAAACAAATGGATTTTAACACATAAACAAAACAATCAACAGAAGCAAAATCATACATCAATCTAATTCACATGCACATATAAGATTTATGCCCTTCAAATCTATTGTTTCATTAAATAAGAATCTACAAGGGCTCCCCTCCTAGGAAAATGGCCCTCTGAAAAATAATACCAATACAACAATAAACCTAGAATTGATCCAATGAATCAAACCCTTGATCTATCCTTCGATCCACTACCTAACCTAGATCATTCCCCTGTTGCCCCTTGGACTCTTCTTCAAACCCTACACACTTGAATGGAACTCCTTTTCCACCCAATAAATGAGATCTCACTCATTGTGTCTTGTACTAAAGATGTGACTTCTCTGTTAACCTAGCCTTCTGTTGGAGCAAGGTCCCCTGGGTAAAGCAATTTTGGATAAATTTTGATTAAGTTTTGTTTGTAAGCGTTGCGCGCAGATATCAAGGGGCTTTGAGGCGGGTCAAAGTCCCTTAATTATTGTAATGGGTAAAAGGGAAAACCATGTCTCAAACCATGGTCTGAGACAATGGTATGTGCGCGTTTGAAAAGATATAAATATGTAAGAGTCGAGTGAAGAAAGATATGATCGATAGATGTTTATGCTTATGAATGTTTTGATCTAAGTTTTGGGTCGGTCTGGGTAGAAAGGCTCATGTTGGCTGTGTGCGTGGAGACCTAATCCTGAGCTGTGTGCATGGACTATGTTGCTATGTGTGCAAAAGAGAAAGATTGTATTGACTGAATATCTCTTAATAAAGAAGGCAATTTTGGCGAACTCATATTTTATATTACTCTTGTAGTTACTGTCTTAGATTTGGTATGTGCATTATCTGTTGCTTATTATAGGTCTGGATCTCTTATGTTGAATGCACATGTATTTTCATAATTGATAGTCAAATCGGTAAACTGCATTTATGTGTGAATATTGTTCTACTTAATTGTTAAATCTGAAGTATAATAATTTGTCTGCGTAAGGGTTTATTCTGTAACAAACTGTGAATGCGCAAGGGATAAGTTTGTTTATCCCAATCTTGGCGCGTTCAACTTCTTTACTGTTTGTCTACAATTAGATATGGTTCTGTGAAGTTGTGCACAAGGCAGTAGGTATTAAATCTGTTGGATCCACATCAAAAGCTCCCTCAGGGGTGCGGAAACCTGGTTCTAGCACCCCCCCCCCCCATATTGCTTCAAGTGACACTTTGGTCTGCACAAGCATATCACTGCCGAAAGGGCCAGTAGTTGGAAGGTTTTGTTAGTCATGCGATTACTCTGAACCTGGGTCAGGACCCCTCATGCCAACAAATAGTTACGTTGCTAGGACCGAGATCATTTTGAGGGAGATTTGATGTTGTGGCACCCGACAAAGAACGAACTGCAAGACTAGCTTGACAAGAAGGTGCGTGAATTTGCGAACCAAGAAAACAGAAGCCCTAAATTGTCTGTCGAAGATTAGGCACAAAGGTATATCTACACAGAGGTCCACGAAATTTTCTTTGCTTCCTTTGCAACCAAGTTGCAAGAGTGGAAGCAACAGCCCACCATTGGTTTGCCCCTGAAGCCCCTGTGTCAGCCCTGCTAGCCTTTACACTGGCCTGGAGAGGGTTGCGTAACCCCAGACTAGGTGGCGCAGTCCCCACGCTGCCTTGGATGGCCTCTGCATAACCCTGGAGGTCTCCTGCTGGCTCAGCACTGCCCTTTATGGGCCTGCGTAGCAGATAAAGCCCTATGCGATGTGCAGCTACTGCCCCTGCTTCTCTGCGCTACTCCTGGCTGTTGCTTCTCTGCCTCTTGCTGATTCTTGGCACTGGGATCAGATCATCCCCTTAGCCAATACTACCCCTCACTGCAGCCGAAACATTTCTGGAAATTCTTAGCAAACCTGCTCTAGAATTCCAGCTTAGTCTCAGTGCTTTGCCTGCGTGTGTGTATCCTCCAACTGACCCCAAGCCTTTCCTTTATACTTTCTCGTTAGGAAACCAACGACCATGATCTAATCTTGAATCGATGGCTAAGATTAAAAGAAAGCTTGATTCGTGTGACTTGAGTCATTTCCATCACATGTTTTAATTAATTACCTTTAATATTTTAATTTTCCTAAGTTAGACTTAGGGTCCTTAATTAAAAATATTAATTAATTAATTATCTCCCAAACTGGATGGAATTTCCCAAATCCCTTTCTGGGCCTTGGAGATCTCGTGTACTCTAGTCCCTCCACAAATTTTGGGAGCTAGAGCACATCCGATGCTACCCCAATGCTCAAAAAACTCAACACTCCCTCTTAGCAAGGAATGTGCTCTAGTACAATGTTGCTTCACCCCGAAGCTCTGCATTGATCTTTGGTGTGGGTCTCTGCATTGATGCTGGACCTACTACCCTTCATCATTGTGCTGCTGCTACTCTCCCGTACTGCTGCCCATGATGCTGCCACCGCCACTACCACATCTGTACTGCAGCTCCCTCTCAATCTGTTGCATCGTGCTGCCACCTGCTGCACTGCAATTTCAGGTGTTGAGAGAAACCACTGAAACTCTTGCCCAATCTTTGACAGACAAGTCACTTGGGTTGCATCCTCATCACTGAAGCTCCATAGGTTGCTTGCTCTGTGCTGATATTTGGAGGTGTTGCACAGCTACAGCTCTGCACTGCGTAAGCAGTTCTCCCTGCATTGAGGGTGTTTGGTACGAGCTACCCTACATGGTCACGGAGGACGATCTTGCGCGCGTGACGACGAATTAGCCCACCTTATGGTTAGAAGCGCAATACACTGGCAGGGCATCCTCTTCAGTGCTTGTCAAAATTCTGACAAAGTCGCGCACGACGAAGGATAAGGATCAGCAAAAGGATACGGTTAAGGAGACGCAGAAAGATCCGCAGGAGGAGGATGTAGAGACAGAGCTAGAGCCAACCACGACGGGTGAAACTATTGACCTAGAGAAGGAGACAGAGGATAAAGATAGTGACGGTGTCAGGGCACCTGCAACACAGACATGGCCAACAAAAGGGACTAAGAGAGAATTTTCGTCCTCCCCGAGCCCATGCAAAAAGAGGAAGGGCTCCAAGCAAACAGGGCCAGAGGCCCTGACCCTCATAGAAGACGACCTAAATGAGATTGCAAACACAGTCACGAATGCAACTGAGGACCTCTAGAATGATGTGGAAACTTGTTACAAATCGGTCCTCACAGATGTACAGCTGGGTCTTCAGGAGTTGAAGGTGCAAGCGAGTACGATTCAAGAGAGCGTGAAGCAAGCAAGCCTACAGCCAACAAGCGTCGGACAAGCGAGTGCGTAGCCCATCAGCATTGTGTTGCCATTACCTATAGACAGTCGGGTCTGTTATGTGCCGGGAACTACAGTTACAGTGGAGCAGCCCGACTTGTGCGCTAATGTGCAAGCTTGCACAGAGGGTGGCATCAACTTGGCAATGCTACCCGGAGGCAAACTTCATGCCATACACACAATGATCATGGACGAGTTGTTGTACCGGGAGGTACACGCCTCCAAAATGGCTACAAATTCTCAGCAGCAAGTGGCAATGATGCAAAAGGAACATCAAAATGCAAAGGAGGCGCGCTGAGTGGTCGAAGATCAACGCACAGCACTAGAATCAATGATCAATCGACTCTGCGGTGACCTGCCAGAGGTCACAATGCCTGCCATAGTCACGCTAACCGTTAAGCTCGAAAGTCTGGTAGCTGCACTCGAGGCATTGTGCTCAGAGATCACAATAGTCCGCGCGGAGCTTGAGCAAAAGATTGTCAATCTTTAGATAAAGATGCAGCCAGAAACGCCTCAAGAAGTATGCGCACAACGCGCTGCAGCTGTTCAAGAATCGACCGCTAGCATCACTGCTGCCGTGAATGTTGGCAGCCAGTTGCTTGAACAAGACATGGGTCTTTGGACTTCCGTCCAAAACAACCCCGTCATCCGGCAGCTCAAGGTAGAGCTAAAGGCCAAAGAGCAGCAATTTGATGACATTTGGGTCGCGTCGCTGACCCTTGTGCCCACCCAAAGACTAGCCCGGTTGGAGAAGAGTCGTGCCATCCAAGAAGAGATCAAGACATTACATCGGCGAGAGCATGTATTGGAGGACAAAATGAAGCCGTGGGCGAATGAGGCCATGCACCTATCGTATACCATTGATGCAGCCCTTCAAAACTTGTAGCAGGTACAGCGAAGCATCAGCCTGGTTGCCGAAGGTCCAATAACGCAAAAGTTGATCGAAGAAGCCCAGAGCGCTACAGCACAAAGCACAGAATTCATTCTGCCATTTTAGATTTCATTATAGGCGCTCAAAGACAAGATGCAGGCAACCGGACCAGAGTGACTCGGGACGAGTCACTAGATTGTGTTGGGGTCCTGTTGGAGCAGGGTCCCCCAATCTTATCGGAACCGAACTGGAAAAAAAAACCGATTTACCAAAAACACATAAAATATTCATATTTTAAAGAAAAACCAGATATATTCATGTACATCCATATTAATCCAAACCATTTAAACACAAATATGCAAAATTTTTCATTTATATAGGTGCAGATAGCCCAAATAGCACTTAATGCAAAACATCGCTGAACCAAAAATGTAACAAACATCAAAAAGCAGGCTCTAAAAGGCCTTTATAGTCCAAAATAACATGCTAGATCATAGTATTATACTATAGCCTACAATAATACAAGCTACATATGATCAAATCATCAATCATCATCGGAATCATCATCCTCCTCATCCCTCTAAACCTTCATTGCAGGTTAACCGTTATATACCATTCCCTTTTAATTATAATTGTTGTCTCTGCATCTTTCTCATCCAGGAGGCAAAATTTACCTCATGGATACTAGTATCTCTATTTCAGTTAAATTCTGTTCATTTTTAAAAAAATGTATGACACCTGTGAATGCATATTTTTCATGAACATTGTACGTCTTAGTATAAAAAAAGTCAATTATTTTGAATGCCTTGCCCTAGAAACTATGGATTTTCTTTTCTGCAAAGTCAAATACAGGGCCCATGTCTGCACGGTGATTGCTGAAATGCATGCAGAAATTCTTTACTGGCAAAGTAAATGCATCTATTCTAGAAAATAAAGATTTTCCTTAATAAGAAATTAGATAAATAAATATACTGTTCATCTACTAAAATTAGGGGGGGGGGAGTTAGGTTAGTTAAAAAATATTAAACTAAATTAAAACAGATTTTTTTTTAAAAAAAGTAAAAAAAAAAAAATTAAAAAATTAAAAAAGATCGATTTTTTTCTGCCTTGGCCGTGTGGTTGGGCCCATGCTGAACCAGTTGAACTGGTCACCGAACTGGTTTGGTACCGAACCGGTCGGTTCCGTACAGAAACCGACCAGTTTGGTACCAAACCGGTCCTTTCCGGTTCGAAGGGCCGGTTCAGATTGGTTTTGCCTCCAAACCGGTCGGACCAGCTGGTTTTGCAGAACCGGTTCGGTTCTGATAACATTGGGGTCCCCTGGGTAAAGCAATTTTGGATAAATTTTGATTAAGTTTTGTTAAGTGTTGTGTGCAGATATTAAGGGGCTTTAGGGCGAGTCAAAATCCCTTAATTATTGTAATGGGTAAAAGGGAAAATCATGACTCTCAAACCATGGTCTGAAACCATGGTATGTGCGCATTTGAAAAGATATAAATATGTAAGAGTCAAGTGAAGAAAGATATGATAGATAGATAGATCGATAGATGCTTATGCTTATGAATGTTTTGATCTCTAAGTTTTGGTTCGGTCTGGGTAGAAAGGCTCCTGTTCTCTGTGTGCACGGACTCTGTTGTTGTGTGCGCAGAAGGGAAAGATTGTATTGACTGAAGATATCTTAATAAAGAAGGCAATTTTTGCGAACTCAGACTTTGTATGACTCTTGTAGTTACTGTCTTAGATTTTTTATGTGCATTATTTGTTGCTTCTTATAGACCTGGATCTATTATGTTGGATGAATATGTATTTCCATAATTGATAGTCAAATTGGTACAATACATTTATGTGTGAGTATTGTTCTGCTTAATTGTTAAATCTGAAGTATAATAATCTGTCTGCGTAAGGGTTTATTCTGCAACAACCTGTGAATGAGCAAGGGATAAGTTTGTTTATCCCTATCTAGGCATGCACAACTGCTTTACTGTTTGTCTGCAATTAGATCATGTCCTGTGACGTTGCGCACAAGGCAGTACGTATTAGATATGTTGGATCCACATCAAAAGCTCCCTTAGGGTGCGGAAACCTGGTTCCAACACCCCCTCATACTGCTTCGAGTGAGACTTTGGTCTGCGCACGCAGATCACTGCCAAAAGGGCCAGTAGTTGGAGGGTTTTGTTGGTTGCGCGATTACTCTGAACCTGGGTCAAAACCCCTCAAGCCAACACCTTCCCTTTATAAGTTTGAGTTATTAACCAAATCCACAACCCTAATCTCCAAGCTATTGACAGTTGAGATTAGATCTCGCCTCACTTGAGATAAATGGCTAAGATCCATCTAATTCACTAATGCAAATAACCTTTGCATTTCATTAGATTAGCTCACTTTATCTTATAAAAGTCAATTACTTTAATAATTAAAGTAATTGCTAAGGTTATTGGTGAATTAGGTGACTTCCACATGCCTAGACACTTAGGCACCTGTCTAAGCAGATCACTGCCGAAAGGGCCAGTAGTTGGAGGGTTTTGTTGGTTGCGCGATTAATCTGAACCTGGGTCAAGACCCCTCAAGCCAACACCTTCCCTTTATAAGTTTGAGTTATTAACCAAATCCACAACCCTAATCTCCAAGCTATTAACAGTTGGGATTAGATCTCGCCTCACTTGAGATAAATGGCTAAGATCCATCTAATTCACTAATGCAAATAACCTTTGCATTTCATTAGATTAGCTCACTTTAACTTATAAAAGTCAATTACTTTAATAATTAAAGTAATTGCTAAGGTTATGGGTGAATTAGGCGACTTCCACATGCCTAGACACTTAGGCACCTGTCTAAGCTACTCTCATCAACAAAAACTATGTTGGGTCACATAGAGTGGACTCGAATGGAGAGAGATCAGACAATTATGTTTAGCTATTCACTCACTGCAAACAAATTGTACCCCAAAGCATTATCTAGGACCACCTCCAAGCTTGTTTCTTAACTCTACCTGTTCTAGCGGATGAAAGACACTCCCTCTAGCCACAGTGAATATCATTTCTTGGCCCTCTACTCCTCTAAGAGATCCACATACCTAGACTACTCAAGTAGATGAGATTCTCGGTTTGTAGAGTCCCATTCTTTTCTAGAGACAATGAAAATTTTGATGCCCCAAAAATCTTCCTCCAAAAGAGAGATTAATGCTACAAAAAAGTCCTTGAAGTTGTTTTGTTAATTTGTGGACTTTAGAAAAACTTTTGATTCAGTTCCCATGAACTTCCTATTTGTGAGATTACACATGATGATGCCTAAGTTATTGATTATTGCAATCATGAGGCATTATTAGATGATATTAGAGTCATTCTCATGACATAAGGTTTTTCTAAATTTATTAGGAGCGTGAGTTGATTGAAACGTAGGTTCTCACTCACTGACAATATTTGAAATTGATGAGCTAAAGCAATTCCTTTAGGGGGTTGTTCAAGCATCTAATGGTTGTATCCTCCATTATGTTTTGATCTCTTGTTTCATTTTGAAGATTATGTGGGCCCTCTAGCCTTCTCCCCCCATGGTTTGGAAAGACGATCATGCGCATCAAATTCAATTTGGAAATCTTTGTTACCTCCCAAACCTACACTTCAAATGTTACAAAGTCTTTGGACAAAGAGCAACCATTGGAGAGCTTAAGAAGATTGCATGATGTCACCACAACAATACTTCCTCTCAATTTATGTTGGTTCTCTTCCAACACAAAAGGGGAAACCCTAGAATAGAGATGTTTTTTTAAATACTTTAGAATAAGATGGATGGTGCAATTCAGCAAGGCTAGTGCCTATCGATTTTAGCCTATGTTGCTAAGGTCAATGAACTAGATGGTTTGGATATGACAAAAAATGGGTTGTTAGGCTATCACCAATGTGCTCCAGCCAACCACGTGGATTTTTTCAATTAAAAGGAGGGCCTTTCCAAAGATGCACCTCACAACAATTTCTAAATAGCCAAGCATAACATGCAACCATGAACAAGAAAAGGGACAGGAACAACAGTTCAGTATGGATAAATGATAGCAAAATCATCCATTAAAGGAATGATAATTACAGCAAGAGATCAAGAGGGTTAGACCTCAAAGTTCGCCTTTTCTCATCGGGGCAAATCTGCCCCTCTACAAAGATTATTCAGCAGTCTTGTAACGTAATTCCAACTATCAAATTAACCCGTGAAAAGAAGAAAAGCATTAAACCTCAACTTGAACTTGCCCCGCTACCAATTCTCCCAAAATATATTCAACGAAGCATTTGGAGGGAAGTCCTCATCTTCTAACCATGTATTACAAATGAATTCATCTCCTCTATTTACACCTTTCAATCCAACCCTAATCAATAAAATAATATTAAAACAGTCATAGAAACCCTAGAGTTAGGGCATTACTCTTAAAGTAACTTTTAAGGTTTTACTTAATCAAAAATTGACAAGTGTCATTTTCCCTTTGAGGTCACTCCAAATATGTCAACAACATGCCTAGAATAATACGTAATGCCCACGTCACAACATACATTATATAGGATTTTGTCTTGTGATTTTCATCACAATGACGAAGACTTGTTGCTGGTACCCGTGAGGCATGAGCAATGGACAACTTGGTGATACATCTTCATGGAGCCCATTCTCTTCGTTGCATTTATCACTTGATGGAGATCTTTGATTGAGGGAGAGACTTCTCCTTGGTTGGATGGTGATTGTGCTTGCTGCTTGGCGGTATTTTCACATGTGCTTGCCTTGTTGATTACTCCTTGTCTCATTATGGTGGTTTGGAAAATACACTTATTTTGGATATGGATGACAGCTCTAGTCCCCCCAAAGGCCAGATTATGAAGGTTAAGAGATATATGTTTCATGATTGTTGAAGTTTCCTCAATGTTGCATGAGTTTTGGAAATGGAAAAATGCTGGGATCGTGGCTACGGGTATCTAATATGGCTAGAAGCTTCTCCCAAATTTGTACGAAGCAGCAATCATATATATTAAAAAATATGAGAAATAAAATAATTAAAAAAACCTGGAAGATCAATTTAAGACTTAAACCACAAACTAGAAATGTGATTGTACCTCCAATATTAATTTATAAAATGTAAGTGTCAGTTTACCTAATTCAAAATCAGCCTAAATAGAAAAACCCCAAGAAATTCAAACTTCATATTACCACAAAAATGTGACAAGTAAATACACAATTTATCTCTTATTTAAAAACATCACAATCTATAATTTAAAATTAAAAGAATATTAATTTATGTGATTTCCCAAATGCCGTTTTAAATATATGTCTCCGATGATGGAATATAATACAGTTTAACAGATTTGGACTAAAGAAAGTGAAGACTTAGAAAGTCTCAGGACTATAATAGTAAAAGTTTTCTCTAGGCAATTCTAGGCGCTCATCTAAAGATTAATATTTATATGTCCCAAGCACCAGAAGTTGTTTTAATGTCACATCGTATGCCCTATGCTTTACTCAAAACATTTTGGTTTATCTACTCACCTAAATGGTTTGTAGGGTTGTCTTGTGATTGCAAGGGTGATGGGGACCAAGATAAAGATGGAGGTGCGTTAAAGAGTGCAACTAGGGGCCAATTCCACCTCTTGGAAGCCCCTCCTTTGACGAATCATTGCACATTTGGATAACCATTGATGGCATCTCCCTTCTCCTCCAAAATTAGAATTTGTGCACACCTGCAAATGACCTTTCTTCAAGTCGGTCTCATCTTGAAGTCAGCCTCATCTTCAATCGGCCCCATTGGTGAAAAGATATGACTCTTGACCCCACGTTAACCACTATAAATATAACATATGGTCACCTCATTTTGGCACATACATTCACATCACCTTCTCTCGCGTCATCTGATTAGTTCATACACCTGAGGAAGCCTCCTTCTCTCCACATGTGTGAGGATTTTCTAGGCATCTTTATCTTCTGCGTTGACTCTATTTCAGCTACCTTTGATCAGTGTTGATCGAGGATTTTCAGGGACAGTTTGACTGCATTTTGACTTGGACAGATTCTGTTTGGGCAGGCTACATCTATTGGCACAAAGATCAAGGATTTCTGGACAGGTTGACCAGCCTTGACCACAGAACATTGACTGAGTTTGACTGGTTTTCATCACTGTTTTGGGTTGACTTTGACCAGCTTTTAGGGCTGAGTTCCTTGTTGCATTGACCAAATTAATTGGAGGCTGTTTGACTGTGGTTTGACCACCATTGACTGGACAGCTTAGGGCACATTGACTGTTGCCTATTGCAGACTGTTGACCAGAATTATTTTGGATCAGATTGAGCAACATATCATTGGTTGGTCTACTTTATTGGATAAGTCAATACTTTGATTTTGACTATTGTACTAAATTGGATTTTCTCTCTCTGCTGAACATTGGATATTTATCCATAAGAAGGATTGGTTGGGTTTTCTCCCTTCTGGGGTTTTGCCCTGGCATTAGCCTAAATCTCTGTGTTCATTGTCTTGCCTCGTCTTCTTGTGCATATTGTTGATGATGTTATATCAACAAATTACTGTCAATAAGTAAATGCTAAGTGATTGCTACTGAAGTTAATTTTGATTGCTATTGGAATTTGAAGTGGAATTGTTATTGGACTAATAAGACATTGAAGTAATTGTTGCCAGCATAAAGCATACCATAAAAATTAACATGGTATCAGAGCTAAGGTGAAGACAAGCCCAAGGAAGAAGTAAGCAATCACTGTTGGAATACTTGCTGCTGTTGAATAAGGACCGTTGGACAAGTCTCCATGGCTGCTACCTCTTATTTCAAGACTGAGGATAAGCTCAATGACAAATCAGATTATCATGCCTGGAAGATAACTCTTGATTTGACTTTGGAAGAACATTAAGTGTTTGATTGTGCGCAAGGGAAAGTGGTGGAGCCTCCTCCAAATGCACCTGCTGCTGCTAGAACAAAGTGTAGAAAAGGTGAGGTCAAAGCTAAGAAAATCTTAGTTGACTACATTCAAAAGGATTTAATCTCTTATATTTCTGATTTGGGAACTTCCAAGGAAATGTATGATAAGTTCATAGGGATGTTCAAACTTCAAAGTCAACAATGCAAATCAAATCCTCTTTCTCAAGAACAAGTTAAGGGAAATCAAGATGGACAAAGGGGAGTATATACAAGCATACTTCATGAGAATAACTCTAGTAAAGAATGATTTGCTATCTATTGGAGAAGTTACTGCTGACAGTGAACACACCCTCATTGCACTTGGAGGTCTTTCAAGGCCATGGGAAACATTTGTCATCACCATTCTCAACAATGATAGGATACCTAGTTTTGATGAACTATTGGCTAGATGCACTCAAGAAGAAATATGGATGATAGAGAGAGATACGTCTTCCAACGGAACTGAACCTACTGCTTTCTCTGCACATGCTAGAAGGAGAAATGATGCTGGTCCATCTAATTCAAGAAAGCAGGGTCAAGGATGTGAGAAGGGATTCAAAGGAAAAGGCAAGGGACGATGCTACAATTGCAACAGTTTTGGCCACTATGCTAGAGAATGTCCTAACAAGAATAATCTTCAAAGGGACAACATCAACAACAACAATCAAAGGAACAAGAAGTCTAACAACAAAGAAAAAAGGAATGATCTTGTTGCTCGAGAAGAAAATAATCGACCTCCCAACTTCCGAGAGGACAAAAAATGCAAAGTATGATGAAAATGATGTCATTGAAAAACAAGATGAATATTATCTCATTTCTGCTTTGTCTACTGCCTCTCCTCCAGACACTCGGATCATTGGTTAATTGATAGTGGAGCTCCAAGGCACTTCACTAGATTTAAGGAGGTTCTCTCAAATCTAGTTGAGAGGAAGTCTAATATAAATATTATTCTTGGAGATAATGCTAATTATCCTGTGAAAAGGGATAGTAAGTGTTTCTCTTCACTTGAACTATGGCCAAACAATACATCTTCAAGATGTTTTGTATGTGCCTGATTTGAAGAAGAAATTGGTGTCTATTTTTGCAATGGAAGACGAAGGCTTCAAGGTAGTTTTCATTGATGGAAAGGTATGTGCATGGAATAAAAACTTTAATGATGCTTTTACTCTTGGATTCAGGGTTGATGGTCTTTATCAAGTTGGTGGAAGTCCTTTGGGTGCTTTGGCAAATGACACCTCTATTAAATGTGAGCTATGGCATCGAAGATTCGCTCACTTACATTACAAAGTCGTACCTGGGATAAGGAAGATGGTTACAGGGATTCCCGACTCTCACAAGAATCATGAAGGAGTTTGTCAAGGTTGCAACTGGAAAACATACAAATGGACCATTCCATTCTAGTGAGAGCAAGACATCTAATATTCTTCAATTGATCCATTCTGACATGGCTGGTCCTTTGCCCGTGACTTCAATGGGAGGATACTTATACTATGTGATATTTGTGGATGATTTCTCCCACAAGACTTGGATCTATTTCTTGAAGAAGAGGATGAAGTATTTAGATGGTTCCATTATTTCAAAGCCCTGGTGGAGAATCATACAGGAAAGAAGATCAAGACATTAAGAACTGATAATGGAACCGAGTATGAATCTAATGAATTCAATGACTTTTGCAGAGAAGCGGGTATTAAGAGGAAGACCATTGTTCCATATAATCCAGAACAAAATGGAGTTGCCAAGAGAAAGAATCGAACTATTATGGAACCCACTCGTGCCATGATTAATGATCAAGATCTACCAAAGTTTTTATGGGGAGAAGTTGTGAACATTGTTGCGTACGTTCAAAATAGGAGCCCTCATCCAAGCTTGAATTTCAAGGCACCCAAAGAAGTCTTCACTAGTAAGAAACCTGATGTTGTTCATTTTAGAATCTTTGGTTGTCCTATATATTTTCATGTACCAAAGGAGAAAAGGAACAAGTTGGAAGCCTTTAGGAAGAAACGTGTATTTGTTGGATATAGTGAAGATTCAAAGGCATATCTAATTTATTTACATGGTCAAAGAAATGTGGAAGTGAGTAGAGTTAGAACTTTTGATGAAGACGTTGCCCACAGAAAAATTAGGGATCTCCCTATCACAAGGAAGGATGATGATACTAAAATTCAAGAAGAACTTCTGATGGATAAGCCCACGCCCGATGTTGATGGCCCAATGGATCCACTTTATCCACCTCCTTGTGATCCCTCTACCTCAAAGAAAGAACCTCTGGCTCGGGATACACTTCAAGATGCTAAAAATCATGTTGCTCCAAGAGGGACATTTCAGGAAAGTAAGAAGCCTACCAAGTATCAAGGATACTTGGCTGACATGAGTACTATCATTCAAACCGAACCTTGCACTTTCAAAGAACTTGTGAAGCACCAGGTATGAAAAGATGTATGGCTAAGGAATATGAGTCAATCATGAAGAACAATGTCTAAGAAGTGGTGCCTAGACCCAAGGACAAATTCGTGGTCACTTCGAAATGGATCTACAAGATTAAACATGGAGCTGATGGAAGTGCAGAAAAATATAAGGCAAGGTTCGTGGCCCATGGCTTTTCTCAAAAGGAAGGAGTTGACTATGATGAAATATTTGCCCCAGTTGCTCAATACACAACTATACGATTCATAATTGCTCTTGCTGCAAATCAAGGATGGAGCCTGCATCAAATGAACGTCAAGATCGCATTCTTACATGGCTCACTTAAAGAAGAAGTCTACTAGAACAACCTCATGGGTTTGAAGAGCTGGATAGAAGGACACATGTATGCAGGTTGAACAAAGCCCTCCATGGGTTAAAGCAAGCCCCTAGGGCTTGACATGAGAGGGTTGATAGCTATTTTATGAAGTTGAGATTAACAAGGAGCTATGTTGATCCGAACTTATACTTCAAGGTTGAAAAGGACATGCCACTTATTTTGGTGTTGTATGTTGATGATCTACCTTTTACTAGTGCAGACCCTCTCATTTATCAATGTAAGAGGGAGTTGACTTCTGAATTTAAGATGAAGGACCTAGGACCGATGCATTACTTACTAGGCTTGGAGGTCTAGCAAAAGCCATGTGAGATTTTCCTCTGTCAAGGAAAATATATTGTGAAGTTGTTAGAAAGATGTGGCATGGTGGAATGCAAGTCGGTGAATACACCGATGGAACTAAATTTCAAAAAGCTATGTGAAAGTGTTGTTGGTCCGGATTTGGCAAATCCTATTGAATAAAGACAACTTGTGGGAGCATTGATGTTCTCAGTGAACACACGACCGGACATATGCTTTGTTGTTAATACATTAAGTCAATTTAAGGTTGAGCCTCATCATATACATTGGATTGCTGCAAATAATATTTTGAAATATCTTCATGGTACTATCAATTATGGACTAAGGTACATGGTCGGGAATCTAAGACTACATGGATATTTTGATGTTGACTGGACGGGCAGTGTGGTGGATAGAAAAGCACATGTAGGTGTTGCTTCTCTTTGGGATCCACTTCAATTTCATGGATGAGCCGAAAAAAAAAGTTTGTTGCACTAAACACTGTTGAGGCTGAATATATTACAGCTAAGATGGCTTGTTGTGAAGCCATTTGGTTGAGGAAGCTCTTCAGTGAGGTATTTGAGCATGTGCTGGATACCACTGTCATTTATTGCAACAATCAAAGTGGGATTCGCTTTTTAGAGAATCATGTGTTGCATGACCAATCCAAGCATATTGATATTAAGTACCACTTTATCCGAGATATGGTACAACAAGAAGCAATAAGGCACAATCACATCAGGACGAATGAACAAGTTGTTGACATGCTTGCGAAGCCTTTGGGGAAGGCCAAGTTCTTAGCCTTCCAAGAGAGACTTGGAGTCGTGGAAAGACCCTCCCATGAGGGTCCCTCTTGAGTTGGACATTGAGCTGTGGGAGCTCCTAGGGGCTTGGGGTACTTCTTGGACTTATATGAGCACAAGGTGAGTGGTTCACCTTCCCCTGTGATGTACATAACCCAGCATGTGAGGGAGGGTCCCTTTTGAGTTGGACATTGAGCTGTGGGAGCTCCTAGGGGCTTGGGGTACTTCTTGGACTTATATGAGCACAAGGTGAGTGGTTCACCTTCCCCTATGGTGTACATAACCCAACATGTGAGCATAGGGTGAGTGGTACACCTTCCCCTCTGCAGTACGGTATATGAGAACAGGGTGAGTGGTTCACTTTCCCTTGTGGATACTAGAACATGTATCCTACCCTTGCAGTCTGGGTCCTAGGACTCTTGGGAAGTACCTCTAATTTGGTCAATGAGTTGGGAAAATTCGTTAGGGTTAATTAGTACTATCGACAGACGTGTAAGGTACTACTGTATTCCATATGACTAGGATGCATGATGTTCAACAGCTTGATCACTAAGGATCAAGCTTGGTAGGGGTTCTACCCCTGGATATGAGGACTTTCCTCAGTCATTCTTGGTGAGGTGGGCAGGGTCTTGTGACCCACCCTCTTTCGATCCTTTCTTATTAGTCTATGATATCAATCTTTAGCAAAGACGAGACAAGTTGCAGAGATGGTACATGACGATCATGATGGCATAGCAGTGGATGGATGTTGACAGGTGGAATTCCTCCCTAGTTGAGAGGGAGTGTTAAAGAGTACAACTAGGGGCCAATTCCACCTCTTGCAAGCCGCTCCTTTGATGACTCATTGCACATTAAGATCACCCTTGATGGCATCTCCCTTCTCCTCCAAAATTAGAATTTTCAAACACCTACAAATGGCCTTTCATCAAGTCAGCCCCATTGGTGAAAAGACATGACTCTTGACCCCGACATGACTCTTGACCCCACGTTAACCACTTAAAATATAACATATGGTCACCTCATTTTGATACATTCATTCACATCACCTTCTCCCATATCATTTTATTAGTTCTTACATCTAAGGCAACCTTCATCTCTCCACATGTGCGAGGATTTTCTGGGCATGTTTATCTTCTGCATTGACTAGCATTGACCGAGGACTTTCAGGGACAGTTTGACTGCATTTTGACTTGGAAATATTTTGTTTGGGCAGGCCGCATCTATTGGCACACAAATTGAGGATTCTGGGCAGGTTGACCAACATTGACCACAGAACGTTGACCGAGTTTGTCTGGTTTTTCATCTCTGTTTTGGGTTGACTTTAACCAGCTATTAAGGTCGAGTTCCTTTTTGCATTGACCGAATTAATTGGAGGTTGTTTGACTGTTGTTTGACCACCGTTGACTAGACTAGTTAGGGCACATTGACTGTTGTCTATTGCAAACTGTTGACCAAAATTATATTGGATCAGATTCAGCTACATATCATTTGTTGGTCAACTTTATTTGATAAGTCAATACTTTGACTCTGACTATTGTACTAAATTGGATTTTTTCTCTCTATTGAGCATTTGATATTTATCAATAAGGATTGGTTGGGTTTTCCCCCTTGTGGGGTTTTGCCCTGGCATTAGCCTAAATCTTTAGTGTTCATTATCTTGGCTTGTCTTCTTGTGCATATTTTTGATGATGTTCTATCTACAATTATTGTCAATAAGTAAATGCTAAGCGATTGCTACTAAAGTTAATTGTGATTTTTACTGGAATCTGAAGTGGAGTTGTTATTGGACTAATAAGACATTGAAGTATCAAGTACAAGATGGAACCTGCTGTTACTGAGCGGGAGCAAAGGATGGAGAAGGATAAAAAGCTCCCAAGACGGAGCGTTTCAGAAGTACTTTTTTTATAATATATATATATATATATATATATATATATATATATATTGATGCATATATGTCAACAAAAGCATGTAGAATGATGAATTAGACATAAAAAAACATAAAAACATGGATTGAACCATAAAACAACAATCATCTAGGAGTTATAATCTTCATCAACCACGCCCACAAGTTAGAAACATACAACATATTAACTCTTGAGCCTCATGATTCATCAATATTAAAGTTTCAAGCTTTCAGAATTCAATATATAACATTTATCATCATTGACTCATTGATCACCATAGTTGTACTTGTAAGCTAAGTGAAACCATTACAGCAAAGAATATTTAACATGAAATGAAATGTTATAAAATGAAATGAAATGAAACAGCTTTCAACTTTCATGAAGCATCATATTCATAATTCATAATGACTTATAAACTTATAACTGCCAACTTCAAAGTTTCAAACTTCAAACTTAAATTGTCATATATTGTTTACAAAAAATATCTTCCATTAAATATGAAAGAGTCAAGTTTCAACAATTATAAAAAGTTAAAAACTACTAAAAAATAGAAAAGACTAGTAAACTGTAAATCTATTTTATCTATTGCTTGGCCTCTTGCCACGAGAAATGTCTAATTTATGAGCAGCGCGTGGTAATGGTGGTCTTCCAGCAGTCTCCTCACGGGAAGTACCACGACCATAACTAGAAGGCACATGCCCTCCACGTGAAGATGTAGGTGGACGTTGTGTCAGTAAAGGAACAATAGTGGGAACTCGAACATTGGCACTGGCGCTACTACCGGATGGTGGGTGTGGCGATGGCATGGTTGTTGTTGCTTCATCCTCATCTCTCAAAAGTTTTTCTTCCAATTCTTCCAGAGGTATAGTGTCGTCCTCTAAATTACCGTCCTCTAGGTTGTTGTCCCAAACTTTGTATGATAGATCCTCATAAGCCCGATCACAATAATGACTCAACAACCTCAAGTTGCAGTGCACATAAACCAAGCTTTCTGCTCGGTTTTCGTTGAGTCTATTTCTTCTCACATTATGGATGAAGTTGTAGGTGCTCCAACACCTCTCTTCAGAAGAAGTATTTACAACCTGCGAGAGAACTTTTTTTGCCAATTTTGGCAAAATTCCCATGCCACCATATGCTTCCCACCATGTGAGAGCATCAAATCTGTCTCTATCTTCCATTGCATGCAAAGAACCAAACAAACTATTGCAACTGAAGTATCTGCCTAATTCAAGGCGCAGATTAGAACACTCCTCCCTGTCAGGGACTAACATGTCTAATGCTTTCATATATCCCTCTTGTACCTCTGGATCTGTATGAGGTTTGATCCTAACTCCACCCCCAGGTGCAGGTTGGCCCAACCAAGATGGAGAGTAGTATTTTAGCATAAGGATATACGCCAAAGCATGTAGTGGAACATTAAGTTTATCCATCGTGCACACACACAATTATGAATCATTGAATACAAGTTTGGATCGTTTTCCCTAACATTTTTTATTTGCCCCAACATGCTATCCATCTGCACATACACCTCCCCAATCATTGGTTTATCTGTATCTGCAAAGCAAATCATGCTATAAATGAGCTTGGTGAAATTCAAAATTTCCCTCACACATGCCCAAAACAAAGGATCAAGAGCACTCTCCTCCACATATTCAAAACCTTGCCTGTCAACTAAAGTTGTTGCCCTATCCTTTAATACCTGCCAGTGTGGACTTGATACCATGGCAGCAAATGACTCTCTTACCTTCAAAAGGCGCCTGAAGGTGAGGTAATAGCTAGCAAATCTAGTCTTTGCTATCTTCAACAACTCCAATCTTGAGTGACTGCGGAAAAGCCCATGGGTATTGCTATGATTTGTAATAAATCTTATCATTTTTCCTCTCTTGTACAAATCACCAAGCCATCTATATTGAGGTTGTTTGTTTTTAATAATATCATGCATCAAAAGGTTCATTGTGTGAACCAAACACCCAAACCAAAATATGTTGGGGTATTTATCCTCAATAATTCTCTCATTGCCTTACAATTAGCAGCATTATCAGTGATGACTTGGACGACATTGTATGGTCCAATATGTTCAATTGTGTCAAGTAATGGTTCTGCAATGTTGATGTCGATCTTGAACTTATCTGAATAATCATATGATGAAAGGAATATTGCACCACTAACAGACATGGCAAGAACACTTATCAATGGCTTGCCTTTTACATTTGTCCATCCATCAGATACAATGGACACCCCATGCTCATTCCAAGAACTTGTCATTCTACTCAAAGAATGAGTTATTTTTGCTTTTTCATGATCAAGTCCCATGGTTGTAGCCTTGTCATACCCAAGGCTCTTGTATCCTTTGGGGGCATCATTAATGGAAGAAACCATTTCATGCCAATAAGGTGAGCGAAAAACATTGAATGGTACCCCACATGCATAGAGAAACTGGAAAATTTTTGAACCCACATCACTCCTAGACCCTTCGTCAAGGAAATCAAATATGGTTCTACGCCTCAAAGAGATGTTTGGTCCAGGTGTGCCTCCATATCCACTACCATGGCTGGAAGTCGATGGACTTCTTTGTCCATGATGTGATGGTGCATAAGATTCAATGAAACCCTTAGATCTTTTATATTTGTATTGGGCTTCCTCCTCTTCCCTTATGTATTTGGCTCTATCTTTTCCTGACACACTTACACAAGTTTTGATTCCTATATTTCTATCTCCATCCCATGGCCTTTTCCCACAAAGGTGCCTTCTGGCATGGGTGTATGAACCTGTGTATTGTGTATTGCAATGGGGGCATAAAAATTTAGTGGTTCCACCCCCTTTCTCTGCTTCAGGCCTAGTAACATATTTCCACAATGGTGTTTGGTCAATTTTAGTTGGCATCATTGTGGTCTCATTATCTCCACTATCTCCTTCCTCCTCAGCTTGGTACTCCTCTTCAGGGTTTTCATCATATCCACTATAACCCACTTCTTCATCCTCATCTTCTGGAATAGGCCTCTTTCTTCTACTCTCCAACACCATAATAACAAAAAACAGAACCAACATGAAGAAAATGCCAAGCCATATAACCATGATGTTTCAAAATTCATACTTTCAAGTTTTTAACCTACAAAACAATGGAGGAATGCCAAATGGGAATAGGAAAACATGCAACATAGAAAAAAAAATCAACTTTTCATTTTTCAACAAATTAAAATGCAACATAGAAAATCATTTTTTTCATTTTTCAACAAATTTAAATGCATCATAGAAAAAACAAATTCATTTTTTCATTTTTCAACAAATTAATATGCAACATAGAAAAGAAAAAAAACAATTTTTCATGTTTGAAGTTTGAACAAATTAAAAATGCACATAGAAAAAAAAAACTAGATTAGACTCTCCTACCTCTTTCAAGTTTGTCCTTCGATCCCAAGCTCTACCTCCAGAGTCCAAGCTCCTTGCTCTCTTGCTCCCTTGCTCTCTTGCTCTCTTTTCAAATTAAATAATAAAAATGAGGGAGAGTCACTCCTTTTATTTCTTCCCCTCCCTCCCCTCCCCTCCCTTGCCTCCAAAAATCCGCCCTCCCTCTCAGCACGCAGATGGCTTAATTTTGCCGAATGGGAGTGTTCAACACTTTAGGGAGTGCTCCAGAGCGAACGCTCCCCAAGCACTCCCTCCTTAAAAAAAGCGCTCCCAGAGCATTTTTTTTAAAGAGGGAGCGCTGAAGGAGCGTTCCCTCCCAAGGGCTCCCTAAAACGCTCCCGTTTTGGCAGGGAGCGCGCTCCCTATGCGTTCCCAAAATGCTCCCGCTTGGAGCACGTTTTGGGAGCGGGTTCGAGAGGGGGGCCATGGCACTGCCCCGCAACCTTGGTAGAACATACCATAAAAAATAACAAGGTGCTTCATATAAAAGTCAACACCAGAGATTCCAGTTATGCTCAGATTTGCTCTCTCTTGCAAGTTTTGAATCTCAGTCAATCTTTTTCTTTCCTACTTGCATGGATAATCATCACTTTCCATCATTCATACAATTTAAATTGATTATACATTGTCTCACAATTGATCGCAATATAGTGTTCCTAGCATATTAGAACTTGTAAAGCCTTTGTTGGAGGAAAGCATTTTATCCCTGAAGAAAATGGTATAATCCAAGACAATTTGCATTGTAGCCCTTGGTTGTTCATGTAGTCCCAATGCCATTTTCATCGTAGAAAATATAACAAAGACTCTATAAAGCCAAATATCTATATATGGGCATTATTATTCTGCAATTCCAAGCATTCTTTAACTGTAATCTTGCTTCTAATTTAAATTCACTCATTAAAACTTTGCCTTCTTTTTTAGTAAATAGCGTTCATCATAATGAGGGAGTAGTGGACATATCATATTTTTGCAATAGGGATAATGGAATCACTCTACGGCACGCTATTTTAAGATAAATTTCTTAATTTTGTTTATTTGTCATCAATCAAAAAGCACATAACCACAATCTCCCTCCATGGAATTCCACCAATTTCATCTATACACAAGAAATTGTTAATGTTGTATCATCTATTGGGTGGAAACTAATCCCCAAGCTCCTGATTTCCAAGGTCAACTGCACCCAAACTGTTCCCACACTCCCAGAATCATGCTACCGCAATTTGGAATATTTTGTTCCAACTCCCGCACTTCCTGGAATGCTAGAATGTTCGAAACAAGTTTCCTATTGGCCAAGAGCAATTCTCCTGCAACATTAAGTTTCCTAATTGCTTTTGCATGATAATGATGTATTATGTGGTGGCACTAGGAAGGGTGTTCTACATGGTATTCATATGTTGAATGTGCGATGGTGGACAAACTTGATGGTTGAATGGATTAAGCTGTTTATTTATGTCCCTTTAATTTATTGTGTTGCTATGGTGGGATGATTCATGTTGCCTCTGTGGATTTTCCTAGATAATTTAATTTTGGAATATCATATTTGCTAGAAAACACCTAGGGGGAAAATGTTTCATAATTTTTGCATCCTCATTGATATTTAATTTCCTTAGTTTCAGTTAGAGGGGGCATTACATTGTGATTTGATGGTGATCTAACCTTTTCATAAGGTCGGGTGGTAATTTTGATGTAATAATCCCTTGGTGATGGTGCACTATAGGTTGGAATTTATGTTTTGTTGTTACCATGGAGGGGTTTCACTTGGGAGAACATCTTTTAGTTCCATGGTACAACACTTTATTAAAGTGCAGCCCTCATTGGTACACATGTTCATGGTGATTTTATTTGTTGGTGACTAATTAGGAGGAGCACTATGGTTATATTTGAGCATTAATCTTTGTGCACACATATTGATGTTGATTTAACTATCCAATGGTTAAATTAATGTAACTTATCCATATTAAGGTTAACTTTCGCACCCTATTTTATATGCTTACATTTCACACTTGAGGTGGCTATTTGGAATTAGTTGAAGCTTCCCAATGGTCTGCCACACTTCTTGGGCAAACTTTCAAGGCATGCAATATTTTATTAGTTTCTTATAGAGGTTAGCACACTTCTCGAGGGTGCACTCCCTTGGGTTGGTTGGAGACTTCTGACATCGCATATGGAGGAGTATATTATTGATGAGTTATAACCACCTTGGCACATTCTCCTAGGGCACAATTCACATGGATAATATTTTATGATTTATTGGGTGGCTGAAGTAGTTGTATGGGACATTTTTCAATGGTGTGCCTCTCCTAGGTGCTCTCTCATTTTTATTTCATGGACATCTCAACTACACTTGCCATCTTTAACCTTCATTGTAAAGCAACCACATCTTTTTGACTTGGCATGTATATATTATTTTATTGGGGTGGCCATAGAGGTTGTTGTTGGGAGGTTCATGTCACATAGGAGAGTCACGTGTGTGGCTTATCATGCTCTTGAACTTGCTCTCCATTATATTTTTGGAAATTGTTCTTGGAAGGCGCACTTGTGAAGACATTTCTTGCTATTCTTGGAGATATAAATATATATTATTATTTCATGAAGTTTTGGCATGGTGAAAACCCTACTTCGCCCTTATCTCCTTGGTTTTGCTTTATAGATATGGCCCACTTATTATTTTGGGATGTTAACTACATCATTCTTGTCGAACACTCCATCCACTTGGCATCTTTTGCATTCAAATCCCTAGAGTTCACACATGTGGAATGCTTGCATGCATACACATTCTTAGAGGGTGCATTCCATGTGAAAAATTAGCATTTCACTTGGCTTGATGCCTATTTTTTATGGTGCATCATCCCCTTCATAAGCATTATTTGGTGCATACTCTGACTATTTTTGGGTGAGAGTAAATTGCCTTAGGAAAGGCTACCTTTTGAATGTTGTAACGTGGTCAAACATAGATTATGAAGAAAACAACGTACTGCATTATTATGATATTTACCTAGCTTGTCTTGGAGTTAATTAGAAAGATAATATATTTTATCATATGAGAGATTTAACTCACTCCCTATAAAAAGGAGTTTATCTCCATTTCATTCGTAAGTAGGTAATTGGCAATTGGAGGGTTGTAAAAGATAGTAGTGCTTGAAGATTGGAGAAGATGGTGTTGGGATCCCACGTATATCAAATTTTAAAATTTAATGAAGCAAAAGGTATTACTTCTTTATTGCTAAAAAGAAAAAATAATTAATCAAGTGAAAAAAACACTTTAGAGCGGACTCACTTTGCAACCAAGTCCCAAGTTGTCTAAGTCTATTACATAAGTTCATTATGATAGTGTCATTTATTAAAACTCCCCCACAAGGGTACGTAACATGAGAGAGAAGAGAGAAAAAGGGCAGAGATGCCCTGTTGGACTCTTGATCTTTTGAAAATTTGTCAAGTGCCTTGTACAAGTTAATTTTACACTGTTTTATGTTGTTACAATCACTTTAGCCCAATTCTTAACTTCAATTAGCAATCATTTCAATCTTCTAGTAAACAAAAGCAATTGTAGATAGAACAGTAAATGTAATATACAATAAGAGACAATTAGAAGCAACGACAAGAGACACCAAATTTGGTCAAAGACAAGGGAAAAACCCCACAAGGGGGAAAACCCTTACAAATTCTTCTTCTTATTAGATTGTCATAAAATGTTCAGGAAAGAGTATAATGATCCAATCCAACAATGAATCAAAGTCAACCTTCGACTATCCAAATAGGCAAACCAATATCCAACCAATGATGAGCCTTAAAAAGTCAATTTTGGTTAATAGTCAAAGTCTGCAATTTTATCCAAGTCAACAGCAATCAAATGAACCCTAACCAGCCCACAATGTCAATTGTCAACACCTCCAATGAAGCTCGGTCAAAGGGCATCAAACTCAGCCTCTTTTGTTGGTCAAACAAAGGTCAAAACAGTGCCGAATAAAGTAGTCAAACCCGGTCAACAAAGAGACAGTCCATGCAGTCAAAGTCTGCAGTCAAGCATGCCGTCAACACAGGCCAAAGTGCCCAGATCTCCTTGAATTTTGTGCCAATCAATGCAGCCTAGTAGAACAAAGTTTTCCGAAGCAAAATTGATGCCAAACCATGCCAAAAATATCAAAGTCAATGCTAGTCAAAGTCTCCTGCATAGAAAGTCAACGCAGAAATTTCAAAGTTGCCCAAAGACCCTCGTACGTGTGAAGAGAATATGTTGCCTCAGACCTATATGAACTAATCAGATGTGGAGAGAAAATATGTGTTGAGCTGATGTGATGCCAAATGAGGTGACACTTGAATTGTATTTATAAGCGTTGGAGGGGGGCTAATTTGTCCCTTAGGATGACCTTGACTTTTGTGCCATCATGGGTTTTTGCTTCAAAAAAAAAAAATTCCTTAACCAAATTGAGTGCTTCCAGGGGCAATTTTGGGTCTCTCTAAATGAGGAATATTGTCCAATGAAGGGAATTTATCCCTAAGCTACCAAATTAACGCTCCCACTCAGCTAGGGAGAAATTTCCAACTGCAAAATATGTCCCATCACAAATGTCTCGTCATCGTCAAGTCAAATGTCGTATCTGCTCATCTACTGAACACTCTCAAATCTATTAAGAATTTGACATCATAGGGGAGCTCAAGCTACAACCCTTTATCCAATGACAATAGGTGAGATCCATATAATAAGCAAGGATTACATCCATCTTGTTATTAAATCAATAAGCGAGACCAAACTTGCCATAGAAGGTAATGATCACATCCATCGTATCATCCAGTGACAATTGGGCGAGATCCATCTACCAACAAGGATCACATCCATCATGTTGTCTAGTCAACAGGCGAGACCAAACTTCCCATATAAGGTAGTGATCACAACCATCATGGGCTTTTGAATCATTTGAAAATGTTTATAATTGAATCAAAAATGAATTATGTCACCTCCACACAAAGTTGGCCTAAAGGGGACCAATTCGACCTCACCTAGAGCATATAGATAGAAGGAGGTCGAATTCATTCGGAGCATCTCATCTCAAGCAAGTTTGATATCTCTTTAGAAGCCAGAAAAATGCGAAGTGGGTCAAGGAAGGCAAAAGGAGTGCGAGTTGGGTCAAGGTCAAAGAGAAGAAGAAAATCGAAGTTTTGGGCTACTCTCTCTCTCTTTCATGCCCTAGTTTGGGAGATTGAAGTCTTTTTGTTGTTGTTGCCTGATGTCAAAGTTGTTGGGGACAAGTTGTTGTTGATATAGGGTCGAAGATCTGGAAAGGCTGACTTGGTGTGGAGGAAAGGTTTGGTCTATGTCTAGAGTGAAGACTCTCAAAGAAAAACTATTGAAGGAAAAGAATTTTCACTGGGTTTTCCCGTAGAGAAGGGTTTTTCCCTAGCATAGTGCCTACATCTTGTGTCTTGTGTTTTTTTGTGATCTTTATACACACATAATTTGGTAATTGCTTGATGAAAGATAATCTTATAAAGAAGTAAAAGAAGCCAACATAATTCACGAGTAATTATCAAGAAATAGGAATCAAGCCCTAATCTACTTGCATTGATTTCTCAATAGGTAGTGTATCTCAGACCAAGGTAAATCGTCCCATGCAAATAACTCAGAATGTGTTTGGTAGCAATCCAATGTGCATGAAGGGGCTCAATCATGAATTGACTCAAGGTGTTCACTGCAAAGCATATGTCCGGGCAAGTGTTCACAAGGAACATCAATACCCCAATCAATTGTCGATACTCACAAGGGTTCGCCAAGTCAGGTTCAGCAACTGTTAATCAAGGTTGTCATTGATGTCAATAGCTGAGATGGCAAATATTCTTGTGATATGAACCTCATGCAATCCCTAGGTGCTAAGGATGCCATCAATGAAGAGGTCAACCCATGAAGATGTCAAATAACTAATGAAGAAGTCCTTGAACTAGCTATAATGTTGCATGTGCCTTGATGATCTAGACCTTAACCCTTGATGACATATGGAGTCATACACTTGATGATGTCATACACTAAATGAATGACCACAATTGATGATGGCACTTGATGAAGGTTAAAAGACTAGATGATAATGTGGAAGATATCATTTGATGGTTGGAAGACTATTTGAAGTTCTCCTAATGATGCTGCACTATAACATATCACTGCATAATTATGTGATGACATGGATGATGCACTCATTATTGTACACTATCATGATGACATGGATGTCCTACATGCTCCTATGATGATGAAGAAGCCAAATAATGGAGAAGACAAACAATGGAGAAGCAAAACAAAGAAGCCATATTGTCCTAATCATTTTCTTGACTAAGTAATTTAAGGACAGCCACAAAGAAAAATATTTTTTCCAACCTTAGAGGCAATCTTTCAACATGGGACCTAGACCATCTTAAAGAGGATTTTTCCCTCTTTCCAATGAGCCCTTATTTGTCCCGAAACTCCTAGTAGTTTGTGAGATATTGAATTTTTAAGACTAAGAAAATTACACCTAACAGTGAGCCGACCTACACCTTGTCCTTCAAGTCGGCCTACCCCCAGAAAGACGTGTTCCTTCATCTTAACGTCAATATCATATTAAAAGGAGGTTCGGACTATTCATTTGGCCAAGGATTTTCAGTCAAAAAATCAGAATATATCCGCAAAAAGGTACAGGAGGCTGAGGAGAAGAAAAGGATTACTGTTTGGACATTTTAAAAAATCAAAGCATACATTACAGCTTGGATCTGTTTGGTTAAGCCTCCATACTTCCGAATTATTAATTGCAGTCTCAGGGTTATTGCATCAAGTATTCAGTATATTTCTGTGGTTGATTGCACACCTACTTCTCATCTTTGTGGAACCGAAATATCTCAGCACTGTGATAAAAATTGCAGTCAAAACTTGTGGTTGCATTAAGGACCTGTGGTAACATTCTTTTCAGAGCAAAGGGTTTTGAACTGTAGTACAAACCTGTGCGAAATTATTTGGACCTTTATCTTCAGATTCTTGCCTAGCACTTTGTACACTTAGTTGACAGGTTTTGTAAGTGTTTGGGCATTGTTTAGAAACATCCTATTAACAGAATTAAGGATAACTTTGGGGTAGATTAAAGCAAAAGAGAAGACCAAGTTAAAGTATAGACTTGGAACTACTTTACACCCTGGAGACTTTTGGAGCATTCCCAAAGTTACAAGTTTTAGACATCAGTTGGGAATTTGCAGCAGTGTTTCAACATTCTTTTTGAAGACCTAAGATAGATTCAGAAGCAGAAATAATTCCTTGGAGCAATATTACTGAAGTTTGTTGAAACACTTATTTTAGAGCAGCCTTGTTGAAGATTGTTGAAACATCTTTTGGAGCTCTCTCTTATCTGCATTGAAGAACCTAATGAAGACATCTTTGAGGTAGCATTGAAGCCCCTATGAAGTAGTCTTTGAAGAGTACTGTTTCTACAGGAATGAAGAGCATTGGAGACTCCTATTAGCCATATTGAGGATGACCTTGATGGACTAGCCCCTGGAACATTTGCAGAACTGCTTAAGCAGATCTTGGAATTACATTTTGAAACAGTCTTGTTGACCAACCTTGGAGAATCATCAAGAAGCCTATTGAAGACATTATTGGAACTCATGATGCATTGATGTCATCATGAGGTGACCTTGGAGTTCTTGTTACCCATTATTGGAACTCATGATGCATTGATGTCATCATGAGGTGACCTTGGAGTTCTTGTTTGGGTAACATGAAGAGTTGTGGACACCTTCATGTGAAGAACAAGGTTGTCATTAATGAAGTAACGTGGAGATTAAGTGAAAGTATAATTGAAGATTGACAGGGCTCGTTGAAGAAGACATTGGGAGCCGTGAAGTATAACCACACACATCTTGACAAAGTAAAGCTAAGGGTTGGAGCCCTAGAGGTTGGAGCCTCATAAGGGACAAGGTTGGTGCCTTGGAAGATAGGGTTGGAGCCCTAGAGGATAGGAGTCCTCAAGGGACCAAGTTGGAGCCTATACCAGAGATAAGGGTGGAGCCCTAGAGGTTGGAGCCTCATAAGAGACAAGGTTGGTGCCTTGGAAGATAGGGTTGGAGCCCTAGAGGATAGGAGTCCTCAAGAGACCAGGTTGGAGCCTGTACCAGAGATAGGGTTGGAGCCCTAGAGGTTGGTGCCTCGAAGTGACAAGGTTGGAGCCTTGGAAGATAGGGTTGGGGCCCTAGAGGTTGGTGCCTCAAATTGACAAGAATGGAGCCTTGGAAAGACCAAGTCGGTGCTTGGCACAAAACAGGTTGGAGCCTGGAAGATTGGAGTCTTCATCTAGGTTTGGAGCCCTATATCATTATTGTACTTTACTTATTGTAAAGAAGAAATTAATAAAAGTATCTATTCTATCATTGTTCATTTTGTGTTCTAAATATAAGTGATCTAACTGGTAAAATTAACAGTTGAAAAGAAACACTGATTCACCCCCCTCTCTCATTATTTCCAACATCTTCACACAACTTTTGAAATTCATCTCCATTGGTTACATTTTGTCATTCCAAATCTCTCCAATAGGTTCACAACATATTTTCCTTGAGAAAGGAAAATCTCTCCAGGTCTTTACCAGACTTCTAATCCCAAGAAATAATGCATCATACCAAGATTCTTCATTTTGAATTCAAAGGCATCAGGGGCTCACTACCTGTCAAGAATAGATCATCAACATATAGAACCAAAATTAAAGGTATACCTTGGACCACATTGAAGTAGAAATTAGGGTCGGCACTGCTCCTCGTGAATCCAAGCTTCACTAGGTAACTGTCAATGCGGGCATACCATGCACTAGGGGCTTGTCGCTTGTTTCAAGCCATATAATGCCTTCTTCAACCTGCAAACATGCGTCTTTCATGCCTTCACTTCAAATCCCTGAGGTTGCTCAACATAAACTTCTTCTTGTAGTATGCCATGAAGAAATGTCATCTTTACATCCATCTGGTGAAGAGTCCATCCTTGACTAGCAACAAGGGCAACAATCGATCTAATAGTGGTGTAGTAGACAACAAGAGCAAATATATCATCGTCTTCTCCCTCTTTCTGGGAGAACCATTGGGACATGAACCTTGCCTTATACTTCTCAATGCTTCTGTCAGCTCCATGCTTGATTTTGTAAAGCCATATCGAAGTCACCATTGATTTTCCCTTCAATCTTGGAACAACATCCCATACATCATTTTTCATAATCGATTCATACTCTTCAACCATGGTATCCTTCCAAACTTGTTCTTTCACAACTTCTTCATAGGTGGAAGGCTCAGCTTGAATGATCGCACTCCTGGCTACAATGTATCCCTAGTATCGGCATGGCTTCTTGCTTTCTCTAAAGGTCCCTCTGGCTAGAAAATGTTTCTCAGCATCTTGCAATGTATCTTGAAGCCATAATGCTCTCTTCCTAGCAGGTGGATCACTTGGAGGAGGGTCCAAAGGATCCATGGGCTCCATGGGATCATCAATAATGTCCATCTCATATTTCTGCACAAAAGTTCCTTCTAGTAAATCCAAATCATCATCCTTTTTCTCAGGAGGAGGAGGCAGAGGAAGGTCCCTTGCTTTTCCAAGGGCAACATCTTCATCAAAAGTTATATCGCGGCTAAACTCAATCTTCCTTTGACCAGATATATATATTCTAAATGCTTTAGAATTTTCACAATACCCAACAAACGTACCTTTCCTTCTGGTGGCTTCTAGCTTGTTCCTCTTGTCTTTCGGCAAATGGAAATATATGAGGCATCCAAATATCCTAAGATGCCCAATGCCAGGCTTCACATCTGTGAATACTTCTTCAGGAGTCTTCTTGTCTAATGCTTGATGAGGAACCATGTTTTGAACATATATCGTTGTATTGTTTTCTTCTCCCCAAAGGAACTTCAACAACTTTTGATCATGGAGCATAGCTCAGGCAACTTCCACAATGGACCTGTTCTTTCTTTCAGCCACTCCATTTTGTTCAGGATTATAGGGCACAATAGTTTCCTTCTTGATCCCAGCTTGCTTGCAAAAGTCAACGAACTCATTTGATGTATATTCTCCACCATTATCAGACCTGAAGACCTTGATTTTCTTCCCTGTTTTATTTTCAATCAATGCATTGAAGTCCTTGAACATATCAAAGGCCTCATCTTTATGCTTCAAGTAGTATATCCATATCTTCCTCGAGAAATCATCAATAAAAGTTATGTAGTAGAGATGAAAGATGTCATTAGTCTTGTTCTTACTGGAGGGGATTGGCCCCCTTGTCTTCTTTCCACTAGCACATCTTGGACATACACCACCGTGTCTAGCTTGAACATCAAGATTCCCAAAGATTAACTTCTTCAATTTCAGTGGAGCTTCATAGTGTATATGTGCCAATCTTTGGTGTCATAGCTCACTTATGATTGGTGTCGTGGACCATTGCCAGCGGAGGTCTACCATTGACTCTATATAGTCCTTCAATTCTAGATCCCAATGTGAATGCATCTCTCATGCGAGATTCTGTAAGCCAGGTGAGGACTTCTTCTCTTATGAAAGCTACTCTCATCCCTTTGTCTTCCAAGGTAGATATGGATACCAAGTTCTTCTTTAGTCTCAGAACATACATTACTTCATGGAGAAGAATAGATTCCCCAAAGTCCAAGTCAAATTTGACAGAACCAAAGCCCTTCACTGGATATGTAGAATTGTCCCTAAGAATAATCTTCAAACTTGTCTCCCTATCAACCAGATTTGAGAGGACTTCCTTATACCCAGAGAAGTGTCTAGAAGCACCACTATCTACCAGCCAACTATCATATGAATTCATAGGGGAAGAACTAGAAAGGAAAGAAACAAGAATATATTTAGATTGACTAGTAGCTACATTACTTTAATACTTGGAGTTTCTTGACTTCTTTTGAGGACGATGGCTTTCTTCACGATCATTTGGAGCATCTCTTCTTTTATCATCTCTTATTCTTCAATCATCTCTTCTTCTATTATTGAACCTACTATTATTGAAGCCACGATTGTTGTTGTACCCTGACCTTGGAGCATTCCTCTTTGCTGACAATCTTAAGCATAGTGGCCAAACCTGTGACAATTATAACACTCAATCTTCGACATATCCTTGTCTCTTCTTGTTCTTCTATTGTAGTCCCTAAGTGCTAGAGCAGATTTCCTTGAATTAGATGGACCTCCTCTACCTTTCCTTTCCTTTCCTTTCCTTATCTTGAGTAACAAACGTTGATGGCTCTCCTTCTTCTTGCTTTTGAATCCTTCCTCTTGAGATCATCCAAGATTCTTCCTGAATGCATTTTCCCACCAGCTCATCAAATGTAGGAAATTGATTATTGTTGCTAATAGTAGTGATGAAATTTTTCCAAATCAGAGGAAGACCTTGTAAAGTGACCATCACCAATTCCCTATCAGATATGGGCTCACCAACAGTTTGCAATAGATCCCTTAATTGGGATACCCTCATAACATAAGATTGCACAAATTCCCCCTTGTTCGTCTTCATTTCTTTGAGCTTATTCTTCAAGCAGAGGATGTGGTTCAAGTTGTTGACTTGATACATCCTCACCAGCTTATCATAAATGTCCTTGGACTTCTTCAGGTTGCCAACATAAACAAGTAAACGATCTTGCAAACCATCAAAAAATAATTTTCTTAGCCTTGATCTCACCTTTCTTAAACTTGGACTTGGTGCCAGCTTGAGCATTCTCTGGAGGCTAGGGAACCTTCCCTTGCACATATTCCAGAACATCATTGTCATCCAATATAACTTCCAACCTCATCTTCCATGCTACAAAATTTGATGAATCTCCTAGCTTCTTGTTGTCCTTGAAGAAAGAGGTAGTCATCTTGTCCAAATCAAGTAGGCTCCTTCAGCTTCTTTCAAAGATTATTGTTATTTGTCTCTTGTCTCTTTGGGCTTTGCTCTTCACCTTAGCTTTGATACCATGTGAATTTTACACTGTTCTATGTTGTTACAATCACTTTAGCCCAATTCTTAACTTCAATTAGCAATCAATTCAATCTTCTAATAAACAATAGCAATTGTAGATAGAACAGTAAAAGCAATATACAATAAGAGACAATCAGAAGCAATGACAAGGGGCACCAAATTTGATCAAAAACTAGGGAAAAACCTCACAAGGGGGAAAACCCTTTCAAATTCTTCTTCTTATTAGATTGTCATAAAATGTTTAGCAAAGAGTACAGTGATCCAATCCAAAAATGAGTCAAAGTCAACTTTTGACTATCCAAATAGACAAACCAATATCCAACCAACGATGAGCCTTAAAAAGTCAATTCTGGTCAATAGCTAAAGTCTACAATTCTATCCAAGTCAAAAACAGTCAAATGAACCCTAACCAATCCACAAAGTCAATGGTCAATGCCTCCAATGAAGCTCAATCAAAGGGCATCAAGCTCAACCTCTTTTGCTGGTCAAAACAATCCTAAACAAAGCAGTTGAACCTGGTCAACGGAGAGAGAGTCCATGCGGTCATAGTCTACAATCAAGCTTGTGGTCAACACAGATCAAAGTGCCCAAATCTCCTCCAATTTTGTTCCAATCAATGCATGTTAAATTTGGCAACTAGGGCCAAACTCCACTTTGCACTACTCACATGATGGGGATGATATTTCTGTTGGATTCCTCTTTCAGAGAGGTGCAAGATTGATCTAAAGATCATCTTGTTTGGATGAGCAGAAGCTGGATTTTGAATTTATTTCTCACATGTGCAATTTGTCAAGGTCGGCTAGAATTGTAATGCAGACTCACAAGCCCCAAAAGATGTATCACACACCCTCATTGATGGATATAAAAGGGAGAAACTCAAACTTCATTTAGGACATCATCTCCTCACACATTCTCTCTCCTTCTCATTAGTTCATAGAGCCTTAGGAGAAATTCCCTCTCCTCCGCACATGTGAAAGGACAGTTGAAATTTCTGGACAGTTTGAGGGTTTCTGCGGCAGTGTTGACCAGCATTGACCTTGGGTCAACTCACATGTTTTGACTTCGATCTTTGGGACAGAATTTGACTTTTGGAGGCCGAGTTTGATGGCACAAAAATCAAGAAGTTCTGGGTTGTTTGACCACAGACTTTGACCATAGTTTGACCGTAGCGTTGACCAAGGTTGACCGAGGATTTGCAAACTATGTGGGGTTGACTTTGATTGTGTCTAGAGGTAAAGTTTGACTAGCTTTGACTGAGCTCCATTGGGAGGAATTTTGTTGATTTGACCAGCGTTGACTTTGCTGGCTAGGGCATCCTGTTAACTACTAAAAATTGAAATTGAATTGGGCTAATAAGAAAGATTGAAGTAAATTGCTCTAAGCATAGAACATACCATCCTTAACTAAAATAACAATGCAACCTAGCAAAACAGGGTTTTCCTAAGCAAAATTGAAGTCAAACCATGCCAAAAATATCAAAGTCAATGTTGGTCAAAGTCTCCTGCACAGAAAGTCAACGCAGATATTTTAGAGATGCCCAAAGACCCTCGCATGTGTGAAGAGAAGATGTTGCCTCAGACTTGTACGAACCAATCAGGTGTGGAGAGAGAAGATGTGTTGAGATAATGTGATGCCAAATGAGGTGAGACTTCACTTGTATTTATAGGCGTTGAAGGAGGGCTAATTTGTCCCTTAGGACGACCTTGAATTTTGTGCCATTGTGGGTTTTTTATTCAAAAATTAATTTTTCCTTAACCAAATTGAGTGCTTCCAAGGGCAATTTTGGGTCTCTATGAATGAGGAATATTGTCAAATGAAGGGAATTTATCCCTGAGCTGTTCAATTAACAGTACATAGGCCATGGGGTCTTCATATCCTACTAGGTGCAACTTAGCAGGTAAAAGATGGAAATTTTGATGTAATAATCCCTTGATAGTGCACTTTAGGTTGGACTTTATGTTTTTGCGATATTGTGGAGGGGTCTTCTAGGGAGTACATCTTTTAGTTCCATGGTAAAACACTTTATCAAAGTGCACCCCTCATTAGCATGAATGTTCATGGTGATTTAATTTGTTGATGACTAAATGGGAGGACTACAGTTATATTTCAGCATTAACCTTCGTGAACACATGTTGAGGTTGATTTAACTATTCAATCATTAAATTAATTTAATTTATTCAAATTAAGATTAAAAGTGTTGGCACCCTATTTTGTATACTTCGTTTTCACACTTGAAGTGGCTATTTTGAGTCTTGACTTAGCTGAAGCTTATTAGTGGTGTGCCCCCCTTCTTGGGAAAAGTTTTCAAGGCATGCAATATTTTATTGGTTTCTTAGAGAGGTTGACACACTTCTCTAGAGTGCACTCTCTTGGGTTTGTTGGACACTCTTATGAAATGCCATATAAAGAAGTATTTTATTGATGAGCTATAACCTAACCACCTTGGCACATTCTTCTAGGGTGCACATCACACGGAAAATATTTTATTATTTGTTAGGTAGTTGAGGTAGTTACATGGCATTGTTTTCTAGGGCACACCTCGCCTAGGTGCTCTCTCATTTTTGTAGCATAGGCATTTCAACTACACTAGGCATCCTGACCTTCATTGTTGAGAAAAAGAGTATCGAGGAAGTGTTTCCTAGTGCTTTTTGCCTTTGGCCTAGGAAGACACATGAGTCACCTTTTTAGTAAGTGACTTTAGGAGTTATTAAAGTCGTGTGAGGTGACTTTATGAGTTATTGAATTCATATGACTTTTAGTCACTTTATGAGGTTCAAAAGTACAAAGTACTTTATTATATTAAAGTGACTTTATGAGAAAATGTACATGGTACTTTATATTATTGAACTTACTTTGTGTAAAAAGGTACAAGGTACAAAAACACTATCTAGGCTATTTTCAACAAAAACCCACTTTAAGAAGAATCTGACTTACAATTCTTAAATATGTCTTAGATCTGGCTCACCCATAACAAAGCCCATTTTCACAAAGAGAAGACTCAGGATGGGGGGTATAGCTAAGGCAGTGGTATTGATTGTTGAAAAAGTACCAAGGAGAGGTGTTACTAGGCTTTTATCCCTTTTAGACTAGAGCACATTAATGGACTTTTGTCTCAATGACATTTATGAGTTATAATAATGTCAAGGGTGGAAAAGGTACTTAGAAGTGTTGTACCATGTACTTTTTCTAATATTAAAGTCACTTGTACTTTATAAAGTGACTTTATGTCTAAAGTACATAGTGTACTTTTCTAATATTTAAATGAGTTGAAAAATCACTTTATGAGAAAAATAGAAAAGGTACTGGGAGACTTTTAAGTGATGGGGCCAATGTATGAGGGGGGTCATTTGGGAGAAATGATCTCAACCACACATCTTGAGATTTGGAGACTAAATTGCAGCTATTGGATCCTAGGTTTAGGTATTCAATCTTTTCCAAGGAGACAAAAGAGGGAAAAGGGATCTCATTCTTCACTTCACACTTGAGAGAGCATCAGGAGAAGAGAGGAGAGGAGAAAACTTCAAGGACAAATTGCAGCAGAGAAAGGAGGGCTTGAATTCCAAGGAGGAGAGTTGTACTAGAGCACGACTTTTCAAGGGGCAGAGGCCTGAAAATCGAGCAGACAGGCAGCATGAAATTCAAGGGGCAACATGAATTTCGAGGGTCTACAGTACGATCTTTTAGAAATGGGCACAAGTTCGAGGAGGAAGCAGCTCAGTTCAGGCCTGAAATTCGAGGCATGAATTTCAGGACAGTCAGCCACAGAGCGTGAAATTTGAGGAGGATTTCAGCAGCTGTCAGGCACGATAATCGAAGCCGACAGTCACCCTTCGCCGCAAATTTTGAGGCACCTTCAGCACAGATTTTGAGGCTGATTCAGGGCACATTTTTCGAGGAGCTGGGTAGAGATAATTTGCTAAATTTCTGGATATGTAGTTTTGTGGAAATCTGAAAAATTCAGTGGGCACAAATTTCCAGAATGAGTGCAATTAATGCTACATCAAAAAGAAAGATAAGTATTGTGTTTTATGTACTTATTTAAATTTTCTCAAGCAATAATATCCTCCTTTGAAGACCGGTTTTCCCCAAGAGGCTGTGGGGTTTTTCCAGGGTCAGCTTGACCAAAAACTAGCGTCTCTTATGTGTTAAATGCTTGCATAAATTTTGTATTAATTACCAGCTGATAGGAAAGTGAAAAATAGTCAAAGTATTCTTTAATGTTTACAATAAATGCATACTGAAATTTATATCAGCATGTCAAAACATGTGGGTTGGGCCTAAACAAACACATGCAAACTTGTAAACTTGGTTAAGGGTTCAGATGATAATTTTTCTACATTGATCTTAGATCATTTTAACTCCTAATGCCTCATTCAGCCCATCTCTCTAGTCTTGGGCATGTGTGAGACATGTTGGCTCCAACGATTTTCTCTTCTCTTATCTCCCCCAGCCCACCTAAATATAGATCAAATTGGCAACTTTAATTCAAGTTACCAAAATTTCATCAGGGGATGATCTTCCAATCCTCTCATATCTTGTGTTTTGATGGTGCATCCAAGCATAACCTTAGGGCAGTAGGTGTCGAGTGGCAAGGGGAGGTCCTTCATGACCTGATAGGAAATATCAAGATTACTTATTCTTGGAACTTAGGCATCACCACCGCTAACAAAGCTAAAGCTTATTCAATGGTTTAAGTGGTCAAATGGGCTACCTCCCTCAATCTATAGAACATCATCATTATTGGAGATTCCAAAGATACCATTCATTATTTCTACTTTGGCACCAGTCCTTCCAATGCCAGACTAAGCTCTATTTTTCCCCAAATTCATTCCATCCTCCCCTTTATTCCTAAAGTTGACTTCTTTCATATCCTTCGCTCTAAAAATTCTCAAGCGAACTTTCAAGACAACAAGGCCCTACATGAAAATATTGGTGTAACTGTGATTGATGATCAATGTCGACACTTACAAGTTCCATGATTATCCCCTTCTCAAGGTTGATCTGTCTAATCATGACCCACATGTTAGGCCCTCGACTTCATAGCCTCATGTCGGAGATTTATCTTTCGTCACCCTTCATTTCCTCATCATTTATCCCCCCCCACTTTTCTCACTTACACACACTCATCCGAACCAAAGTGGGATTTCCCAACAGTTGATAGATGTTGGTCCAGAGGGCTTCATTATGGCCCAACATGGATTTTGCCTTGGATGGGAAAGCTCATTATAGGCCATCAACTTTTCTCTCCAACTTAATGGCTTTCAAAATTGTCTTTGTTCTTGTGGATGCCTTTATCTCCCTGTACATTGTTTTTTCGCCGCCCTTAGTCTGTCTCCTTTGTGGGCTCAAGATTGTCTACTCTATTTTATTGCCACGGCCAACTGGGATCTTGCCACTACCAAAGCAGCTCTAGATCAACATGACCATGCAATTGATGACCTTCAATCTTCCCTCTTCTCCTTTCAAACCCAATTGTCTAATCTACGAATTCAACTCGAAACATTGGAGTTGCTAATTCAACACCAAGACTTAATCCACCAAGGGCATGATGAAATTGGGAAACTAAGGACTCTATTCAAGGATTTCCAGTTTGGTCATCCACTTGCATTACAATTTTCCTCTTTGATCCACTCACGCACGAAGTTCTTTGCTATAGAAAAGTTCTCCCTCCAACACCAAATACAGCTCAAGACAACAATGAACACAAAGGCTCTCTCCTCCTACAATTTTATCTTGATGCAGTGTTTTATCATCCTTATACTTCAAGTATTTCTGTAGGTCTATTTTGTAAATCTATTTCCTAAACACCTAGTCTTTTTTCTCTTCATAATTTTCTAGTTGTTACTCAAAACCCACCGTCTTGGAATGGTTCCTACTAAGCGGTGCTCATTCTCTATGTACTCTCATTATGTTTATCTCTACATAGATTTTGCTAATATAAAATCTCTCAGTTTCTATTTTTTTTAAAGCATGAAGATCTACTAAGAAACAAACCATAATCTAAAAGCATTAAAGGTACGAATTTTGGTGCCATGATAAGTAACATATATTTGGTAGGTGACTCTGCTCTCTTAGTTGGCATGAATCAAGATAGTATACATTTTTTTCCATGGAAGTCCATTTGAACTTCACACAAACGAGGCAGTAAGAACCTTATAGGTAAGGAAAAATCCCCTTTGGAGAATAAGATAGATAATTGTTAATTTTTACAGATGTTCTATGCCATTTCAGATTAGGGCACAACACTGAAGAAGATAGAACATACTAATAGATCGATTGAAGACAAGCCAAAACAGAGATAGGAAATGGTAACGTTACGGCGATCAGCAGGATGCTTCTACCAGCAAAGTCTTCAATAGGTCATTCAGCCAAGCGTGTCACACATAACCCCAGAACAATCCAAACAAAGAATACGCAGCTCCAATGCTATCCAGAGAGAGAATTCCTCCACATCGATGTGTGTCAAATGAACTCCAAGTCTCTCCAATATATAGGAATCTTTGGGGGTGTGTGACACGTCCTTTAAGACATTAAAGTCAATATTTTATTCCAGGCCGACCCAGCACATTCAAAGTACATGTTCTGCTCATCCGATCGAGATGATCTTTAGATCAATCTTACATCTCTCCGAAAGAGGAATCCAATAAAAATATTGGGATCGTCATCTGAGCATCACAACCCGGAGTTTGGACCTAGTTGTCCAATTTTAACACTCCCTCTCAACTAGGGAGAACTCCGTCCATTAGTGCAATCCAAACATCGTGCGTCATCCCGCCGTAACTTGCTTTGCCGGCCTCTTTATTTCAGAACAGAAGTGGGTCAGTCACAAAGACATCATACCCGGTTGACAGATTCAGCCCAGAGGTCCGAAACCTCTATCAGACTCACAAAGAGTCTCCAACCAACCCAAAGTTGGTTCATCTGACCCGAAGTCGCAGGTCTACCTCACTATCGACTCACAAAGAGTCTCCAACCAACCCGAAGTTGGTTCATCCGACCCGAAGTCAGGCGCAGGTCCCGTACCTCACTATCCGACTCACAAAGAGTCTCCAACCAACCCGAAGTTGGTTCATCTGACCCGAAGTCAGGTAGAGGTCCCAGACCTCACTAAACTTGATCCCAGATCAAGTGGTTGGACCGTGCCATCCTAGATAGAGAGTACGGCAAATTATGATGCGTCCATCAGTCTTTGCTACTAGTCTTTAGCCTTTCCCATCTCATTGGCCAAATGAGAGGTACTTCCCATGAGCCCTTAACTCAATGGGTAGGATATATACGGGGCACAGATAAATGAGAGGCGAACCAACTCAATAATCACAACGGTGGGGCAGAAGCACCATAAGTGCTTATAGCTCCGAGAAGCTATCCCCAAAAACCCCCTTTGAGCTCCCAGAGCTCATCGTCCAACAGGACCCTCAGAATAGGGTCGTTCCATGATTCCAAGATTCTCACGGAAAGTTAGGAACATGACCTTCTCCAAGGGCATTGTGAGAATATCCGCGACCTGCTCATCAGTTCCTATATGATCGAGCCTTACGGCGCCTCGCTGTACCATATCCCAGATAAAGTGGTACCAGCCATCAACATGCTTGGATCAATCGTGGAACACAGGATTCTCAAATATACGAATCCCACTTTGCTCCGGTTATCACAGAGTATCACAAAGGTATCTAGCACTCTGACATGTCCAAACAAACTTCACTAAAGAGCTTTCACAACCAACCTGCTTCACAACAAGCCATACTTGCTGCAATGTATTCGCCCTCTATGATGCTCAAAACCATCGACTTATGCTTCTTGCTCATCCATGAAATCGAAGCAGAACCAAGATTGAAGCAGCATCCCGATGTGCTCTTATGATCCACCACACCGGCCACCTCCACCGTACCGCATATCCACTTTATGTCACACTCTCATAAAGGTATTTCAATATTTCATGGTTTATCGTGCCTCAAAGATATCTTAGAAGATTCTTGGCACCAACCTAGTGAGTGTGATGAGGCTCAACCATCTATTGACTCAAAGTGTTCACTGCAAAACATATTTCCGGACGGGTGCTCACTATGAACATCAGGGTCCTCGGTGAGTTGACGATACTCTCGCAGGATTGGCCAAGATAGGCTCAGCAACGCCGTCTCGCTTCTTAAAGTTGAGTTCCATGGACGCGACCATCATATCAGAAAAATTCCGCAATGTATTTTCCTCAGAAAATCTCGCTGTGTCTCTCGCTAGACCTTCGTGCCTTAGACATCGACCTCTAGGTCCTTCATCTCGAACTCAACAGCGAGCTCCCTCTTGCACTGATGAATGAGAGGGTCAGCACCTGTCAAGAAGAGGTCATCCACATACAGCACCAGAATGAGAGGTTTTCCCTTGACAACCTTGAAGTAAGGGTTCGGATCAGCATTACTTCGAGTGAAGCCCAGCTTCATCAAGTAGCTATCTATCCTCTTGTACCAATCTTAGGGTGCTTGATTCAGCTCATAGAGGGCTTTCTTCAACCTGCAGACATGGGTGTCTCGATCCTGGACTTTCAACCCCAAAGGTTGCTCCACATATATCTCTTCCTTTATCACACCATGCAGAAAAATGCGGTCTTCACATCATCTGATGAAGACTCCATCCTTGTGCAGCAGCAAGGGCTATAATAGATCGAATGGTGGTGTCTCGAGCCACAGGTGAAAATATGTCATCATAGTCTATATCTTCCTCACAGGCAACGAATCTTGCCTTGAACTTTTCAGCACTACCAACAGATCCATGCTTGATCTTGTAGAGCCATTTCGAGGTGACAACTGCTTTGTCCTATGGTCTTGGGACCACAGCATAACATCCTTCCAGACTTGATGCTTTACGACTTCCTCAAAGGTATCTAAGGTCAGATTGTACAAAAGTACTCATGGCTGCTCGATATCCTGTTATTAATATGGCTTCTTGGTTTTCCTTCGGAATTTCCCCCTCTGAAGCCATATGTCCCTGAGCCATGAGGATCTTTTTTTTTCGTTGAACAAAGACATCCATTCAGGAGCATATACAGATATATCTCCCTCTTAATGTCAGCTTCTCTCGAGAGAGAAGACATCTGTTTTAAATGAGGGCATCCCAGACACTATCTTGGAATTGGGACCTGATCTCCCACAGTCAAAGCCATCCAACAAACTTTGCTGATCATGATTCATGATTCCAACCATGTGACTAAAAGCTGCATAAACTTCCCAGTTCACATTTTAAGTTTACCATAACACTCCAATGTAGGACTGATATAGTCACATGCTGCTGCTACATAGGTGTCTATCTATGTCACTGACATACAGGGGGAACATATCAACAAGCCTCAGCTTGTGTTAGAAGTCCTTTCAGCCACTACCTGTTATTCTGTGAGTAGCTTCTTCAAGCAGCCTTCTAAGACCGCAGCTTACAAAACTAGGTATCCAATCTACCTTGGTATATCCTGCACTTGAGGCATTGCACCTTGAATTGCTTCCAGATCTGCCCATTTTTGGTTATTTCAGCAGACAGCTCGTAGGGCTGAAAAAAAATTTTGACCACTACATAGAATTTCCCCAAGGACTTCTACAGTCAACCCTTAAAACTTCCAGCTCCAAACATGGGTGTCTGTCTATGTCACTGTCATGATGACAGTGACATAGAATTGCAGATTTAGAACTGTCACATTCATCACTTCATGCTGAATATGCACTTCACTTACATTTCTAGGACTCTTGTCCTTGATGTACCAAGCAGGGTTCTCTTCCTTGCCATCTTTCCATTTCTACATGCCACTCTTGGAAAAGATGAGCTTCGGCATGAACTTCAGGTTGTTTATAAAGCCCCAAAAGTTCAATCCATTATCAAAATTTCCGCACCTGCTATTGTAAGGTCTTTTACCAATGACATTGTCAGTAGTCACAATTTTCCAAGCTCCAAATTCAGCACCAGCACTTGCACTTCTTTTATGCCCAGTTGCTCTTTCTAGAGAATCTCCACTGTGATAATCATCTCTTGTTCCCAACAGTTTGTGAGCCATGCCCACAACAGATTCAGAATCCTTGTTTCTAAACAATACTTTCCAGACAGCTCCTCCACAGTTGAAGCTTATAAGATAGTGTCAATATCATTCTATAGCTTTTGAAGCAAGCTCCCTGAAAGTGGAGATAATCGTTGATTCCTATCGAATCTGGAGTAGCAGTTAATTCAAATCCACAGTTTGTTTCCCATGTAATTTTAAGTGGCCCAGCATTCATGCCTCAACTGGAATCCGTGTCTCTGTCACTCTAGATGTGCAGAATTTGAAACAACGGCAGGTTACGTTTTGCCCAGATTAGTTTGCAGACTTCAGCAATGAGATTCGTTTTAACACTTCACTAAAAATCAATTTATGATAGGCTCAGCCATCAACGCACAGCAATGGACATGGTCCCCTCTGTTGCCAGAATTCAGCCTAGGACTTGGAAAATGATTCCGACTCTGGGAATGTAGAACCCGTCCCTCTTTGACGTGATTTGCATGCACGGGCCTTCTTCCTCGAGCAAATGATTTCGATTTATGGAAAGAAGGTGATGGCTTGGCTTCGTTCAATGCGTCGACCTTCACAATTATATGAGTCAGCTCCTTTTTTTTTTTTTTTATAATCGAGCCTTTGACAAATGATCGTGCGACTCCTTTATATTAACACTGACTTAGCCTCTAATTTCGAAGCGTTGCTTCCTCAGGCCTGCTCCTCTGATACGATCGATCAGCGTGTTGCTTCCACCTCTTTAGCGTCAACCTGATGCTCAGACTCGGAACACAACTGTGACCACCCTCCACAACAGAAACCCCGCTCGTGTAATTTGAGCCACAGTATAATTCCAGCCAAATATGTTGACGGAAAATTTGTCGTGGACCACACAGTTGCTAAATGTCGCCACTTGGATAGGTGACTTGGTAGTTTAAACGTGACGCAGCATCTGCCACGAATTCGTCCCTGAATATCGCGATGAATACATCCCTGAATATCACCACGGGTTCGATTCATTTCCCAGGGAGCACGATGGTGTTATCCCCAGGTGCCGTCGTGACCGACAGAGATGGTTCCCGAATAGAGGACCCGTGCTTGTAATATGAGAACACAAGCCAATTCAAAAAGAAATTCGGCCTTCTGAAAGAAGATAAACTGACGTCGCACGCCTCGGGATGGTGGACTGAGAAGATCCATTGCCATAAACAGAGTTCCAATGAACTCGCTGTCACAATAAATCCTTGTACAGTTGCCTCGCTACCTCGGGGGGTGGGGGGAGGGGGCGAAACGGGGGATTTCTTAGATAATTTCGCTGTCAAAGAATCATGCAATACCAACTCGCTGGCTCTTTCAAGATGTTCCTGAAAAATTGCAAGGGCTACGCACTGTTCCAGCATGAGAGAGAGTTGGTGCCACAGCTTGCGCTCGTAGAGATCAGCCAATGCATTGTACCATTTTGCCAGTTCGGGCTGGGCTGCCCTTGAGTTTTCAAATACTTGAGCGCAGCCATTTTACAAACGTAGATCCACAAAAAAAATAAACTTTAAATGAACGCAGAATGCCGAGAAGTGAATGCTCAGAACCCCTTGCTGCCCGTTCCTCTCAAAACTGACTAGCTGTTACTACCGGCTTTCGATTTCGCCATAAGCTTTGTACCAAAACTAAAAGCTATCGTCCCCCTTTGAAAATATGCAATGCGGCCATATGTCAACGCTGCCATCTACCACTGCTTTGGAGGTATTTACAGTGGAGGGCAGGCGTGCGCATCATCAAAAAAAATTAAGCCGCCCATTTGCTTCACGGAGGCCTTACTGTAGTGCTATGGCTTGCGGCCTAGCACACAGCAGCCTAATAGAGTTCGGCCTTTATTACAACAAATAAACCCACAGAGCTCCTTCTCCTTGCCGTGGTAGCTGTATCTAGGGCACACAAATTTGGACATTGTCTTCCCCTCGCTCCGATACCATGTTAATTTTTACAGATGTTCTATGCCATTTCAGATTAGGGCACAACACTGAAGAAGATAGAACATACTAATAGATCGATTGAAGACAAGCCAAAACAGAGATAGGAAATGGTAACGTTACGGCGATCAGCAGGATGCTTCTACCAGCAAAGTCTTCAATAGGTCATTCAGCCAAGCGTGTCACACATAACCCCAGAACAATCCAAACAGAGAATACACAGCTCCAACGCTATCCAGAGAGAGAATTCCTCCACATCGATGTGTGTCGAATGAACTCCAAGTCTCTCCAATATATAGGAATCTTTGGGGGTGTGTGACACGTCCTTTAAGACATTTAAGTCAATATTTTATTCCAGGCCGACCTAGCACATAAGTGGAATAAATTCAAAGTACATGTTCTGCTCATCCGATCGAGATGATCTTTAGATCAATCTTACATCTCTCCGAAAGAGGAATCCAATAAAAATATTGGGATCGTCATCTGAGCATCACAACCCGGAGTTTGGACCTAGTTGTCCAATTTTAACAATAATTTTATTAATGTCCACAACAATGTTATCAGAATCAGCCCGGACCGATGAACCAGACCGTTTTTGGCCACCGGCCAGTTTTGTACAATGCTGCCAAGGACCCTTTGAACGCAATTTTTTTTAAACAATGATTTATGACTGGTGAAGCCTAATATTTGACCATATTTCCCTCCTAATGTTATGCAATTACTGGTAATGATATCCTTTTGCTTAAAGTTTTAACATTACCATTAATTGGCTCAGGATGTTTGAGAGTGGTTTCGAACTCATTGGATTTCATATGGAGAAAGTAGAATTTTATATCCCACTCAATGTCCAACAAACTTAATAGTTTTTTAGGATTTCAAGATTGGGGGGACTACAATGTTTTTCTTTGGATTTTGTCATGTACGAGGGTATGGAACTAGCATTTATTCAAGAGCACCAACCCCTCTATGTACCTTGATGTTAGTGGCATTGATTGTTGAACTCCTCTATCATGATCCTACTAAACATGTAACCATCACTCAAACAAAATCTTGACTGGACATGCTAAGCTTTTCTATCTTATTTTAATGCTTAGAGGGCGATATTGATGACAAAGATCCCAATATAGGCAAAGATTTTGATGAATAGTAGGTATTTGTTGTAGCATGATTTTTTTGGATGCTAGAGGCCATTTAGGGCATGTTTGTTGATGTATTTTCTATAAAGAAATGGATTTCACTTGGAATTATTTTGGTTATGTGCACCTTACATGCTATATAAATGAGTGTCTTTGCTTATTTGTGTATAAATGGTTTGGATTCATATAAATGCACATGAATATATATATGCTTTTCTTTAAAATTTGAATATTTTATGTGTTTTTGGTTGACCAGTTTTTTGGTTGGGTTTTCTTTTCAGTTCTAGTCTAGTTACGATAACAATGGTCCACAAGCGACCAACATAATAGGTCATTGGGGTTAGAAAATACAACAAGTCACATACATAACAAGGGAGTGCCAACCTACTTCTGAAAGCTAAAAGATAAAGTGATAAAAGTGAATATATAAGGAATGTGAGTGGGAGAATGTGAACCAAGAACGTAAACCTTATAAAGCACTACTCCGCACCAGATATAAAGGTAGACGTGGAGGAAGGAGTGGAGCAAATGGACGTAGCAAGGGCCAGGAATAGGACTAGTGAAGAGGTTCCTTTTTAAACTTTTGTAAGTGACTTGGTTGGCCCTCAAGTTGAAAGTCATCAAGGATAGATGGGAAGGGTAAGTTGGATAGTGATGAGTAAACATAGCAAGAATATAGTAATATACCATGGATGATTAGCAAGGAAGTTCAGGATGATTGTGCAAAAACAAAGATGGAGGAGAAAAGCTACATAGGTGCAGGATCTAGAACAGTAATACACGTAACATTTGCATGAATGGTAAGGTATCTACTAGAAACCATCCAGCGTAGTTCCATTGAGATATTGAAGATAAAGAAAATCAAGTTGCCTATAGGCATTTGACATAAAATGTCACAGATTGTGGTAATGTATCACAGCAATCAGATGGGAATTAGATAGGTTTATGGATAGGCTTGGTAGGTTGGTCGGGACTCAAACAACAATGAAGCACCGGAGTTAAGTCTAAATCCTGCAAGATAAAATGATAAAGCCCATAACCTTAGTCATTGCATTCAGCAATTTTTTTCATAAAAGAAAAAAATCAATTGTAAAGCAGTGGTGAATTTAATGGCCAAAAATTAGCCAGGTATATTTGTTCTTTTCAATATTTTAAGATTCAAGCTCATAACCTAGTCACTGCATTCAACGATTTTTTTCATAATATATTGGCCATTAAATTTTCCATTGTTGACACTTGATTTTTTTCCTTTTATGAAAAAAATCGTTGAAAGCAATGATTAAGGTTATGAGCTTAAATCTCAAAATATTGAAAAGAACAAATATGTCAATTGGATGTAGCTCAGGTGGTTGGAAGAAATATTGTTATCCTCCCCACCTAGATTCAATTCCCACATGTGACATATTTAAACTCATAATGAGCACATCCTTGAAATGGCTTCAAGCTATTGAAATTGGCAACAAAAAGGGCTTCTAATTTAATTTTCCCTTAATTAAATTAGAATTAAATTGTAATTCCACATCACATGACAGCTTATACGAGCTAATTGAGTCAGGAAGACTAAGTTAGCTCAGTCAATTCGAGTTGGGGGTCAAACTGGACACATGTAAAGTTCACACTAAGTTTTAGAGGGTCCAGTTATAGTTTATTTGGAGTTGTATTTGGTTAACTCAATTATTTGAGTTAAAATCAGTTTAACTAGTTCTAATTGATGGATGAGCTAGTGAGAGGTCCAGTGAATTAAATCTGATTTAATTCACATGCAGTGATCAATCAGATAACTAATAATTCGCTATAAATAGTTGTTGTATGTAAGTTCTAAGGAAGGCCCAGTTGAGATTGGAGTTGAAGGGAAGAGAACTATCAATTGTACAATTAGAAAATTGTACAGGCCATGCATGAGGTCAACAGGACCCTTTAGATGAATTGCGCAATCAATTCTTGGGAATTTTCTAATTAATAGAGGCTCAATTCCTCCAAGCATGCGTAAGGAAGTTTAAGCAACCCATAGGTAGGAAATTGGTTAAGTATCGGACCATACTTGTTGGGATCGGTGTGAGACAATCAGAGATAGTGCAGAGGTTTCTCAAGAAGGGAAATAGCATTGTATTGTTTCATATTCTTGACTTAATGCAATATACAGATAGTGGGGTTTTTTGCTGAGGCTTTCCCCAGATACATCTTTGTGTTGTACGATTGAAATTCTTTCTCTTTCTTGTTCATGTGATTGTGCGATCGTAATTGGTTTCCGCAGTTTGTAGAATTGATTTAGTATTTTGTTTTAGCCTAAGTTGCACGAAACAGGTATGAGTTTTCGAAATGGGTAAGGGTACGAAACGTGAAACCACCAAATTTGGGAAATGGGGAAACGCAATATATATATATATTAGGACATATAAGAAATATGTGCAATCATAAAGCATGCATTATAATTTATTACATTATGATTAAATTGTCCAATGTCAATGCATAAACTATAAGTCTCTAAATTTACATCACATATACTCATGAATGATAACATAATGAAAATAGCAATATCCAAAATCAGAGATAAGAAATTTCTGATTCCTTGTCTCGTGCTTGATTGGGAGTCTCCCCCTGCATAGTCGAACGACCTTAGGTGCTCTTGATTATTGGGAGTCTCCCCTGCATAGACAGCTTGATTCTCTTGATTAAATACAAGTTTCATACCCTAGTACATGAAAAAATCCAATGGAAACATTGCAATTCCCCCAATCCTGAAATCCTGAAAAAAATTGATAAGTCTACTGGATTTTGAGTGAGATCTAAAATTCTACTTTCTCCATATGAAATCCAATGAGGGCAAAACCACTCTCAAACATCCCGAGTCATTTCATGGTAATGTTAAAAATTTAAGTAAAAGTGGCATTCTCCTTTATCTTTCATTTTCATCCTTCTCCTTTTATGTTTCATAAAAACAAAAAAATAAAAACAAACAAAAAAAGCACAATAAATAATATTAAACGCCGGAAACATGCCTCTAGGGCCTAGAAGCGTGTTTCTATCCGTATTGGGCACGTTTCCTCAACGCAAAACGGCCCAATACGGATGGAAACTCGTTTCCAAGCCGTATGGTATGGAGAAACTCATTTATGTTTCGTTTCCAGGGGGAAACGACTCTCTGCTCAACGTTTCCTGCAACTTAGGTTTTAGCATATTACAAGATTAGTTGAATCTATTTAGATTTTCTACACAAGCCTTGTTTTATGGTAGTCCCTCAAGGACCAAAACATGTGTATTCCTCATATGGAATGTAAGGATATTACAATGATTTGTTTAATTCAATCTATACACACACACACACAATGATCTCTCTCTCTCTCTCTCTCTCTCTCTCTCTCTCTCTCTCTCTAGATATATATATATGTGTGTGTGTGTGTGTGATTTTCAAAAATATATATGATGATTTAACATTGGTTTTTTGAGTCTTGGCATTTATTTTGACATATTCTTGGGTCAAAATTGAAGTTAATTATGTGTAGTTGGTTTTTCCAATTTTGCGAACATCTGCATTGGGATAAAAACGGCAAGAAAATATCAGTAAAAATTGGCAAACATCGGCTTGGCCAAAAAATCATTATTTCGCGATAAAATCAGGATGTAATCGGGATGTTTGTAACACTGGATTTTTCTTTGAATATATGAAATTATAACAAAATTCATATAATTCTCTTTGTTGTAGTCCAAATCTTCTATGTTTTGGCCCTTTTCTAGGCATATTTTCCAGTCCAATTTGCCTGAAACCTGTCAGGGACTTAATAACAAGTTTGAACTGTGAAATCTACATAATTCAAGTGCTACAGGGGTTTTTAAGGGTGTTGAATCCATTTATATGTTCAAAAACATATTTTAAACAACATAAAACCACGATTCTCCCAAGAAAATTATTGCCGGATTCCGGCCAAAAAAGCCAAAATGTAAAAGAGTACTGTGCCACTCTCTTAGCTGAAATAAATGGAGAATTTTATCATTGTCTTTTGCATTGGCAAACATTTTTCAAATTTCTTTATACCTGAATTTGAACACAAAGATAAATCAGGTGACAGCCAGCAAACTCAATCCAGAATTTTGATATTCTTATGAATTATGGATCACTTTTGCAATGAAACTATGTTCTGATTCCTGAATACCTATTGCCTAAACATTGGTACTATAAAACAGCTGTCAACTTCAGTCCATGATTAGTGAATCTGACGAGGATATGAGAAGCTCCACTCTTATTGTAACAATGTCTAAAGAATATTTCTTCTTAATAATGTAATGATATTGACAGCTTTAATAACAATAACAATAGACAACTCAAAACTTTGCTCATGGAATCTCTCCGGCAATGCTACAAAATAAACAGCAAAAAAAACCCCCTGGAATGGAAGAGTTATAAAGAATAGCTGAAAGAGCCAGGAACTTTTCACGGTATTCTGAAGCATTAATCATTTGCAATGTTATGCAATCTGGATTCTGGAAATATGGTTCCTATTTCCGTGACTTTGTTAAAGAACAATTCTAAGCAAATTGTTTATTGGCAAATATCCAAAAAAGGTTATATAGATGAATGCATGAAACCAGATATGTGAAGCACAGAGAAACATTTCAGGATTTGCTGAACTTATTAAAACATTTTCGATATAAGATACAAAAAAGGGGAGAGGAAACAACAAGATAGACAGGTTGCCTAAGATAGACAGGTTGCCTGTATCTTTGGAAGAAAACTGTGCAGACGTTTACCCTGTCCGACGTTTCGGGTTGACACTCCACCCATCATCAGGGACTAGAAAACAAACAGATGGTAAGTGTGAGAGCTGATCAGACCTATTAATAATAATAGCCTGGAGATTGGAATAATGGTAACAAGGATGGAAAATATGACATTAAATTATCAACGGTCAAATGAGATGAAGGAGATAAATTATTAAATTATCAACAGTTGACGAGGGAGTTAAATAATTAATTAAATAAATGGTTAAAATAAACAGTCAGAGAAAGAATAAATAAGGTTGAAATAAAAGAGAAATTAATTGAAATTTTAGAAAAAAGGAAAGGGAAGGGGGTTTTTAAGTAAAGGGGGAACAATATGAGATAATATTTTATTTTGAAACATATATATATATATAAGCTAATATGAGATAATATTTTATATAAACATATATAGATTTAAATATTATTATATGGTTAATCATATAGACAGGTGGAAAACAATTATAGTAAACCAATAAAGATGCTTACCTTGTAACTGCTTTTTGGGCTTCAAGTGAGTTTATAAGCACGCCTTCAAAACTGTAAAAGAAAGAAATATGGTATAGCATTACAACGCCTCTGCTTTAGTTACCTCAACACACAAAATACAAAAGAGAACCTACTCGACTAGAACTTTGAACAATCATAAAACATCAAAGACCTAAAGGTACAAAGATAATTATAATTCAAAATTTTAACACTGGAAAAGCTGACAAGCATCTAAAATAACCCATCTCCATTTAAGTCTATGCCATCAAATTTATATCTCATTAATTAGGTCCATATCTCCACAACTAAAATGATTAGAGAATATCGGGATAAGACTCACTTCGACCAATCAACAGTAAAACCTTTCTTGAAATCAGAATCCAATAGGCTAACAGGACAGTCAATAGCCTCCCAAACCGAATGTGAAGGACCATCCTTGAATGCATAGACCTGTTCAGACATGATATGCCCAGGTTAAAAGCATCTTCAACTATATTTGTGTGCCTTTTAGAAGTCCAAAAACTTATTTTATTGATGTATGCTGTCACATTGAAATTTCCAAAGATAGCACAAACAATTTTCCCACTTAATTAAATTGAATTCATTGCGATCACATTCATAAAAATTTCTGCAGAATCTCTAATATGAAAGCTAATATGAAAGATAGGTTAGATTTCTCACACTGATGTAGCCTAGGAAAAATGGCAAACTGGAACTGATTATGTCTCATCTTTGCAAGGAACAGGACATGCAAGATATACTGTAAGACAGACTCCTAAGTAGACTTTCACAAGTTAAACTAAAAACTTCAACATCCAAGAATTACCACAAAATTCCCTGTGTATATGAAAATGCAACTATCATTTTTAGGAAAATGTCATACATAGAAAGCCTGGCATATTAATAAGGTTATACTGAAAACTCTCCATCACTCACCTCAAGGTGATATCCAAGCTCTTGAAGTCCTCTTGCAATAGTTATCAACATCAGAGTCGAAGGGTCCTTTGTAAGATCTGGGGAAACCTAAAAAGAAGTCAAGCTCATATAAGAAAAGTCAGAGTTGCATTTATCTGAAAAGAATTAATGCAAAAGTAATGACAAAAGAAATTTAAACAAACTTCCATTGTCTCAATAATATAGAAATAATAATGATAATGGACCAGTTATAGAAATAATATGTAATTATTACTCACTTCTTCACACAACTCCCTTCTTGTAATTGAATACGAAAGATTAATTGACAAGTATAAGAATTTTCTGTTGGACTCACGATTGCCGTTAGACCAAAACCCGCAGGCGTTAGTCTCCGCTACAATCGCCAGAGTTAGGATCCACGAGAGGCGGTTAGTCCATGTTGCGAAACACACGGGGAGCGTTGAATCCAATGTCCAACAATCTCCCCTCCAACGCGAGTTGGGTGAGTTTCGAACTCGAGACCTGTCGCTCTGATACCACTTGTTGGACTCACGATTGCCATTAGACCAAAACCCACAGGCGTTAGTCTCCGCTACAATCACCAGAGTTAGGATCCACGAGAGGCGGTTAGTCCATGTCGCGAAACACACGGGGAGCGTTGAACCCAATGTCCAACATTTTCCCTCTGATACTAATGATCCAAATATATATCATTTTACAAAATATACTGAAACGGGATATACACATGTAGTAAGAGAATAGCTGCATTAGTCTCCACTACAATCGCTAGAGTTAGGATCCACGAGAGGCAGTTAGTCCATGTCGCAAAACACACGGGGAGTGTTGAACCCAATGTCCAACATTTTCCCTCTGATACCAATGATCCAAACATATATCATTTTACAAAATATACTGAAACGGGATATACACATGTAGTAAGAGAGTAGCTGCATGTCCTCTTATCTCAAAAGTTCTAATTCCTCTCTTGGCATCGTCATTTGGGAATGCCTTGCCCATTCTTGATCACTATTTCAAAAACATTTCTCAATATTGCCCAGAATAATGTTCCTTAAATTTCCAAAAACAAACAATATATTTTCTTCTAGGCTTACTTATACTGCTTCTCATTCAGTCTTAAACTAACTTAAACAAATGAACATTACCATACAAATGCCATAAATGTTATCACTTTCAACATATGGGTCAAAATTAATTGAAGTTTCTAAAAGCTTAAATGACATTCCACTGGAATCAGTTTCTAGAAAACCATTCCTAAAATGTTTCCAAACCTAGGAAATTAGAAGAAGTGTCGAGTGTTTAACAGCCATGTCTACTATAGTACCGTGGGAGCGAGACCTTAACTTTGGGAGACAATCCCATTGATGTCTATCAGTATAACAACACATAGCAGGCAAAGGAAAGGGTCTTTGGCTTCAATTATTGTTCAGTCATGCACAAACTTCTGGAAAATCTGTACAGTGAACTCTGCAAGCTTAGCAGGGCCTACATTTTTAAGGACTTTAATTGGAGTTATGGAAGATTAAGATGGAAGATATTCTTGTGGGCGGAGGTCAGTAGGTTATTGTGTCTAGAAACAAACCCATGGTCCAGCAAATGAACACTCAGAAAGGATGAAAAGTGAAGAGTAGTAACCCATCCTTTCAGATTTAGTGTTGCTTAATGTCTCATGAAACGCCAGTAATAAGCAATGTTATCAGAACCAGACCACTCATCAAACCTGTAGACACCCCCCCCCCGGACAGGGAGCCGGTCAAAACCAGACCAGAACTTGTAAAAAAAACCGGTTCAACCAAAAACACATAAAATGTTCAAATTTTAAAGAAAAATATATATATTCATGTACATCCATATGAATCCAAACCATTTATACACAAATAAGCAAAAGTTCTCATTTATATAGAATGTAAGGGTGCACATAACCAAAATGGCACCAAATGCAATCCATCTCTGAACCAAAAATGCATCAACAGAATAGGCCCTAGATGGCCTCTAGCATCCAAACAAAATCATGTTACAACAAATACCTACATATCATCAAAAGCTTTGCCTATATTGGGATCTTTCTCATCAATATCACCCTCTAAGCATTAAAACAAGATAGCATGTCAAGTCAAGATTTTGTTTGAGTGATGGGTACATTTTTAGTAGCATCGTGATAGAGAAGTTCAACAATCAATGTCACTAACATCAAGGTACATAGAGGGGTTGGTGCTCTTGAATAAATGCTAGTTCCATATCCTCACACATGACAAAATCCAATGGAAACATTGCAATCCCCCCAATCCTAAAAAGCTGTTAAGTCAGCCAGATTTTGAGTGGGATCTAAAATTCTACTTTCTCTATATGAAATCCAATGAATTTAGAACCACTCTCAAACATCTTAAGTCAATTAATGGTAATGTTAAATAGGAGAATGTCACTTTTACTTAAGAATTTAACATTACCATTAATTGCATAGCATTAGAAGAGCAATATGGTCAAATACTAGGCTTCCCCAGTCATAATCATTGCTTTTTCTGAAAATGAAAAATAAAATAAAAATTGCGTTCAAAGGATCCTTGTATTGCACAAACTGAAACGACCAGTTCAGTGAAAAAGATCAGTTCGGTACCACACCAACCAGTTCCATACAAACCGGTCTGGTTCTAATAAAAACAAGATTGGTAATAAGGTGCTATGGCAGAAGCTAGGGGTTTTGTGTCAATCAAAGTACTTGTAGAAGAATTGTTTCTTCAAAAGTTGTAACTCTTTAAGATAAATGATGGCAACTCCATCGCAGAGCTTCTAAATGCTTTTAATATTGTGGTAAGCTAGTTGGCCTCTATTAATATAAATAAAGATGTCTGCAGAAGATAATTGTATTACTCTGTTTTGTTCTTTGCCATTTTCATGGGATGATTTGGGTATCCATCGACAGTACTGCACGATTTACATTAAAGTTTGAGAATGTATTTGCATCCTTGTTATCAAAAGAAACGAGGAAAAAATCCATGGAGAGCATGACCAATGACGCCTTGTTTGTGAGAGGTCATTCCCAGGACAGAAATAAAAATAAGTCTGGAGACAGAGTGAACTTTGAAGTCTAGAGGGAGGGCAAAATCACATAGGAAATTTACAAGGAAATGCTAGAAATGCAAATAAAGTTGAGCACTTGAAGAAAAATTACATATCTAAGAATGACACAGTAAGATATTGAATGATGCCCAACCCACATAAATAAAGACCACCACAGAAGGAGGGAATGTATACTTGGCCTCTACAACTTTACAAGTACACATTAAGATCACGATGTATGCCACATGTCTGATATACTCAAGTTCTTCTTTCCATATGACTCCTCCCAAGCAATGGTTTGGTTTTGTGAAAATGAAAAGTATAACAGAGGTAACATCTTCTTAGGAGATGACTCAAGAACCAAAATCATGGGACATGGAAAGCTCAAGCTGCTTCCCCGAGTTGTACATATTCCAAGGATGGTGAGAAACACGATATCTGCGAGTAAGATGAGTGACGCAAGTGTTCAAACCATATTTGAAAAGGAGACCTACAGGATGGCTCAAGAAGCAATGGCGTTGGTGTTAATTTGGTAGCTCAGGGATAAATTCCCTCCATCGGAGAGCCTTCCTCATCCAAAAAAGCCCCTACTAGCCCTTGGAAGAATTTAATTTGGTCAAGAAAAATATAATTTTTAAGGTGAAACCCACATGTACACAAATGTCCAAGTCAGCCTGGGCAAGCTAATTCAACCCCTTGAGACACATATAAATAGATCTCATGTCACTTCACTCTAGAGCATCATCAACACATCACATCTTCTCTTGGATTGGTTCAACTACTTCTGAAATTGCAGGTTCCTTTCATGTGTGCAAAGGAGAGAGAGAGTCTTTTCTGTTGGCCGAAATTCAACTTCTGTTTTGGGACTTTGACAATCGTTGACTTCCTGATCTTGGAGCTTGGTTTGACTTCGTTTGACTTGGGAAAATCTCTGTTTTGGAAGGCCGAATTGATCGGTCAAGAGGCCAAAGTTTTCTGGGCAGTTTCACCAAGGTGGACCGCAGACCTTGACCACAGAAATTCTGAAGTTTGACCACAGATCTTCTCTCTCATTTGACCGATATTTTGTTGACTGTTTTGACTTGGGTTGACCGATTTTGGAAGTCCTAATTTGGTGCTGCTTTGACTGAATTGTTTGGAGGAATGTTGACCATTGACAGTTGACTGGTTAGGGCTGCTGTCACTGCTGTTGAATTTGACCAGAATTGCAGAATTGACTTGTTGACCAAATTTGACTTTTGGGCTCATCTCTCATTGAATATTGGTTGGTTGATTTTTGGGATAATCAAAGATTTGACTTTGACTCATTGCTGATGTATTGGACCATTGTATCTCTTTGTTAAACATTTGATGACAATCTAATAGAAGAAGAATTTGGAAAGAGTTTTCCCCCTTGGGGTTTTTCCCTGGTCTTTGACCAAATCTTGTGTCTCTCTTGTTATTGTTCTTGGCTGTCCTCTATTGTGCATTTGGATTACTGTCCTATCTACAATTGCTTATTGTCATTGGAAGATTGAATTTATTGGATAAAATGATTGCTGGTTGAAGAAGAATTGTTGTAAGTGATTGTGCTAAGCATAGAACACTGGAAAATTAACAGTTGGCAAAGGGAGTTCTAGTTAGAGCACCATACACTTTGTTCGTATACACTGTGACTAATAGAGTGTAATAGTTATTTATGCAATTCTTAAGGTGAGCAAATAAGGCCCCTTACTATCTCTGTAGAAAAGGAAGTACTTTGGCATCAAAGTTTAGGACAGACTCGAGAGAATGGCCTTCAACTTTTGCATAATAAAGGTATGTCTTAACCCTCATTTGGCATGAGTGTTGTACTAGTGAATTTCTTCACTACTCTTGAAATTTTCATCACAAAGAGCTTTGGAATGTTGGGGCATTCACATGGTTTTGTGGATTATTGATGAAATGGATGACGATGTGCTAGAGGTTTAAATGATTTATTGCTTGCTTATCACAGCATAACACTTGATCATGTGATGTTCTAGTTTCTGCTCCTCCCTAGATGACTGGATATAAGAATGTATAGGTCTTATAGTGGAGCAACCTGACATTATGGGGTTTAGTGGGCATTGCATTGGCTTCATCACAACTTTTGCATTTTGACAACTCCCAAGGCATCTTCACAACATTTGAGGCATTGGTTACAACACCCTAGGCGCTTAAGGGCCCCTTCCTCATGCACCTAGACTATCCATTCCATGCTTGGAGACACGTGTTACACATTTTGATGAGGTCATCCTTCTCCTTGAAGAGTTGGTGGGGCTCCTGATGACTTGGCATATGGGCTTATGTTAATTTTGGGCAACTAGGTCCAAACTCCATGTTGTACTGCTCAGATGATGATGCCAATATTTTTATTGGATTCCTCTTTCGAAGAGGTGCAAGATTGATCTAAAGATCATCTTGATCGGATGAGAAGAACATTTATTTGAATTTATTCCACTTATGTGCAAGGTCGGCCAGAATTGTAATGTAGGCTTGTGAGCCCAATAGATGTGTCACACACCCTCACAGATGGATATAAATTGGAGAGACTTGGAGATCATTTTATCATCATATCATCACACACATTCCTCATGATCTGATTGGTTCGTTCAGCCTAGAAGATGCTTCTCTCTCTCCCACGTGTAAATATGGATGTCGGAAATGGATGTCGTAAATTTGGATGATGCCGAAAATGGATGACGTAAATCTGGATGATGCCGGAAATGGATGTCGTAACTCTGGATGCCGTAAATCTGGATGATGACGGAAATGAATGTCGTAAATCTGGATGATGTTCTAAATTTGGATGATGCCAAAAATGGATGTCGTAAATCTGGATGATGCCGGAAATATGGATGATGCTGAAAATCTGGATGAAGGATTCTTTTGTTGAATTATGTTGACTTTTGATGAGCTGTCTTTGAGGGCTGTGTGTGTGACACTTGGAGGGTTGGCTAACCTGAGAAAGACTTTGCTGGTTGAAACATCCTATTGACTGCCCTAACGCACACTATTCTACATCCTTGCTAGACAATAAGATATGTAAATCTGAACTATTTTATTGGCTTGTCTTTTGTTGATCTATTGGTATGTTCTATCAGCATTTTACTTTCATGTTTATGTGATTGCTATATTGTATCGGACCCTAGAAGATTGAAGTAAATTTGCATTAAGCATAGAACATTCTGTCTATCCAAAATTTACATGGAATCAGAGCTAAGGTGAAGACAAAGCCCAAGCTTGTGTTGAGAGCAATCACCGAAGAAGTAGCATTTGTCAAGGACCCATGGGTACCTCAAATTATAATGGCTTCAAAGCTGATGATAAGTTGACTGACAAGTCTAGCTATCATGCTTGGAAGATGTCTTTGGACTTGGTCTTGGAAGATCAAGATGATCATGAAGGTGTGTGTCAGGGTTGTGCCGAAGGAAATCATACAAGGGGACCTTTCCCCTCAAGTGTCACAAAGACGTCTGATGTCTTGCAATTGATACATTCTGACTTATCTGGTATGCTGCCCGTGACATGCTTGGGAGGATGTTCTTATTACATGACGTTTATAGATGACTTCTCTCGCAAGACCTGGATATATTTCTTCAAGAAGGACGAAGCATTCAAATGGTTTCGTACCTTCAAGGCCTTGGTGGAAAATCAAACGGGAAAGAAGATCAAGATTTTGAGGACCGATAATGGCACCGAGTACGAGTCAAACGAGTTCAATGACTCTTGCAGAGAAGCTGGCATTAAGAGGGAGACCACAACCGTGTATACTCCTGAGCAAAATGGCGTTGTTGAAAGAAATAATAGGACCATTGTGGAAGTTGCTCGTTCCATGCTATGTGACCAAGGTCTTCCGAAGGTTCTATGGGGAGAAGCTGCGAACAATGTTGTGTACGTACAAAATAGATGCCCGCATTCCGCTCTAAACTCCAAAACTCCCGAAGAAGTCTTCTCTGGTAAGAAACCTGATGTTACTCATTTAAGAGTTTTTGGTTGTCCTGTCTACATTCATGTGCCGAAAGAAAAGAGAAACAAGCTGGATGCTTCTGGAAAGAAGGGAATGTTTGTGGGTTACAGTGAAACTTCGAAGGCATATAGGGTCTATGTGCCTGGTCAAAGAGAAGTGGAGATATCCCACGATATCACCTTCGATGAAGATGCTTCCCTCAGGAAAGTGATAAATCTTCCTAGCTCCAAGGAAGACAAAGAAGAAAGAACAGGGAAGCAAGAAGAGTCGAAGGATGAGATGATGCCCGATGTTGAAGGACCAATGGACCCTATTGATCCACCTCCTTCAATGAAGAGAAGACCCTCATGGCTCAGGGATACTCTCAAGGATGCCGAGAGACATATGGCCCCAATGGGGATATTCCGTGAAACCAAGAAGTCGAAGAGATACCAAGGTTATCTAGCAGCCATGAGTACGATAGTACAATCTGAGCCTAGATCATTTGAAGAAGTCGTAAAGTATCAAGTTTGGAAGGATGTTATGCACGAAGAGTACGAGTCCATTATGAAGAATGATGTCTGGGATGTGGTCCCAAGATCGAAGGAAAAAGTTGTTGTCACCTCGAAATGTCTCTATAAGATGAAGCATGGATCTAATAGTAGTGCTGAAAAGTACAAGGCCAAATTCGTTGCCCAAGGCTTCTCTCAAAAGGAAGGCATAGATTATGATGATATATTTGCACCTGTGGCCCACTATACCACCATTCGATCTATTATTGCCCTTGCTACAACGCAAGGATGGAGTCTCCATCAGATGGATGTGAAGATCGCTTTTGTATGTGGAGCAACCTCTGGGTTTGAATTCCAGGATAGAGACTCTCATGTATGTAGGTTGAAGAAAGCCCTCTATGGATTGAAGCAAGCCCCCAGGGCTTAGTACGAGAGGATAGAAAACTACTTGATGAAGCTGGGCTTCACTCGAAGTAATGTTGATCCGAACCTTTACTTCAAGGTTGATAGAGAAAAGCCTCTCATTTTGGTTCTCTATGTGGACGATCTCTTCCTGACAGGTGCTGACCCTCTCAATCATCAGTGTAAGAGGGAGCTAGCTTCCGAGTCCGAGATGAAAGACCTAGGACTGATGCATTACTTCCTAGGCTTGGAGGTCTGGCAGAGACCTGGCGAGATTTTCCTCTCTCAAGAAAAATATATTGTGAAGCTGCTTGAGAGATTTGGTATGGTGCACTGTAAGTCCTTGTCGACACCTATGGAACTCAACTTCAAGAAGTTGTGTCGAAATGCTGCAGGGCCCGCATTGGGAAATCCTACCGAGTATCGTCAACTCGTAAGAGCATTGATGTTCTTAGTGAACTACCGTCCGGACATATGTTTTGCAGTGAACTCTTTGAGTCAACACATGGTCGATCCTCATCACATTCACTGGGTTGGTGCCAAGAATCTCTTGAGATATCTTCGGGGCACGATAAACCATGGGCTGAGATACACTGTCGAGAGTTTGAGACTCCATGGATATACTAATGCCGATTGGGCTGGCAATGTGGTGGATCGCAAGAGCACATCTGGATGTTGCTTCACACTTGGTTCTGCTTCGGTATCTTGGTTAAGTAGGAAGCAGAAGTCGGTGGCTTTGAGCACCGCTGAGGCTGAATACATTGCAGCGAGTATGTCCTGTTGTGAAGCTATTTGGTTGCAAAAGCTCTTCAGTGAGTTGTTCGGGCATGTGCTAGATACCACCGTTATCCTTTGTGATAACCAGAGTGGGATTCGTTTGTCAAAGAATCTCGTGTTCCACGATCAATCCAAGCATATTGATATCAGGTACCAATTTATCCGCGATATGGTACAGCGAGGCGTCACAAGGCTCGATCATCAATTCCAATTTATCCGGGATATGGTACAGCGAGGCATCGTAAGGCTCGATCATATAGGAACTAATGAGTAGGTCACAGATATTCTCACTAAGCCCTTGCGGAAGGTCAAGTTCCTAACCTTCCGTGAGAATCTTGGAATTGTGGAACGACCCTATTCTGAGGGTCCTAGTTGAGTTGGACGATGAGCTCTAGGAGCTCCAGGGGTTTGGGGATAGCTTCTTCGAGCTATAAGCAACCACAGGGCTAAGCTTGTCGAACCTTGTTGGTGTGCTTCCGCCCCACCATGATGATATTGAGCTGGTTCACCTCTCTTTGATATGTGCCCCATATGCATCCTACCCATGGAGTTTTGGACTCATGGAAAGTACCTCTCATCTTGGCCAATGATGTGGGAAATGTGGATAGAGACCAATAGCAAGACCGATGGACGCATTAGAAATTGTCGTACTCTCTACGTCTAGGATGGCATGTGTCCAACCACTTGATCTAGGATCAAGTCTAGTGAGGTTTCGGACCTCCAACTGACTTCGGGTCAGTTAAACTAACTTCAGGTTAGTATATGACTCTTTTGAGTCCAAGTGAGGTTTTGGACCTCCAACTGACTTCAGGTAAGTTAAACTAACTTCGGGTTAGTATGAGACTCCTTTGAGTCCTATAGAGGTTTCAGACCTCTGAGTTGACTTCGGGTCAATCGAGAGTGATGTCTTTGTGACTCACCGTTTGAAATAAAGATGCTAGCAAAGCAAGTTACGGTGGGATGATGCACGATGTTTGGATGGCACTGGTGGATGGAGTTCTCCCTAGTTGAGAGGAAGTGTTAATTTTGGGCAACTAGGTCCAAACTCCCTGTTGTACTGCTCAGCCGATGATGCCAATATTTTTATTGGATTCCTCTTTCGAAGAGGTGCAAGATTGATCTAAAGATCATCTTGATCAAATGAGCAAAACATTTATTTTGAATTTATTCCACTGATTTGCAAGGTCGCCCAGAATTGTAATGTAAGCTTGAGAGCCCAACAGATGTGTCACACACCCTCACAGATGGATATAAATAGGAGAGACTTGGAGGTCATTTTATCATCATATCATCACACACATTCCTCATGATCTGATTGGTTCGTTTAGCCTAGAAGATGCTTCTCTCTCTCGCACGTGTAAATATGGATGCCAGAAATAGATGTCGTAAATCAGGATGATGCCGGAAATGGATGTCGTAAATCAAGATGATGTCGGAAATGGATGTCGTAAATCAGGATGATGCCGTAAATCAGGATGATGACGGAAATGGATGTCGTAAATTTGGATGATGTCGGAAATGGATGTTGTAAATCTAGATGATGCTGGAAATGGATGACGTAAATCTGGATGATGTCGTAAATCTGGATGTTGTCGGAAATGGATGTCGTAAATCTAGATGTCGTAAATATGGATGATGCCATAAATCTAGATGCTAGAAATATGGATGATGTCGGAAATCTGGATGAGGGATTCTTTTATTGAATTATGTTGACTTTTGATGAGTTGTCCTTGAGGGTTGTGTGTGTGACACTTGGAGGGTTTGCTGACCTAAGAAAGACTTTGTTGGTTGAATCATCCTGTTGACTGTCGTAACGCACACTATTCTACATCCTTGCTGGACAAGAAGATATGTAAATTTGATCTATTTTATTGGCTTGTCTTCTGTTGATCTATTGGTATGTTCTATCAGCATTTTACTTTCATGTTTATGTGATTGCTATATTGTATCAGGCCCTAGAAGGTTGAAGTAAATTTGCATTAAGCATAGAACATCCTGTCTATCCAAAATTTACATCTTATGATAATAGAAAATCAAGAAAAAATTGACACAATTATCATACTTTCAAAATTTGTCGCAAGAAAACTTTCGCCACAATTTTGACCACTCGTTGGAGGAACATGTTGAAAATTGTAACTAGGTTCGGTCTTCATAATGACATGTAATTATAATTTATGTAAAGAAAAGATAAGGAAAATAAAATGTATTTATTGTATTTATTGCATCACAAGTTTCATGAGCAAGAATTTTATTTATAGGTCAAAGACTTCTTCTTGATGTCTTTAGGATTTTTGTCATCTTGTCATAAAGATAATTAAAAGTCATGTAAATGAACTCGTGTTACACTTAGAAGTTGAAGCCCTCCAGTAGACAAGAACAATCATCCTCTCTTCATGGTCGGCCTCAAAGATATATGAGAAGATCCTCATGTCTGCTCACATATATAAGACACATCAGTTCACTTGTTCATGTCGGCTAATATTGATGGACAAATTACTATATAAAGGGGATTAAGGATTTCACATTTCCACAGTGAGTAGATTCGGACATCTCTCTGAATTTTCAGGTGATAGAACAAAGATACAATTTGGACCCTTTCCAGAAGATCAATTTGGTGCAATATTTGAGATTTCGGATGGGTTCAACAAAGACAGAGATGTGGATCAACCATGGTACAGTTTGGTGTAATGACTGTAGTCTTGGATGGGTAATTACAGTGAGAAAGGTGTGGATCATCCATAGGACCTTCTCAGCATACCTGCTGCTCGGATGGTATATTTTCTGTTATGCAGATATATCACAGTGGTCTCGATGTTGTAATGATAAGGTCATGCTATCACAGTAAGTTATCTCGGTGTTACTAGGTGCAGTGCTCGTTGGTACAGTCATGTTGTGATCAGTATCGTTAGATGCTACATTACTCGGTGCTCATGAAAGTGTGAAAGTATGATGTGCAAATTGGTGCGGCCACAGTTCGAAGATGCATCTCTATGTTTGGATGATGCTTCAGTGGTCATGTCTTGATGCCATGAAGATAAGATATAAGAATAAGGAAGATCAAAGGATCAAGGAAGAAGGATGATTGTGTCTTGGTCTAGGGGCGGTAACATAGGTCAAGGGTCATGGTCTTGGTATTTGTCAATTGGAATCTCTATAAGAAGAATTTGGTGTGGGTTTTCCTCTCAAAGAGTGAGAGGTTTTGGCTCTGGCTCATAGCCTACATGTTGTGTCTCTTGTCTATTTTATCATCATGCATTGGTTACTACATTGATGAAGAAGAACACTAATAATCAAAGAAGAAGAACATCCTAATCTAAAGAAGTAAAAACAGTCACAAACAGTAACTAATATAAGAGAAATATCCTAATGCTAATGCCCTGGATTTCTCAACATGGTTTTAGAGCTACGATGACAGTCAAGGAAGGGCATCTAATCATAGAGACACTCAAGGATCAAGTTTGAAGAAAGGTATCAAAGCAAGTCAAAGGTTATCAAATCAAAAGATCTTGCAAGTCAAAGGTTATCAACTTCAAATCTGTATGCAATAAGAAGTACGGATTGCAGTGCGTGAAGAGTAAGGGTAATACAGCGAAGAAGGAAGGTTACAACGTGTGCAAGGGTAAGGACAATTATGCGTAAACAGTGTCTCTCTGTTTTGGTACTAAGTCTGCACCTATACCTCTGCCATCTCAGCGAAGACCGAGGGCTATTTCAGTACATATACAATTCAATCTTGAGCCATCGAAAAGGGTAGAAGGGTGCTAGAAGGAGGCCGAAGAAGAGGACACTAGGAGACCGAAGGGAGGAGGCATCTTGTCAAGGGTTGTGAAGTAGAGACCGAGCTTCTCTAGGTGGCAGTGCAGGACAGTGCGAGAAAGGAGGACAGAATCAAGGAAGCCGAGAAGAGCAAGAGATAGTGACAAGTGTCTTGGTGGAATACTTATGTCTAGTGTCTTGTCAAGGTTCTTGGTATTCAATTGAAGCATCTATAAGAAGATATTTGTGGGTTTTCCCCTCAAGAGGAGGGGTTTTGGCCCTGGCTTGCAGCCTACATATTGTGTCACTATTCTTATTGTTCTAGTAACTGTTTGATGTATTGCTCATCGTAATAACAAGAATCAAAGATAAAGAAGCTAAAGAATAACACAAGTAGTTATCAAGTAAGAGAATTGAATTAATCATTGCCCTTTGCAAGATCTTTTGCTTGAGTGTTTTTCTTATTTGGGAAGTTCATTGTTAATATGTGCCCCTAATGAAGAGTGTCCTAATTCTCGAGGCCATATGGTCCATTTTTTTATGCATCTACTAGAGGTCATCCAACCTTGACAAGCTACACATGCACCTTGGAGGAGATCTATGAGGTTTTCATTGCATGCTTTGACAAGTTGGTTGTGGATCTATCCACTTGAAGCCCTTTGAGGCTAGACCTTGCACCTTTGACTCATCTTCTTCCCTCTTTGTCGGAGATGCCCCACTCTCTTGGGTCTATTTTTGTTGGAGTATTCTATGTGGCTTGACCACCTCATTATTTTATGTATTATTAATTAGCTAGAGGAAATAATTCCTTACTCCTTCCTAAGTTAGATCTAAGGATCTCACATGAGATGTTACTTTTTATTGTAAAGGAAGTTGAGCTAGACTCTATATAAAGCAGTAGCCCTTCCTCATTTGTTCTCATGGTTGGAATGTTGGAACTTCCACTCTTTGGAGCTTAACTGACAAATCTTTCTTGAAGCATATGCTTGTGTGAATATTTCTTTCTTTGTGGATTCTATTTTTAATTTTTGAAGCTTCTCTATCTTGGTTATATTTTGCTGCATAAAGATTGATAGTGAAAAGTTCAAGTCTTCTCCAATCAATCCATTTGAAGGATAAAAATTTAAAATCTACCACTTGGAAGGAAGATGTTTTGGGGTAACTCCTCTCCTTCCTTTGTTACTTTAATAATTAATTGATGCCTTGCTTTATCTGTGCATCTTGGAATGTTAGCAAGGGTATTGAGTATGTTTATCAAGCTATGCTTGATCTTGTTGGTGAAGGTTGCTCCACTGAAGACCCTTTCTTGGTCAGCCTTGAACTTCATTTACTAATCTCGATTGGACACAAGATTATTCTTCCTCGTTTCTAATCTCTTATTCTTAATCCTTAAACAAAGTAGACCAATTCTTAAGAGGGGTTTCCTTCACTCCATTGCCTTTGTTGGATTTGGTACTAATCTCTACTTCCTTCCTTTAAATTCCTAAAAACCCCAAAACATTGTTTTACTAAAGCTACCCTCACTTCATCATGTGCCTCGTTGCCTAGCTTTCGTAATCCTATTCCGACTGGGCATGCCCCCTTACAAAAGGATAGCCAACCTAAATTGAAGAAAGAGGAGGTTGCTTAAGTGACAGTGGTGATCGTCCTAAGAGTTGCCCCTTGAGTTGTACCTTGTAGACTAGGGTTTTATCATTAAGTACAATTTGGGAGGTAACATTTTTGGCATTGTTGCAGGGGATAAATCCATTTCCCAAAAATTTTGAAGGCTATGTTTCACAACAATTTTGTGAAAGTGTTGTATTAAAGATATCTTCCTCACAGTGTCCCTTAGGGTTGAAAAGAGCATATGAAAATTTGTATTCTAACTAGTATCACAAGATTTCTTCAATTTTGCAAACAGAGACAATATTGAAGGGACAACAGTGTAAACAAGTAATTGATTCCACCAACAATTCATACAAATAAAGCCAATTCAACAATAGGTTACAAATCCATAATCCTTCCAACCAATGTTTTGAAAATCGCAATCGGGATTAAATCGGCGAGGGGAAAAAATCGGAAAAAATCGTAAAAATCGGGAAAAAATCGGTAAAAATCAAGAAAAAATCAGCACATACAAAAACATTCATTTTTATTTCAATTTTTTTAATATCTAAAGCACCCACAACATAAAATAAATGCATTGACACAAATATGAAAAAAAAAAACTAATATATAAGATGTGTAATATCATGTCTAGTGCTACATCACACATAATAGTGAATCATGTCCTGAATACTAAGTCCTGAGTCTCAACTCAACCTCAAAATATCAACAAAAAATATAATAATGTATCTCATATCATGAGTCATAAAGTTATATACAAAGGAATGCACCAAATAACTTATACTACTAATTTCCTCTGCCCCTCTTGCGAGAAAATGTAACAGCTTTCTCTCTAGACAAAGAAGTTGGCGGAGCTGGCAATGGACTCTGTTGTGCTCCAGATCCTAAAGCACCGGGAGCTAAAGGAGGCAGACCACGTCCTCTACCGGTAGCAGAGGTAGGTGGTGTCACCTCCTCCTCCTGTTGTTGCTCCTCCTCCTCCTCCTCCTCCTCCTCCTGAAACTCATCATTGATTCATCGCTACTAGAAATGAGATCATCAACAAGAGATACACAAACATCATCTAGCTCAAAGTCTTCAAACTTGGATTGCTCAACCTTATAACATGATAGAAATTGAAAAAGTTTAACATGCCTAACCAATGATTTTGGTTTGAGTGAAGGGTTCATCTCCTCAACCTTAAAATGCGGTAGAAAAAAATTAACATGCCTAACTAGTTGTTTTCCTTTGAGTGAAGGGTACATTCTTATTAAGGCCACAATAGGGGAGTTCAACAATCAATACCACCAACATCAACAAAGTTCAACAATCAATGCCACCAACATCAAGGTTCTTAAAGGACTTCATGCTCTTGATCAAATGCCAATCTCATACCCTTACACATAATAGAATCAAATGGAAACAATGCAAATCCCCAAACCATGAAACCCTAAAAACCATTAAGTCTACTGAATTTTGAGTGAAATCTAAAATTCTAGTTTCTCCATATGAAATCCAATGAGGTCGAAACCACTCTTGAACATCCTCAGTCATTTCATGGTAATGTTAAAAATTTAAGTAAAAGTGATAGTTATTTTTCTATCACTTTTACTTTAAGAATTTAACATTACCATTAACTGCCAACAGGGTGTGTCAGGGAAATGAGAGGGCTGCAAAAATGACAAAAAAAAAAATCGATTTTTGAACTTATAGGGTTGCTGTTTGATGGGCCCACAATTTTTACCAAAAAAATCGCGATTTTTTGGCGATTTTTTCAAATCCAAAAAATCGCCCAAAAAATCGCAATTTTCGCTTCTTTGCTTCCAACAACACACTATAGTTTGGCTTCACAACCTAATGCTAATTTACATCAGCAAACCCTACTACCCTAAATTATTGATTTGACCTTACACCCAGCTACGTTCCTGGCACCCCTAGTCACTTAGTTCCTTGTATTTGATCTTGCTGGTTTAGTCACACTCAGTCGGTCCCTCCTATTCCTCGCAGACTTTGTTTATTTATGTTATCAACACCTCGATCTCTACCGCCACATGAGACCTATATAAGCTTGTGGTTTCTCTATGGCCCTAATTGTTCCCTCATTGCCTCAATTCTACTATTCCACTAACTCACAGAGGGAATTCTAGCCTACTGTCAAAATCAATTAAATATGAGGTTGCTAGTAACCTCTCACTGCCACAAACCAGGCCTAAGAAATGCATCAGATAGTACTTGTTGCCACAATCAAGGCTTGATAAGAGATTCGTTGCCACAAAAATGCCTCAAACATACCCTGCGGCCACATACCAGGCCTTAGAAGTCATGTGCTATCACAGATAACACCCTCAAGTTAGGTTGTTGCCTCAGGTAGAGTCTCAAGGTTATGCTACCCAAAAAATGCCTCAGGATTAATTTGCTGCCACAGGATAGATCTCAACAACACCTTGTTTCCTCATATTTAGCCTTGGGAACCCTTCGCTACCTCATATCTAGCCTCAAAAGGTTTTGCCGCCAATAATTTGCCTCAAAAACCCTTCGTTGCCTCAGACCTAGCCTCAGAAGGCCTCGCTGTCATAGAGATGAACCACTGACACTAGTGATCCTCAAAATTCATGTGTTTCATCAGATAATCCCCTCAAGAATAGGTCGCTACCTCAGTTAAGGTCACAAGGATGATTTGTTGCCAGATGAAACCCTAGAACACTTGTTGCCATGGACTTGTTGCCTCAAAACCTTGCTGCCACAAAACAGATGAAAGTTGCCTCAGAAATTATGCCCAAACAAAGTAAAGAGAAAGGAGGATTGGCTAGGGTGGAATCTTTCACCACCGAAACCAAACAGAGAAAAAAGGGGTCTTAAAACCCTCCAAGAGCCTCAGCCCAATAATCAAAAAGATCAATAATCAATGATGATTGAAATGAATATCCTCTCTCCTTTTTAAAGATTCCTTTTAGGGTCCTCCCTCTTAATTTTACTTGAGGGGTAGGACTTGCAACACTTTTTACTGTATTTCAATTTTTAGCATTAAAGCAACACTGATTTCAACAAATATAATACCAACAAAGTCCGTTAAAACAGCAATGCAGACCCCTTTCCCAAGGCTAAGTCTCTACTGGATAGGTAAAATTCTGCACCAACGTCTGCTAAAACCAAATGGTAATCTTAAGTAGATCAAATGCAAAGCAACTATAATTAATAATAAAGAATCAATCTTTTACTGTTCTTTACTTACTGAGGACTGCTTAAACAAATTCTTGGCTAATATCTTTCCTTTGTGCCTTCGCATCATAGCATAAATATTTGCCGCAAAGCAAACCCAGAATAAACTTTCCTAAGGTTTTATACCCTCTCATTGCCTCTTTAATTCCCTGTAACGATTGGCCTTGGAAGTTAATTCAATTACTTCATTTTCATGCTTTCGAAGTCCTCCCTGGGCTCTTGAATAGACACAAGTGAGCAGCTCTCTCTTTTCTCCTCATTAGGCTAGACTTTCTGGCATTATTATGTTTGACCCTTTATCCTTATTGGGTTTGTTCAAAATCATCTTTACTAGGCCCTCTTAATGTGAGTTTTCTTTCTAACTTTACAATTCAAATTACAAGCACAACTGTCATGGACATAAAATGGGGTTCTAAGGGAAGCCTTTTACTGATGTCTGAGACTGTAACAGGATCCAATGGTTGTGGTAATGAAGAAAAGCAGGTTTAGGCTCCCTCTTTTGTCCTCATTAGGCTAGACTTTCTGGCATTATTATGTTTGACCCTTTATCCTTATTGGGTTTGTTCAAAATCATCTTTACTAGGCCTCTTAATGTGAGTTTTCTTTCTAACTTTATAATTCAAATTACAAACACAACTGTTATGGACATAAAATGGGGTTCGAAGGAAAGCCTTTACCGATGTTTGAGTCTGTAACAGGATCCAATGGTTGTGGTAATGAAGAAAAGCAGCAAGCTGAGAATCTGTGTTGATTTTTGGGTGCTATATATGCTCATAGTATCCCAGCAATCATAGAAAAATGTAGAATCTTTGGCACACTTAGTCACATAAGAAATCTACCTATTCATAGATTGTTTCACTGGGAAGAGTTGAGATTGGAGAAGCAGACCAACAGAAGACAAATTTCATCCATCAATGCGGTGCTTTTTGATGCACCAAAACACTGCTTGAAATAAAATAAGCTCTGATAGTTTTCAGCATGATTATCACCACGATTTTCATTGACTTCATCGATAAGTTATTGGAGATTTGTTGATTTTGTAGTTTCGGAAGGTCTTCTGCATAAGCTTGTGTCTAGCATGTGTTGAAAAATCAGGAGGCTTATGATTTAGGGTGATTTCTCTTTCTTTGATAACTGTTTGTGAATGTTGTTGGCTCCTTCTAATATTTATTATGTTCTTCTCATCAAACAATTACCAAAAGCATAAACATGAAGATCACAAGAAAACAAAGAACACAAGATATAGGCCCCAAGCCAAGGCAAAACCCCTCCAAGGGGATGTTGGAAAATCAAGAGACTTTGTAGATTATAGATGATTTTCCTTAACTCGATAATTACTTGTGATATTAGTTGGCCTTTTATTACTTTATTATTTCTTGTTCATCAAGCAATTACCAAAACAATGAAAACGACAACAAGACAAAGTACACAAGATATAGGCTCCAAGCCAGGGCAAAACCCCTCCAAGGGGAAAACCCAGAAAAATGCTTCTCTTCTTAGAGAATCTCCTTACAATATGACTTCCAAGACTCAAAGACCAAAGCCCAGAATCCTCCCAAGCACCAAGTTAGCCCAACAACAAGGTCTCTTTCCAACGAACCAGTTCTTCCAAGATCTGCGAGAGTCACCCCACCTGCAATCTACAATTTCGGCCCTGCAACTTCGCACTGCAATTTCGTCCTGCAATTTGCACAAAAACCCTAGGAGACCTCGCTTGTGTGGATAGAAAAGAAAGTTTTCCAAGAGACCTTGCTTCTTCAACTTCTTTCTCTTTTTCCATGTCTTCTTCACTCTTCTTTCTCCTTCCCTACTGCAGATCAAACTTGATTGAGTGTGTGTTCCAAATGAATGGAAGTCTCTCTTATTTATAGCCTTCTTGAGGGGTCGAATAGCCTTCCCTTAGGCCGACTTCACCTTGACTACGCTGACTTGGTCTTGGAGGAATAAATGGCTTTTCTAGACTCAAAATAAATATTTTCTTTTGATACAAAGAGTCCAAATGGGATTACAATAAATGACATAAATTCTTCTTTGACCTAAAAAGACCTATAAGCACAAAGAACATGTTTTTGACCTAAACTTGAGCATGAAACCCACGCTTTACATAAAATAAAATTTTTCTTTATTTTTCTTTCTCTATACAAAGTATATAATGTCATGTTTACAAATAGGTCATTTTGAAGACCGAACCTAGTTACAATTTCCAACACTCCCCCTTAACTAGGGAGGTATTCATAATCCCATTACATGGTACAAGGAATCTCAATCTTGAAGCATTCTCATAAGAAGAGTCGAATTGATAAGCCATCTACCAAGCATCTATATCATAACCAGCATTGTCATTGAAGGCCTTGACTAGACAAGCTCATCTTCAATCGAGAGCATTATGCCGAGAGGCTTTACGTGCGCTGCCACACTCCCTCTAAGGTACAAACCCCTTTTAGGACTATTCTTATCTTGGATTTCCAATCCTGAATCCTCAAAGAAGACTATAATGATGTAGAAAACGAATGATCTAGAAAACGAAGATCAAGTCATGTTATAATCTTAGTCGTTGACGAGAGATCTAATCTCGGTTGTTGATGTCTCAACGAGAAGACTATAAAAGAAGGCTTGAGGGTCATTTGGAAAGACACACCGAATTGATCTAGAGTTTGAAATTTTTGGGGTTGGGTTTGTTGAGAAATTCGAGCTAGAGATCTGAGCAGTGAGAGGCAGAGATAGCATCCGGAGAGAAAGAGATTTTCTTAGCCGATGGAGCACCAGTCAAAGAGTGGCAGAGGTGATCTAACCAAGCCAGCATTGAAGGAAGGAGGGCTAATGCAGTAACTACGTAGGGCTCACGCAGAAGCAGCATAGAGGCAGAGGACGGTTTCCGGAATTTTGCTTGTAGATCACTTTCGGAGGTCGAGATCAGGAAAGTGACACCGGGAGGCTGTTCCTCAGGGTCCACAGAGGCAAAACAACTTGGTTGGGGCTGAATGTTGAGCATGAAAGGGGGTGACGCAAAGGCTGGAAGGTCTAGCGCTGGGACTACGCAAAGGTAGCGCAGTGCCTCCCTAGGGCAGGATTTTCTTCATCCGGATCAGCCGGGAACTCAGTGATTGAGTGAGGTAAATCCTCACAAATTCTTCTGCCAGTATTTCTCTTTGTATTTGAATAACCCTAGAGGTATTCAGAGATGTATTCAGACATTGCTACTGCTTAAAAATAAAACCCTCAGATCTGTTGCACCAGTTTTCCCGCATTGGATTTTTCCAAGGACTTTCTTGTCCAAAAATAACAGTTTCATATATGTGATTGATTTCCTTGTTCAGTTTCATTACTTCAGAATCATCAGTATTATAGTGTAGGCTGCTTCAGTGATTGCTTTAGTATTTCATGTGTGATTCAGAAATAATTGTGTAAAGTAAATTATATAATAGGAGTAATTCAGTCGGTTGCAGTAGGATTCCTTAGATTGTTCAGATCTAGGAATTTTCACATGGTATCAGAGCATTGATGTGAAACAGGAAGAACGGATCTGAATTCTGAAGTGAAGGTCGTTTTTGCTGCAGTGCAGCGGAACGAATCCATTGAAGGATTGTGTAGTTCTAGTCTGGAGGGCTAAGATTTTCGTGGCAATCTCTCTCTGAGTAAGTCGACAGAGAGAAAGTACTCCCAAATCGAGATCTTGGTGAGGCAGAGGGAGCAACGCAGAGCATTCACACAGAGATAGAGGGACACAGTTTTTCTGCAGGTTGTTGCCGAAGAAGAAAAGCGTTAGAAGGAGTCAAGAGCACATATTGAGGGAATTCTTCCTCAGTGATTTCCTAACCAAGGAAGTCAACATTTCTCAGTTGTTGAGCAGTAGAGGAGCAACAGAACTTACAACTCCATCAGGGAGTGCGTAAGCCTACCAAGGGCTGCACAGTAAGGAAGAAGAGGGAGCAGATTCGATAGATTTCGGCTGAGATGGCATCTCACGGACTTTGTGATCAGGATCAGTTGGAGGGCTCCTCCAACTATATCATCTGGAAGAAACGGGCTACGTTCCTTCTGGATGAATATGATCTGAAGGCGTTCATGGAGAACGTGGTAGTTGTTCCTATGGATGCGGATCAGCTCAAGAAGTACAAGGCAGATATGGCCAAGGCAAAGATGTTGCTCCTTAATGGTGTCAAGGATCACATCGTCTCACATGTGGCTGGAAAGGATACTGCCAGAGAGATGTTGGTAGCTTTGCATGACCTATATGAGGGATCTTCCGAGCAACAGAAGTTGTACTTACAGCATTAGCTCTGTATGAGTCAGATGCGGAAAGGGGAGCACGTGGCTTCATACCTCATGCGGTTTCAGGAGATTCGAGATCAAATGTCAACAGTAGGTGCTACACCTATAGCTGCAACCATGGTACAGATGTCCCTTCACAGTGTCACGGAGGAGTGGCAAGTGTTTTTCCAGAGCATACTGGGTCGGGCAACATTACCCAGTTCGGAGCAGTTGTGGTCAACTTTTCAGGAGGAAGCGCCGAAGAGAGACCTCGTCAAGTGCAAACTTGATGGCAGCAGTGGAAGCGGATCGAAATCCGTGGAGGAAGAGGAGAACACAGCCCTTGCATCGAAGGGACTGCAAGCGCAAAAAAAACCGAAGCGAGATGTTTCGAAGGTAAAGTGCTTCAGATGTGGTGAGATGGGCCACTATGCATCTCAATGTCCTTTGAAGAAGGGCAAAGATGAGATGCATGACCCAAAGGTTGCAGCCGTGAAAATCGAGGAGGATGAGTTCCCCATGAGTGCCCATGCTTCTCCATGTGAGAAGTAGGGTGACATAGAACTGTAGTTCATATTGAACTTCAGTTGGGCAGGATCCTTGAGGAGCCCACCTCACGGATCGTACCATGCTACGGGAGTCCATAATCAGCAGAAGCAGGATGGAGGAGTTTTAGCAAGAGCCGAGGAGTGATGGAGACGATAGTGCAATAGATAGTAGCGCTCATTTCTGGAGCAGCGCAAAGCAGAGGTAGCAGCAGTGCGGGACAGTGTTGCGCAATACAAAGCAGTAGTAGCGCAGTGCAACAGAAGGACAACGCGGTAGTTATCAGCAGTCAGAGTTTTCTGCACTGAGGTGCATCCACTGAACTCTTGTTCAGTTTTGGGTGAGTTCAACTACTTCCCTCAGCAACTGAGTTGCAGTACAAATGCATTGTTAGCAGTGGCAATGTTAGCAGCATAGCAAATGCAGCACTTGGGAGGGAGTTGTAGTACGGATGTAACAGTGGCAGTGTCATGGGCAGCAATACAGTTGCAGCAGCAACGCAAAGGTTGGTGGACAGCTTGTCAGACTTCAGTAGCGCAGAGGATGCTTCAAAGTCAGAGCAATATGCAGCAGGCATATTGTTAGAGCACCATCCTCGCTAAGACAGAGTGTTGATTTTTGTAGCATCAGAAAGTGCCCTAAGCCCCAAATTTTGTGGAAAGGCTTAGACATTGGTATTCCAAAGAACCCAGAAACCGTTTGTGAAAATTCCACTCAGTTAATGTTTTATTAAAATAATTAATTACTTTAATGGGGACCCTAAGTCTAAAGTTAGAGAAATTAAATAATTAAAGGGAATTAATAAAACAGAGTGAGAATGATCTAGAAAACGAAGATCAAGTCATGTTATAATCTTAGTCGTTGATTAGAGATCTAATCTCGGTCGTTGATGTCTCAATGAAAAGACTATAAAGGAAGGCTTGAGGGTCATTTGGAAAGACACACCGAATTGATCTAGAGTTCGAAATTTTTTGGGGTTGGGTTTGTTGAGAAATTCGAGCTAGAGATATGAGTAGTGAGGGGCAGAGATAGCATCCAAAGAGGAAGAGATTTTCTCAGCCGGTGGAGCGTCAATCAAAGAGTGACAGAGGTGATCTAACCAAGCTAGCGATGAAGGAAGGAGGGCTAACGCGGTGACTGCGTAGGGCTCACGCCGAAGCAACGCAGAGGCAAAGGAGGGTTTCCGGAATTTTTCTTGTAGATCAGTTTCGGAGGCCGAGATCCAGAAAGTGACACCAGGAGGTTGCTCCTCAGGGTCCACAGAGGCAAAACGATTTGGTTGGGGCTGAACGCTGAGCCTGAAAGGGGGTGACGTAGAGGCTAGAAGGTCTAGCGCTGGGACTGCACAGTGCCTCCCCAGGGCAGGGTTTTCTTCATCTGAATCACAGCCGAGAACTCAATGATTGAGTCAGGTAAATCCTCACAAATGCTTCTGCCAATATTTCTCTCTGCAACTGAATAACCCTAGGGGTATTCAAAAATGTATTCGGACATTGTTATTTCTTAATAATAAAACCCTCAGATCTACTGCACCGGTTTTCCCACATTGGGTTTTTCCAGGGACTTTATTGTCCAAAAATAATAGTGTCATATGTGCGATTGATTTCCTTGTTCGATTTCCTTGTTTCAGAATCATGAGTATTATAGTGTAGGTTGCTTCAGTGATTGCTTCAGTATTTCATGTGTGATTCATAAATAATTGTGTAAATTTAATTACATAATAGAAGAAGTAATTCAGTTTGTTGCAGTATGATTCCCTAGATAGTTCAGATCTAGGAATTTTCACAATGTATGTGAGTAGAGCTAAGCAGTCCTTCAAATAAATCTGGTAACAACTTCCTGAGCCAAACAGCTTCTCGATAGACTTCACTTACAGCAACATACTCAACTTCAACACTACTCAAAGCAACTATATCCTGTGTTTTGCTCATCCATGAGACCATGGAAGATCCTAAGCTAAAGCATCCACTTGTTGCGCTTCTTCCATCTTTCTCACTGCCACCCCAATCAGAATCTATATATCCCATGAGTTAGATCTCATTACCATTAATCAGAGGCAATGATGTATGGTTCCACAAAAATATCTTAGGATATGTTTGCCTGCAATCCAATGATCATGTTTTGGCCCCATCTGAAAATGACTGGGGAAATTTACTGTAAAACAAATGTCAGGTCTAGTATTTATCAGATACATCAAGGACCCAATCAACTATCTGTAACAAGTAGGATCCACCGGACTAGAATCTGAAATCCTCAACTTCTTTAGATTGGTGATCACTAGAGTCGTCATAAGCTTGCTATCCATCATGCCAAATTTCTAAAGAATCTTGATCACATATTTCCCTTATCCAAGATATATTTCACCTAGCTTCTGCCAAACTTCTAGTCCCAAGTAATAATGCATAATCCCAATATCCTTTATATCAAACTCAATTGCCAACTGTTTCTTGCATTCCTGAATTCGATGTTCTGCTCCTATAAGAAGTAGATCATCCACATACAATAGTATGATCACTGGTTCACCCTAGACCACCCTCAATAGAAGTTGGGATCTGCAGAACTCTTGGAAAAACAAAGTCTTAGAACGTATGCATCCATTCTTGCATACCAAGCTCTAGGTGCTTTCTTTAAGCCATATAGAGCTTTCCTCAGTTTGTAGAGTCTTCCTCTGATTTATTTAAAATCCTTGAGGTTGCTCAATGTAAACCTCTTCATCAATAGTCCCATTCAGAAAAGTTGTCTTAACATCCATTTGATGGATGTTCCATCCATTAGTAGCAGCCAAAGAAACAAGTGATCTAATTGTTGTATATCTAGTTGTAGGAGCAAAGGTTTCTTCATAATCGATACCTTCTTTCTGTGAGAAGCCTCTTGCTACAAACCTTGCTTTGAATTTATCAATGCTCCCATCCACATCATACTTTATCTTGTATATCCATTTGGAAGTGACTATAGATTTGTCACTTGGTCTAGGAACGATTTCCCACACATCATTCTTCATAATTGACTGGTATTCTTCCTACATCGCATTCCTCCACTCTTGATGTTTAGCTGCATCTTCATAGGAGGAAGGTTCAGCTTCAATGAGCTTCATTATATATGTTGCATATCCAGAATACCTTTTTGGTATTTTACTTTCTCTAAAGGTCCCCTTTGTTGTGTGTCCTTCTACTTCTTATAGAGTAGTTCTCAACCAAGCAGGCCTCTTTAGAATTTCAAGAATAATTACTTGTTGCACAAGCTCACTAGGACCTTCAACATCTTCTTGAGTTAATGTCAAACCTTGACCATCATTTTCCCTCGAGATATCCTCAAAGATAGGTATCTCTTCTTCATCAGAACTGACTAGAGCATCCTTTGATTTCTTGTAAGCTATACTTTCATCAAAGATGACATCCCTACTTACTTCAATCTACCGATCCCCCTTAACATAGATTTTGTACGCCTTTGATGAAGCACTATACCCAAAAAAGATGCCCTTCATACTGGTAGGATCCAACTTCTTCCTTTTGTCCTTTGGTATATGTATATAAACAGGACATCCAAATATTCGAAGATGATCCACATTTGGCTTCTTTCCTGTAAATGCTTCTTCTTGAGTCATGTTGTTGAGAATCTTGTGGGAACTTTTATTCTGCAAGTAGACAATTGTTACACATGCTTCTCCCCACTAGAATTGAGGAAGATCTTGATCATGTAGCATGGAACTGACACATTATTCAATATTTTTGTTTTGCTGTCAGCCACGTCATTTTGTTCAGGATTATAGGGAACAATTAGCTCCCTCTCAATCCCAACTTCCTTGCAAAATGCTATTAATTCTTTGAGGTATATTCTCCACCATTGTCAGACCTTAGAGTCTTGATTTTTCATTCTGTAAGATTCTCCACTTCATTTTTGAATTCTTGAAACTTCTCGAATACCTCATCTTTGTTCTTGAGGAGGTATAACCAAATTTTCCTTGAGAAATCATCAATGAAGGTCACATAATATTGATGTCCACAAAGAGATTTCACTGCCATAGGACCACATACATCCAAGTGTATGAGATCTAAAACTTCCTTAGATCTGGTATCACTTCTTGCAAATGACTTCTTTACGTTCTTGCCTAGAGCACAACCCTTACAGATCCCTTCATGTTCTTCCTTCAATTTGGGGATGCCATTAACCATTTGATTTAGAGACGGCAAAATCTTGTAATGAAGGTGTTTATACTTTCTATGCCATAGTTCAAAAGGACTCACATCTAGGTGAACTAGGACTTGAGATAGAGGTCTGAAAAGTCTATATAATGTCCCCTCACGAATCCCAATTACCTTAGCATGATCAATACTAGAGTCCTTACCCCAAACCAAAACCTTGCCATCAACACAAGCAATTCTATCCCCCTTATCCTCTAGACAAGAAATAGAAAGTAAGTTTTTCTTCAAACCTGGAACATATATAATGTTGTTGAGGTAAATACTTCCACCGGACTCAAGTTCCAACGAGGTATATCCAATTCCTTTCACTGTATAGCTCTTTTTGTCTCCAAGTTTTATCAAATGAGAGGAGGTTCCTTTTCACAAAATCTGGAGTTCACTGCATTCTCTTGTCATATGTTTGAAGCACCACTACCAATAATCCATACATTCTTGTCCTTGAGAGTGCCAAATAAAGCAGAGAACAAACTTCCATCTATCATTTCTTTTGCCAGCTTGGAGATGATCTTCGAGATACAACTGATGATGGATATAGAGAGATTCCCAAGACACTTCAAACCCTTCTTCGTAATCCTTTTGATAGTGCCAACTAGGATGTGATCTTCAGTCTCCTTGAACCTTAGCTTTGATACCATGTTGGAAAATTAAGAGACTTTGTAGATTATAGATGATTTTCCTTAACTTGGTAATTACTTGTGATATTAGTTGGCCTTTTATTTCTTTTGTATTTCTTCTTCATCAAGCAATTACCAAAACAATGAAGATCACAACAAAACAAAGCACACAAGATATATGCTCCAACCCAAGGGAAAACCTAGAAAATTCTTCTCTTCTTATAAAATCTCCTTATAATGAGACTTCCAAGACCCAAAGACTAAAGCCCAGAATCCTCCCAAGCACCAAGTCATCCCAACAACAAGGTCTCTTTCTAATGAACCAGTTCTTCCAAGATCTGCGAGAGTCACCCCACCTGTAATCCAGAATTTCAACCCTGCAACTTCGTACTGCAACTTCTCACTACAATTTTGTCCTGCAATTTGCACAGAAACCCTAGGAAACTCGCACATTTGGACAGAAAAGAAAGTTTGCCAAGAGACCTTGCTTCTTCGACTTCTTTCTCTTTTTCCTTGTCTTCTTCACTCTTCTTTCTCCTTCGCTATTGCAAATCAAACTTGCTTGAGTGTGTGTTCCAATGAGTCGAAGTCTCTCTTATTTATAACCTTCTTGAGGGGTCGAATGGTCCCTCAGTCCAACTTCACCTTGACTAGGCCGACTTCGTCTTGGAGGAATAAATGGCTTTACTTGACTCAAAATAACTATTTTCTTTTGATACAAAGAGTCCAAATGGGACTACAATACATGACATAAATTATTCTTTGACCTAAAAATACCTAGAAAGACCTATAAGCACGAAGAACATGCATTTGACCTAAACTTGAGCATGAAACCCATGCTTCACAGAAAGTAAATTTTTCTTTGCTTTCTTTTTCTTTCTTTATACAAAGAATACAATGTCATGTTTACAAATAGGTCATTTAGGTCATTATGAAGACCAAACCTAGTTACAATTTCCAACAGGGGAAAACCCGGAAAAATCTCTTCATATAAAATCATATGAAAGCGAGATAACCAAGACCCATGACCATAGACAAACTCCAACCTTCTAGATACCATGTCAAACCCTCCTTCTGCATAGCAAATTCATCAACAACAAGAGACTAGTAACAAATCTTCAACAAGAGCAGAACTTCCACACATTTGATTTCAAGAGAAACCCTTCTTCAACTTCCGACTCTGGTCTTCCTTCCTTCTATGAAATTTCAGATGAGATTAAGTGAATTCTTTGTCCAAAATGAGCTCCAACTTCCTTCTATTTATACTTGTGCTGAGGGGTGTGAACAGTCATGTCTTTTGGGGCAGGGTCGACTTGACGTTTAGGCCAACTTGGCATTGTGAGGCAGTTTTGACCCAAAAAAGATTATTTTTGCTTTTTCTTTACAATAGGTCCAAATAGGACTTCACTTAACAAACCCTAAAAGCATGAAGAACGTGCCTAACTAAAATAGTAATTTAATTTCAGCATGAAACCCATGCTTAAAAATAAAAATTCTTTTCTGTTTTTTCTTTTTATATAAAAATATAAACTAATACAAATTATGAAGACCGAACCTAGTTACACTTTTCAACAGCATGCAAGATAATAAGTCCTCTTTAGGTGGTTGTTCGAGATGAGCAACTAATATGATCTCCTTCCTGAGTTTTAACTTAGGAAAAAGAACATTGATTACTTAATTAATGTTGACTTTGGGCTAATATTTATCTAAAGATAAATAATTAATTATTTAAGTGACTTAGATCTAATCTCCATCGTTTATCGAAGAACACTAGTATTAAATCTTTGTGAAAAATCCTAGATTTGAACAATCTAAGGAATCCTACTGCAACCAACTGAATTACTTCTTCTATTATGTAATTTACTTTACACAATTACTTCTAAATCACACATGAAACACTGAAGCAACCTACACTACAATACTCACGATTTTGAAACAAGGAAACTGAACAAGGAAATCAATCACACATACGAAACTGTTATTTTTTGACAAGAAAATCCCCGAAAAAACCCAATGTGGGAAAACTGGTGCAACAAATCTTTGGGTTTTATTATTAAGTGGTATCAATGTTTGAATAGATCTATGTATTAAGTTACAGAGAGAAATATTGGCAGAAGAATTTGTGAGAATTTACCTCACTCAATCACTGAGTTCCCAACTGATCAAGATGAAGAAAACCCTGCCCTGGGGAGGCACTGCGCTACCTTTGCGCAGTCCTAGCGCTGGACCTTCCAACCTCTGCGTCACCCCCTTCCAAGCTCAACGTTCAGCCCCAACCAAGTCATTTTGCCTCTGTGGACCCTAAGGAATAGCCTCCCAAGGTCGTCACTTTCCGAATCTCGGCCTTCGAAACTGATCTACAAGAAAAATTCCATAAACCCTCCTCTGCCTCTGCACGGCTTCTGCGTGAGCCCTACGCAATCACTATGTTAGCCCTCCTTTCTTCAATGCTAGCTTGGTTAGATCACCTCTGCCACTCTCTGACTAATGCTCCACCCGCTGAGAAAATCTCTTCCTCTCTGGATGTTATCTCTGCCCCTCACTGCTCATATCTCTAGCTCGAATTTCTCAGCAAACCCAGCCCCAGAAATTTCAAACTCTAGATTAATTCGGTGTGTCTTTCCAAATGACCCTCAAGCCTTCCTTTATAGTCTTCTCGTTGAGACATCAATGGTTGAGATTAGATCCCTAATCAATGGCTAAGATTATAGCATGACTTGATCTTCATTTTCTAGATCATTCTCACTCTTGTTTTATTAATACCCTTTAATTATTTAATTTCCCTCAGTTTAGACTTAGGGTCCCCATTAAAATAAATAATTATTTTAATAAAACATTAACCGAGTGGAATATTCACAAACGGTTTTTGGGTTCTTTGGAATACCAGTGTCTAAGACTCTCCACAAAATTTGAGACTTAGAGCACTTTCCGATGCTACAAAAAACAACACTCCCTCTTAGCGAGGAAAGTGCTCTAGCAATTATGCATGTTGCATACTGCTATGACTCTGACGCATCCTCAACGTTGTTGAAGTCCATCAACAACAGCGCTACTACTGCCATTGTACTGCTGCCCATGACACTGCCACTACCAATGTTGCATCCATACTACAGCTCCCTCTCAAGTGTTGCATCTGTTATGTTGCTAACATTGCATCTATATTGCATCTATACTAAGAGAAGCAACGGAACTCACCCAAAACTGAACAAGTGTTCAGTGGGTGCACCTCAATGCTCAAGACTCTGACTACTAATGACTACTGCGTTGTCCTGTGGATTCACTGCGTTGCTGCTGCTGCCTCTGCTCTACGCTACTCCAAAAATGAATGCTACTATCTACTGCACTGTCGCCTCCATCATTCCTCGACTCCGCTAAAAACTCCTCCATCCTGCTACTACTAATCATGGGCTCCCGTAGACAGGTACGATCCGTGAGGTGGGTTCCTCAAGGATCCTGCCCAATTGAAGTTCAATATGAACTACAATTCTATGTCACCCAACTTCCCACTTGGAGAAGCATGGGCACTCATGGGGAACTCATCCTCCTCGATTTTCGCAGCTGCAACCTTTGGATCATGCTTCTCATCTTTGTTCTTCTTCTTTAAAGGACATTGAGATGCATAGTGGCCCATCTCGCCACATCTAAAGCACTTGACCTTCGAAACATCTTGCTTTGATTTCAGTTGGGCCTGTTGTCCCTTCGATGCAAGGGTTGCGTTCTCCTCTTCCTCCATGGATTTCAATTCGCTTCCACTGTTTCCATCAAGTTTGCACTTGACGAGGTCTCTCCTCAGCTCTTCCTCCTGAAAAGTTGACCACAACTGCTCTCAACTAGGTAATGTTGCCCGGCCCAGTATGCTTTGGATAAACACTTGCCACTCCTCCATGGCACTGTTAAGGGCCATCCGTACCATGGTAGAAGTTGTAGGTGTAGCACCTACTGTCAACAATTGATCCCGAATCTCCTGAAACTGCATGAGGTATGAAGCCACGTGCTCACCTTTCTGCATCTGACTCATAGGAGCTTCTACTCTAAGTACAACTTCCACTGCTCGAAAGATCCCTCATATAGGTCATGCAAAGCTACCCAAATCTCTTTGGCAGTATCCTTGCCAGCCACATGTGAGACGATGTGATCCTTGACACCATCAAGGACCAACCTCTTTGCCTTGGCCATAGTTGCCTTGTACTTCTTGAGCCGATCCACATCCGTAGGAACAGATACCACATTCTCCACGAACGCCTTCAAATCATATTCATCCAGAAGGAACTTAACCTGTTCCTTCTAGATCATATAGTTGGACGAGCCCTCCACCCAATCCTGATCACGAAGTCCGTGAGATGCCATCTCAACCGAAATCTGTCAAATCTGCTCCCTCTTCCTGCCTATTGCGCAACCAGTAGCAAGCTTACGCACTCCCTGATGGATTTGTAAGTTCCATTGCTCCTCTCCTACTCAACAATTGAGAAATGTTGACTTCCTTGGCTAGGAAATCACTGAAGAAGAATTCCCTCAACATGTGCTCTTGACTACTTTTGACGCTTTTCTTCTTTGGCAACAACCTGCAGAAAAACTGCGTCACTCTGTCTTTGCGTTGCTCCCTCTGCCTCGGCAAGATCTCGATCTAGAAGCCCTTTCTCTCTGTCGACTCGCTCAAAGAGAGACTGCCATGAAAATCTTAGCCCTCCTGGCTAGAACTGCACAATCCTTCAATGGATTCGTTCTGCTGCACTGCAACAAAAATGGCCCTCACTTCATAATTCAGATCCGTTCTTCATGTTTCACATCAATGCTCCGATACCATGTGAAAAAGCCTAGATCTGAACAATCTAAGGAATCCTACTGCAACCAACTGAATTAATTCTTCTTTTATGTAATTTACTTTAGACAATCACTTCTGAATCACACGTGAAATACTGAAACAGCCAACACTATAATACTCATGATTCTAAAACAAGGAAACTAAACAAGGAAATCAATCACACACGACACTGTGATTTTTGGACAAGAAAGCCCTCAGAAAAACCCAATGTGGGAAAACCGGTACAGCAGATCTGAGGGTTTTATTATAAACTAGTAGCAATGTCTGAATACATCTCTGAATACCGCTAGGGTTATTCGGTTACATAGAGAAATATTGGTAGAAGAATTTGTGAGGATTTACCTCACTCAATCACTAAGTTCCCGACTGATCCGGATGACGAAAACCCTGCCCTGGGGAGGCATTGTGCTGCCTCTACGCAGTCCCAGCGCTGGACCTCCCAGCCTCTGCACAGTCCCAGCGCTGGACCTCCCAGCCTCTGCGTCACCCTCTTCCAGGCTTATAGCATTCAGCCCAACCAAGTTGTTTTGCCTCTATGGACCCTGAGGAACAGCGTCCCAGTATCACTTTCCGAATCCCGGCCTCTAAAAATGATATACAAGCAAAATTTTGGAAACCCTCCTCTGCCTCTGTGCTACTTCTGCGTGAGCCCTTCGCAGTGACTGTGTTAGTCCTCCTTCCTTCAGCGCTGGCTTGGTTAGATCACCTCTGCCACTCTCTGACTGATGCTCCACTGGCTAAGAAAATCTCTTCCTCTCAAGATGTTATCTCTGCCCCTCACTGCTCATATCTCCAGCTCGAATTTCTCAGCAAACCCAGCCCCAGAAATTTCAAACTCTAGATCAATTCGATGTATCTTTCCAAATGACCCTCAAGCCTTCTTTTATAGTCCTCTTGTTGAGACATCAATGGCCGACATTAGATCTATTCTCAACAGCTAAGATTATAACATGACTTGACCTTCGTTTTCTACATCATTCTCGCTCTTGTTTTATTAATACCCTTTAATTATTTAATTTCTCTAAGTTTAGACTTAGGGTCCCCATTAAAATAATTAATTATTTTAATAAAACATTAATCGAGCGGAATTTCACAAACGGTTTCTGGGTTCTTTGGAATACCAGTGTCTAAGACTCTCCACAAAATTTGAGACTTAGAGCATTTTTCGATGCTACAAAATCAGCAAGCTTAGCCACCTATCACTTTGGAGATTACAGACTTGACCCATAGAGAAATTATAAAGAGAACCTATGGAAGAGGATGAAAACACATTACAGTGCTACTATTGAAAGAGCAATTTTCTCACGGGAGTGAGAGACTACAAGACTAAAGAGAAGGGAAAAGGATTGTAGCAGGGGAATTTCAGGAGCAAATTTCAGGGAGGTCGAGTCTAGGAGAGAGATATCAAATTACTGAAGAGGAGGGTTGAGTTTTGGAGAGAGGTTGAATTATCCATGGGTCGTTTTTCTCAAGTGCGTAGGGGTTGTACAAAGGGAGAAAGAGGGGTTGATTTAGCTAGTAGAGGAGGCCAATTTTTCAAAGTTGAAATCTTCAAGAGGGCCAAATTCTTTGAGGTCGATTTTCCAGAGGGGTAGATTTCCAAGTTCCAGCAATTGTAATTTTTCTATATATTCGCTATGGATCTAGGCCCTAATTTTTCTGAGTTAAGGAAGATTGTTTTGGACATAATTTCTTTGATGTAGTGTGATTGATTTCCCTATTTTATTTCTACTGCAAGCTTAATTTTTGAAAGTTAAAATACCAGTGATTTTATTTTCCAACAATTTTTAGATTTTATTGAGTAAATAATTTCAAGGTATAGAAGAATTGTTGAGGTATAAATAAATCAAATTTGGTATTAGATATTTAACATTATCAAAGCAATAGAAACTTTCTAGAGGAGATCAAATAGCACAAGGGTTTTACAGCAACAAAATATTTTACCAACAGAAATTTTTATTTTGCAACAAGGTTTTTTTGGTTGAAATCAATCTGATGAGATGGCATCATCTAGTTTGAGATTTGAAGATAAGTTAGAGGGGATCACCATTGTTCTTACGGCAAATAGCCCGTGAGAACTTGGAGAAAAAGTGATCCAAGTTCCTTTGGATCCTACATAAGCAATTGAACATAATCTGAAGGATGTAAAGGCTAAATGGCTCATATTGGACATTGTGAAGAATCACATAATCTGTCACATATCAAGGAAGCATATAATTCACTAAATGTGGTTAGCGTTGATGAACCTATACCAAAGTAAGTATTACCCACCACTTCGTGGATGATATCACTAGGAGAATTTTTTCTCCATGATAGTCCTCAACCGGCAGCAACCAGCCCCTTGTAGCCATCAACTAGCTCGTTGTGCCATTTCTCTGCCACATGAGCCAGCGATGTGGTCCCTCACCCATTTGTCTTGATCGTATGCTTGAAGGTGGGCCTCTCGAACCCAAAGGTATGTCTTGTCATTTGGTAATTGAATATTGCATTTACTTATCATGGACACTTTTGGGCATGGATTAATGGGGGGATTCGACGGAAAGAGTAGGCCTAGTTTGTGCTTTTATCCCCTTGACCTCTTTTGGATGTTACCCTTGGATCTTGGTCTCGTGGGATCTCCTTTACTGACCATTTGGTTTTAGGGTGGTACTACTCGGGAAACTGCGATTTTGGTTGCGTGTTCCCGCTCCCTCGTCCACATATATTACTCCCCCTCCATCCATTATAACCCCATTCATCATATTTCCGACCTGGTTCCACATTTCTTCACTGGGTCAACATAGGGCTAACCTCCCCTTTCCCTTGCCCCCTACCTTGGGTCAGGCTTAGAACGATGCCCCAGAGGTTGAAGCAGCTAAAAAGAAAAAGTAAAAGCAAAAATGGCCACATTCAACAGGAAAATGTACCACAAGATGAAAAAGATGGCTCGGAAAAACAAATTTAGCACGTGGGCAAAAGTCAATGCATGAGCTCTACCCCATACCCATGGCCATCACCCTGATTCCATAGGCCCTAGATGAGCCTCCTTTATCATTCAGGAATCCATGATTGTCCCAACCCTTGGAGGGAAATGAACCACCCTACCAAAAAGGGGGTAACCACTGCTATATCTTACACATCATGCTCTTATCTTTTGAGCCCAGAGCAATTAATTAAAGAAAAATCATAAAAGGCAAAATGCATATAAAGAAGGGTGGAAAAATCAAGGTTGGGGCACCTCATGTACCACGATTGCTCCCTCCTATACATTATATACCCAGGTGTGGGCTTCCCTTCTTCTAGCTACCCTTGCACACCGATACGTGGCCCAGGATTGCCCCTCTCATTCCCTATTCCATTCACCTCTTTATCACATGCCACCACCATTTGAGGAATGTACCTTGGACATATTATCCCCTCTAAAGGTAGAAACCACCTAATAAGGCACTTGGCTAACCCCCTTTGGAGCTTGGAAACATTAGCACATGCCAAAGCCCACTATGGAAGGGCATGCCATTATAAAGTGTCCACCTATTGTCCATGGTTTGTAAGCTCTCTTACCCTATTACTTTAATGACTTGTTGTGCTGGAAGGCTAGGGGATGCATTGGATCTTATGTAGGATTGCAAATGGTGCCCATCCTAAGTTTGGTCTCCCTATACGGGGTCCTAACTCTCCAAAGGGCTACATTGGCACATGTAGGGTATGCGTAGAGAGCCATGGGCCTCCACAGCAGTAGGCAGCACTCCATGGATCCCCAGAGATGTTCAGAGATTGCTCGAGATCCACCTATTGGACGAGGAAGATGCACCTAGTACACCATGTCCAGTTGGCCCCACAGTTGCACCATACACTTGGAAAATGACCTAGGACTTGTACGTTGATGTGGCATCATTTATTCCATCATTTGAGCCCATACAGATGGTCTACAGGAATCTTCGACTTACTTGGAGACCTAGGAGGTTATTGGTGTGCCCCCACACCCACTGGGAGCACCACGGGTTTATTGTTTGGAGAACAAGGGGCCACCCCCCTTACCCATCACTTTTGAGGGTCCTATTCATCATTATGGCACTTATGGACCTCATCAGGCCTCTTGGAGGGCCCAACAACATGCATAGTTTATCATTTGACCTCTTGAGAAGCTTGTTATTTTATTTGTGAGCTAGTCTGGCGGGCTTGTCACAAAAAGTTAGTTACTTTGCACATTATTTTATTTTAGGGGCTAATGTAGGCCCAATTAGGTAATTCAAACTCCTAATTAGTGAATAAACAGGAGTGACCTGAATTCATGGATTGGATCATTCTCTCTCTTGAGAACTTCGCATTTCCTTCTTGGAGGACGAATTGGAGCATGGATGAATTTTGATGTTTGGATTGGATTTTCTTATCTTAGAGCTTCTTTATTGGCAAATGTATTGATGGTTGGATATATTCTCTTACATGTAAATACGATATTGATGCTATTTTCTTTTACTTTGCTGCATACATTGATCATGGGATTTTCGCTATTTTAGGACTAATTGTTGCATGCATTCACTGCTTCATTGTGGAATTATGTTTCTATATAGCATATCTCTATGTACAGGCCATGTTTGTTGAACAAATTGTCCTAGAGATCGAAGTTGTCTTGACAAGCCATTTTCATTTGTAAACGAATTATAAACGCTTTAAGGTCACTTTATCTTTTGCCCTAATGTTGGACGAAGTTGCCCTTAGAGCCTCCTTGAGCTAGAAACGAGATCCTTCTGCATAATTCTTCTTGACTCCATATCCCCAAAATGAATTAGGCACTGATCCACCATAAGGTGATCACCTTAAAAACCCCTTTTCTTCACCTTTTCTCCTTCTCTCTAGGTCTAGCCACATTGGGCCACCTATAGCATCATTTTCCCGACAATGTAGCCATAGAAAAAGTTTGATCTCGTGGCCTCTCTTGCGTTGGTGTGTCCTCAAGGTCTCCTCCAAATTTGAGAAAATTTTAATGGTGGGAATGTGAGATATCCCAAGCCGTAGCCCTGAGACCAAAATTTTCCCTAGTGTTCCCTAGGCTAGTTCCTCGTAGGATCATTTTGGCACCTTTAAGTGGAAATTCTTTCTTTGGTCCTCTCTCCTTCCTTTTTTAGGATAATATCATCATCAGTTGCTAAACTCCCTCCCCTTAACCTAGGTTGGGTCCACTTGGCCCCGTGTGGCCCCATTTCTCATCAAAGACAATTCATCAAGGACAACTCGGGAATCCAAGTTTTGCAAGGATTTTAGGGATTGGGAAACTCCTTTACAAGTCATATTCCGTTAACCTAGCACTTAAATCCTCACCTCCTCCTTGAAAACCTTGTACCTTGCTTAAAGAGCAAGCAAGCTCCATTCTTACTCTTCTTCTAGGGAGAGGATCATTGAGGTCACTTCACACCCATTTGTTGATCCATCCTTCATAAGTGACTTCCTATATACCGAGTCTCCTATCGGTGAAAGTCCGTAAAGAGTAGGGAGCCTTAGCTGAGGTGACAGTGGGCTAATCCCCCATCGTTGCCCTTGATCTAGCAGTTGTCCCTTCAGGAGTTCCCTTTTAGGTCTCCTGCTAGTTTGAGTGGTAACAGTAACAACCAAAACAGGAAGATGGTGCTGAGAGAGAAACTAAGAAACATAAGAACGAACAGATATGAAATTGTAGCCTCATACTTCACAAGAATCCAGCAGGTTCGCAATGTACAATCAATTGTTGGGGAAGCCATGGATGAGGGTAAACTTGTCAAGATAGCCCTAAATGGTTGTACCAAGCAATGGGCTACCTTTGTAACATGTATCCTTGCCAAAGACAAGCTTCCTGATCAGACCAGGTTGTGGGACGATTTCACCCAAACGAAGATAAGGGAGAGTTTGATATCTTGTGGACAGCATAGAGGTGGAGGGGGAGATGAGGAACTTGTTCTTGCTAGGCAAGCAAAGAAGAGCAAGGATAAAGCCAAGCAAAACCAGAGTGGAGGAGGATCTTCACAAGGAGAAAAAAAGGACATGAGCAAAGTCAAGTGCTTTGCATGTCACAAGTATGGCCACTATGTTGGACAATGCGCCAACAAGAAGAAAGGCAAAGGGAAGACATCAACAGCTACATCTGGTGTAAATGGATGAGTTACCTAAGAAATTTGAGGAGTTTTCATTAGTGTCATGTCTTTCAGGCACCATAACACGTAGTGTATGGTATCTAGATAGCGAAGCTTCTCGTCATATGACAGGATCCCATAACATCCTCACCAATATGGCCAAGGAGCATCGTGATCTTTATGTGGTGCTTGGTGATAATGTCAAGTATGCATTGGAGGGTATTGCCAGCAACATATAGCTCCAACTAGACTTTGGGAGTCCTATGAAAGTGAAGGAATTATTGTATGTACTTGGGTTGGAGAAGAACTTGATCTTCGTTTCAACTATGGAGGATAAAGAACTAGAGGTCAGTTTCACGGGAGGTGACATGTCTATCAGGCCGAAAGTAGTTGATCCTAGCATGAGGCGAGTGATAGGCAACGAAGAGAGCAACCAGTATCTATTGGGATGACAACAAGTGAAGACCCATGTACATGACAATGATAGCCAAAGTATGCTTTGGCGCAGGAGGATGGGGTATCTACACTATAGGGCTCTACCACTGTTACAAAAGATGGCCATTGGTTTTCTAGACTTCAGTGTGGAGCGAGATGATGTGTACAAAGGATGTGCACTTGACAAGCATGCCAAAGTAGCGTTTCTTAACAATGAGACTAGGTCCAAGGGAGTGTTTGATTTGGTGCATTCAAATATTTGTGTTCCTATGTCAATGGAGTTTATCTCTGGGTGTAGTTATTTTATGACCTTCAAAGATGATTATTCTAGGAGGACATGGATTTACTTCTTGAAGGCCAAGGATGAGGTCTTCAGTCAATTCCAAGAGTTTAAAGCTCTTATGGAGAACCAGACCAAAGTCCTGAGCTTGGACAACGATTTCTACAAGGAGGCAAGAATCAAGAAAGAATTGACAATGCCATACAATCCAAAGCAGAATGGAGTGACAGAGAGGAAGAACAGGACCATAGTCGAAGCAGCAAAGGCAATGATCCATGATCAGGACTTGCATGTGTTCTTGTAGGCGAAGGCTTGTAACTCAGCAAGGTACCAACAGAACAGGAGTCCTCACAAGGCAATGGACGACAAGACTCATGAGGAGGCATTTACAGGAGTGAGACTAGAGGTGAGCCATCTTCGCATCTTTAGCAGCCCAATGTGTGTCCACATTGCATCAAAGAAGAGGACTAAGACGAGGCCCTCATATGAGAGAGGGACTTCTGTTGAATACAGTGAGATCTAGAAGGCCTATCAGGTCTACATTCCAAGGAAAACTAGGATAGTAGTTAGCCGAGATGTCAAATTTGAGGAGGGTAGGACCTTTAGGAGGTTGCATGAGACAAGTGTAGCAGTGGTAGAGGATCGGTAATGACAGGCTCCAAAGGTTGAGCAAGGACCAACAACAGCAGCAGTAAGATCACAGATTTCTTATCAAAAGGAGCAGCAAGATGTTCCTTCGAGCTCTACCAAGAGGAGGCCGATATGAGCTGAGGAGGCCAATATGGATGCGGAGGAGCCTATGGAGGTTCCTAGCAAGACCTTCAGGGAGAGTAGACCACCAGCCAGATTTTCCAGTTATATGGCCTTGATGAGTAGAGTCAATGAGTCTAATCCTTATACCTTTAAGGAGGCAACAAACCAGTAGGTTTAGAGGGACGGCATGGTGGAAGAGTACAGTTCCATCATAAGGAACGATGTGTGGGAAATAGTACCAAGGCATGAGGGGAAGTCACTGGTCACTTCTTGATGGATCTACAAGATCAAGTACGCAATTGATGGCAGTCTCAAGAAGTACAAAGTGAGGTTCGTGGTGAGAGGTTTCTCCTAGAAGGAGGGAGTGGATTGCAAGGAGACTTTTGCACTCGTTGCCAGATATGCATGTATTAGGGCAGTTATATCTATTGCCTCATAGACGGGGTGGAGGACTCATCAAATGGATGTGAAGACTACCTTCCTTAATAGGGTAATTGAGCAAGAGGTGTATATTGAGCAGCCTCAAGGATTTGAGGTGCATGGGAGGGAGTCCCATGTATGCAGACTAAAGAAGGCCTTATACTAACTTTAGCAAGCATCTCGCGCATGGGACTCTAGAATTGATGGGTACCTACCTGGATTGGGTTTCACCAAGAGTGATATGAAATCCAACTTGTAACTATGTACTTGTTAATGGTGAGCCATTTATCTTGGTACTGTATGTTGATCTCTATCTGACAAGATCGTAGAAGCTCATAGGAATGTGCAAGGAGGACCTTGCTTCGAAGTTTGAGATGAAGGATATTGCCTTGATGCACTACTTTTTGGGACTAGAGGTGTGGCAGCAGCTAGGAGAGATTTTCCTAGGGCAAGGCAAGTATGCAGTTGAGATCCTAAAGAGATTCAGGCCAAAGGATCGTTGGACGATGTCTACACCCATGATTACCAACTTGACGAAGCTTAAAGCTTTTAAGAGTGAGTTGGCGAGTCCCACATTGTACAAGCAATTAATCAAGTCGTTGATGTGTCTAGTTAATACTAGACCAAATATATGCTTTGTAGTGAATACACTTAGCCATTTTACAGTGGAGCCAAGGAAGGTTCATTAGGTGGCAGCGAAGCATGCGTTGAGGTATCTCTGCGGTACAGTGGACTTTGGATTGAGATATGTCAAAGTTAGTGGATTGCAGTTGCAGGGCTATACATTTTCGGACTAGGTCGAGAGTGCAATGGATAGGAAGAGTACATATGGATGATGTTTTAGCTTGGGGTTAGTAGTGATCTCATGGTTTAGAAAGAAGCGACATTGAATGGCACTTGCTCGACAAAGGTCGAGTACATGGAAGCAAGTTTGGTGAGTTGTGAGGACATATGGCTTTGCAAAATGCTCGCACGGTTGTTTGGTCTTGAGATGGACCCTACGATGATTCACTGTGATAATCAAAGTTGCATTAAGCTTTCGAAGAATCCAGTGTTTCATGACAAGTCCAAGTCACAAGTCTAATTTTAAAGTGACTTTAATAAAGTCAATGTGAAATTAGAAAGTGAAAAGTGACTTTGGAAATAAATGACTAAGTAGGTCTTTATTAAAGTGGGGTGAATTAAAAAATAGAAAGTGAGATTTAATGAGCATTTAATCGCAGCCCTAGATCTAAAGCTATCTCAGCCATTAGATTTAGGGATTCCCCAAAATTCACTTAGGGTTAGGTTAAAGGAGGGAAAAGGTCATTCATTCTTTCATGAGCAGATTGAGAGAGGAGGAGAGAAAGCAAAGGAGAAATTTCTGAGCAGTGACGAGAAGGAGGACAGCTGATAGAGACTTCAGCGAATCCGTACAGCTGGTGGTTGGCACATTTTTCAAGGGAGGCACAGTTTTCGAAGAAAATCGTACAACAGCTTCATCACAATTTCTAAGCAGATTCTAGGCACGAAAATCGAGGAGAGAGACTGTTGGTTGGTGGCACAGGTTTCGAGAAATTCGAACATCAGCTTTGGAACAGATTTCGAGGTAGAAAAGGGCACGAAAATCGAGGAGAGAACTGATGTGTATTCCGTACAGTCCATACAGCAGTACGGCCGTACAGCTGGGCACATATTTCGAGAAAGTCAGTTCAGCATTTAATGCTATAATAAATGCTATAAATTTTTTGTTTTCAGTTTTACCTGTTTGGCACGTTTTCCAAGGCGGGGTAGAAGCACGAAAATCGAGATAAGTACATTTGTCATTTATTAAGTTGCTGGAATTGTTGCTGTAAATTTTGTCTCACTGTAAAAGCATTTATCAGAAATAAGAAGGAGCTTTCAAACTGGTTTTCCCCAAGAATTGTAGGGGGTTTTTCCAAGGTCAAGTTTACCAAAAATCAGCGTGTCTATTTTCTGTGTGTCGCTGATTTATTTTGCTAAGTTTTATTTCTGCATTTCCAGAATTTGTGTTTTCAGAAAATATTTATTTTTCAGCTTGTTGAATGTATGGCTATGGGAATGGGCATTTAACTATATGGAGAAATAAGGAGAAACTGAAAACCTGGGTGGAAAACTGAAATTTCTACATGGTATCAAAGCTATTTTGCTGAAAACGCAGTTTGGGACAGCAAGAAGGAAAAATTACAGCAAGCTGATTTTTCACTCAGAAATTACAGCAAGCTGATTTTTCACACGAAAATTTTACCTTTACTACAGCAGTGTTATTTTCAGCTTATTTAGGATAGCAAGCATGTCTTTGGGCTTGAGGGTGGAGGATAGGTTGGATGGGCATAGTAACTACAGTGTTTGGAAAGAGAGAATGCAGAGTATCTTTGAGGAGGCAGAAGTCTGGGATATCATGGTGCATACCGCACAGCACCCTGTTAATGTGCCTACGGATGTTGTTCAGTTGGCAGCTTATAATAAAAAGAATAACAAGGGTAAGAGACTGATTCTGGACAGAATCAAAGACCATTGCATTCCTCATGTGAGAGGAAAGAGAAATGCTCATGAGATGTGGACAGCGTTGACCAATCTCTACCAGAGTACCAATGAGAACAGAAAAATGGTCCTAAGGGAGAAGCTGAAGACCATTAAGATGGGTAAGACTGATAGTGCAGCTGGATATCTCACAAAGATTACTAATGTGAGAGATGAGTTGGCAGCAGTTGGAGAGGTCATTCCACCCACTGAATTGGTGCGGATTGCAGTGAATGGCCTCCCAAGTTCATGGTTGAACTTTGCTGATGAAGTTTGTGCACGTGAGACCCTTCCCTCCTGGGAGAGGTTCTGGGATGATTGCATACAAACAGAAATCAGAAAGAACCAGCTTGGGGCAGCCAAACCAGTTGAGCAAGATGCAGATGTAGCACTGTTGGCAGGAGGCAAGAAAGGCAAGGGAAAGAAGCAAGCTTCCACAAGCAGTGGTGGGGGCAAAGGTAAAGGTAAACAGGGGAACACGCAGAAGAACTATTCCAAGGTGAAGTGTTGGAATTGTCAGAAGATGGGACACTATGCAGTTGTGTGTCCGAAGAATAAAAAGAAGGGGAAGAACTAGAACATGGCAGCATCAGCAGAGGTAGAGGACTTTACGGATCGCTTTGACCGGGAGTTTGGGTTCATTGCTTCTGAGTCCACTAGTGCAGAATCACCTGCCATGGAGGTTGAGAGGGAGTGTGCATTTCCCTCCACTAGCGGAGCATCTTCAGGTATCTAGTATGTTGACAGTGGGGCTTCACGTCATATGACAAGAGTCCGTGAGTATTCTCAAAGCTTTCAGAGTGGCACTGGTATAGAGGTAGTACTCGAAGATGACAGCATTGTTAGAGCAGTCGGTGTGGGGACGCTAACATTTGATAGGGAACCCAAACCTTCCTTGAAGGTGTCAGATGTTCTATATGTGCCAGGGATGAGGAAGAACCTCATATCCGTCTCAGCTTTGGAGGATAAAGGATATGAGATATTATTCAGGAGAGGACAGGTGCTGATATATCCCAGGGGCGCTCCAGCTAATTCAGCTAGAGTGATAGGTGTACGCCATGCAAAGGTGTATAAGTTTGCATTTCAGCCCCTTTTGGCATTGAGTAGTAGTACCGGCAGCAGAGCTAGCAGTTCAGAGTTGTGTGAGATTTGGCACCGCAGGATGGGGCACATGTATCATGGAGCCTTGAGGACATTGCGAGAGATCACTACAGATGTGCCAAATTTCAATACTGATCACTTTGATACTTGCAGAGGATGTGCAATGGGCAAGTTTGCCAAATCCCCTTTTCCCAGCAGTGACAGCAGAGGGACTGGGATACTTGATTTGATTCATTCCGATGTAAGCGATCGGATATCTCATGTTTCCTTGAGTGGGTATGAGTATTATGTTTTATTCATTGATGATCACTCCAGGAGGACCTCGATTTATTTCTTGAAAACCAAGGATGAGGTCTTCAAGCGGTTTCAGGAGTTCAGAGCTCTTGTGGAGACTCAGACAAGTCGGAAGATCAAGTCCCTGATGTCGGACAATGGAGGTGAGTTGTAAATTTTTGTAGATGTTCTATGCTTGAAGCAACTTTACTTTTCTTACAGCAATCACACAAATAGTTAAGTAAAATGCTGATAGAACATATAAGTGGATCTTTTAGAAGACAAACCAGAAACAGAAAAATGTGATGGTGCGTTACGACGGTCAACAGGATGCTTCAACTAGCAAAGTCTCCTTGATCAGCCAACCCAAAATGTGTCACAACAATCCTCCAATCAGCTATCGAGTCAACCCAAGTCAACTTCAGAAAAGTCAACGTTGTCCAGAAAAGTCAACGTAGGGCAGCAAGCTAAAAGTCAACGCAGCAACAATTCGGTCAACCTTTTGACCTCGATTTCTGTGCCAATGTGTACGGCCTCTCAAAATCGAACTCTCCAACAATTTTCAGCCCTTTCGGACCATGCGTTGACCAAAGTCAACGCTGGTCAAACTTTGTTGGAAACCCTAGCTGCAGAAATTTCATCCTTCCCTTCAGCCGTACAAATTCGTCCTTCTTCTTCACACGTGTGGGCTGAACTTATCCTCCAAGGAGCTCGTACTAAATCAGATGAGAGAAGAAGATGTGTGTTGAGTTGTTGTTAAATGCTCTCCAACTTTGCCTGTATTTATATCCATCATTGGGGTGTGTGACACATCTGCTGGGGGTGTGAAACCTTAAGGCCGACCTGCACATATAATTTATTATAAATAATAAATTTAAAATAAATGTTCTGCTCATCGGATTAAAATATATTTTATATGGATTTTACACCTCTCCGAAAGAGGAATCCAACAAAAATATTAGCCACTTAATCTGAGCATCACAACATGGAGTTTGGACCTAATTGTCCAAATTTAACACTCCCTCTCAACTAGGGAGAACTCCATCCATCAGTGCAATCAAACATCATGCGTCATCCCGTCGTAACTTGCTTTGCTGGCCTCTTTATTTCAGAACAAAAGTGGGTCAGTCACAAAGACATCATCCCCCGGCTGACATATTCAGCCCAGAGGTTCGAAACCTCTATCAGACTCACAAAGAGTCTCCAACCAACCCGAAGTTGGTTCATCTGACCCGAAGTCAGGCGGAGGTCCGAAACCTCACTATACTTGATCCCAGATCAAGTGGTTGGACCGTGCCATCCTAGATAGAGAGTACAGCAATCTCTGATGCGTCCATCAATATTTGCTACTAGTCTCTAGCTTTTCCCACCTCATTGGCCAAATGAGAGGTACTTCCCATGAGCCCTGAACTCAATGGGTAGGATGCATACGGGGCACAGATAATGAGAGGTGAACCAACTCAAACATCATAATGGTGGGGCAGAAGCACCACAAGGTTTGGCAAGCCTAGCCCCGTGAGTGCTTATAGCTCCGAGAAGCTATCCCCAGAGCTCCCAGAGCTCCCAGAGCTCATCGTCCAATAGGACCCACATCATAGGGTCATTCCACGATACCAAGACTCTCACAGAAGGTTAGGAACTTGACCTTCTCCAGGGGCTTTGTGAGAATATCCGCGACCTGCTCATCAGTTCCTATATGATCGAGTCTTACAGCGCCTCACTGTACCATATCCCAAATATAGTGGTACCTAATATCAATATGCTTGGATCAATCGTGGAACACTAGATTCTCGGACAAGCGAATCCCACTCTAGTTATCACAGAGTATCACGGTGGTATCTAGCACATGTTCGAACAACTCACTGAAGAGCTTTCGCAACCAAACTACTTCACAAAAGGCCATACTCGCTGCAATGTATTCGGCCTTTGTGGTGCTCAAAGCCACCGACTTCTGCTTCCTGCTCATCCATGAGATCGAAGCAGAACCAAGATTGAAGCAACATCCCGATGTGCTCTTACGATCCACCACACTGCCAGCCCAATGTCATACTCCCGGCAGTGTTTCTCAGCCCATGGTTTATCGTGCCTCGAAGATATCTCAGAAGATTCTTGGCACCAACCCAGTGAAAATGATGAGGCTCAACCATCTGTTGACTCAAAATGTTCACTGCAAAACATATATCTGGTCGGGTGTTCACTAAGAACATCAAAGCTCCTATGAGTTGACGATATTCAATAGGATTGGCCAAGATAGGCCCAGCAGCGCTGCCACTCAACTTCTTGAAGTTGAGTTCCATCGGTGTTGACACGGACTTGCAGTCCACCATACCAAATCTCTCTAGAAGTTTCACAATGTATTTTCCTTGAGAAAGGAAAATCTCTCCAGGTCTCTGCCAGACCTCCAGGCCTAGGAAGTAGTGCATCAGTCCTAGGTCCTTCATCTCGAACTCAGCAGCGAGCTCCCTCTTACATTAATGAATGAGAGGGTCAGCACCTGTCAGGAAGAGGTCATCCACATATAGCACTAGAATGAGAGGCTTCCCCTGTACAACCTTGAAGTAAAGGTTCGGATCAGCATTACTTCGAGTGAAGCCCGGCTTCATCAAGTAACTATCCATCCTCTCGTACCAAGCTCTGGGTGCTTGCTTTAACCCATAGAGGGCTTTCTTCAACCTGCAGACATGAGTGTCTCGATCCTGAACTTTAAATCCCAGAGGTTGTTCTACATACACCTCTTCTTTTATTGCACCATGCAGAAAAGCGGTCTTCACATCCATCTGATGAAGACTCCATCCTTGCGTAGCAGCAAGGGCTATGATTGATCGAATGGTGGTATATCGTGCCACAGGTGCAAATATGTCATCATAGTCTATTCCTTCCCTTTGAGAGAAGCCACGGGCAACAAATCTTGCCTTGAACTTTTCAGCACTCCCATCAGATCCATGTTTGATCTTGTAGAGCCATTTCGCGGTGACAACTGATTTGTCCTTTGGCCTCGGGACCACATCCCAGACATCATTCTTCATTATGGACTCATATTCTTCGTGCATAGCATCCTTCCAGACTTGATGCTTTACGGCTTCCTCAAAAGATCCAGGTTCAGATTTTACAATAGTACTCATGGCAGCTAGATACCCTTGGTATCTACACGGCTTCTTGCTTTCTCGGAATGTCCCCCTTGGGGCAGCATGACCCTCAGCATCTTCGAGGGTGTCCCTGAGCCATGATGGTCTCTTTCCCAGTGAAGGAGATGGATCAATAGGGTCCATTGGTCCTTCAATATCAGGCATTGTCTCATTCTGCGGTTCTTCTTGATTTCCAGGCCTTTCTTCATGATTTTCTTCAGATCTTGGAAGATCTACTACTTTCTTCAGGGAAGCATCTTCGTCAAAAGTGACATCATGGCTTATCTCTACTTCCCTTTGACCCGGTACATAGACTCTATAGGCCTTAGAAGTCTCACTGTAGCCCACAAACATTCCTTTCTTCCCAGTAGCATCCAGCTTACTTCTCTTTTCTTTCGGCACATGAAAATAGACAGGACATCCAAAAATTCTAAAATGTGAGACATCGGGTTTCTTACCAGAGAAAACCTCTTCGGGAGTTTTGGAGTCCAAAGCGGAATGAGGGCATCGGTTTTGAATATACACAGCAGTATTTGCAGCTTCTCCCCACAGAAACTTCGGTAGACCCTGGTCACATAGCATGGCACGGGCAGCTTCCACAATAGTCCTATTCTTGCGTTCGGCAACACCATTCTGCTCAGGAGTATATGCAGTGGTAGTCTCCCTCTTAATGCCAGCTTCTCTGCAAAAGTCTTTGAACTCATTTGACTCATATTCAGTACCATTGTCGGTCCTCAAAATCTTGATCTTCTTTCCGGTCATATTTTCCACAAAGGCTTTGAAGGTACGGAACCACATGAAAGCCTCATCCTTCTTCTTCAAGAAGTATATCCAGGTTTTGCGAGAGAAGTCATCAGTAAATGTCATGTAGTAAGAACATCCTCCCAGGGATGTCACGGGCAACATACCAGATAGATCAGAATGGACCAGTTGCAAAATATCAGATGTCTTTGTGACACTTGAGGGAAAAGGTCCCCTTGTATGCTTTCCTTCGGCACAGCCCTTACATACACCTTCATGATTATTTCCAAAGTCAGGCATCCCTGTCACCACCTTCCTTGCTTCGGGAAGGGCCATGTAATGAAGGTGTCCAAACCTTCGGTGCCATAGTTCGGTTTGACGGATAGTATCACATGTCATTGCTCCCGGCGGACTCCCTCCAACCTGGTAGAGTGTGCCAAATCTAAAACCAATCGAGATAGCTTCCTTGAAGCTCTTCTTCCACATGAGCACCTTTCCATCAGAGAATGTTACATTGAACCCTTTGTCTTCCATGGCTGATACAGACACAAGGTTCTTCTTCAATTTTGGTACATAGAGTACATCTTACAAATGTAGGACTTGTCCTTGAGACAAGTGGAGGGTCACAGTCCCTGTCCCTTTCACGGAATATGTGGCATTATCTCCAAGGATAATTTCTAGATTAGTATCCCTCTCAACCATGTCAGAGAGTGTTTCCTTAAATCCAGTGATGTGTCTTGAGGCACCACTATCTATCAGCGAGACATCCATAGTGTCGGGCGGAGATGTAGCAGAGAGAGCAGATACAAGAATATACTCATTTCTTTTATCAACAGCATTAGACTCCTCATACCTGGAGTTTCTAGACCTTTTAGAAGGTTGATTGTTTCCACCAAAGGGAGCCTTCCTCTTTCCTTTGGATTTGTCGTTTCTTCGATTCCCATTCCTCCGGTTGTTGTTGTTATCATCACTATCGGGAGAATCCTTCTTGAAGGGACATTCTCTAGCATAGTGACCAGGCCTATGGCAAGTGAAACACTTACCCTTCTTTTCTTGAGTCCTTGTTCTTCCTTTGTCTTTAGGACCACCAGAGTTCTTCTTTCGAGAATGAGCACCATAGGCAGCATTTCTGTCATTTTCGAATTCCTTCATTCTTGTTTCTTCTTGCATACATCTAGACAGAAGCTCATCAAAGTTAGGAATGGTATTATTATTGAGAATGGTAGTGGTGAATACTTGCCATTCATATGGGAGTCCTCCAAGTGAGGTGAGAACCATCTCACGATCGGCTATTGTCTCCCCAATAGCCAGCAGATTGTTCCTTGTTTCGGTCAATTTCAGAAAGTAAGCTTGAATAGACTCATCCCGGCCCTTCTTCATATTCTTCAATTTATTCTTGAGGAATAGCACTTGGTTCACATTGTTTACTTTGAACATAAGGATCAATTTATCATACATCTCCTTGGATGTGCCTAGCTCAGATATATAGGCAACCAGACTCTTATGTATGGATTCCCTGATCATCAGCTTTGCTTTGATCTCCCCCTTCTTATACTTGTTTTTAGCAGCAGCAGTAGCATTTGATGGAGGTTCTTGTATCTTACCTAGTACATGATCCATGAGATCATGGTCTTCCAATTTGAGATCTAATATCATCTTCCAGGCATGGAAGTCATCCCTTCCAGTCAACTTGTCATTCTCCTTGAATTCAAAACTTGTGGAACCCATATTCTTTGATGGTGATTGCTAGAGATAGGGCTTGTCTTCACCTCAGCTCTGATACCATGTAAATTTTTGTAGATGTTCTATGCTTGAAGCAACTTTACTTTTCTTATAGCAATCACACAAATAGTTAAGTAAAATGCTGATAGAACATATAAGTGGATCTTTTAGAAGACAAACCAGAAACAGAAAAATGTGATGGTGCGTTACGGCGGTCAACAGGATGCTTCAACCAACAAAGTCTCCTTGATCAGCCAACTTAGAATGTGTCACAACAATCCTCCAATCAGCGACCGAGTCAACCCAAGTCAACTTCAGAAAAGTCAACGATGTCCAAAAAAGTCAACGCAGGGCAGCAAGCTAAAAGTCAACGCAGCAACAGTTCGGTCAACCTTTTGACCTCGATTTCTGTGCCAATGTGTACGGCCTCTCAAAATCGAACTCTCCAACAATTTTCAGCCCTTTCGGACCATGCGTTGACCAAAGTCAACACTGGTCAAACTTCGTTGGAAACCCTAGCTGCAGAAATTTCATCCTTCCCTTCAACCGTACAGATTCGTCCTTCTTCTTCACACGTGTGGGCTGAACTTATCCGCCAAGGAGCTCGTACTAAATCAGATGAGAGAAGAAGATGTGTGTTGAGTTGTTGTTAAATGCTCTCCAACTTTGCCTATATTTATATCCATCATTGGGGTGTGTGACACATCTGCTGGGGGTGTGAAACCTTAAGGCCGACCTGCACATATAATTTATTATAAATAATAAATTCAAAATAAATGTTCTGCTCATCGGATTAAGATATATTTTATATGGATTTTACACCTCTCCGAAAGAGGAATCCAACAAAAATATTAGCCACTTAATCTGAGCATCACAACATGGAGTTTGGACCTAGTTGTCCAAATTTAACATGAGTACACCCTTGGAGAGTTTGTTGATTATTGTGTGGAGGTAGGCATCAGGAGGGAGTTCACAGTTCCTTACAACCCCCAGCAGAACAGGGTTGCGGAGAGGAAGAACAGATCCATCAGAGGGGTTGCCAAAGCCATGCTACATGATCAGGGGTTGCCATTGTTTTTGTGGGCAGAGGCCTGCAACACTGCTGTATATTTGCAGAATAGGAGTCTGCATCGTGCCTTAGGGCATGTGACTCCAGAGGAGGCTTTTTCTAGGAAGAAGCCTGATGTTGGTCATCTTCGTATCTTTGGGTGTATTGCATACTCCTACGTACCCAAGGAGAAGAGGACCAAACTAGAGCCCACCACAGGTGTCTTTGTGGGCTACAGTGAGACCTCGAAAGCCTTTCGGATTTATATTCCCGCCCAGAGGAGATTTGTTGTCAGGCAGGATGTGACGTTCGAGGAGGACAGGGCTTTCAGGAAGTCACGAGAGTTAGAGTATCTGGATTAGCCAGACCCTCAGGAGCAACTGAGTCAGTCACAAGGATCCAGTGGGCAGGGATCAGGAGGATCCAGAGGTACATCGATACGGTGTCAGGTCCATCAGTGAGCAGTGGCTCGCAGAGTCAGAGGGGTGGTGCTTCAGGCAACATGCAGAGCAGTTCACTAGGGAGCCCACTAATGGACAGTTCACACGATACTTCAGCGTCTACCGGTTCAGGTTCAGGCAGGAGGACAGCAGACAGACAATCAAGAGTTCAAGCTCCTGATGATGAGGAGGAGGAGTTTCATTCTCCAGTGGGAGAAGTGTGCTCAAGGAAGAGGAAGCCCAAGTGGCTTCAGGATACCTTAAGAGAGGCCACATCTGTTGCTGGGCCTAAGAGATCAGTCAGAGAGAGTAGACCACCTGAGAGGTTTTGTAGCTATATGGCAATGGTTGCCAACATCTTAGACTCTGAGCCTTCTAGCTGTGAGGAGGCAGCTAGCCAGCAGGTCTGGAGAGAGGCCATGCAAGAGGAGTATTCTTCTATCATGAAGAATGATGTTTGGGAGGTGGTGCCGAGGCCTGAGGACAAATCAGTGGTTACTTCCAGATGGCTTTACAAGGTAAAGCATGTTGCAGATGGCAGCATTGAGAATTCAAAGCAAGGTTTGTGGCTAGAGGGTTCTCCCAGGTAGAGGGAGTTGATTATGAGGAGACCTTCGCTCCCATGGCTCGATATACTTCGATTCGCTCCATCATATCAATAGCAGCAGAAATGGGTTGGAAGATCCACCAAATGGATGTGAAGACCGCATTTCTCAATGGCTTCATACAGGAGGAGGTGTACATTGAGCAGCCACAGGGCTTTGAGGTGCATGGGAAGGAGTCCCATGTGTGCAGACTGAAGAAGGCCTTTTCTGACCTGAAGCAAGCTCCCAGAGCTTGGTACTCCAGGATAGATACATACTTGCAAGAGATGGGTTTCACAAAGAGTGAGGCAGATCCGAACCTTTACTTTATTTTGATAGGTGAGGAGCCTCTCATTCTGGTGCTGTATGTGGATGACTTGGTCATTACAGGTCCAGAGAGACTCATAGAGCACTGCAAGAGAGATCTTGCGTCGGAGTTTGAGATGAAGGACATTGGCTTGATGCATTACTTTTGGGTTTGGAGGTGTGGCAGAAGGAGGGGCATTTCTTCCTGGGGCAGGGGAAGTATATTGTGGACATCCTTGGCAGATTCCACATGGAGGATTGTAGACCCATGTCGACACCGATGATCACCAACTGGAAGAAGCTTCACGCTTCAGATTCCGAGTTGGTGGACCCCACTTTGTATAGACAGCTGATTGGTTCCTTGATGTATTTGGTCAACACCAGAGCAGATATATGTTTTGCAGTCAACACGATGAGCCAGTTCATGTGTGAGCCCAAGAGGGTGCACTAGGTTGCTGCAAAACACATTTTGCGGTACTTGCAGGGGACAGTGGATTATGGTCTGGATTATAGGCAGGGGAATGGAGTGAGATTGGCAGGTTACATTGATTCTGATTGGGTAGGTTGTGCTTCTGATAGGAAGAGCACCTCAGGGTGTTGTTTTGGGTTGGGTTCGACAGTGGTGTCGTGGTTCAACCGAAAGCAGCAGTCAGTAGCATTGAGTTCAGCAGAAGCAGAGTCCATGGCAGCCAGTCTAGCTAGTTGTGAGGCCATCTGACTTCGCAAGATGTTGTTTGGCTTATTTGGTCAGCCGTTGAGACCTTCAGTGATATATTGTGATAATCAAAGTTGCATTAAACTCACGGAGAATCCAGTATTTCATGACAGGTCAAAACATATCGGGATCAAATATCATTTCATCAAAGACTATGTTCAAAAGGGCGCTGTGAAGCTTGAGTATATTCCCACTGATGAGCAAGTTGCAGATATTCTTACCAAAGCCTTACCACGGGGCAAGCATGTCTACTTCAGAGACAAGATGGGTGTGGTGAGGAACACCTTCCTCAGTAAGAGGGAGTGTTGAAATTTTTGTTACCGAAGGACAGGTGGTTCCTTAAGGCTTTGATCTTTGGCCTAGGGAAAAGTGTCCAAAAGAATTTAATTTTTCTCCTAAAGTGATTTTATAAAGTTATAAAGTCAAATCTAATTTAAAAGTGACTTTAAGTGATAAAATTACTAGAGTCTAATTTTAAAGTGACTCTAATAAAGTCAATGTGAAATTAGAAAGTGAAAAGTGACTTTGGAAATAAATGACTAAGTGGATCTTTATTAAAGTGGGGTGAATTAACAAATAGAAAGTGAGATTTAATGAGCATTTAATCTCAGCCCTAGATCTAAAGCTATCTCAGCCATTAGATTTAGGGATTCCCCAAAAGTCACTTAGGGTTAGGTTAAAAGAAGAAAAGGACGGAAAAGGTCATTCATTCTTTCATGCGCAGATTGAGAGAGGAGGAGAGAAAGCAAAGGAGAAATTTCTGAGCAGTGAGGAGAAGGAGGGCAGTTGATAGAGACTTCAGCAAATCCGTACAGCAGCAAAGAGGCATAGTTCCCAAGGCATAAATCCCTACAGCAGGAGGTTGGCACATTTTTCGAGAGAGGAGGCATAGTTTTTGAGAAAAATCGTACAACAACTTTAGCACAATTTTTGGGCAGAATCAGGACACGAAAATCGAGGAGAGAGACCGCAGCTTTGGCACAGATTTCGAGAAATCCGTACAGCAACCGTACAGCAGCTTCGGCACAGATTTCGAGGCAGAAAAAAGAGCACAGAAATTGAGGAGAGAGAATTATGTGTGTTTCGTACAGTCCGTATAGCAGTACGGCCATACAGCTGAGCACATATTTCGAGAAAGTCAATTCAGCATTTAATGTTGTAATAAATGTTGTAAATTTTTTGTTTTGAGTTTTCCTGTTTGGCACGTTTTCCAAGGCAGGGTAGAAGCACTCAAATCGAGATAAGTACATTTATTAAGTCGCTGGAATTTTTGTTGTAAATTCTGTCTCACTATAGAAGCATTTATCTGAAATAAGAAGGAGCTTTCAAATTGGTTTTCCCCAAGAGTTGTAGGGGGTTTTTCCAGGGTCAAGTTGACCAAAAATCAGCGTGTCTATTTTCTGTGTGTGGTTGATTTATTTTGCTAAGTTTTATTTCTGCATTTCCAGCATTTGAAAATTTCCAGAATTTGTGTTTTCAGAAAATATTTATTTTTCAGCTTGTTGAATGTATGGCTATGGGAATGGGCATTTAACTATATGGAGAAATAAAGAGAAACTGAAAACAGGGGTGGGAAACTGAAAATTCTACAGGGTGGTGGAGAATCCCTTCCTTGTTAGGAAGGAGTGTTGATTTTGTAGCTTTGGAAGGTCTTCTACATAGGATTGTGTCTAGCATGCGGGAGAAGAAGTCCTCTTTAGGTGGTTGTCCAAGAGGAGCAACTAATATGATCTCCTTCCTAAGTTTAAAAGTAGGAAAAAGTATATTGATTAATTATTTAATTAAGGATAAATAATTATTATTTAAGTGACTTGGATCTAATCTCCACCATTGATCTAAGAAGGCTGAGATTAACCTTAGTCGTCTATCACTTTGGGGATTAGGGATTTGGCCCATGGGAGAGGATGAAGACGCATTACAGTGTTATTCGTTAGTTTTTGTAGCATCGAATGGTGTTCTAGTCCCAAACCTTGTGGAAAGGCTAAAACACATAAGTTCTCTAAAACCCAGAAATTGTTTCTAGAAATTTCACTTAATGATAGGTCAATTAAATTAATTGACCATCATTTAAATTTTTCCTAAGTCTAACTTAGGAAAACTGGTTAATAAATAGTAAATTGAGAAAGGTGAGATTTCTCTAGAAACTCATACAGATCGACTTCGAGATGATCTCAGCGATCGATTAAGTTTTAATCTTCGTTGTTGGAGTCCTTACTGGAGATTATAAGATGAGGTTGACGGGTAGATAGAGAAATACACAGACTAAGAGCCAGCAATGCGAGTTCCTTGGAAAGTTCGAGCTAGCCAGCAATGCGAGTTCAAGCCAGAGAGAGGAAGCAGAGCTAGAGAGGGGCAGAGACAGTGATCCGAAGGAAGATTTCCAGTTCCGAAGAGGCAAAGAGAGGAGGTTGGATTTACTTATCCAAGAGGCAACGCAAGGCCTGCGTAGAGCCTCAAAGAGGCAGTTCGATTTAGCTGAGCTGGAGGCGGATTCAGTTGCTAAAGGCCAGGAAGATTTCCAATAGGTCGAGAGGATCGTTTCCATAACAGCAGCAGGCAGGACGGCTTGAGTAGCAGTAGTTCTGGGCTAAGCATGTGATAGGTTGCGCAAAGGTGAGCCAGAAGCCTGCGCAGAGGGTTTGGATGGCTTACTTAAAGTTGTCAGTTTGTGGCGAGATTGCTTGGAGAAGAGGGTTATTTCCCTCGGTTGATTTTGTCAGTATTTCTCTCAAACTGGATAGCCAGTTGGGCATCCATATTTATTGTACTCAAAATTTCATTGTTGCATAATAATAATAAAAACCTTAGTTGTTGCACCAGTTTTCCCACATTAGGTTTTTCCAGGGGCATTTGTCCATAAATAATTGTATCATTTTTATTGTGTGTGCTAGAATTTCTCAGTTTCCAACATTTTTATTTCCATAGCGTTTATTTTATTTGGTGAAGAAATTGCAGTGTGATTAATTCGATATTAATCATAAAATTAATAGATTGTTAATCAGTTAGGAGAATTAATTCCAGTTGCTGCATTTCAAGGAATTTTCACATGGTATCAGAGCATAGTTGACAGATAGGAGGCTTAGAGTCAAAGAAGGGAAATTTTGTTGTTCAAAGGGAGCAGCAGGGCAAAATTTTCTGGGGTTGTGCATGGTCTATCCAGGCAGTGCGAATCGTTGGACAGCGTTCGATTTTCTAGTTGTAAGGTGGCAAAAAGTTCGACTTGTTCAAGGAAGCAATTCCAACAGGCAACAAGAGCATAAACTCAATATTTCATAGAGCAAAGTTCTTGTTTAGGTACAAAGCATAGTATTCAAAACCGGTCGGTTTGAACCAGTAACTGGTCAAACTAGCCGGTCAGATGCCCAGTCGAGTCAAAATGGCCAGTCAAATGCCCAGTCAGGTCAAACCGGCCTGAAAACGGGGTTCAAGTAGGGATTTCGCCAAAAATTTTGGTCCGACCAGTGCTAACCGACCGGTTCCATCCTTAACCAACTGGTTAGATACCAAGCTGCAAAAGGGACCCACGCACACCAATTTGGACGATTTAGGGTTATTTTGGAGGGAAGAGCAGGGTTGTTTCCCTCCAAAAACACCCTCCCCAATCCTTTATAAGCAAGGGCAACCTCTCATTTGTCTCACACATCTCATTTGGAGCTTTTGTGAGTTTGATTGAGAGCTTGGAGAGTGTTGAATTTTTGTTGGAGCAGTGATCTTGGAGGCTTGGAGTTGGAGTTGGAACTATTTTGGAGATAGTTTGGAGTTGTCAGTAGAGTTGGCATCTTCAAGAGGAGACTAAGGAAGCTAGTTTGCATTTCCAGGTAAGGATTTTCACTTGAAAAATCCCTCATTTCATTGTTGTCCATGTATTACTTTTTTTTATGTGTTAAGCTATGTTGTTGTTATCAAATCTCTAGTTCTATGCTATCAAATTTTGTAGGCTACAATGTGCATTTTTTTTCCTAAATTTAGCTTCGGTTTTCCATATATCTTAGCTGCAATTTTTTTTTAAATGGCAGATTTATTTGCAAATTTTAATTATTTCAAGTCAACATGGCTCCAAAAGTCAAGGACAACGCATGGGCCCACTGTGATGTGACTGATGGAAAAATGATATGCAAATTTTGTGACAAATCTATTGGAGGTAGGGGGATTCTCAGATTGAAACAACACTTTGCTGAGATAAGACGCCAAGTTAAGCCATGTGAAGCACCAAATGAAGTGTTAGGTCCTGTTAAGGCAGAATACCTTTCCAGGTTTGAAAAGTTTGAGGAGACTAAGGCTAGGAGGCCATCCAAGATGAAATTGTAAGGAAGAGGGAATTAATAGAAGCCATGAAAGAGAGTGGGTATGATGATTATGAGATTCAAGACTCCACTTCTATCCCTTCCACCAATGACCCCTTTCACTATGTTCCTCCTCTTGGCCAAAAATCAAAAGCAACAAAGAAACCAAACATCCAAAGTTATTTCTCATCCACTACTAATCCCACAGCCACTTCCTCTCAGCCAAGTCGTCAACCCACTTTGGATCAACATTGGAAAAAACAATGCAAAGAAACTTCTTATCAGTACATTGCTAGATGGTGGTATAATGCAGATATCTCATTTAATGTTGCTCGCTCACCTTATTACCAAGCTATGTGGGACTCTGTTATAGCTGCAGGAAAGGGCTTCAAAGGCCCTAGTGTGCATGACTTGAGGGGAACTCTTTTGCAAAAATAGATTTCTTCCATTGATGATTCATGGCTCAAAACAGCTTGTTTCATCATGTCAGATGGATGACCTAATGGAAAGAACCGCACTGTCATTAATTTCCTTGTTTCTTGCCTTCAAGGAACAATGTTTTTGAGATCAATTGATGCATCTAATCAGGTGAAGGATGCAACCCTTCTATTTGAGCTTTTGGATGAGAATATTCAGAAAGTGGGGGAGCAGAATGTTGTGCAGGTCATCACAGATAATGCCTCAAACTATGTTCTTGCTGGAAAGATGCTTGAGTCCAAATATGGGACCATATTTTGGACTCAATGTGCTGCACATTGCATAGACCTCATGCTTGAGGACATAAGCAAAGTGGACTGGGTAAAAAACACTATAGAGCATGAGAAGTGCATTACAAAATACATATACAACCACTCTGTTGGAAATGTTGTCATTGATGGCAAAGGAGCACAAAGGCAAAGTAGAAGATAGAGAACAGAGGCAGCAGAGAGCTAGCAGAGGCAGCAAAAGGACAAGAATTAGTCAAGGAGCAGAGGCAGCAAAAGGACAAGAATTGAGAGGTTCAATAAGAAATTGTATAAGTTTGTGTGGGCATGTATGAATAAGACTCTGTAATGGCTCATCTCCCCTTTATAATAATTCTATGGTGACCGAATACATGATGTAGTCTGGTCCGGGGTTAAAGGTTAGGCAATACCATTTACCCAAAACTGTATAGTGGAATTCCTCAAAGAGGAGACAGTTATGTTGGAACTTGTAATCAAAGAAAATAGTTGTAATACTCTACGCAAAAGGTGGAGGTCGATTTTTATGTAATCACGGTTAAAGGAGGCTCGATTCCCTTAAGTTCCTGAGCTACTATATTGTGGAGGAAGTCGAAATCCTAGTCTCTGCGTGGAAAGTGATATTAATATAAGCCTGTGTGAATATTGCGAAATGGAAGTCGATGAAGTGTTATGGCATAACAGAGTATGAGCGCAGTTTGAATATGAAAGCAAGAACAGAATCGATGGAAAGGCATGGTGCATTGAGGAGTTATCATTCTCCGCGTAACAGTTGTCTAGGCCTGTCGAGATGAGTCATTGGTAATTGCAGTATGGACCAAGAAACAGTGTTGAGGAATTGCACATGAAAGGCAAAGTTCATATATATAAAAGCGTTGAAGGAATAAAGCTGAGTGGAAAAAGAGGGACGTTAATCTCTGTTCGAGAATTCTGAAGCGATGGCATGATTTGAAATGAAACATTAGAACTGTGCGACGGAACCCTGAGGGAAAAGGAGAGGAACCACGAGCGCTGTGAACAGTGACAGCGGGTTTGCGAAACCAAACCCACCCATATCGCACCGCCTTTGTACGGAAGTGAAACCACTCCAAATCAACGCGATATATGCTAGGAGCTGACACGTGGTCTTAAGCGGGTTGGAGAAACCGCTCTCATCGCGTGGCTATCTCGCGTTAACTGTCGACGGTGAAATGAACGCGATATTGGATTATGGTCGTCGGATCATCCTGGACGGCGCGATAAGCCTCCCACCGTCGGATGAGAAGGGTGCGTTAAGAGGCTAGGCCCCAGTTCATCACATGGCTTCTGAGAGTTAAATTTCATATCGTTTAATCATGCGATTGCCGTAAGATCGGAGGGTTGGAGCGCGATAAGACATGCGTCATTGGATGTGAATGGGAAATAAACTGCTGTGATCGACCACATATATGTGTTAAGTTGTGGGCCCGAGGCAATTACATAGGTTATTGTTTGGGGTTTAAACCTTAGTCGAGGCGTATATTAATGTTATAACAACTGATGCGATGATATGAATAAAGATTCTTAACATTCGAGTGGGGGCCATATTATATTATGGATATTGATATTATAAAATGTCGGATATCGATTCAAATGCTTTGATATATGTTGTGGGCCAGACTTTTATGTGTAACGAGTTATATGGTTATCTGGGGATTAAAATAAATGTTTAAGCTTTGGAACTATTATAGTTCACACATTATTTAATAGAGCAGGGATGTAGTAATAAGGCGCCAACCATATAACTCAAACATATGCATTGTATATGACTGTTGTGCATGGGTTAAAGGAATAAAAAGGAGAGGTATACATATGCAGTATGCATTCGTCGGCGATTGAAAAGTTTTAATGTTAAAGAAGTGAGCACAGTGTTTTGAATTTTTTATTAACCAAAGTCAAAGTTTATATTAACGAATCTTCATATGAGCGCCTATACGAAGATTATTAAAGGTTTGAAGCCGAGAAGTAGAACCTCCATAATGAACAGAGATTGCCCAGATTAGACAGATTGTGGACCCTTTTTGAATGATTAATTGATGCATGAGACTTTGAGATTTACTGGTGAGCTAAACTTATAAAACAGGCATATATATAGCAGATATACAACTACAGTGGGCTTGGAGAATATGTACAGAGGTAAACAGAGACTGCAGAATTGAAGAGGTATGCAGCGAAGGGATTTAAAATTGCAGTGAACAGGTGTATATGCACAGGTGCTCAGAGTTGCAGTAAATAGATGTTAATTTTTCCTATGTTCTATGCCATTTCAGTCTAGGGCACGATACTGAAGAAGATAGAACATACTTACAGATCGATAGAAGACAAGCCAAAACAGAGATAGAAAAAATGGTGGCGTTACGGCGATCAGCAGGATGCTTCTACCAGCAAAGTCTTCAATAGGTCATACAGCCAAGCGTGTCACACATAACCCTAGAACAACCCAAACAAAGAATACTCCATGTATATATATCACAGCTCCAACGCTATCCAGAGAGAGAATTCCTCCACATCGATGTGTGTCAAATGAACTCCAAGTCTCTCCAATATATAGGAATCTTTGGGGGTGTGTGACATGTCCTTTAAGACATTTAAGTCAATATTTTATTCCAGGCCGACCCAGCACATAAGTGGAATAAATTCAAAGTACATGTTCTGCTCATCTGATCGAGATGATCTTTAGATCAATCTTACACCTCTCCGAAAGAGGAATCCAATAAAAATATTGCGATCGTCATCTGAGCAACACAACCGGAGTTTGGACCTAGTTGTCCAATTTTAACACTCCCTCTCAACTAGGGAGAACTCCGTCCACTAGTGCAATCCAAACATCGTGCGTCATCCCACCGTAACTTGCTTTGCTGGCCTCTTTATTTCAAAACAAAAGTGGGTCAGTCACAAAGACATCATCCCCCGACTGACAAATTCAGCCCAGAGGTTCGAAACCTCTATCGGACTCACAAAGAGTCTCCAACCAACCCGAAGTTGGTTCATCTGACCCGAAGTCAGGCGGAGGTCCGAGACCTCACTGTCGGACTCTGAAGTCTCAACCAACCCGAAGTTGGTTCATCGACCGAAGTCGAGCGAGAGGTCCCAGAGACCTCACTATCGGACCTCCTGAGAGTCTCCAACCAACCCCGAAGTTGGTTCATCGACCCGAAGTCGGGCGGAGGGTCCAGGTCTCTCTATCGGACTCACAAGAGTCTCCCGCCATCTGCTGGTTCATCGACCCGAAGTCGAGCGAGAGGTCCCAGACCTCTCTATCGGACTCACAAAGAGTCTCCAACCAACCCGAAGTTGGTTCATCTGACCCGAGGTCAGGCGGAGGTCCGAAACCTCACTATACTTGATCCCAGATCAAGTGGTTGGACCGTGCCATCCTAGATAGAGAGTATGGCAAATTCTGATGCGTCCATCGGTCTTTGCTACTAGTCTCTAGCCTTTCCCATCTCATTGGCCAAATGAGAGGTACTTCCCATGAGCCCTTAACTCAATGGGTAGGATGCATACGGGGCACAGATAAATGAGAGGCGAACCAACTCAATAATCACAACGGTGGGGCAGAAGCACCATAAGTGCTTATAGCTTCGAGAAGCTATCCCCAAAACCCCCTTTGAGCTCCCAGAGCTCATCGTCCAACAGGATCCTCAGAATAGGGTCGTTCCATGATTCCAAGATTCTCACGGAAGGTTAGGAACATGACCTTCCCCAAGGGCATTGTGAGAATATCCGCGACCTGCTCATCAGTTCCTATATGATCGAGCCTTACGGCGCCTCGTTGTACCATATCCCAGATAAAGTGGTACCAACCATCAACATGCTTGGATCAATCGTGGAACACAGGATTCTCAGTCATACAAATCCCACTCTGGTTATCACAGAGTATCACAGTGGTATCTAGCACATGTCCAAACAGCTCACTAAAGAGCTTTCGCAACCAAACTGCTTCACAACAGGCCATACTTGCTGCAATGTATTCGGCCTCAGCGGTGCTCAAAGCCACCGACTTCTGCTTCCTGCTCATCCATGAGATCGAAGCAGAACCAAGATTGAAGCAGCATCCCGATGTGCTCTTACGATCCACCACACTGCCAGCCCAATCGGCATCAGTATATCCACGGAGTGTCATACTCTCGGCAGTGTATCTCAGCCCATGGTCTATCGTGCCTCGGAGATATCTCAAGAGTTTCTTGGCACCAACCCAGTGAATGTTATGATCAACCATGTGTTGACTCAAAGTGTTCACTGCACAGCATATGTTCGAACAAGTGTTCATTAAGAACATCAGGGTCCCTATGAGTTAATGATACTCAGTAGGACAGGCCCAGCAACGCTGCTACTCAATTTCTTAAAGTTGAGATCCATGGACTTACAGTCCATCATACCAGAAAATTCATAATGTATTTTCCTTGAGAAAGGAAAATCTCGCCAGGTCTCTGCAAGACCTTCAGGCCTAGACATCAGTCCTAGGTCCTTCATCTCGAACTCAGCAGCGAGCTCCCTCTTGCACTGATGAATGAGAGGGTCAACACCTGTCAGGAAGAGGTCATCCACATACAGCACCAGAATGAGAGGTTCTCCCTTGACAACCTTGAAGTAAGGGTTCGGATCAGCATTACTTCGAGTGAAGCCCAGCTTCATCAAGTAGCTATCTATCCTCTTGTACCAATCTCAGGGTGCTTGTTTCAGCTCATAGAGGGCTTTCTTCAACCTGCAGACATGGGTGTCCCGATCCTGGACTTCCAACCCCAAAGGTTGCTCCACATATATCTCTTCCTTTATCACATCATGCAGAGAAATGCGGTCTTCACATCATCTGATGAAGACTCCATCCTTGCGTAGCAGCAAGGGCTATAATAGATCGAATGGTGGTATCTCGAGCCACAGGGGCAAATATGTCATCACAGTCTATATCTTCCTCACAGGCAACGAATCTTGCCTTGAACTTTTCAGCACTTCCATAGCATAGCATCCTTCCTGACTTTCTCAAAGGTATCCAAGGTCAGATTGTACAAAAGTACTCATGGCTGCTAGATATCCTGTTGTTAATCCTGTTATTAATATGGCTTCTTGGTTTTCCTTCGGAATTTCCCCCTCAGAAGCCATATGTCCCGGAGCCATGAGGATCTTCTTTCGTTGAACAAAAGTATCCATCTACAGATATGTCTCCCTCTTAATGTCAACTTCTCTCTCTCGAGAAGATATCTATTTTAAATGAGGGCATCCCAGATACCAACTTGGAAATGGGACTTGATCTCCCACAATCAAAGCCATCCAATAGACTTTGCTGATCACGATTCAAGATTCCAGCCATGTGACCAAAAGCTGCATAAACTTCTTAGTTCACGTTTTAAGTTTACCATAACACTCCTATGTAAGACTGATACAGTCACATGCTTGCTGCTACATAGGTGTCCATCAGTGTGACTGTCATACAGGGGGAACATATCAACAAGCCTCAGCTTGAGTTAGAAGTCCTTTCAGCCACTACCTGTTATTTTGTAAGTAGCTTCTTCAAACAACCTTCTAAGACTGCAGCTTACAAAACTAGGTATCCAATCTACCTTGGTTTATCCTGCACTTGAGGCATTGCACCGTGATTTGCTTCCAGATCTGCCCATTTCTGGTTATTTCAGCAGACTGCTCCTAGGGCTGTCAGAATTTGCCTAGCTCAATGACTTACATCTATGTCCATTTCGTCAACAATTTGACCACTACATAGAATTTCCCAAAGGACTTCTGCGGTCAACCCTTAAATTTCCAGTTTCAAACATGGGTGTCTGTCTATGTCACTGTCATAATGTCAGTGACATAGAATCGCAGATTTAGAACTATCACATTCTTCTGAAGGAACAGTCAAATGATCTGATTGATCCAATACATGCCCACCGTTGATGCCAAAATCATGAACAGTGGTCTTATAATTAGGTTCAGAAAACGCATCCTTGAACTCCCAACCAGAAGAGTCAAAGTCGTCATCATTATTGCCAAATAGATTGGTATTTAATGGAACACTATCATCATAAGTCATCTCCGTTGCACTTAACATGTCACCTATGTTATTGCTATCAGCAACTGAACACTCTTGTCTGCAGGAAATCCCACTGACCTCTTTACCATGATGTTGCGAAAAGGCATCCTTGAATTCCCAAACAGATGACTCAAGGTCTTGGTCATCATTCCCAAATAACTCAGTATTCAACTGCACGCTATGGGAACTGATCCCCTCGACACTTACTGTGTCAACTGGGCTACTGGCATAAACCACTGGGGACTCTAATTTTCCCGAAGCTGTGTTGACACATTCCCCAGTGTCCTTAAGTATAGAGCCTTTTTCGTTGCTACTTGGAATTGGAAAATCATCTTTTTCAGCTTGCTTGTATAGAGTCGCAATGAAATCATTAAACTGAAGATTACTTGTAAAGGATACAGCGGGGGGAACTATGGGAGCCCGATTGCTATCAAATTTCTGCCGAAAATTTGCGTGATTTGCAAATAGATCAACCTCGCTATTTTGTTCAAAATCAGCTTTGTCATCACTAAACAATGACAATGGCAAGGGTTTTAAGACATCATCTGGACGGGCTGCATGGTTTTGCCTGTGGGCATTTTTCTGGCCATCTGTACTTTGAAAAGCAACAGCAGAATCACAATTAGACTTCGCCAGTGGTACAACAATAGCAGATACCCCGTCAGATATCCACTCATCGAAAATAGCAGCACCTGAGTTTTTCACAAAAATGCAAATTCCTAACAGGATCGAAAACATCATTGTTGCCATTGCCATTATATTTAACTTCACGTGTATTTCCGAAAGGGTCAAAAACATCATCGCCGTCATTTTCATTAGCTCTAATTGCAAGTGTCGTATCAAACCAAAGATTCGAGAAACCACTAAAGCCCCCGGAACCAATCGAGCTTTTCACAAAGGCACGGAATCCATGTACTTGGACATTATTTTCCGGCCTGAATTCCTTAACTGGAGTTTGGACAAAGTCTCCCCATTCGTCATCGACGCCATTTTCCATTCCCGCATCTGCTCCATTAGACTTAGCGGAAGCCCCAATGTTCGCCGGGGATCGATCCAACGGCACAGAATTACTCTGATCCGGCGTTTCTACGGGCCGTGCAGAGGTGTTCCGATCCTTGTTCGATAGGGGACGAAGTGTTGCAAGCAACAGAAGCACGAGAGAGTGGGGAGGACTTCAAATTAGACAGCCGAGCGGAGGCGTTAGTATTGGGCAGTTGTGCAGGAACGGATTTGAAGTCTCCAAATTCATCACCGTCGCCATCGACATTTTGAATTTGAGTTGAAGAATTTGGTGGAAGATTGTTGAGCTTAAAATTAGTGTTGATAGGCTGAGTACGCTGGAACGCTGTTTGAACAAAAGTGTGAGTAAGGATTGCATTACTGTTACCGGTGACAGAATCAGATTCGATCTGCGCCCCAACTTCCATTGAATTAATTCATTCATTCATTCCTTCCGCTGCTTCAGGGCCCGCATATACGTCAGGGTCTCGGGCCTGTCGAGCTTTAAAAACAGACTTGAATAATTCTGTGTTTGCTTCAAGGTCTCGGATTTGCTACAGAAATCCACGAAGTTAACTCAGGAGGCTAATTTTGACCCATCCGAACCTTTGTCACAGAATTTCTTCAAACTTCGGACTGCATACGGAGTGTGGTAAATTCCACTCTTCACTGAATTAGAACTTCCGTTGGCCTGGGGTCACTCGTCTGCCTCAAACACAAAGTCTCTTTTTTTTTTTTTTTTTTTTTTTGCCCAGAACAGCTTAGAATATGTCTGTCCCAAAAGCATGTCTTCAAACCCACCCTCTGATACCATGTTAATTTTTCCTATGTTCTATGCCATTTCAGTCTAGGGCACGATACTGAAGAAGATAGAACATACTTACAGATCAATAGAAGACAAGCCAAAACAGAGATAGAAAAAAATGGTGGCGTTACGGCGATTAGCAGGATGCTTCTACCAGCAAAGTCTTCAATAGGTCATACAGCCAAGCGTGTCACACATAACCGCAGAACAACCCAAACAAAGAATACTCCATGTATATATATCACAGCTCCAACGCTATCCAGAGAGAGAATTCCTCCACATCGATGTGTGTCAAATGAACTCCAAGTCTCTCCAATATATAGGAATCTTTGGGGGTGTGTGACACGTCCTTTAAGACATTTAAGTCAATATTTTATTCCAGGCCGACGCAGCACATAAGTGGAATAAATTCAAAGTACATGTTCTGCTCATCCGATCGAGATGATCTTTAGATCAATCTTACACCTCTTCGAAAGAGGAATCCAATAAAAATATTGCGATCGTCATCTGAGCAGCACAACCCGGAGTTTGGACCTAGTTGTCCAATTTTAACAATAGAGGTATGCAAGACAGCTGCATGACAGCAACGGAAAGGACAAAACCAACAAGCCAAGAGCTGAATGAAGTTTATATATTGAAACTGAAAATGTAAATGTTTTAATTGTTTTATATTGTTTGTGATGCAAAGGCAAGTATCCGAAGGAAAAGAAAAATCCCACTGTAACATTGAAATTTGTACATATTGTTATATTTTTTAAAATGAGTTGGACAAAAGAATGAGAAGGCAGAAGCCAAAGAGTCATGGCTGTTCACTCCAAATTCCTTGTGGAATACAAACAGTCATGTGATGAACTCAATATATAATATCAACTTGATATGCATAGTGAAGTTAGAGAAAGTGAATATAGAGAATGCAGAGTATGGAAAATTGAGGCAAAGAAGATAAGGAAGAGAGGAGCAGAAAGAGATGCTACAGAACAGAGCTGATATCTGAGGTAAATCAGCAACCATTTCTTTTGATAAATTGAGGAAGTTGGAGCTTCCCTATCAAATTGAAGCTTGATAGTTGTCAATTGTAGCTGACTGAGGTTGGAGCCTCCTGTAGGTTGGTGCCTGCAAAAAAACAGTGGTGAGAGGGAGTTGGAGCTTGCCTTTGCATCACAACAATAATAAGTTGTGGTTTTCTCCCTTTATGGATTTCCACTTATATCTGTTGTCTCTATGTGTGTTGCCTATGTGTTGATATGATCTTCCCAATCTGCTTAATGTTTGTTGCTCTCATAATAAGTTCGGTGTCTCATTAATTAAATAATTGCTGCAACATATTAAGACTGTTCACATATTAAAGTTGGTTATAAAATTAAGCTGTAAATAAGTTGATGAAAAATTTAAAAAAAAAAAAATTGATGTGTGTGTTAAACTGATTCACCCCCCCTCTCAGTTTAACTAAGGATTCAACAATTGGTATCAAAGCCCAGGTTCCTTTTGTACCAGTTTAACCATTGAAAGGAGATCCTAGGCCCCCAGGATGGCTAGTCAAGAAGGAAGCTCAACCAATGAAGCCCCTTTCTTCACTGGTGCTAATTATGCCTTTTGGAAAATCAGAATGAGAGCATACATAATGTCTCTAGGAATAGAGGTATGGGCTGCTGTAGAATTTGGATATGCCCCAAAGGCAACTGACCCAGAAAGAGAAGCTAAACAAGAATTTGTAGTAAATGCAAAGGCCATGAATGCAATCTTAAGTGGACTTTGTGAGGCTGAATTTATCAAAATAATGCACAGTAAGACTGCCAAAGATATGTGGGACACTCTAGAGAATATCCATGAGGGAAATAAAAAGGTAAAGACTGCCAAACTTCAAGTATATAGAGCCCAGTTTGAAAATTTAAAAATCAATGATGATGAAGATGTTGGCAGCTTCTTTTTGAGAGTTGCAGAAATTGTTAATAATATGAAAGCTCTTGGAGAAACCATACCAAAAAGTATAATTGCGCAAAAGATTCTAAGATCTCTTCCATCCAGGTTTAATCCCAAGGTGTTTGCAATAGAAGAAACAGCTGATTGGGAGACCTTGACTATGAACTAGTTACTTGGAAGTCTAACATCCTATGAGATGAGACTCCCACAGAAGAAGCCAAGTACGAGGGAGGCAGCTTTTAAAACAGAAAAGAAGAAAGAAGAAAAGGAAGATACATGTTCTTCCTCTGATGAAGAAGAGGCTAAGTTTGTCAAGAAACTGGATAGAGGCTCAGGTAAATACAAAGGTAAACTTCCATTCAAATGCTTTAACTGTGGAGGAGTTGGACACTATGTTTCTAAGTGTCCTCATAAGAAAGCAAGGAATCAGGTTCATGAATCAAAGAAAACTACATCAAAGAACTGGCAAAAAGGAAAGAAATTCAATGGAAAATCTTACTATGTTCAACAAGACAACAGTGCATCTGAAGACTCAGATGAACCCTCAAGTGAAGAAGGAACCTCTGAATGCTTATTGATGGCCATAGAAGAACTTGAAGGACTCTTGCTAGAAGATGAAGAAGAAGAAGGTGAAATTGAACTTGAGGGGGAGTTAAGAAGTGCCCTGGAGGAGATTGACAGACTCAAACTGAAGTGCAGAAAACAAAAGGACATTTTCCTCAAGTTTGTAAGAGAAAAGAAAAATTCAGGAGTCCTCATGCAGCTGAAGGTAGATCTTGAAGAAGCCAAGAAGATAGAAGACATGTTACTTCGACAAATCAAGGATAAAGCTCGGGAACAAGAGAAGCTGGAAGAAGAAGTAGTATGTCTGAGAAAGAAATTAGAAAATGCTCAAAGGAAAGTGTCTACAAATTCTTCTCAAACTACAAGCTCTGGTAAGTTGAACGAAATTCTGGATGCTCAAAGATCTCCTCTTATAAAAACCGGACTAGGCTATGAAGGAGAATCAAGTAAAAGCAAAGAAAAGGAAAACAAAAATATCATTTTTGTAAAAGCAAAGAACGCTGATGAAGCAGCTCAAATAATTCCTACAAAAGAAAAAACAAGTAATGAGAGAGACAGAGATCAGAAGAAACCTCTGATAACAAAGAATGCAATAAATACTAAGACAACAGAGAAAGGAGCATATACCCCTGAGTATGTCAAATTTGGAAGCCATCAAAGGAGATTCTTCCCTCCTATGAAAAATGCTACCTGTTATGTTTGCCACAAGCTGGGACACATTGCTGCATACTGTCATACAAGGAGGAGGAATTCAAACCAGCAAAAGATGCAAATAGTGAAGAGACTGCCTCAAGAAAACAAATGGAGAAGACAACCTCACATCAAGTATGCAAATTGGTTCTATGGTTACTGTTTTTATTGTAAGGAATTTGGCCATAAAATCATTGAGTGCAGAAAATATGGACAAAGATTGATGCTCAACACCTCAAGGAGGTTTATGAATCAAGGAAATTTTACTCATACTCACAATTCTGCAAAAATCATAATCAAATGTTGTGTATGCAATAAAATTGGACATATGCCTTCCAACTGTCCTCTCAGAAGATGTAGTTCATCATCCCATAAAAGATACCAAACAAAAGGATGCTTCCAGTGGAAAAAGAAGGTGAATAAATGTGACTTGGCTCTAACTGATCAAGACCTGAAAAGCCAGTGGTATTTGGACAGTGGCTGCTCAAAACATATGACTGCAGACAGAAGCAAGTTTATAACTTTTGATGAAAAGAAATATGGCAATGTTACTTTTGGCAATGATAAATCAAGAAAAATAAAAGGAAAAGGCTCAGTCAGCCTAGATAATGGTAGAGGAAAGGCCCAATATGTACTATTTGTAGATGGGCTAAAATCAAACTTGCTGAGTGTCAGTCAAATGTGTGATAAAGGCTGTGAAGTTCTTTTTAGAGCACAAGACTGTGAAGTCAGATCAAGCACCACAGGTAAGACTCTGCTCAAAGGAGTTCGAACAGAGAGTAATGTTTACATAGTGAAAGAGGAAGATGAAGCATGCCATCTTAGCAAACTTGAGGAGTCATGGTTATGGCATAAGAGGTTGGGACATCTCAGCTTCGATCATATCATCAGACTGAGCAAGAAGAAAGTTGTCAGAGACATGCCAGAAATAAAAAGGCCTTCTAATATGATATGCAAATCTTGTCAATTGGGCAAATAGACCCGCACATCATTTAAGGCCAAAGATGAGTTATCAACAAGAAGACCACTCCAACTTGTGCACATGGACCTGTGTGGACCTACAAGAACTAAAACACCAAGTGGAGAATCCTACTTCATGCTGATAATAGATGATTTCTCCAGAATGACATGGGTTGCATTTCTTAAGAATAAATTGGAAGCTCTGGAAAAATTCAAAATATTCAAAGCTTTAGCAGAAAATCAGACAGGATGCAAGCTAAAATGCATCAGATCAGACAGAGGAGGTGAATTCACTAATTATGACTTTGCAGACCTATGCAATGAACATGGCATAAAGCAACAATTTACTATTGCAGGGACACCTCAGCAGAATGGAGTAGCAGAGAGACAAAACATATCTGTACAACAAATTGCCAGAGCCATGATGCAAGAGAGTAATATTTCTCAAACCTTCTGGGCAGAAGCAGTACACACAGCCGTGCATATCCTTAACAAAGCTCACTTAAGGCCAAGCAGTGACAAGACTCCCTATGAACTATGGCATGGTAAACCAGCTTCAATCAAACATTTTAGAATCTTTGGAAACAAGTGTTACATAAAGAATAATGATGAAAATCTTGGGAAATTTGATGCAAGAGCAGATGAAGGGATATTTCTAGGATATGCTTCCAAAAGTAAAGGGTACAGGTGCTACAACAAGACTCTTCGAAAAATTGTAGAAAGCATTGACGTGAGATTTGATGAAGAACTTCCAAACAATACAAGAGGTACAGACTGCAGCAGTCCTTCAGACCACCATGAAGAAAAAAACCAAGATGATGATGAAACAAGCAAGACAACAGAAGATGCTGAACTGAGCTCTAAAGCCCCCTCTAGATACACTCAGAAGAACCATCCTGAAGATCAGATCATAGGAGACAAGAGAGTAGGGGTCTAGACAAGAAGGCAGCTAACTGAACAGACATAAGAGGTATACATAGCCATGCTATCACAAATAGAGCCAAAGAAGTTTGAAGAAGCCAGCAAGGACAAGTATTGGGTGAATGCTATGAATGAAGAATTGAACCAAATTGAGAAGAACAATACCTGGGAACTAGTTCCTAGACCTACTGAGAAAAATTTCATAGGCTCAAAAAGGGTATTCAAAAATAAAATGAATGAGCAAGGACAGGTAATCAGGAATAAAGCCAGACTTGTCTGCAAAGGATATTCACAAATCAAAGGACTTGATTACGATGAAACATTTGCCCCTGTAGCCAGAATGGAAGCTATCAGAATGTTCCTGGCCTTTGCATGCTACCAAGACTTCAAAGTATTTCAAATGGATGTGAAATCTACATTTCTGAATGAAGATCTAGAAGAAGAAGTCTACATGGAACAACCAGAAGGCTTCTTATTAACAGACAAAGAAGACTATGTATGCAGACTAAAGAAGGCTCTATATGGACTAAAACAAGCTCCTCATGCTTGGTACTCAAGGCTGGATAAATACTTGGAAAAACAAGGCTTTAAGAGAGGAGGAGTAGACAACAATCTATACATAAAAGCCCATGAAAATGAACTCCTGATTGTTGTAGTATATGTTGATGACATTATGTTTGGAAGCAACAGAGATGAGCTAGCAAAAGGGTTTGCTGAGGAGATGAAATCAGAGTTTGAGATGTCTATGATTGGAGAGCTCAGTTTCTATTTAGGGCTTCAAATTCAGCAAAAGAACACAGGTACATTTATCTCACAGGAAAAATACTTAAAAGAAATGTTGAAAAAGTTCAAAATGGAAGACTGCAAACCTGTGTCAACTCCCATGATCACGGGATGCAAGCTGTGTGTTGATGATGGATTTGCTGATATAGATCAAAGACTCTACAAATCCATGATAGAAAGTCTGCTGTACCTGACAGCATCAAGACCAGACATGATGCTAGCAGTAGGACTTGTGGCTAGATATCAAGCAGCACCAAAGCAAAATCATCTTCTAGCAGTCAAAAGAATATTCAGATATTTACAAGGAACAGTACAGTTTGGGCTATGGTATCCAAAAGGAAAAAGCCTCACTTTGGCAGCATACACAGATGCAGATTGGGTCAGCTGTGTGGATGACAAGAAAAGCACAAGTGGAGGTGCATTCTATCTAGGAGAAAGTCTGGTGGCATGGCTAAGCAAGAAACAAACATCTATCTCTCTATCTACAGCAGAAGCAGAATACATAGCAGCAGCAGCGTGCTGTACACAAGTCATGTGGATGAAACAAACCCTCCAAGACATGAAGGTAAGCATTGATGAACCTATCTCTATCAAATGTGATAATAAAAGTGCTATAATCATATCAAAAAATCATGTGCTTCATTCAAAAACTAAACATATCCCCATCAAGTATCATTTTCTCCGAGAACAAGTAGCTCAGAAGGTAGTAAAGCTGGAGTATGTACCAACAAAAGAACAGACAGCAGATATATTTACCAAACCTCTTGCTAGAGAACCATTTGAATATTTGAGAGATAGACTAGGGGTAGTATCTGTAGATGCTACTCTCTAATATGAAGAGAAAGCATAGTTTCAGGGGGAGAACAGAAACGAAAATATAATTCCAGGGGGAGATCAGCTAGCAAGGGAAGCATGAAATAGGTCCTCAGGATCATGGCAAGAGTACATCCAGCATAAAAGAGTCAATGAAAGGGCTAAAGGATCAGCATTTTTGTTTACTCTTGAAACATTATATTGAGCATTGAAGCAATATCTTTTTCTCTATAATTGAATGCCTTTCGTAAGTCAACACTTATATATCTTCAAGGCCTCTGACTTAGGATTATTCATAAACTGTGTGAAGTTTGGTTGTTGAGACTTCAATCAAACAACTTTAAGTTGTGTGGAAGATCATCATGATAGAACAGTTAAAATATCTGAAGTATGAAGGACTATTTGATCAGTAAAGAGAAATTGACCATTGACATACATACCTCCTTATGTCATGAAGAAAATTGCATGATTGATAAGTGAGTTTGACTAATACATTGAATGTGTCTAGCCTCAAGGGTTTGTTATTGAAAGTCCAGTGTGCAAGCAGTAAAGTTGGTATTTGGTCTCTTAAATTGAAAGATCACCTAATCTCACAATAAGTTGTAAACTTTGGTTTGATTCATTGTTCACAAAAACAATAAGGACCTTTCAGCTATTAACTGTAATATCATTATCAGCATCCTAGCTCATATCATCACCAACAGGCAATAAAAGTGAATCACAGCTATAAAAGATATATTGGCATCATTATCATAATTGAACAGGTGTGGCACTGCAGATGTGTATTACAGAAGAAGAAATACTCCAACTACAACTTCCTCAACAGATATGGATTTCAAATGAAAATTATAATATAGACAGAAGTATAGCTGAAGCAAGCTTCATATGTCACATGGAGCATTCACAATCCTTAAGTATTGATCCAATGATGCATCCCTGATTATACAAATCTGATTATATGTGGTTGTCATCACCTATGTATAGACAAGTTCAAATATTCTCAAAAGTGTTCTCTCAACAACTCGTGTACACCAGTTTCGAGCAGCAAGGTACAAAGTCAGAAGAAGAAGGCCTAAACACATCTCAGAGAGAGGAAATGAAGAGATAGAAAGCACACTAAGAAATGTGCAACCCTTTGCAATTGATGTCAAAGGGGGAGGAAAAGCAAGTAATAGAAGATAGGATCTTCTAAAAGAAGCCAGGCAGAGGAAGACTTGGAAGAAGCATTGGATTATTGGTGAAGGTGTTGCCATCAATGCCAAAGGGGGAGACTGTTGGAAATGTTGTCATTGATGGCAAAGGAGCACAAAGGCAAAGTAGAAGACAGGGAACAGAGGCAGCAAAAGGACAAGAATTAGTCAAGGAGCATAGGCAGCAAAAGGACAAGAATTAGTCAAGGAGCAGAGGAAGCAAAGGCAGTGAATTAAGAGGTTCAATAAGAAATTGTATGAGTTTGTGTGGGCATGTATGAATAAGACTCTGTAATGGCTCATCTCCCCTTTATAATTAATTCTGTGGTGACCAAATACATGGTGTAGTCTGGTCCGGGGTTAAAGGTTGGGCAATACCATTTACCCAAAACTATATAGTGGAATTCCTCAAAGAGGAGACAGTTCTGTTGGAACTTGTAATCAAAGAAAATAGTTGTAATACTCTGCGCAAAAGGTGGAGGTCAATTTTTATGTAATCATGGTTAAAGGAGGCTCGATTCCCTTAAGTTCCTGAGCTACTATATTGTGGAGGAAGTCGAAATCCTAGTCTCTGCGTGGAAAGTGATATTAATATAAGCCTGTGTGAATATTGCGAAATGGAAGTCGATGAAGTGTTATGGCATAACAGAGTATGAGCGCAGTTTAAATATGAAAGTGAGAACAGAATCCATGGAAAGGCATGGTGCATTGAGGAGTTATCATTCTCCGTGTAACAGTTGTCTAGGCCTGTAGAGATGAGTCGTTGGTAATTGCAGTATGGACCAAGAAACAGTGTTGAGGAATTGCACATGAAAGGCAGAGTTCATATATATAAAAGCGCTGAAGAAATAAATCTGAGTGGATAAGGAGGGACGTTAATCTCTGTTCGAGAATTCTGAAGCGATGGCATGATTTTGAAATGAAACATTAGAATTGTGCGACAGAACCCTGACGGAAAAGGAGAGGAACCACGAGCACTGTGAATAGTGACAGCGGGTTTGCAAAACCAAACCCACCCATATCGCACCGCCTTTGTACAGAAGTGAAACCACTCCAAATCAACGCGATATATGCTAGGAGCTGACACGTGGTCTTAAGCGGGTTGGAGAAACCGCTCTCATCGCATGGCTATCGCGCGTTAACTATCGACGGTGAAATGAACGCGATATTGGATTATGGTCATCGGATCATCCCAGACAGCGCGATAAGCCTCCCACCGTTAGATGAGAAGGGTGCGTTAAGAGGCTGGGCCCCAGTTCATCACATGGCTTCTGAGAGTTAAATTTCATATCGTTTAATCGTGCGATTGTCGTAAGATCGGAGGGTTGGAGCGCGATAAGACATGCGTCGTTGGATGTGAATGGGAAATAAACTGCTATGATCGACCACATATATGTGTTAAGCTGTGGGCCCGAGGCAATTACATAGGTTATTGTTTGGGGTTTAAACCTTAGCCGAGGCGTATATTAATGTTATAATAACCGATGCGATGATATGAATAAATATTCTTAACATTCAAGTGGGGGCCATATTATATTATGGATGTTGATATTATAAAACGTCGGATATCGATTGAAAGGCTTTGGTATATGTTGTGGGCCAGACTTTTATGTGTAAAGAGTTATATGGTTATCTGGGGATTAAAATAAATGTTTAAGCTTTGGAACTATTATAGTTCACACATTATTTAATAGAGCGGGGATGTAGTAATAAGGAGCCAACCATATAACTTAAACATATGCATTGTATATGACTGTTGTGCACGAGTTAAAGGAATAAAAAGGAGAGGTATACATATGCGTTATGCATTCGTCGGCGATTGAAAAGTTTTAATGTTAAAGAAGTGAGCACAGTATTTTGAATTTTTTATTAACCAAAGTCAAAGTTTATATTAACGAATCTTCATATGAGCGCCTATACGGAAGTTATTAAAGGTTTGAAGCCGAGAAGTAGAACCTCCACAATGAACAGAGATTGCCTAGATTAGACAGATTGTGGACCCTTTTTGAATGATTAATTGATGCACGAGGCTTTGAGATTTACTAGTGAGCTAAACTTATAAAACAGGCATATATATAGTAGATACACAACTACAGTGGGCTTGGAGAATATGTACAGAGGTAAACAGAGACTGCAGAATTGAAGAGGTATGCAACGAAGGGATTTAAAATTGCAGTGAACAGGTGTATATGCACAGGTGCTCAGAGTTGCAGTAAACAGAGGTATGCAGGACAGTTGCATGACAGCAACAGAAAGGACAAAACCAGCAAGCCAAGGGCTGAGTGAAGTTTATATATTGAAACTGAAAATGTAAATGTTTTAATTGTTTTATATTGTTTGTGATGCAAAGGCAAGTATCCAAAGGAAAAGAAAAATCCCACTGTAACATTGAAATTTGTACATATTGTTATATTTTTTTAAATGAGTTGGACAAAGGAATGAGAAGGCAGAAGCCAAAGAGTCATGGTTGTTCACTCCAAATTCCTTGTGGAATACAAACAGTCATACGATGAACTCTATATATAATATCAACTTGATATGCATAGTGAGGTTAGAGAAAGTGAATATAGAGAATGCAGAGTATGGAAAATTGAGGCAAAGAAGATAAGGAAGAGAGGAGCAGAAAGAGATGCTACAGAACAGAGCTGATATCTGAGGTAAATCAGCAACCATTTCTTTTGATAAATTGAGGAAGTTGGAGCTTCCCTATCAAATTGAAGCTTGATAGTTGTCAATTGTAGCTGACTGAGGTTGGAGCCTCCTATAAGTTGGTGCCTGCAGAAAAACAGTGGTGAGAGGGAGTTGGAGCTTGCCTTTGCATCACAACTATAATAAGTTGTGGTTTTCTCCCTTTATGGGTTTCCACTTATATCTGTTGTCTCTATGTGTGTTGCCTATGTGTTGATATGATCTTCCCAATCTGCTTAATGTTTGCTGCTCTCATAATAAGTTCGGTGTCTCATTAATTAAATACTTGTTGCAACATATTAAGACTATTCACATATTAAAGTTGGTTATAAAATTAAGCTGTAAATAAGTTGATGAAAAATTTTAAAAAAAAAATTGGTGTGTGTGTTAAACTGATTCACCCCCCCCCCTTCTCAGTTTAACTAAGGATTCAACACACTCATGGGTATTGAGCCTAATGAGGAAAAACACTAGAGGCAAAGAGCTTGTTAGGCCTACGATTACGAGATTTGCAACTCACTTCCTCACGTTGCAATGTCTCAATTCTCAACAAAAAAACCTGCAGAAAATTTTTTCTTCTGATGATTGGACTGAATCTCGGTGGGCTCATAGCCAAGATGGCAAAGACACCAGAAAGAAAGTTTTTGACAATTATTTTTGGAAAAGGTCTACAGAGCTTGTAAAAATTACCGAGCCCCTTGTTAAGGTGCTAAGGATGGTGGATGGGGAAAAATTGGCAATGGGATACATTTATGAGGCTATGGATCAGGCAAAGGAGCAGATACAGGCAGTTTACAAGGACAGGTTAGCTAAATATGGTTGTATGAGGGAGATCATTGATAACAGATAGAACAATCAACTCCATCGTCCTATACATGCAGCTGAGTATTTTTTGAACCCAAAGCATCATTATAAAGCTCGGCTAGGAGATCTGCAAGATGGGGAGGTTAGAGCTGGACTGATTGATTGCTTGGAGTGCATGGTCTCTATCCATGCAAACCAGTTGGAAATACATAAACAAATTACTCTTTTCCGTATGGCAGTTGGTACCTTGGGAAAAAACTTGGCAAAAATGGCAAGAGATGTGAATCAATCAGGTAAGCAATTCCAATTTGTTTTTCTTTTCAAATTAAATTGTTTGTAAATAAGTAATGAAATGAACTAGGTTACTAATTAATGTCTTTTTCTTTGCAGCACATTGGTGGGAGTCATTTGGCAGCCAATGTCCTCAATTGCAAAAGTTTGCAATTAGAGTCCTCAGCCAAACTTGCAGTGCTTCAGGTTGTGAGCGCAATTGGTCTGTTTTTGAACGCATACACACAAAAAAGAGACACAGTTAGGAACAGAAACGTTTAAATGATCTTGTGTTCGTGCAATAGAACCTTCGACTAAGGCGGAACCAAATGATGAACAAAACACCCAATCTAGATCCCATTGTGTTGGATGATATTGATCCAACATCAGAATGGGTGGAGGAGACTAAAGATCTAGTGTTTGAGGCTGATTTTGATATTGATGCAGCATTAGCGGGGGATGAAGCAGATTTAAACCTGATCTAGATCCCATTGTGTTGGATGATATTGATCCAACATCAGAATGGGTGGAGGAGACTGAAGATCTAGTGTTTGAGGCTGATTTTGATATTGCTGCAGCATTAGCGGGGGATGAAGCAGATTTGGTGGCGCCATCAGAAGGAGGATTAGTAGTTGCATCAAAGAAAGGCAAACAACCAATGAGTAACTTGTGCTTCCATTAGGTCCACTTCTATTGTTATTGGTGGCAGTGGTACTGAGGTTGCAGATGAGGCTGAGGCATTCTCAGCCTCTGATCCAGATGATGTCTATGTAGCTCCTGATGATGATCATGTGTCTAGTAGTGGTGATGAATTTGATGATTGATCATGTATACACTGTAGAATCTAGACTCTGGACTTGTAGTCTTGTAGTAGGCCAATGGCCTCATAGCTTGTAGCATTGTTTTTGGACTTTATAGGACATTTGGAGCCTCATTGCTTATGTATTTTGTGGATGATATGTATTACACTTGGTGCCATTTTGATATATTCACCTTTACATAGGTGGGACCGAATGTGGGCAGATCTCACACAAGAGGAGATGAAGTGAGCTCTAGTAAAGAGCTCCATAAGCAGTAGTAGCCGCAGAGAATCGAAGGGTGTGAAGGAGGAAGAAAATGTGGCCCTTGCATCGAAAGGGAAAGCAAAAGGTCCCAATCAGGGACAAGGCTCACGGGAAGAGAAGAAGAAGAAGGATCTATCCAAGCTCAAGTTCTTCAGGTGTGGCGAGTTTGGCCACTACATTACCCAAAGTCTTCAAAGGAAGAAGGACAAGAAGGAGAAGTAGGATCAGGCGGCAGCATCCGCAAAGATAGACCAGGTATCTTCCAAATTGGAGGACCAATTCACTCTTTATGTAGTTATACCTCCAAGAGAGAGGTGGGGAGACATCGAGTTCTAGACTCCAGAGTTGCGCAGAGCTGGGTAAGGTCCATCGAGGTAAAGCATCGGATGGTGTTTTCTCTTGGATCATTATCCTTGCTACAGGGGCCCACAGTACTCAGTAATAGTAGGATCAATCTCAAATGATGCAGCCAGTTCCAGAGTGAAAGTTGTAGACTAGTCGCAATCAGATGCTGAGGAGCGCAGAGTAGTGTTGATAGCAATACAAGGGGCACAATGCAAAATCAACAACAGTGCAGGTTTCCCAGTAGACAGTGCAGAGGCTAGTAGCAGTCAAAGACTCAAGAGACAATTGCAATACAGAGACACAATTGATATAATATTTTGGATACTTCTCAGTTGCAATAGTTGCAGTAGCAGCAACAACAGTGAGAGGGATGTTAGTTGGGTTACAGTACAGATGCAAAGTTGGCAGCAGTACAGGATGTACAATGCAGTGTCAATAGCAGCACAAATGTAGCATGATTCAGCTACAGTTGATAGCAGATGAATCAGAGTTAGCGCAGTGGTTGATGGACAGTGGCAGGTAGCTACATTTGTCAGACATCAGTAGCATGGGAGGATGTTATGGAGATAGAGTTGGAGAACACCTTCCTCACTAAGAAGGAGTGTTAGTTTTTGTAGCATCGGATGGTGTTCTAGTATCAAACCTTGTGGAGAGGCTAAAACACATGAGTTCTTCAAAACCCAGAAATAGTTTCTGGAAATTCCACCTAGAGATAACTCAAATTAATTGACCATCATTTAAATTTTCCCAAGTCTAACTTGGAAAAATTGGTTAATTAATAGTAATTAATTGAGAAAAGTGAGAATTCTCTAGAAACTCACACGGATTGACTTGGAGATAATCTCAGTGATCAATTAAGTTTTAATCTTGGCCGTTGGAGTCTCAATTGGAGATTATAAGAGGAGGTCGATGGGTAGATGGAGAAATACATGGAGTGAGAGCCAGCAGTGCGAGTTCCTTGGGCATTTCGAGCTAGCCAACAGCAGAGTTCAAGCCAGAGAGAGGACGCAGAGCTAGAGAGGGGCAAAGACAGTGATCTGAAGGAAAGCTTCTAGTTCCGAAGCGGCAAAGAGAGAAGGTCGAATTTATTTCTCCAAGAGGCTGCGCAAAGCCTCAAAGAGGCAATTCGATTTAGCTTAAGTTGGAGGTGGATTCAGTTGCCTGAGGCCAAGAAGATTTCTAGAAGGTCGGGAGGATCGTTTCGAGAGCATCAGCAAGCAAGATGTCTTGAGTAGCAGTAGTTTTGGGCTAAGCGTGTGACAGACTGCGCAGAGATGACGTAGAAGCTTGTGCAAAGGGTTTGGACGGCTTGCTTGGAGTTATCAGTTTATGTTAGGATTGCTTGGATAAGAGGGTAATTTCCCTCAGTTGATTTTCCCAATGTTTCTCTCAAATTGGACAGCCAATTGGACATCCATATTTATTGTACTCAGAATTTCACTGCTGCATAATAATAAAAACCCTCAGTTGCTGCAACAGTTTTCCCACATTTGGTTTTTCGAGGGACGTTTGTCCAAAAATAATTGTCATTTTATTGTGTGTGTGCTAGCATTTCTTGGTTTCCAGCATTATTATATACGCAACATTTATTTTATTTGGTGAAGAAATTGCAGTGTGATTAATTCGATATTAATCAGAAAATTAATAAAATTTTAATCAGTTTAGAGAATTAATTCCAGTTGCTGCGTTTCAAGGAATTTTCAAACTACTGTTGACTCCAAGACTGAATTAAAGGAAAAATTATTGCAGCAGGGGAATTTCGTGAGCAAATTTTAGGGAGGCTGAGTCTAGGAGAGAAAGAGGTTGAATTATTGAAGAGGAGGGCCATGTTTTGAAGAGAGGCTGAATTATACAAGGGCCGATTTCTCTGAAGTGCGCAGGGGTTGTACAAAGGGAGAAAGAGGGGCCAAGTTAGCTGGTAGAGGAGGTTGATTTTCCAAGGCTGAAACCTTCAAGAGGGTTGAATTCCATGAGGCTGATTTCCAGGTTCCAGCAGTTGTAATTTTCTGCATATTCTCTGTGGGTCTAGACCCTAATTTTCCTGAGTAATTTAAACTGAAGGAAAAAATTTCTGCTGTAGTATGATTGATTTCCCTATTTTATTTATGCTACAAGTTTAATTTCTGAAGGTTAAAATACCATTGATTTTGTTGTCCAGCAGTTTTCAAAATTTATTGCGTAAATAATTTTTGGGTATAAAAGAATTGTTGAAGTATAAATAAATCAGATCTGGTATTAACAAGATTTGCTTGGATGACCAGCTATTGTAAGATCTCCTCAAGGACCATATACCTCATTTGAGGTTGATGCTCCAATGTTACAAAGTGTGTGGTATTTCCCTTGATCTAGAGAAGTGTCAATCCTTGCCCCCTTCGGGAGTATTGTCAGGCCACATTATCAGCAAGGAGTAAACGTGGATATATCCAAAGTAAAGGGAACGCTGGATTTGAAACATCAAGGAAATAATCCCCAGATGATATCCTTTCTAAAACACAATTATCAGAATTTAATTCTGCTCTATACCCTAATTCCGTACCCAATTGAGCTAGCATAAAGGTATTCTTAATTCTATATCCCTACCAATAAAAGCATTATTTTCAAATGGAAAGATCCTGTGAGCAAGCATATTTAATTAAGCACGGAATTTTTTTATTTTCTAATTAAGCAAAAAATTGCAATGCCTTGTATTATGAACCCTATTTCAAGAAGAGATCAATCTCAGTTACTCCTAAAGAAAGAATGGAGGGTGGAAGGCTAATATTTTGATGCTACATTTCTAGCAAGCATTATTTAGCAGGGTGTACGTGACTGCATCCCAGATACATGTAAAACAATATTCTAAGCAACCCTATTTCAAGAGCAGATCAATGTCAGATACTCCTAAAGAAAGAATGGAAAGTAGAATGCTCATATTTTGATGTTACATTTCTGTTAAGCATTATTTAGCAGGGTATAGGTGACTGCACCCCAGATACATGTAAAACAGTGTTCTAAGCATGCTTCGTACAGAAAGCAAATGTTGGCAATGCAATTGTGTAGCCACAAAACAGACAGATTTAGTTTTTTCAATGAAAACTAACTGCACATATATTCTCTAAAGCAGAAATACAGAAATAACAATCGAAAATGCTTACAATTGCCAGTTGAGGAGGACGAATGGGATCTCTCACTTCCTTGCGTAATTCGTCAAGACTTGTCTGATTCATGAAGCGCTTTTGGAGCTTCAGAGGGACAAATCTAACTGTCTCTCCAAAGGAGAACATCTCGCCCAAGGACTTCCTTTCTCCAAACCTTCCAAGTACTTCCCCTGTAAGACCTGGAAAGAATTCATTGCGCCCAAAACGAACTGTCATGGAACTCTGCAGCATTGTCTCTATCAAAAAACACGCTATAACTACAGATATCAGTATGCTGAAAACCAACGATCTTCCTTTTAAACTAAAGCCGCCGCCACCATCATTCTTATCTCCTTTGCCTTTGTGAGACTTAGTTCTCCATTCAGACTGCATACTGTTGTTGTCTGGATGGCACCCATTTGAATCATTCTTTTGGTTTTCTGCATGAAGGAACCGCTTCACTGGATACCCACTTCCTCGCACATCACCTCGCCAAGCCGACGATCCCACCTCTTGGGCTTCGTTGTTTTCTTCTAAAGGTGTTGCCCTGATCATGTTTAACTCGGGGTCTTCTGCCCTGCAGTCATCTGAGTTATGCCCCATCGCTATAATTATATTGATCCCCCAAAATCAGTCCCTGAAACTTCAATCCAGTGCGTAATAAAATCGAAAACAGATGACCACCAATTTAACAATCAAACTCGCAAAATCGCCCAAGAACCAATTGCCCTAAGCCCACTCACTTCCTGATCCAGCTGTTCCTGTGTTACAAAACAACCAACACTCCTAAAACCAACCTCTTTTAGCCCACTTTCTGCTTGATCTAGCCGTGCCCATTTTACATATTGATAAACCCATCTATTCTTCGATTGATCTGGATCTTCTCAGCTCACGAAGTTATCAGAACCCACCTGATCCAATTGTGCCCTTTTGCCTCAAAACGGCCCAAAACTCACTAACACAGGCTTTCTTACCCCAACTGCGATGCCCCCATTTCATAGAACCATCCAACGCCAACATCTGTCCGTCCATTCTAGATTCAGTTTACAAGTTGCCCATTTGATGTAAATGGTCCATAAACCATAAAACCACCATAATTTTTGTTCAGTACACCACAGAAATACTCAACTCGATTGCTTTTTGTTGATCTACGCAGAGTAGTCTTTCTTTTGATCTTTGACCCACATTAATTAATTATTAAATTCTGAAGCTCACTCTTACTATATCAATCACCAAACCATACTGCCCCGAGAATTCTGTTGTCGCGGAGAGGATCTCCGATCTACGAACCAAGTCAGATAACTCCCTTTCTGTGGCTTTTGCTGTCAGTCCGGAATAGGGGTTTATATTTCATGGCCCTGGAAACTTTTCTGAAACCATATCCCTACTCCTAGTCACACATCGTATGCATGCATTGAAATTTAATATCCTTCTTATACCCTAGTTGCGTTGAGAGTGATGGTGTCGTTATCATGCGTCACCACCAATATCTTGTACTCAAATTAAAAAGGAATAAAGATAGAAATTCTCTGACAGTTTTATATTGATAAAAAGAATCACAACTTTGTTGTCGTCATATTCATAACAGCATAAATCAATATATCTTCATCACTAATCTTTTTAACATATATAACCATAACCATAAAAAATTTCATATAATGAAATTTTTAAGAACAAGTCCATTTTATACACACTAGTATAAAAAAAAATGTTTATTTATTGGTTTATTTCAACAAAAACAACATGGTTATAGATATGTATACTTATTGAAAACAAGTTATTTAAAAATATATATAACATATAATTTAAAATAGATTACTTTTATTTTTCCTATATTTAAAAGAGATTAAAAAAATTGTAAAATATCTTTTGGTAATAATCACATGCAATAAAACATAAAAACATTGCATGTGATTACTACAAAGATATCTTACAATTTTATATGATGGATCACAAAAGCATAAATTCTAAAGATATAAAAAAAATTAATACATTTTTAATTATTTAATTATATATTTGGTATTAATTTTTCTTATTAAAATAATTATACATTAAATAACTCATTTTTTTTAGTCTTTTAAAAATTCATTTTAAAAATTTAAATTTAAAATGAATCTAGTTTGTGTTAATTTTTTAGAAATGTTACTCAATACATATTCATATAATCAATTATTTTTTAATGTAACATTATTTTAGTTCATTACAATATTTATATGGAATTAAGTTATAAAGCATCTAACTGCAGTGATCAAATTTGAAGGGCAAGTTTGAATTTCAATTAGAAGGGTATATATTTATGTCGCTTTTCCATGATGAAAAGCTTAAAAAAAAAAGCTTTTCAATTGACCACAATAAATCATTTTTACATTTCATTTTCAGAAAGACAAAACCATCAATCTTTATGTTAATAAAACACTGTTACATATACAACAATGAAGAAGACTCCATCTTGCATTGCTTAAATCTCTCATTAGAAATGTCAACATAAGTCTTGAAGGCACTATTATAAAAATTTGGATGGATACCACCGGGATATAGGAGATTCTTATGTGTCAGATTGTGTAATGCAATTTTGACTTTGTCTGACAAGGAACAGTAACATGGAGGTCTAGATTTTTCTTATCAAACTTATTTTTTTATTTGAAACGTCATTTACAGATATGAATACAACAATGAAATTATGAGCATGGTGGACAATTAGTCAAGCTCATGATGCCAAACCATGATGCTGTAATTTTGGCATTTAACATTTTTAAATGTTAAAGAAAAATAGTCAAAATCACTGACAACTTAGTATGCCATAATAAATCATCATTCCCTGTTCACTTTTGTTAATAGGGTTATGTCACATGATGATCTCTCTTATCTGGCATTTACTTGTATTGAAGATCATCATTCTAGGAATAAGGAGTCATTTTCTCCAAAAATAACCCTAGCCAAACATTGACAATGCATCAAGGATATCTTTTTACGTTTCATAAGTACATATGTTCTACTTCTAAATCATGTCTTGGGAGTGGTTGTTTTGCTGGAAATTATTCACCAGTTGGTTTCATACCAAAGTCTTTTTCTCATTTTCAGCATCCAAGACATGAAATTTTGAAAGATAATGGTTTAAAACAACATAAATATTTGAAATTTTGCAAGAATTGCCAAGCACAATTTGAATATGAATTTTGAAGTCTAGTGCATGATGCTGTATAGGATCAAGTGTCATTTTGAATACCAAATGTTTCACAATAAACTTCTCAACATGCTACCCTGGAGTAAGGATTAAATGACAATGTTGCATCAACTATTTCCATAATAAAAGTGCACCTTTGGCATAAGACTAAACAACTACAAACGTTGTAGATCTAACAAGACCACATAACCAAATGTATTCCACAAGGCCAATACTGTATGAAAAATGAAAAGGAATTTGCAACCAAAAATACCTTAGGCAACTAATTCAATTAGATACACCAAACCATCAGCAAAAAAGAAAACCAACCTACTCAAAATGCCAGTGTTTACCTCCTTTGACAAACTTTTGAGTTCCGAAACAAGGGCCTTTATTGTCTTGTCAATGCCCCTAGTAATTTGAATGGGGTTTGCATCTGCTGCAACAACCTAAACAAAAAGGTTTCATTTCAAAATATTTTCCACAAATTTAAGATACAACCATTGTCAGTTGTGTATTTCCTAACAAGCTCATAAATTTTGACAAAAGAACCAAAAAGTTTTAATACCCGATAGCAATTTTTTCACTCAAAAACCATCTTAGACTCAATAAGCCCAACCCAAAACTAAAAAATCAAACACCATAAGACCCTACAAATATGAATATATGATCTTAATCCAATACTATCGACAAAAAGTTACCTCTACGCCTTCACTTATTAAACCTTTTGCAAGAACGACAGATGTCGTGGTTCCATCCCCAGCTAAATCATTTGTCTTTTCTATAGCTTGCCTTACCAACTTGGCCCCAATATTTTCAATTGGGTCCTCTAATTCAACTTGTAAAAAGGCTGAAACCATAGCATTGAGATACATTTCATTACACTGTCAATCACAATAAAATTTGACTCAACCACAACCCTTTCCTCTTATTGTTGTGAAAAGCTTTATGCATTACTCTAATGTGGCTAGTCCATAGACCAAGTACACCACTGGGTAATAAATATGTTTCCTTTCACCTTTGAGTTTTCAAATTTTGCCTACCAGATCTAAGACATTTAAGAGGGGAAATTAATACAACATTAAAAAGAAAACTAGAGCACACATATACAAATTACCCCCTTAGCTACTGTCATGCCATCATTAACTATTTTCAGAGAACCATACTTGCTCTCTAAGACAACATTCTGCCCTTCGGCCCAAGGGTGACTCCAACAAGATCAGCAAGTTTGTTCACACCGTCTGCAAGACAAATTGACAATGCTTTCAATAAGTGTGAAATTGAATGCCAGTCCATATTCCAAAACAACACTCTATGAAAAATCAAAATAACACATTAAAATCGAATATAAGTGGACAAGGAAAGATCCACTGCATTGAAGTTTCGCGTGTAGGTGACCTTCCTTTAAACATAATTTTTTCTCCAACCTACAATTTTTTTGTTGTTGAGCCATCCTTGTTGAAGTACAACTCCTTTTCCATAGCGTAATCTTAGAGTCTGTCTTCTGCTTGAGCGATTAAAGGAAATGGGTGAAAAAAATTAAAGAGAAGAAAATTGTCTGCCATAATTATCAAACACTACACCCAACTTCTTCCCCTTTCCATTGTTGCCCAATGAGGTAGACGTGGCAATTGTTGTCATACTGCCCAAAGCAGAGGCCATCTTCTCTTACCCTGAATATAGAATTACAAGATCTTCATATTAATATGAACCTTAAAAAAACATGACTGCCATTGCCAAAAACCACTTTTAAGTTGTAACAAGCAAACTAAACAACTATCGCAACTTTTGGAAACTTTTGGAGCATCAAGAGAGAAACAACCAAAGAAAAATACAACCACAATCCTCATTTTAATGAGACCAATCTACATATTTGCATTAAGCTAATACAAAGAAATCCCGACTATATTAAGGCTAGCACAAAACAATCTTTAACCAGTGTCTCTTGTGGGCCTCCAGGTTTCCATGCTAGAGGTGGCATATTTTTAATTTAAATTCTTGACCTCTCGTGCCCATCTATGAATGCATCCAATGGGATATATACATCAAATTCTCCTTTATATCCCCAAAAACAAATTCCCTACTACAAGAGCACAGGTATTGATGGATAACCCCACACCGTCCCACCCCACTAGAAACTGTGAAAAAGGAAACTCGAGCAAACTTCTGAAATATCTCAAGATGACTATATGGGTGGTTCTTATGAATCAACCAGCCATTCAAAGCATGCTCATCAATCCAAACCATGAGTATTATGTGCCGATATTCAAGCAAGCACTGAGTCGGCTCTCTGAAGCTATGTTAGAGAAACCCTAAACCCTCACTGAAAAAAAATAAAAATATACTCAGCAACAAAGAGAGGAACAAACTTGCAGAGCATGAAATCAAACCTAAACCAGAAAATGCAAGCACAAATGTTGAAATACTTCATTTTTAAAAGAGTTCCCAACATAGTAGACATTCAAACTACGAGGGTAAATGGATTGTGGATACGATCAATACCTTTAGCTTCGTTAACTCGATCTCGATTCCTACACACAGCAATGGTTATTGGAGCCTACACAAAGCTATGCAATGCACGAAAAGTAAAGGAGACCCAAATGAATAAAAAGATAAGGTAGCACAGAACCCATGACTCACCACCTGTCACACGTTAATATACTTAGGAATTTTAAAAAATGTGATGTGCGCTGACAGGTTACAACACTTTCGGTGAAATTTTATAATATTATTCATTTTTTTAACTTGTAAAAATCTAAATTAAATTTTTTTTTTACTGGTAATTTTTTTTCCCCACTTCTCTAACGTGCCAGAGGCCCTTTGAAGGGCTCTGACGTGTTCAATTTTGAACACTGCTAACTGCTCTTAATGTAAAAAATAACAAATAGTATTTTCATTATTTTTCTATTTCAAAATTTTGAAAATAAAGAAAAAAACAAAACATTAAATGTCACAGCCTTTAATGATTAAATCATGATAAGATTGAGATACAAAGTCTCCAACCTCGAATCGATCATGATAAAATTGATATATTGACTCTCAATACTCAAAATAATTAAATCATGATAAACTTGATATATAAATTCTCTAACCTCAAATAATTAGATCAGGATAAGTTTGATAAATAAATATTTGTTCACAATTATTGAGGGAAGGTCCATTCACTGTAAGTTGGTATTTTTATTTTTATCACATTTACATATTATAAACGATGCCAAAATATGAATATTGAAAAAATGAAATTTTGTAACAGGTAAAAAAAAATATTAAGAATTAAGAAGTACTCTTATATGAGATTCAATTTATATTTGTTAATTTTAGAAGGAGCCCTTGCATAAAAGAAATTTGGTAGCTTTTTTTGGATTGAATTTAATTCAAAATAAGGACATCTAGTTTTGTAAAAATATCAAGTTGGAAATTTTATGATGAAAATTTAAGAGAATTTGTTCTTATACAATTTCACCCAAATTAAAATGAAGTGAACAAGGTAACTACTAAATGGGTGAAAGACAAAAAAACAAAAGATGATAAAAGTCTTAAAGAAGTGGAGGATAATGTAGAACTACATTACAACACTAAAGGTTTTGGTTTTGTGATTAATGAACATAAAGTTGATGTAAACTTTTTGAAAGACGAGGAGAAACATATCCTAATGAAAAAAAAAAAAAATTGAGACTCGAGAATATGGCCTTATGGCTCAAGGTAGGCGATAAAAACAACAAAATTTTTCATCAATATTCTAATTGCAAGAAAAATGTAAACTTGGTATGGAAAATTGGTGAGGGAGATGGTGATAAGATTGTCAAACCCATTTCCTAGTTTTGTTAATCATGAGGACAATTAGGCCTTGATTGAAGAAGTTGGGAAAGGAGAATTGCATCAAATTTTATTGAATTTTCAGAAAGACAAAATCCCAAGGCTAGATGGTCTTCCTGTGGAATTCCTTTCAAGATGTTATGATTCATAGAAGAAGACTTTAGAAGGGTGGTGGAGGTTACAAGAACTATAGGAATTTTTCTTGAAGCTTTCAACACAACTTTTAGAACATTGATTCCCAAAGATGATAATCTGACAACCTTTGAAAAATGTAGGCCAATCTCATTATGCAATTGCATCTTTGAAATCATCGTTTCAAACATAGTTGCTAAAAATATTGAAAAGAGTTTTACCAATGCAAATCTCTAGAGAAGAATTTGGATTCTTAGAGAGAAGGAAAATTCATGAGGTAGTTGGGATAGCCCAAGAAGGACTACACTTAATCAAAGTTAGGAACCAAATAACGATGGTGATTAACTTTGACATTTCCAAAGCATGTGATTGGATAAATTGGCTTTACCTTAGACTTATTCTTATACATTTGAGCTTTTGTCATCAATTTGTTATATGAGCTATGAACAACATAACATTATTATCATTTCCTATTTTAATAAATGGGAAAGTAACCCTCTCCCTCGGCCGAAGAAGAGGCCTTAGCCAAAGGTATCCCTTATCGCCTCTCCTTTTCCTATTAATTGTTAAGGGGTTGAACATGTTAAGAAAATAGGCATTGTAAAATGGTAACTTTAAAGGGGTATGTATTGAAACATCTTGTAATATCACACATATGTTGTTTATAGATGGCATTCTAATTTTTGTGTGGACATAAGATGAGTAATTGAGAAGTTTATATAAATATTGATTTTATTCTATAAGGTAGCAAGAGTGACATTAACCTAGAAAAATCTACGATCTCCCTATTAGGTATCATTGAGTAGAAAAGGAACTATGTTACTCAATTATTTCCGTATCAAATGATAGACCTTTGATCACATGTCAGAGTATTTGGGTTTTTGTTTGAAGTTAAACTTGTACAAAAAATGTGATTGGCAATGGTTAATTGCTACAGTTGTAAAAAAAGTTAAATACATGATGTAAATGATGGCTCTCCAAAGGGGAAATTATAGCATTGGTAAAAGTGGTTCTATAAGTGATTCCAACACCTTGGATATCACTTGTTTGGTCCCAAAAGGTGTACTAGAAGTTATCAAATGACTATACTATTAATCAATTTTGTTAGGAGATCAATGGAAGAAAGGGTTTGTTTTGGCTTCATGGAAAAAATTTGCTTTACCAAAAGCCAAGTGAGGTTGAAGGCTCAAGAGCCCCTTTCTCTTCTCCAAAGTACTTGCAATAAACATGTTTGGAGATTAATACAAGGAACAGGGTTGTGGGCACAGGTAATAAGATCTAAGTATAAAGTTCTTGATCTTGTTAAGGATTGGACAAGGAATCATGTAAAACATATTCACAATGCTCATATAATATGGAGAGTGATCAACTCATCCTTCCCTTTAGTTGGAAATTGGTTGATTTGATAAGTTGACTAAGTAGATAAACTACAAATTGATGTGAATCCATGGGTAGGCAACAAAAAAATGCACATATTACTTCCATGGATGATGCAAGAGATAAGAAGAAAAATTCAGTGTATACTTTGACAAATTTTGAGCTCGGATAGGTCAACAATATAACATCGACATTGGTCGACTTGGACAGAGATTAGACTACTGGAAGAATATGTTGATGCATGACATAGATACATGGACATATTGAAATTATAACAAAAGAGGATAATGATTAGTTGGTCTAGTCAGAAAATGCAACTAGGACCCAAGCACCTAGACTAGGTTATAAAGCTCTTGTTGAGGAATGGTGGTGGAAAACCTTCTAGAAATTAAAGAGAATTTCAGAAAAATAAAATCTTCGTATGGTTGATTTGAAACAATAGGACTCCCACTTGGGATGTTCCAAAAGAGGATTTTTATTAAGCCTAATTGGCGTAGCTTATGTCAACAAGCTGAAGAAACTAATGTACATGTAACCATGGTGTGCCCTTTTGTAAAGGACGTGTGGAAAAAGGTGGAAAGGCTTAATAGATTAAAAATTGTCTAGTTAGGTGAAGACATAAAAGAGACTTTTAAGACTTGGTGTGTAAGAAATGATACAAAAATTATTTAAAAAATTTAACACTTACCCATAGGTAGAGGAAAAATCAATCACTCATACTTTGAAAGAAGAAGTAATAAATAAAGACAATCCATGGGTATACTTGAATGGTGCATTGCAGGGGATCCCTCCAAGGGTAAAAGCAAGAGAAATATCAAATCTATCTTCAAATAATAGCATTTCATTCAAAGTTAGAATTGGTCAAGAACCAAATAACTATCATGAGTTGATGGCTTTCAAATTGGTATTGAGATTCGCTAGGTTGGGAGTCTCAAATACAATATTTTAGTGACTCACATTTAGTTATACAATGGATGCATAAGGAAACAACCATGTGTATTTCACCTTATGGCCTTTGTTTGATGATGTGTAGCTATTATTTTCAAATTTCTCACACATCTTTTTATTTCACATGTGCAAGGATATGAGCAACATAATTGTTGGACTATCAAAATATGGATTGGGAATGGCTCGAGGAACCTGGATTATCTCAAAAATCTAGGATGGACACTCATCTAAATAAACATATGAATCATGGATTTAAATATCTTAATACCATTGCAAAATGTTGTATAAGACAAAGAGCATTCTTAAGAATATATATTCTTAATGATGTAAATTTCATGGTATTTTTATGATGTGATACAGATGTGATTTCCTTCCTACAATTTACAATTATGTTAAAAGAGGCAAATACGATGAGCCGCAATGTCAATGGCCATAAGCACTGTTTTGAGTGCTTTTAGCATATGATTATACAATTTTTTTTATTAATAAAATTACATACTTATTTACTTGGAAAAAAATATTCAACATAATGACTTGGAAAAGATTCAAAAATGATTAATGATTATTTAAAGGCATTTAAATTAAATATAAGCAGTAAGGGCACATTTATTATTGAATCGATAACTAAATAATTAATATGAATATGAATTTATTAAATTGGTGTTTAAATATAAGTTGCGAGGGTAACGTTAGCCAATAGCTTAACAATTAAAAGCAATGGCATGATATGTCAAAAGAAAAATACAGGATACAAAGATAATCAAGGTCTTCCCCATTAAAGCAAAATGCAAGTTGTGAATGGCACGTTGGGTTCCCTTGTTCAGAAAAAAAATATGAGAGCAATGAAGAGTGTTGGACTGACATCATTACCTGATGCCTAGTGCTTCTTTGGAAGCCATAAATCTGGTTTGCTTTCTCGAATACAACACATCCATTCACCCATCTAATTACATGCTCACTTATTCGTTTCAATAGGAAGGTTGCACACTAACCACTTAAAAAAAACATATAAAAAAGTAAATGATGATATTCTATAGGAAGATGTTCACATGAGCCTTTATCTATTGATAGAGAAACATTACATGCACACAACCATGTTCCATGTGTTGTAACCAATGCACAAATATCATGCACACATATATGCATTCATTATGGCGTGGGGTGGATAGTCTTAAGTGTGACACATATTCATATGAAGCAAGGGTGGTGCAGGAATGGTGTTATTTTGGTATTTCAAGGGAAGGTAATATATAATGGTTTATATTGTCAAAGGAGGTGTTTTTGTGCATGTGTATATTGTGAGGTATCACTACAATTTCTTCCTATGGTTAGTTAGCATAGAGAAGTATTGATTTTATAGATTCCCTTCTTGATGATTCCCATTACACTGTTGATATTATTTGTTGCATTGTTGAATAATCTCCTTGCACCTTTTTACCAATACTCAAGATCCTACCCCTGTTGTGATGTACAATGGTAAGATCTCACCTTTGTATTTTATTTCTACAATGTGGATTGGTAAGGACTCATATGTGAAGATATGGATGACTCAAGAACATCTAAAGTATAGTCTACTAGTCCACAAAAAGTTGTGTTAAAAATTATAGGGAACATTAATATGCAATAAGGGTGTAACTTACACATTTGAGGGCTATGAGAACATAAACATTTTCAAGTGTTGATGAGTTAATGAAAAATTGAATTTGAACTATATGCATATACACCTCAATGAATTGGAATGGGGACTGTTACACAGAATTTTGTCACCGTCCCTACAATCCCTCGCCCCGCATATTGGAGGGTCTTTCCCGTGACCTGTGATTAGTGTCATACTCTGCAAACACCTTCTTTGCATCCTTCTGCATAAGGACATCATTTCCCCTGTTGAACATTTCCTCAAAAAGCACACAAAAACCTATGTTTTGGCATTGGTGCAGGTAGCCAGTTCACCCCTCGCGCCAATAGGGAAGATTTACACTAGAGCCCGCACCACCTGGCGCTCTGTCTCTGTGTTGTGCCCGCGCCAGCTGTTTTAGGAATGTTTTGTAACAAAATAGAGGCGGAAGTTTCCTTTAACCACCTCAAGGATGAGTCACAAGAAGTGGTTAAACTTGATAAGCCACAGATCTCTTCCTTTAGGTAGTGGTTGTTACCTCCCATGGAACATTCTTTGAAGATAGGACTCCCCTCCATGATTATAGGGATCCTAACCTCTCCTTCTCCCTCTATATAAACAGGCCTTCTCCCTTTACAAAAGCTAGCTGAACATATAGCCAAGAGGCTGAACTTGGAGAAGAGATACTATAGCTGAGTAATTACTATTGAGAAGGTAGAACCAAGGAGAATTCTGTAGAGAGAGCCCCGTCTGAATTCCCGTTGAGCCTTTGTGAGACGCGCTCCGCTGGAACCTTGTTGGAGGAGACCGCAATGTTGAAGCTTGGTTGTACTCTTCCTTTCTTTTATTAATGTACTCGACTATGGTATTGGTTCCATCATTGTGTCATGTTTACTGATGCATTTGATTTAGTCTTATTCGACTGACTAATAGTTACGAATGTGAAATAGTATGTTGTATATCGTCTTTGTTTCTTGTGTGTGTGCAGGTATCCGAGCGTGAGAACGAGCGGATCGTGATCTGTCAAACCAGGAGCGAGAGGCAGCCACTCTTTCCAATGACAACAACAGCGTAGGACCTCCGGTAAGTTATCTATCAAATCTCCGTCCATTTGTTAACTAGGAATCGATATTATAGCATGTCTCGTTTGTGGCTAGACCCACTCTAGGGCTAGTGGGATCGCCTCTGTCCGCAGAGAGGATTTACCTCACCAAGAAATTGGTGACTCCGCTAGGGATCAGTGTGAGTTTGTCTTTCATCCATTAGGTCTTCTTCTTGGTCTTTGCTTGCTTAGTTTGCCTTTTATGATTATTTTTGCTGAGTCTAAGACCCCTGTTCAGCCCCAAAGGATCAGATCTGACCTCTGTTTTTCCAAAATTTTCCTTTTACTAGGGTTGGCTTGATTGGCACGGTTTCCATTCTAACAGTCGTGCCCACTGGCGCTTGTTGCTAGTTCAGCACCTGCGCCATCCCCTGTTTAGCGCTTATTACATCCAAACATTTACGCCATTTCCTGTAGGTTTTAGGGTTTGCCCTGTTTTGGAATTTTTTGGTCAGTGCTTGTGCTTCTGGGTTATGTTTTGAGTGCTTTGGGATTGTTTGTGACTGTGAACAACCTCCTTCCTTCAGTTGTTTGTCCATTTCTTGTCAGCATCATGGCCCTAGGGTTTTCTAGTGCTTTGGTATGCTGAGCCTCCTGTAGGAGCTTCGGTCTTTTGTTTCACAGCCACCTTCGTTCTTTGTTTGATTGCATTTAGCTCTCTTGATCCGTTTGAGTGATTGCATTTGGTGGAATGAGTCTTGAATGAATCTTGCCTCTTTCATTTAGTTGTGCTTCTTGTCACTCCAAGCATAGATTACACTGCTCGTATGGGTTCGTTTCGACATCTTTCTTCGATTTGAAAGATTGCAACATTGGTTTGAGTTTTGTTTGGTTTGGTTTTGAGCTGATTGAATTGTTTCGTTTCGACTCTCACTTGAACATTCTCGAGCTAGTGTGAAGGTTCATTTTTCACGTCATTTAGTGCACTGTTTGCTCTATTACATTGAAAAAAAAAAAAATTGTGCTTGCATTCTTACTTGCATTGTGGAATTGGAAAATCTTTTGCATAACTAGCATTGGGCATTCTAGGAAAGATTTCTCATTTTCATTAGCTTGCATCAGATACTGTAGTGGATGCTTCTATGTGTTCTCATTATCTCTTATCACTTGAAAACTCCTAAACTTTCTCCTAGATAGCTTTTCATCGAATGAAATGGTATTTTATGGCATGTAGCTTGCATTTAGGGATTCATGAGATCCAACATATGGTAGGACCTTGTAATTGAAACATAAATACAGTATCAACTTAAAATTTATTCAATTAATCTAAGGCAACATTGAAACTTAACGAAACATTTAGTGGTCTAAGTTAGAGACGTGTTCCGGCGTCTTTAAACCTAGCAGTTGTTGCTCGCCATCTGGCTTCAAACAACACTAGTATGGACTTGTGCTCCCCGTACCGTCGAGGATATAAAGGGAGACCCCTATAGGTTGCAATCCTTTTATCCGTAGGAAGCCGAGTCTGCCGCCTTGTAACCGTGATACGCTGAACACAATATTCGAGGAGACTACCTGCACGTACGTCAAGTCCTTGGTTGATTCTTCTTTCTTTTTATAACCAAGGTGTATATGGCAGTTCACGGAAACCTGGTACACCCTTTTACCTAGACTAGCTAAGCAGTCATTTTTTATCTTTACTGACTCCATAAATTTGAAAAGATCATCGAGCACTTGTCCTTTCGCGCTTGTTTCAAACTGAAAGAAACTAGAGTCATCTTTGAATGTTTCTTGACTCTTAAAACATGAAACATCAAATTTTTGGTTTCAATGTGGTAAAATAAACTACCTACGATTACACGCCCTTTGAAGTTCGATTTCTTGGCCTGTCTCCGTTTGCCTTGGTTTTGATCCAAGAGTCTTCTTTTCCGATCTTTTTCCTTTTTCTGGTGTGCTACAATCACAGTGGCAGAACCATCGGTTTCTTCTACTAGCAGTCCTTTCTCAAACGATTCATCTGAAACTTCTTAGACCTCTAGGTCTGTCGAGCTTCAACAGCCTATCATCCCGTTAGAGTACCCCTTTGGAGAACCGATTGAGTTCCATTGGCCTCCTTCAAACGCTTGGTTTGGGTTTGGGGTGGGGGAACATTTTCCCCCTCTGACATCGGGATTGTCGTTTTTGGCTGCTATCATACCTCCTAGCCCCCGTAGTCTTTTATAAGATCTCACGGTGGATTCAGACATGGACTCGTCTGGTCCTAATGGCAGTGAGGGCATTCCAGTTTCTGATGAAGAATACCAACTTTTCCTGGAAGACATACATGAAGAGCCTGCTCAATCTTCACCATCGGTGTCGCTTCCAGCTGGATATAGGTCTTTGGGTCAGATTATAGCTGGTTGCCTCTATAGAAACATCAACTCCGTCAAGGGGGTCGGTTCTCCCGTCATTAGGGATGTTGCCGATGACACCTGTCTCATCGACGCCTTTTGTTACGTCTGCCCCCACTAGGCCTACTATCTGTGTGGCTGCATCGGCACCGACTATCACCGCTCAGTCTTCAGGAGTTTCGGCTTCGGTAGAGACTTCGATTGCCATGGCAATCCCTGACAGCCTCTCTTTTGTGGAGTATCGGCTGGTTGTTCAGCAGCAGATCTCCCAGACTAATCAGTCCCCTCAGGATCCTAATCATCCTTATTTTTCTCATTATGGCGCGGATGGTACCCTGATTTATTCACTTCCGTTCCAATATGATGAACACAACAACCCTATCTATTTGCTTGCTCCTGAGGCTTATCAGTTCATTAACGGTTCTTTACCTACCTTGCCTGCGCAACCTTCTAACCAACAAGGACAACTCTTTCAGGGACAACCTTCGGTTCAGCAAGGGTATGCTTTCGGCCCAAAAGGGAAACCCTTACAGGGACAACCTTCGGTCCAACAGAGATTGTTTTACGGCCTGTAAGGGAAGCTTTACAATCCTCAAGGTCAACCTTTACAAGCTCAGGCTGTGATCCAACCAGGGCAACCTCAAGGACTAGCTGGGCAACCGGTATATCAACCTGGACCTTTATACAGTCCTGGGGGGGAAAATCCATCCATCTCAACCTTTGGTGCAACCTCAACAGCCATATCTTCCAATTGGTCCAAATGTTGCATAGCCAGGACCATCTTATGGTCCTGCTCCAGGGCAACCTGGTTATCAGGCACAGCCTGGCCCACTGCATCCATTAGGCCAACCTGCTTCGCAGGGGCAGCCTAGTGGCCCTCATCAGTCAGGTCAACCTGCTCAGCCATGCCAACCTGTGTAGCCCGTTCACCCTGCTCAACCACTACTCTATTCCATGTCACAGCCGAATCAACCTTTGTGCTCGACTTATCCAGCTCAGCAGGGCCCTACTTATCAGCAACCCGTATGACCCCAAGGCGGTTATTATCCTCAAGGTCAATATCGACCACTATACAATGCGTCTCAAGGTCCAGCTTATTACCCTCAACCGCCAGGCTATACTTATACTCCGCAGCAAAATCCTTATGTTGATCAATTGAGACCCTCGTATACTCAGAATCAGTATCCTGGTTTTCAACCCCCGTATCCTACCATATCAACCGAATTATCTGGCTTATACCCCTTATGGTCTGTATCCTCCGAGACAGAACCAATGGGGACAGAGTTATACTCAACCAGGGTGGAGTATGGGTACGGGTACTTATCGAGGACCTGCTATGCCTTTTAACCCTCAGTTACCATTCCTCGCCACGTTGGAGTTACCGGATGTGTCCAAATTGAAAAATGATCCAATTATTCATAATCCTTATTGGCCTCCGGTCCCAACGAAGGTTCCTGGTGATTGTCCCAAGTTTGAGGGCAAATCTGGAGAAGACCCCCAAGCACACGTCATGACATACCATTTATGGTGTTCTTCCAATTCTTGGGTGGATGACTCTGTTCGACTCTGTCTTTTCCAGCGCACTCTTACCGGAGCTGCTGCTAAGTGGTACATAGAACTGCCTCGTGGTATCTTTCAAGATTTCAACACTCTCGCTATGGCATTCCTTACTCATTTCCAGTTTCCAGTTCATTATGAAGCCGGGACGCATCTCCTAACATCCTTGAAATAGGACCGGGCTACCCATATCTCGGACCATATTCATGAATGGAGATAGCGTCGTTGCCTGATCAAGTTCGAAATTCCTGATCAGCTTCTTACTCACTGGTTCACTACTTCTTTTGTCAATCAGATTGCAAAATACATCACCATGGGGGCATGTGTAACCGAGGAACAAGCCATTACTCGTGCCTAGTACCTTGATTTAGTGTACTCTCAATCAGGCATATTGTATGACATCTTGACTGAGGCTCCACGACCTGGGACCTCTAAAGCACCGGCTACCCCATCAGTCAACGATGTTATTGGTTCTGTGTCTCAGACTTCACACAAGTCTTCCAATGGGAAGCAAAAATCAAATTCTTCCAATAATTCTGCTCCTCAAGCTACCCCAGATTCTGGTAAAACCTCGGAGGTCAATGCCGTTCAGGCCAATCCTGTAGACAAGACTTCCAAGGGGAGAAAGAAGGGCAAAGGCAAGGCCAAAGCCGATGCCCCAAAACTAGAATCGTCTAAACCTCGTGCTGATGATGGTTCACAGCGAAAGCCAAAGTATCCCTATCTGATTTGTGATGAGGAGCACTACACTAAGGATTGTCCTAGATGATCCAATTTTAGTCAACTGCTCAAGGGTGCTAAGGGAAATCCGGCGGTCCTTAAAGAACCTTTCCCATCTCAGCAAACCCATATGGTTGAGCAACCTTCGCCATCTGCATCGTTTGGCTCTCAGGTATTAATGATGAACGGTTATGCACCCATTTCCATCGCTACTCGGTCAAAGGATTACGCTGGATCATGCTAGGCAGCCGGGAAAGAGTTCATTGATGGTCCTCCTCCCCCACCTGCCTCTGGTCCTATTGAAATTGAAAGGCCCAGTGATGAACCCGTTATACGGCCACCTTCTAAAGGTGTTCTCCGGAAATCTTCTTATAATCCTAACGCCCGTGCTGCTCAGAATTACAGTATTGTTGAGGATTTAGCACAGGCGCCATCCGCGATGTTCACATTAGAAGTGCTTCAGAGTTTTCTGTCTCAACGGAAAGCATTATTATCCGCGATCGGTGGGATTGATCCTACTGATTCTAGCCTTCTCTCTTTCGATTTGGAGAATTTCGTCCCCTGACTTCCGCACCAGAATGCGCTTTTCATACAAGTCGGCATTAACGTTCTCAACATCCATAGAGATGTTTTGGACGAAGGTGCATCTACCTGTGTCATGTCATCCGCTTGCTGGAAGGCTATTGGCTCTCCAGTCGTGACTTCCTCACTCAATTCCCTTGAGGAATTTGATGGAAGGGAATCAAAACCCTTAAGTTTTCTCGCTAGCTTACCGATCACGTTGCAAGGTAAGACGGTCAATGTTGAAGTAGAAGTCGTTGACGCTAAACTAAATTACAATCTTCTACTCGATCGCAGTTGGACTCACGCTATGATGTGCATTTTGTCCACCCTCTTTCGACTTATAAAGTTTCCACACGAGGGAAAAATCATTACTGTCGACCAGTTGTCGTTATTTACCTCGTCTTCCGAGAAAAATTTCCCATACGTGGATCAGATTCCTTCTCCCCCCGACACTGTAGGACCGGGTCTTTTCAAAGATCCCACTCTCATGGGTATATTTCCCTTTCCACCACCAAATACCGTTCAAGTTAATATGATCTCTCAATTAAATGACCCATGGATCGTCCCTTTACTTGAGCAGGTTGATTCATTTGGGGATTCAATGCCGCTCAGTCCCATTGAAATCAATTATTGTGAGCTTACAGCTGCATCTGATTCTCCCCCTCATGAAGGTGCTCTTTTGAGCATGTCTCTCGATGTTTATTCTCAATCCCCCTGGCTTGGCGATGCAGATTCACCTGATCCTTTGAAAGAAGTGTTTCCATCCGACGATGCTATCATGGAAACCATGTCTCTCGAAGATCTACCGTGGAGCGATGGGCATCATCGTTCCTCATTTATGCCTGGCCTCGGGGCAATGTCTAACTGTCTTGAGTGTTTTTCATCTCAAGTTCCTTCTCTGCCACTTCAACGCCTATTTTGACTCATGAAGTCTTCGCTGAAGGTAACTTGGGTAACATTACTCAAACGATGCCTATCGACATTTCCGTGAAACCAGGGATTGTCGAGAACATCCATGTGGGAGTCACTTGCTCTTCCGAGGAATTCCAAGTGTATACTAGCCTCTTTCGCAAATTTCGTGATGTTTTCACCTGGTCTTATGAAGAGATGCCTGGAATTGACCCCAGTATTATAGTGCACGAGATTCTCACCTACCCAGGTGCGAAGCCTGTTCGCCAGCGTCTTCGTCTAGTGCATCCTCGGAAAGCCGCTGCCATTAAAGCTAAAGTTGAAAAACTTCTCAAAGCGGGTTTCATTTATCCGACTCCTCTAACAGAGTGGGTTTCTAACATTGTTCCTGTGGATAAGAAACAGGGAGCAATTCGTGTCTGTGTTGATTATCGCGATATCAATCGGGCATGTCCTAAGGATAACTATCCCACCCCTTTCATCGATCAGATCATTGACGATTGTGTGGTGAGTGAGATTTTTTCCCTTATGGATAGTTTTTCTGCTATAATCAGATCAACATTCTCCCATCCGATCAACACAAGACCGCTTTTATCTATCCTTGGGGAATGTTCGCGTATAAGAAACTCCCTTTCAGCTTGAAGAATGTTGGGGCTACGTTCCAACACGCGATGTCTTATGCCTTTCACGATATTCGTCATATTGTTCAACCATACCTGGATGACCTTCCGACTCATTCAGCTGCGCAAAAAGACCACCCGGACCATCTCCACCAGATATTTCTTCGTTGTAGATGCTACAACATTCAGCTTAATTTGCATAAATGCGTCTTGTGTGTCAATTCTGGTAGACTTTTAGGGTTTATCGTATCTAAAGACGGAATTCGCCTTGACCCACTTAAGGTTGAGGCTATTGTTAATCTCCCCTTTCCATCCTCGTTACACCAACTTCAGAGTCTCCAAGGGAAAGCAAATTTCTTACGTCGTTTTATGCCAAACTACGCCGAAGTAGCCAAAGGATTCACACGACTTTTAAAGCAAGACGTCCCTTTCTTTTGGGATGAGATTGCTCAGCAATATTTTGAGAGGCTTAAGACGTTGCTTGTCAACACTCCTCTATTACGTCCTCCGAATTACCATTATGATTTCAACCTCTATCTGGCTGCTGCCTTCAGTACGATCGCCATGGTTTTAGTTCAGGATGATGATGATGGTACCGAGCATGTTGTTTACTACTTGTCTCGGAACCTTCTCGACCCTGAAACACGTTATGCACATGTTGAGAATTTAGCACTGGCTGCGATCCAGGTCGTCCAACATTTTCATCATTACATCCTTTTACGCACGGTGACTGTGATTTCTGATTGTAACCCCATGACCTATATTATGTCTCGGCAGTTGCTGGGGGGAAAATACTTGAAGTGGATCATTATCCTCGAAGAGTTTGATTTGGAGTTTACTACAACCAAATCCCATAAATCACTTGTTTTCGTTGATTTGATTTGTTCTCTCCTTGCTGACTCTGTTTCTTCTTCTTCTGAGGATCATATTCCGGATGAAACTCTTTTCTTGATTAACACCCTCCATCCATGGTACGGTGAATCATCGTCTATCTCCAAACTTCTACTTTCAGGTCTAAGTTAACGAAAGATGCCCGACGCCGTATTCGGCATCAGTCACAACCTTATCATATTATCGAAGATACCCTTTATCGCATTGGAGTTGATTTTGTACTCCGCTGATGTCTCACCCTCGAGGAAGCTAAGAAAGTTTTAATGACTGCCATAGTGGCGCCTGTGGTGGTCACACGTCTAGTTATGCCACCGCACAGAAGATCCTTTGTGCTGGCTATTTCTGGCCGTCCATTTTTAAAGACTGCATTATCGCAGTACGTAAATGTCATGCATGCAAAATATATCAACGCAAGATGCGTGCGCCACCTGTTCCTTTACACCCTGTCATTACCGTTGGTCCTTTTTCCAAATGGGGCATCGATTTTATGATGTGTAACCCTCGTTCAGTCGGGGGGCATGCCTATATTATCGTCGCCGTCGATTATTTTACAAAATGGGCCGAAGCAATTCCTACACTGGTTGCGGATGGCAAGACAGCGGCACAATTCATATTCAATCATGTTATTGCTCGGTTTGGCGTCCCTCAAGCCATCATTACCAATCATGGTTCTCATTTTCGAGACTATATGATGGCGAAGTTGACGTCTAAGTTGGGTCTGCATCACGACAGCTCAACGCTTTATTACCCTCAAGCTAATGGCCAAGTTGAAGCCGTAAACAAAGTCCTTGTTACAATGCTTCAACGAAAAATTGGGATCCATAAATCAAACTGCCATCTCATGTTGCTTTCAGCTCTTTGGGCTTACCGAATGTCGATTAAGATTGCAACCGGATTTACCCCGTTTCAGTTGGTATACAGTTTGGAAGCCACTCTTCCGATTGAATGTGAAATCCCTTCACTCAAACTAGCTGTGGAATTACTGCCTAATACTTCGCCTGAGGAAGAAAGTCTCCTCTACTTAGAGAGATTGGATGAAACTCGTCGCTTAGCTGCCTTGGTCATCGAAGCACAGAAGAAGCAAGTCAAAGCTCATTTTGACCAAACAGTTTCCCCTCGTTATTTTATCGAAGGCGACCTTGTTCTCCTATATGACCAAGCTTATGACAAGATGGGGGCAGGTAAATTCCAACCCATGTGGCAAGGGCCCTACATCATCAAACATGTGTTACAGAATGGGGCTTATGAGCTTATTTATTATGAAGGTTATCCCTTAGCACATCCCAGAAATGGGTTGTACCTAAAAAAGTATTATGCTTGAGTCATTCATGCATGATATGTGTACATAGATGATTTTTTCATTTTTGTGCATGCTTTGGTTTGATATGCTTTGTGAGATGTTTTTTGCTTATTAGGTCTTGTTTGTTATGCAGATGTCTATTTCCCCTTATGTCGGTTTCGTGGATGGTGCTTCCCGCAGTACTAGGAACTTGTCTTCGACAGCTTGGGAAATTTATGATCCTGTTGGTGAGTTGATTAACTTACAAGGTATTTGTCTAGGACCAACTACAAACAATGTCGCTAAATATAGTGTTGTTTTGGAACTATTAACCGAGGCAGTTAACCTCGACATACGCACATTGCTTGTGAATTTGGATTTGCAACTTGTTGTGCTTCAACTTAACAGTCATTATTCGGTTCAAAACTCATGCATTTTGAGATTGTATTTGTGTATTCGTTTACTTAAAAGACATTTTGATTTCATTACATATCAACATATACCAAGACGAATGAATACATTAACTGATGCAATAGCTAACATTGTGCTAGATAGACATTTGTGCAATTTATAAAACATCATCATATGTAAATAGACCCATGTAGAAATTATATATATATATATATATATATATATATATATATATATATATATATATATCGACTATTTGCAACGTGTGCATCATAAAACCCAAAAAATATATATGTTTGTTTCAGTTACATCGCGAGACAACATGTCTCTCAAAAATGTGCGGAAATCAAAGCCTAAGTGCCAAATCGGCGTGGTGCTCATGATAGCACGTCACCGCCCGTACGAACTGCCTCAGCAAGCGGTGGATACGACTCAGAACCCCTACAGTGTGCCTCTGATAGGCCCGAGGCACATCATCCAAGCGAGCATAGTCTGGGATCCCACGGCGATACCCTCCAGGTTCTGTACTATCTCCTCCTCGCCAACCTCACCATGAGGATCAAAATCATGAGGAACTCGCCTCACTATCGGCGACATACCTGCAGGACGTTTTGGGCCAACATATGCATACGTATAAGAGTAACTTTCAGAACATGCATATATACCAAAAAATAATAAACTCATGAAAATAAAAAATGAGTCTCACCTAGTTCTTCGTTCCAATCCTCTCCTTCCGGGAGCGGGAGGTCTGGATCACCGATGAAGTATGTGCCAGTGTAGGGCCAATCCTCCACGACAATCAGTTGTCTTCGGAGCCAATCAAAAAACTCTGGCCTCTAGGACATATGTTGGCCACCCCCTGCTCTAGGCATCAGTGCGGCCCATCGAGCCATCCGTGGCTCTCTGGGTGGTGGCATCGGGACAATAACCTCCTGACGCTGGAATATGGGTAATCGTTCCAAGAAGAACGATACCAGAATCGATCCATACCCAAACTGCTTTAGTTTGTTTCTTGCACGTAGTAAGTTGTCGTTTGATGTTGATAGTCACGGCCTCGGCCTAGTTGAAGAGAGTCGGGTTCATACACTCTGAGGCAAGAAGTAATTGTGTCTTTGTGGCCTCATGCGGCGCTTGCGATCCTGCAGCCCGCGTGATAGTATGCAGTACTACTCTTAGTGCCAGATCAGGGATGGTTTGGATGTCCAATTTTCCACTCCTTGTTCCTTTTCGTGCCCCTCGGCACACCCTGTCAATTACCATTGCCATGCTTTATCCGGTAAAATGGGTACTGGTAAAGATAGGGAATGCACCCCTACTCTACAACCCAGTGATAAAATACACATCAGAGACTTCGATTTCAAGCTCTTGATCCCGAAGCACAAACTTTTCTTGATATTCATCCTAAATGCTTATCAAATATTGAAGCAATTCGGGCTGAGCCCGGAGGCACGGTGTCAGGAAGAATTTCTTGAGCCCACAATTTATGAGGGTGTTCATGCATTGTTCATTTTCCATGGCCTGTTCATCCTCCTCACTGTGTTCTCTCTCTTTCCACTCAATTACCATCTTTTCTGCTTGGTACCTGCACACATTGTTCATATGAGCATTGTAAGTCTCCTTAGGCATCAAAATTTGTAATTAAATGGTTGAATTTTTTTTAAATTGAGGCGGATTTTGGGTTGCGTGGTTGGCGCGACTGTTTTTCTAACATTTGCGCCACTGGGCATGACCCCTGTGTAAAAAAGGGTCGATTGGCGCGGGTCCGTGCCCGAAACCCGCGCCAACCGCGATTTCCTAGTTTTAACAAATCCTCCCATAAAGGATTCAAAATGACAATTAAAGGTAATAAAATTTAGCTCAAAAGATGGCAAATGGTGTCGACTCATACTTGAAACTGACGGAATCCGGATTGGTTCACTGGATTGCTCGCAATCGTCGGCACAAGATCGCAAGGAAAACGGGTCACTCTTGCTCTGCAAAGAGGTAAAAGTGAAAAGTAAATAATTTTTACCACTTATGGTCTTTTATAACTTTTCGAAATCTTAAATTAGGTTTTAAAACATATTTGTCGATTATTTTATCATATTATTCTCGAGAAATATGTTTTACATGCGTCTTTTTGTACAGCGACAGGTTTTCACATGGTTATGACGAAGAAATGAGTTGTATTTTATACTTTTTTGGACTCGGTAAAAACATGAAAAAGTCACTACTGGAGTCACCTTTCAGCTCTTTTCTGACTCTCTAAAACTGAAAAGATTGCCGAGTCGCTTGTCGTTTTGAACTCGTTAAATTGGCTGCGAAACGATATCTACTCAGTATAACCCCTTTTTTCAGGCTGGTATAGATTATTTACGAAAAAGGAATACCTTAGCCTATCACGACTAAGAGGTTCTCTCAGACACAATTTTCTACCTTTTCGGATCCGAGAGACTACCTACGAAAAGGGACTGCTGGATTTTTCTTTTCCGCCTTCTTTTCAAACTCTCTAAATATGAAAAGATGCTGAGTTATCCCTTTGTCAGACTCGTTAAAACTGATGACATCGGACTCCGTCGTCATGACATTACCCAAGTTCCTCCTTCCTAGGGCTCGTAAAATGTACTAGGTTGGATTTGTCCGAAGGACAAACTTACATCTCAAGCATATGCTATCCCCTTCAAGCTTGTTTACAAAAATAATTGGGGTACTCGCTAGAAATGGTGGGGGAAAATGGAACTAGATTGTAGTCGTGTTGGCAGTATGTCGCTCTTGAACATGGCACTTGTCTACATTCGTGTCGGGTTGGGGACATCTCATATCGTTATTTGTTTGCCTCCATGGGTTTGGGTAATCTCTTTTGACCACTCATCTTCTCTTTGCCACGTCGCCATGACAGATCCCCTGATGTCAAATACCACCAAATCTAGTGACGTGCTGCTGATATGTTCAAGAGAAGTTTGCCTCTGAAGTTTTCAACCTCCCTTTGATTCTCTGTTGGTCTTGATTCACAAACATCATATTCCTCTGTCTCGTGTCGATGATGTGGGAAACATTATGGCCCACCTTCGATCAAGGTCACTTCCTGTCGACTCCAGCTCATTATCCAGGAAGTTGATCTAGAGTCTCCCTTCAGGTACCTTAGAGCCTGCATGCCTCAATGGCAGGTTCTTCGCATTCGACGTAAGGTCCACATCATTGGCCTTCGATCGACTAACTTTGCGGGTGTTCGACGTCATATCACTGTTCACATTCCGTGGATTGTACCTTTCGTACCTCGAGAGCCATTGTCATTATTGGTGGTTTCTCTTGCGTCTGTTAACAACTTTCATCATTGGCTGGTAATCAGACGATTTTCCTTCATGTTTGACTTCAGCTCACATATTCGCATGCTCGAATTTGTACTTTGTTCGGGTTGAGATGGAGAGCAAGACCTTGGGTTTTATCTGATGAAATCCAGGTTGCAGGTTCTTTGTGGATTACTCTGACTTATTATATGACTCTTCTGATTGGATGGCTGTGACCATACCTGAGTCTGTTTGTTGATCCCTACTGCTGGGTGGATGTGTCCATACCTCGAATCTTGCTGTTTATGTACTCTATTATGGATGGTTGCGCCCATGCCACATGTCATGTATCAAATGTATCAGTTGTACTTGTACTTTAAGGTCTTCCAACAACAATGTTTGGGTCAAACGCATTCTCATAAAGCACTTCACCCCTCCCTCTCTCTCGGACCTCATGCTTTAGGGGGCATTTGTTACACATCATTTTGTCACTGTCCCTGCAATCCCTCGCCTCGCATATTGGAGGTTCTTTCCCATGACCTGTGAGCAGTGTCATACTTTACAAACACCTTCTTTGCATCCTTCTGCATAAGGACATCATTTCTCCTGTTGAACATTTACTCAAAAATCACACAAAACATATGTTTTGGCATTGGCGCGGGTAGCAGCTCACCCCTCGCGCCAATAGGGAATATTTGCACTAGAGCCCGTGCCACCTGGCGCTCTGTCTCTACGTTGTGCCCGCGCCAATTGTTTTAGTAATGTTTTGTAACAAAATAGAGGTGGAAGTTTCCTTTAACCACCTCAGGGATGAGTCAAAGGAAGTGGTTAAACTTGATAAGCCACAAATCTCTTTTTTTAGGTAGTGGTTTTTACCTCCCATGGAACATTCTTTGAAGATAGGACTCCCCTCCATGATTATAGGGATCCTAACCTCTCCTTCTCGCTCTATATAAACAGGCCTTCTCCCTTTACAAAAGCTAGCTGAACATATAGCCAAGAGGCGAAACTTGGAGAAGAGATACTATAGCTGAGTAATTACAATTGAGAAGGTAGAACCAAGGAGAATTCTGTAGAGAGAGCCCCGTCCAAATCCTCGACGAGCCTTTTTGAGACGCGCTCCGCTAGAACCCTGTTGGAGGAGACCGCAACGTCGAAGCTTGGTTGTACTTTTCCTTTATTTTATTATTATACTCGACTATGGTATTGGTTCCATCATTGTATTATGTTTACTGATGCATTTGATTTATTCTTCTTCGACTGACTGATAGTTACGAATGCGAAATAGTATGTTTTATATCGTCTTTGTTTCTTGTGTGTGTGCAGGTATCCGAGCGTGAGAACGAGCGGATCGTGATCTGTCAAACCAGGAGCGAGAGGCAGCCACTCTTTATGACGACAACAACAGCATAGGACCTCCGGTAATTTATCTATCGAATCTCCGTCCATTCGATAACTAGGAATCAATATTATAGCGTGTCTCATTTGTGGCTAGACACACTCTAGGGCTAGTGGGATCGCCTCTGTCTGCAGAGGGGATTTACCTCACCAACAGGGACATCCCATGTACTCTTAATGCTACAAAAATTGTAAAGTGATTCCCAATTGTATATATGTTTGGATAGAAAAAGAAAACTTATAAGAGAGATAAACATACATTGCAATCAAATGAATTAGAAAAGGAAATAGAGTAATTTAAAATGAAAGATGACATGGAATAGATATCACCCATATCACTTGATTCAAAAGCAGTAATTGTTGCAAATTTTTTGTAGGTTTGTTGCCTCTAATAATTTATTTTTAGGCACGATCTTGTACCATAATTCTCAATTATATATATATATATATTTATTATATTTATTGTTCATGTTGTGAACAAAATAGTCTATGTCTATTATTGCTATGTTTGAATAATATTATGAAAATGCAAGTCATAGATTAGATAGAGAAGTTTATCCAAGAAGAACATGGAATTCTTTGTATTGTGAACAAAAGCCAAAAGGTTTGATGTGTGAAAATTCAAATTTAACTTTTTGGTACCTTAGAGAAATTTGATTAGTACCATGCTTCCCACCCAAATACCTCAATTTTAATCAACCACCAAGTAACAATGAGTGACTAGGTGTTCTCTCCTATAGGCCTTACTAAATTAGCTTCACAGACTAAGAAGGAACTCTCTCCTATGAAAGATTCAACATAAAACAATGGTGTTGATGAGGACACTTAACCAACGACCACATGGTAGACAATGATTTGGTAGAATAAGGGATGAGCTCATAGTAATTGTTGGTTGGTGTATAGAAGTGTGTTGCCACTCATGTCCACATCAATAGCAATTGTACTTTCAAGGGTAACTTGCACGAAATTTTCTTGGCTCAAGGATGATTAAGGATAGTTACCCATGCCTCCTAGTCACACCATATGCATGCATTGAAATTCAATCTCCTTCCTTCTTATACCCGACTAGCGCTTATAGTTATGGTGTAATTATCATATGCCACCACCTATATCATGTAATCAAATTAAAGGGAATAAAAGAGAGAAATTCTTTGACAATTTTAAAAAGAATCATAACTTTTTTGTAACATTGACCATGGTATAAATCAATCTGTCAATATCTTCATCATTAATTTTTTCCTAACTAATTAGCCATTAAAAACATAATGATAAAATATTATTCTATAAAATCACTTATTATTGGTTGAATACTCAATTATATAAAATTTTAAGAACAAATCTATTTTATAGACATGATCTAGGGTATAAAAAAATGTATCCTTATTGTTTCTTACAAAACAATTTTATTTCAACAAAAACAACATAGAATTTAAAATACATCAGTTTAAATTCATATTAAATTAAATTATGTACAATGTTGTATATTTCATATGTATATTGTCAATCATATTAACATTCATCATGTCACTTGTGGGAATTGAACCGGGGTAGGGAGGATTTCATTCCTTCCTCCCAACCACCATGGATAATCCTAATTGACAATTTATAAATATTGGTTGTTTTATTTTTTTTAAATGTTGCCAAATACATATGCATATAATCATTTATTTTTTAAATAATTTTTAATGTAACATTATATTCATTCGGCAATATTTATACGAAAATAAGTTATAAAGGACCCTGCTCCTCTTAATGCAAAAAATGTCAGATAATGTTATCCATTATTTTCTTGATTTAAAGATTTTGAAAATAAATAAGAATACAAAACATTAAAAAACATAGCCTTAATGACTAAATCAAGATAAGCTTCGAATGGTTAAATGATGATCAACTTGAGATACAAAGTCTCCAACCTTGAATGATTTCATCATGATAACTCAAACTCAAACTCAAATGATTATATCGTGTTAAACTTGATATAAAAATTCTCCAACCTCAAATGATTAGATCAGGATAAGCTTGATATGCAAATTATTTTCATGATTGTTAAGGGAAGGCCCATTTACTACTAGTTGGTATTTTTATTTTTATCACATTTATATATTATAAACGACGCTAAATATGAATATTGAAAATGAAAAAAAAAATGAAAATTTTTAACAGGAAAAAAATATTATAAAAATATTATATGAAACTTATTATAATACAAATCACAAGGAAATTATGCATAAGGACATATTGGGTCCCTTGGCCGTAGATTAATTTTGTTATTTAAAGAATTAAGAAGTGATTTTATATAAGATTTAACATATATTTGTTAATTTTAGGAGGATCCCTTGAATAAAAGAAACTTGGTAGACTTTTTAAATTGAATTTAGGTTGAAGGAAAAGGAGAGTGTAAAAGGATCAAAGTTGTCTAGAATTCTTATGACGAAAATTTAAGAGAAATTTCTCTCATACAATTTCACCCAAGCTAAAATGAAGTGAAAAAGGTAACTACTAAATGGGTAAATGAAAAAAAACAAAAGGTGATATAAGTCTTAAGGAAGTGGACCATACCATAGCACTACATTACAACAATGACGGTTTTGGTTATATGACCAATGTACATAAATTTGACAAATTTTTGATTGATAAGGAGAAATATATCATAATGGAAAGCTTGGGATATGATACCAATGCTATAATAATCCTTCTACTATCTTATAATGTTTCTTTAACATTATGACAAAGTGCTCCCTTGTCTTGGTTTAAAATTTTGTATGTGGGTACCATAGATCACACAAGCATGGGAAGAATAGTTGGGCATCCTTTCCAACATATCCATCTCGCATATCTCGGTAAAATCAACTATACATTTGTAGAGAATTTATTGTCATCAAATACCACAAGGAAACTACAAAAAAGTCAAAAAATCAATTGGTTGATAACATTCTAAAATATGATTATGATCTAATTCCTTTCCAAAGTTTTTTGGATAGATTGACAATTGTTTCATTTCTAAGTTGATTTAGTCTATTTCTTTGCTAACCTAAAATAACTAGTTGTGAAGAAGCATGTGAAAAATAAATCACATGGATATATTGTCTAAAGGATTTTCCATTAGTGTTAGATTGACCCTTCACTTTCATACCTTCATATTAGAATTTTTGGTGAAGAGATGGTATAGCCAACAATTGATGCATTTTTCAAATGATTGTAGGGAAAAATATTGAAAGCAATAATGGTTTGTGCACAAAGGGAAATTTTGGATTTGCCTCATGGAACATGAAATCAAAATACACAAGCAAAACAATTTTATAGTTCTTGGGTAGTATCATTATTCCATGATCCAAATTTTAACCCTAATAAGCCAAGAAAAGGGTAAGGTTCATTTTATAAAGGTCGAGCACCACTAATTTTAAAATATATTAGGGTCAACCCTAAATTGATCTTGGAAAAATTAATATAAAGGGGAGAAATGGCTCATCGATAATGTGTCCAAGTACAAGGCATTGATTGGCTCTGGATTTTGGTTTCAAGCAAGACCCACACAAGAGGTTTATTGGTAGTAGGAACATATCCCACTTGCATGTGGGTGCACCACATACAATTTATAAGATCATTTACACTACTAACAGAAGATGCAACCAACATGAAAGTCACATTTGTTTAAAGGAAGTTAAAAGTGGATAGGAGGGTGTTATCATTAGCACTATCATCTACTCTTAGCACCATGAAGAAAGGCGCTACACGAACATTTATAAGTCATATTTTAAGGTTTGTTTCAATATTAAAACATTAAACAGACAAGGAGCATCAAGTCAGCGGTTGAAAACTTTATTTTGGATAGGTCTGACAATTGAAATGATAGTAGTAGGGTGCACGACTTGAACCAACCGATCACTATGAAGAGTAGTAGATAAGGGTGAATTTATGATCAATCATTACATCCTATTCGAAGTTCTAGTTGTATATCTACTTCTGTTAGTAATTAAGGTGTTGATATTTTACCAACATATGCCACTAAATTTACCAATTAAAGGAAAATCCAAGGGAGTGTTCTATTTAGGGCGTATTATGTTTGTACATGATGACATCCTCTTTTCAAGAGCAGGGGTATATTTGTGTTTGAATTTGAATACCCCAATTCATGGGCTAAAACCGCAAGCATGGTGACATGGAACCATGCCATAGGCAAAATCATTATTTTATTTAAAGAAGAAGGTTTAGATCATTATTTAGGACTACAGTGTGGCTAAATTACTTCATAAGAGGACCTCAAGTCGTACTTTGAATTTACCTAGGGTAATGAAATTTGATATCTACAAGGGCAACTTGCCTCATTACTTGTTCTCTAAGACATTAAAATTCAAATACTTAAATGATGGTTCTCCCTCCAACGACTATCTTTTGAAGGCCCTCTTTTATCCATAAAACTACATAAAGACATCCATTAGCCCTCAAAAAGTAAGGAACCTTTATAAAAATAAAAGGGTTTTTGTTTTTTAAAAGATATATTAAATTCAACATTTGAATTTATAATTTGCCTCCAAAAAGGGATTCAATAGTCTCTCCAAGATCTATATAAACCAATCAATATGTCCTCCAAGATTATGAATCAACAATGATCTTTTGAACTATTTGGTGATATGAAATTGAACCTCTGACCTGTGATATAACACTACTAATTAGACCCCTTTAAAACATACATTGTAGAAATCAACAACTTCTCCTCTCTGGAATAGCAAAGACATCACAAAATCCGAGTTCTTTTGTGATTTGTTGGGGATGTCAATTGCAGGAAGAGTGAGTCTTGGAGGCTTCTCTGAAGTTTTTGTTCAAGTTTTCAGGCTTATCTGGGGAATCAACACTTGATAGATTAATGATCCTTGTAGATTGAAGGGTGTATATATATATGTGTGTGTGTGTGTGTGTATGTGTGTGGATTAAAATAACAATCCATTAAATGACCAGTATCTTCAGCCCTATTAGGGCATCAATGATCGAGGTGGATATTGGTGGCCACCCGCTTATTCCAACTAGTTCTCTAGTCGGTTTTTGTTGAAATTATGATGTTCTATGTTGTTACAATAACTTAAATCCATAAATTATTTATGCTGCAAAATATGTTAAGTAATGGTAGATAGAACATAAACCATATAAACCATATGCACAATGGAAGACAATTAAGAACTCAATGAGACACAGAGAAGTTAGGTCAATGACAAGGGCAAAATCCACAAGGGGAAAACCCAAATAGATTCTTCTTCTATTAGAAATCAATTGTTCAACAAAGATACAAAGTACAATGAGAGAATGAAGAATTGCACCCAAATACGAAAAAGATATCTGATAACAGTAGTTGATGCAAACACTGAATCACTTTGGCTCTCCAAGATCTGCTCTTGTTTTTCAAGACTCTCTCTATATCTCTCTCTTTCTCAATCTTCCTCTATACTCTCAAACTCTCTCTTTCTCAAGTTCAAATTCTCCTTTCATAAGCACAAGTAAGTATTTCAAGTGAAGATGAGAGGCACAAATATATAGGAAGAGCGAGGAGGTCGAATTCATGAGGGAGTGACTCCTATGTATTGAAGAGGAGTTACATATGCCAAAATAGGAGTGTAACTTATGTGAGAAATGAGAGGAGTGTGACTTATGCATTTAGGAGAGAAGTGTAACTTATGCATTAAAGAGGTGTAAGAGTAATATTTTTATGACGAGTCATTAAAGTGTGTAATAGAGTGTAAGAGGTGCGTAAGAGCATTAAAGAGAGAGATGAATGAATACATGAAGAGGTAGAGAGAGTAACATGTGTATTAATTGAGGGGAGTTACATATGACATGATTGAGAGACTTGAATTTTTTTAATAATATTATAATAATATCATAAAGAGGATAATAGTAATAATAGTAATAATAATATTGATGATTAACTTAAAATTTAAACAATGGGGACTGATTAAGGACAATTTAAGTGATTTTCCATCATATATATATGATTACGAATTGATGGAAATTGATTTACTATTTTTATAAATTTGTGGTTGGAAAGATAGACATGACTTTCTATTTTTAGAAACTCACTTTAGAAAGGTCGAAAATGAAATTTTATTCAAGGAAATTCATCCCATAGAAGTAATTTTTTAACACTCCCCCTCAGCTAGGGAAGAATTTATTTTTGATACAAGGAACTATGCTATCTCTGCTTTGGAACAATGATGTTACAATCTAATGAAGAAGAATCATCATAGGGGATATACATCCATTACACTATACACACTTGGGGGGGTCCACTTGTCAACACATGACAAGGATCTTGCACATCCAAGGCTCATCACTGCTTGGGGGGATCTACTTGTCAACACATGATAAGGATCTCACTCATCCAAGGCTCATCACAACCTGGGGGGTTCCACTTTCTAACACATGACAAGGATATCGCACATCCAAGGCTCCTCACTGCTTGGGGGGATCCACTTGTCAACACATGGTAAGGATCTCACTCATCCAAGGTTCATCACTACTTGGGGGGATCCACTTGTCAATACATGACAAGGATCTCGCTCATCCAAGGCTCATCACTACTTGGGGGGATACATTTTTCAACACATGACAGGGATCTCGCACATCCAAGGCTTATCATCCATGACCACCCTCTCTAGGAATTGTCACATCTGTCAGCTAAAGTTGCTTTCTGGAAAACAAGAAATTTTCTTTCAGCAAAGGCTTGGTAAGAATGTCAGTGATCTGATCATAAATCGACATATGATGAAGTCTTAATGCTCCTCTTTGGACCATATCCCGAAAATAGTGATATTTGATCTCAATGTGTTTGGACTTGTCATGGAACACCAGATTTTCAGCAAGTCAAAACCAATTGTTACTGTCACAATAGATTATTATAGTATCTAATACTTTCTCAAACACATCTCCAAAGAGATTCCTTAGCCATACTACCTCACAACTAGCCATGATAGCAGCAATGTATTCTACTTCAACCGTGCTAAGGGCAACAAAATTTTAATTTCTACTCATCCAAGATATCATGGCAGATCCTAAGCTGAAGCAACACCCTAATGCACTCTTTCTGTTAGCAGAGTTATGAGGCCAATCAATATTAGAGTATCCATGTAGCCTTACATATTCAATAATATATATCAATCCAAGATTGATGGTCCTGTGCAGGTACCTCAACACATTCTTTGCAGAAACCCAATATGCATGAGCGAGCTTAATCATGTATTGAATTAGAGTATTGAATGCAAAGCATACATCTGTTCTAGTGTTCACTAAGAACATCAGTGCCCCAATCAGTTGACGGTACTCAAAAGGATTAGCTAAATTAGGTCCTGCAGTTTTACAACAAATATTCTTGAAATTAATTTTATTGGAGTATTCATGGAATTACACTCAGACATGCCAAACCTTTCTAGTAGTTTGAAAACACATTTTCCTTAAGAAAGGAGAATTTCACCGGATTTTTGCCACACCTACATGCTTAGAAAGTAGTGCATCAAACCAAGATATTTCATTTCAAATTCAGAAGCTAACTCCCTCTTACACTAGAGAATAAGAGGTTCACTATCGGTCATAAATAAATCATCAACATACAACACCAAAATCAAAGGCATACCTTGGACTATTTTAAAGTAAAGATTTGGATCTGGATTTCTTTTGATAAAACCAAGATTCATCAAGAAGCTATCCATGCGAGCATACCAAGCTCTTGGAGCTTTCTTCAAACCATAGAGGGATTTATTTAGCATACACACATGAGTTTTTGTATCATGTACTTCAAATCCTTATGGTTGCTCCAAAAATACTTCTTCTTTAAGGAAGTCATACAGAAAAGTAGTCTTCACGTCCATTTGGTGAAGAGACCATCCTTCGCTAGCAGCTAGAGCTACAATAGATCGGATGGTGGTGTAACGAGAAACGGGTGCAAAAATTTCATCATAGTCTATTCCCTCTTTTTGAGAGAAACCTCTAGCCAAAAATTTAGCTTTATATTTTTCAATATTGCCATAAACACCATGTTTAATTTTATACAACCATTTAAAAGATACAACAAATTTACCTTGGGGTCTTTGAAACACTTCCCATATATCATTATGAATGATGGATTCATATTCTTCAGCCATTGCATCTTTCCACACTTGGGCCTTTATAGACTTCAAAAGTTCACGGTTTAGTTTGAATAATGTTGCTCATGGCTACAACATATCCTTGGAACCAACAAGGTTTCTTGCTTTCTCTGAAAGTTCCTCTAGTGGTAGCATGTTTATCAACATCTTGAAGAGTGTCATGAAGCCATCAAGGTCTCCTTTTAGGAGGATCACATGGAGGAGGATCCAAAGCATCCATGGGCTCCATGAGTTCATTAACAAGATTAGTTTTAGCTTCAGGATCTTCTTGTACTTCAAATACATCATCTTGACTATCAACATTAGCAGGAGGATGAGGAGTGCCTCTTGCTTTTCGAAGAGCTACATCTTCATCAAATGTTACATCCCTGTTAAATTCTATATTTCTTTGACCAAGTACGTATATTCTGTAAGATTTAGAATTCTCACAATAACCAACAAGCGTACCTTTCTTACCTAGAGCTTCCAACTTGTTCCTTTTCTCTTTTGGGACATGGAAGTAGACAGGACAACTAAAGATACTGAGGTGTCCAATTTCGTGTTGATTTGTGATAGCATCGGATGTGCTCTAAGTCTGAAACTTTGTGGAGAGGCTTAGACACATGCATTACAGATAACCCATAAATGTTTTTGGGAAATTCCACCCAAAAACAATTTTATAAGAAAAAATTATTATTTTTAATAAGGACCCGAAGTGTAACTCAGGAAATTAAAATAATTAATGAGTATCAATGTAAACTGTGGGTGAAACTTCTAGAAAAAGTAGATAAAGTCTAATGTAATCTCTCCCATTGATTGGAGATCTAATCTCGACCGTTGAAGTCTCAACGAGAAGAATATAAAGGAATATTTGAGGGTCATTTGTAAGATACATCGAGAGGGTCAATTGATCAAATTTTCTGACGGAGTAATGCTTGGACAAAAACTTCAATGTAAGTGATTCTTCAACGCAGTTGAGGGGCAGAGACAATTTTGGCAGGAGGATCTTCTCTGGGGCCAAGGATCTTCAATAGAGAGGTAGATAATGATGAAGAGGAGGCTATGCAAAGCCCAAAGTGAGTGATGAAACACCCAGAAGGGGTGACGTAGGGCCACGTAGAGGCAGCGCAATTTCTCAGCAAAAAGTCCGAGTTTTAGATGGGGAAATCCAATTTGAGCCAGGAGGGATGGATCGATTTTCCGAAAGGGCTGAAAGATCATGCAGAAGGGGTGACATAGTTCCAGATCTGACCCCACACAATCCTACGCAGCTACTGCACAGAGGCAGCGCAGAGGGAGTTAGGTTTTTGTAAGTTCTGCTATCGAATCATTCAGGACTTGCAGAGTGAGGTATACTCACTATATTTTTCTCTGTCAGTATTTATCTGTAACTGAATCGTTTGAAGAGATATTTAGAGTTGTATCCAAAATAATTGTTGCTTAATAATAAAACCTTCGGATTTGCTGCACCGATTTTCCCGCATTAGACTTTTCTGGGGACGTTTGTCCAAAAATAATGGTGTCATGTGTGTTTGTTATTTATCTTGCTCAATTTACTATTTTCACATATAATTTAATTGAGTGAAGGCTTATTCAGTAACCACTTTTATATTTTCAGAAGTAATATGCAAATAGCTTGTTAAATCTAATTTACAAGTAGGATAAGTAGTTCAGTTTGTCGCAATAGGGATTCCAGATCTAGATCTTGGAATTTTCACATGATATAAAAGTGCTGATTTTGAAACAGGAAGAGCATATCCAACAGTGAGTCGGAGGCCGAAAATCTACAGAAAGAAACAATTCGAATCCCCAGGGGGATTGCACAGTCCAGGCTAGGAAGGCTGAAATTTCTAGGAAGGTCTCTCTATGAGTGAGTCGACAGAGAGGTAAGACTTCCATATCATATTTTTACCAAGCCAGAGGGAGCAATGTAGAGCTGGTGGGACACAGTTTCTGCAAGCAGATATTGATTTTTTCGTGCAGAAAGTGTTAAAAGAGGAAGAAGCAGCACAATGAGGAAATTTTCTTCCTCAGGAAGTTCCTAGCCGGGGAGTTTCATTTTTTCCAAGATCTGAGCATCAGATCTAGGTAGCAGATCTACCAGCTCCACAAGGAGTGTGTAAGCATCTCTAGTGTTGTGAAGAGGGGGAATAAGAGGAGAATATTCAACATTTTTTATGGCCATGGCATCTCATGGGCTTAGAGATCAAGACCATTTGGAGGGAGCCTCCAACTACATGATCTGGAAGGCAAGAATCACCTGTCTTCTAGATGAATATGATCTCAAGCTCTCTGTGGATAGCACATTAATTTTCCCTAAAGATCTAGATCTGTTGAAGTAGTACAAGGCTGATATGACGAAGGCAAAAAGGTTGCTCTTGGATGGAGTCAAATATCACATAGTGTCCCATGTAGCCGACAAAGATACTGCTAGGAAGATCTGGGAAGTCTTGACCATGCTATATGAGGGATCTTCCGAGTAGTGAAAGATGTACATAGAGCAACAACTGAGGATGGCGCAGATGCAGAAAGTGGAGCATATTATTCCATTCCTGACTAGGCTTCAGGAAATCCATGACCAACTTGCAACTGTGCGGTCTACCCCTTCTCCTACAGTGACAGTGAGATTGGCTCTTGACGCAATCACTAAGGATTGACAAGTATTTGTCGAGAGTATCCTGGGTAGAGAAACCTTGCTAGGATAGGAAGAGATGTGGGTTTCTCTTCAGCAAGAAAAGCTAAGGAGAGACTTATTCAAGTGCAAACTTGATGGTAGCAGTGGCAGTGGATCGAAGGTGAGGAAGGAGGAGGAAGAAAATGCATCCCTTGCATCCAAAGGGCAGCAAGAGCAGCAAAGACGTAAGAAAGATGTCTCGAAGATCAAGTGTTTCAAGTGTAGTGAACCTGGTCACTACACTTCCCAGTGTCCTTTGAAGCAAAAGGACAAGGACGAGAAGCACAATATGAAGGTTGCGACTGCAAAGATCGATGAGGATGAGTACGCCATGAGTGCCCACACATCTCCAAGAGGAAGATGGGGCGACATTGAGCTATAAGTTCCCAAGAAATTTAGTTGGGTAGGATCCTTGAGGAGTCCACCTCTCAGATTGTACCTTGCTACGGGTGCCCAAGATCAACAATAGCAGGCTGGAGGATTTTTTCAGTCGGTGTAGAGGAGTGAAGATGCAGTAGTCAATAATGCTAACATCTGACCAACGCAGAGCAGAGTTGCAGTAGTGCAGAGGGACGCAGTGTAGAGCAACATCAACGCAATGATTCAGAGGGGCAACGTGGCTCTAGCAGCAGTCAGAGTTTCAACATCGAGATGCATCCTGAACACTTGTTCAGATTCATGGATGTTTTTCAATTGCTTCTCTCAACAGCTAAGTTGTAGTGCAGAGTTAGTAGTGGCAGTGCTAGGAGTAGATGCAACATTTGAGAGGGATTTGCAATACGGATGCAGTTTTGATCGTGGTAGGGTCAGTAGCAGTACAATGTAGCAGCAATGCAGTGATTGATGGGTAGCATGTGAGATATCATCAGCATAGAGGGATATGCTTCATAGTCAGAGCAGTGTGCAGTAGGGCATATTTGTTAGAGCACATTCCTCGCTAAGAAGGAGTGGTTATTTGTGATAACATAATATGTGCTCTAAGTCTAAAAATTTGTGGAGAGGCTAAGACACATGCATTACAGATAACCCAGAAATTGTTTTGGGAAATTCCATCGAGAAACAGTTTTATAATAAAAAACAATTATTTTAATAAGGACCCTAAGTCTAACTTAGGAAATTAAAATAATTAATGAGTATTAATGTACATTGTGGGTGAAACTTCTAGAAAAAGTAGATCAATTCTAATATAATCTTAGTCGTTGATTGGATACATAATCTCGACTGTTGAAGTCTCAACGAGAAGACTATAAAGGAAGACTTGAGGCTCATTTGTAAGATACACCAAGAGAATCAAGTGATTGAATTTTCTGACGGAGCAGTGCTTTGACGAAAACTTCGATCTAAGTGATTCTTCAACCCAGTTGAGGGGAAAAGAGAGTTTTGGCAGGAGGATCTTCTCTGGGGCCAAGGATCATTAGCATAGAGGGAGAGAAATACGAAGAGAAGTTTTCATAAAGCCCATAGTGAGTGATGTAGGGCCACGAAGGCCCCACGCAGAGGCAACGTAGTTTCTTAGCATAAAGTCTGAGTTTCAACTGGGGAAATCTAGATCTGAGCCGAGAGGGCTAGATCAATTTTCTAGAAGGGCTAAAAGATCACGTAAAAGGGGTGACATAGTTTAAGATCTTACCCCACGCAGGCCTACACAGTGATTGAGTAGAGGCAACGCAGAGGGAGCTAGGGTTTTGTCAATTTAGCTTTCGGATCAACCGAGACTTGTAGAGTGAGGTGTAACCAGTGTATTTTTCTCTATCAGTGTTTCTCTATAACTAAATCATCTAGAGAGACATTCAAAGTTGTATCGAGAATAACTGTTGCTTAATAATAAAACCCTCATATCTGCTACACCGATTTTCCCGCATTGGGTTTTTCCTAGGATGTTTGTCCAAAAATAACAGTGTCATGTATGTGTGTTATTTCTCTTGCTCAATTTACTGTTTTCACATGTAATTTAATTGAGTTAAGGGTACTTCAGTAACCACTTTGATATTTTATGAAGTAATTTGCAAATAGCTTGTTAAATCTAATTTACAAGTAGGAGAAGTAGTTTAGTTTGTCGTAGTAGGGATTCCATATCTAGATCTTGGAATTTTCACACTTCGACCTTCTCGCCAGTGAAGACTTCTTCAGGAGTCATGTTGTTTAGGGAATGGTGAGGAGATCTATTTTGGACATAGAAAAATGTGTTCGCAACTTCTCCCCATAGAAGCTTTGGCAATTTCTGACCATGCAACATAAATTTGACTGCTTTCATGATAGTTCTATTCTTTCTCTCAACCACACCATTTTGTTCTAGGTTATATGGTACAACGGTCTCTTTTATGATTCCAACTTTTTTGCAAAAGTCAATGAAATTACTGGAAGTGAACTCTCCTCCATTGCAGACATGAAAATTTTGATTTTCTTTCCAGTTTGTTTTTCTACTAGAGCTTTGTAATCTTTGAACTTGTTAAAATTTTGACTTTTATTTTTCAGAAAATAAATCCATGTTTTGCGAGAAAAATAATCCACAAATATAATACAATACAAGTAACCACCAAAATAGTTTATAGGCATTAGTCCACATAAATCATAATGCACAAGATGCAATACCTAATTGGTTCTACTTTTGCTTGAAGGGAATGGTCCCTTCCCATGATTTCCTCTTGCGCATCCTTGGCAAACGCCATCATGATCAAATCTGATTTCTAACATTCCAGAAACCATCTTTCTCACATGAGGTAATGCTTTATAATGCAGGTGAGCGAACCTTCGGTGCCAAAGTTCACTTTGGTGATTGATATCATGGATTAGTGCATGAATAGGTCTTGCATTGATTTTGTATACACCTTCACATCTAAATCCTAGAGTGAGGGCATCTCACATGTTGGATCTCAATGGCCAAGTGAGAAATTTACCATTTATGAAAGCAACTTTCATTCCTTTATCTTCTAAATCTGATATGGACACAAGATTCTTCTTTAAACCGGGTACATATAAAACTTCTTGAAGAGTCAAAGTTTTACCTTGATCCAAATGGAAAGAAACAGAACTAGATCCCTTTATGGGATGTGTAGAGTTATCTCTAAGAATGATATTCAAATTTTTCTCCCTCTCAACTAGGTTAGCAAGTAATTATTTTTAACCAGTAAAGTGCCTTGAAGCACCACTATCAACCAACCAGCTATCACAAGAAACCATAGGAGATGAACTAGAAAGAGCAGAAACAAGAAAGTAATATGAATGAGTCTCAACTGCATTGTTATCATACCTTTGGTTCCTTGAGGAATGATAGTTTCCTCTACGAGCAGAAGGAGCTTCTCTTCTTCTTCTGTAATCAAATTTCTTGGAGCAATTGTTGAAGTTGGACTTTGATGCTCTTTTGTTTTCCGAACAGTCACAAGCATAGTGGCCATGCTTGCAACAATTGTAGCATTGGACTTTTGATAAGTCTCTGGTCCACTGAGAGGAGTTGTTAGGAGCATACTTTCTCGAATAATGCATTCCTCTTCTTCCTTTCTTCTTCTTTCCTTGTACATCGAAGGCATATGTTATCCCTCCTCATGCTTGGGAATTATCCCTCTAGAAATCATTTTGGATTATTATTAACTACACTTTCCCATGAGCTCATCAAATGCAGGAAACTTGTCATTATTACTAATGGTAGTAAAAAAAAAAATCCCAAGAAGAAGGGAGACCTCCAAGCATAATCAATACCAATTATTTATCGGAAACAAATTCACTAGAAGTTAACAGTTGATCTTTGATTTTCAATATCCTCATGAAGTATGCTTGAATGATTTCTCATCTGTGCATCTTAACATACTTGAGTTGATTCTTCATAGCAAGAATTTGACTCAAGTTGTTCACTTGATACATTCTAATCATCTTGTCATACAATTATTTGGATTTGTTCAAATTGGAAACATAAGTGATGTGGTGGTCTCCAAGGGAGTCAAGGATAATATTTTTAGCCTTGAATTCTCCTTTCTTGTATTTATCCTTGATAGTAGCATTCGATTTTTCAGTTGGTTTTGCTACTTCTCCTTCAACATACTCTAGAACATCACGTTACTTAAGAGTAATATCGAATCTAGCCTTCCAAGGGAATGATTTTGAAGTATCAACCAACTTCTCTTCATTCTTGAAGCAGGAGAAAGACATCTTGATCTACACAAAGTTTTAGCAACAAATATAAAGGGACAACAAGAGACATTTCAGCTATAAAGGAGATATTTTTAGCAACAAAATGGAAGGAAAATTTCAGCAGAAAATGAGCAGTAAGTAGAAGGAACAATAAGAGACATTTCAGCAAAAAGAGAATTGCAAATGGAGTGGACAACAAGATATATTTCAGAATAAAGAGAGCTTCAAATGGAGCGGACAATAAGCTATATTTCAGCAAAAAAGGAGCCATAAATGGAGTAGAAAACAAGCTATATTTCAACAGAAAGAGAGTTGCAAATGGAGTGGACAACAAGCTATATTTCAAAAAAAGAGGAGTTGCAAATGGAGTGGACATCAAGAGATATTCTAGCAGAAAGAGAGATAGAAATGCAGTTGACAACAAGAGACATTCCAACATAAAGAGAGTTGGAAATGGAGCTTGTCTTCACCAAAGCTCTGATACCATGTTGAAATTATGATGTTCCATGTTGTTAGAATCACTTAAATCCATAACTTCTTTATGCTACAAAACATGTTAAGTAATTGTAGATAGAATATAAATCATATAAATAATATGCACAATGGAAGACAGTCAAGAAATCGATGAGACCCAGAGAAGTTAGGTCAATGACCAAGGCAAAACCCACAAGGGGAAAACCCAATCATATTCTTCTTCTCTTAGAAATCAATTGTTAAGCAAAGATACAAAGTACAATGAGATAATGAAGAATTTCCCCCAAATCTGAAGAAGATCTCTGATAGCAATAGTCGATGCAAACACTGAATCACTTTGGCTCTCTAAGATATGCTCTTTCTCTTCAAGACTCTCTTTCTCTATCTCTCCCTCAATCTTCCTCTAAACTCTCAAACTCTCTCTTTCTCAAGTTCAAATTCTCATTTCACAAGCACAAGTAAGTGTGTCAAGTGAGGATGAGAGGCACAAATATATAGGAAGACCAAGGGGGTCGAATTCATGAGGGAGTAACTCCTATGCCTTGAGGAGGAGTTACATATGCCAAAATAGGAGTGTAAGTTATGCCATAAAGGAGAGGGGTGTAAATTATGCATTTAGGAGAGAAGTGTAACTTATGCATTAAAGAGGTGTAAGAGGAATATTTTTACGATGAGTCAATAAAGTGTGTAAGAGAGTGTAAGAAGTGCGTAAGAGCATTAAAGAGAGAGAGAGGAATGAATCCATTGAGAGAGAGAGAGAGAGAGAGAGAGAGAGAGAGAGAGAGAGAGAGTAAATATGCATTAATGGAGGGGAGTTACATATGACATGATTGAGTCTCATGATTCGGAGACTTGAATTTATTTTTAATAATAATATAATAATATCATAAAGAGGATAATAGTAATAATAATAATATTGATGATTAACTTAAAAGTTGAAAATTTGAGATTGATTAAGGACAATTTAAGCGATTTTCCATCGTATATATATGATTACGAATTGATGGAAAGTGATTTACTATCTTTAGAAAGTAGTGGTTGCAAAGATAGACATGAATTTCTATTTTTAGAAAGTCACTTTAGAACGTCACTTTAGAAAGTCATAAATGGAATTTTTTTCAAGGAAATTTATCCCATAGTTTTCAATTTTCAACAATTTCATCAGTTTCCTTGATTAGCAACATTTACTATTTTTAGCACTTTTTCGGGTCCTGAACTTCCATAGCTATTTTTACCCCCTAAACAACATTTTTTAGGTCCGCATTATACGTTTAGTCATAGGAAGGGGCCTACCGCAAATCCTTTAGTACTCGGAGAGACATTTCTAGCGAGGTATCATACGCGCCAAACGAAGATCATATGACCAAGTTACGACCCCTGGAAGTTGGTTGCCCAACTAACTCCAACAAGGCCCATAAATTGTTTGCGTTCCATCTCCTAGGGTTAGGGTTTTGGTTGTTTAGGGTTTCTCTTTGTTGTTCAATAGGCATGTAGCCGACACATCTCTTCTTAGAGATAAGCTACCATTGCCCGAGCTAGTTTATTTCCATGCTGTATGTAAGCATTTTTCAGTTCTTTGATATTAATGAAATGAAGATTTATTTATGTTGCATCTCTATGTTTATGTTTATATTTGTAGTCTGTTGCATTCCTGCATAAGTCTAGATCAATCAAACTTCAGAACTAGAAGTGTGTCAAGGGCAGCACAAAATTTCCTCAACTATAATATTGCTTGTAGGCCTAGAACTCACGCTTTATAAGGGAAAATTTACAAGCATAATTTGTTAGGCATCAAGCTCTGTGGGTTTCCTTGCAGGATTCGACCCTCATTAGGGCTCCCCTTACAAAAAATAATCTTTCAGTATCGTGCATGATTAAAAGACCAAATTAAAGTTACATTGAATTGAAATCTTGAGCAAAAAGTTTCAACATGTAGTTGGGAATACCCTAGGTTTATACATTACATAGAAGAGAAGATATTATCATACTGACACTAGAAACCATGGATAATGTTACATTATCATTGGTTGCTCGAAAGACTTGACATTGAACTTAATGATATATGATTTTGTGACATTAGCTTCTTATAAATCAATAATCCTGAAGTTCTTTGATTATATTATATTGACTAGCCATTCTATGAGAGTGATATTGTTCATACATGCGATAGTGATATTAGAAATATATAAATACAATATATTAAGGCGGCTAACAAAAACCTTATAACTGTATGTGAGGACAAGTGCTTGATGATGCAAAAGTTGTAATGAGACTCTTGTTTGTGGACTCTACAAGGATCTATGGTTTGACTTGATCTTGGTGAAACAATGTTGAATAATGAAACATTGTGAAGTGATCTTAAAAGTGAATATTATGATGACGATGTCTCCTTAATTTTGATGTAACAATGATTTTTATCACTTCATATAATAGTACTCGACAATGACTAGAATAACAACCCTCTATGAATGTGACATGTAATTGATGATTGTTCTACATACCATTATCAGTAACCTTGATGTGACTTCAAAAACTATTAAGGTTTGCAATTGTGATGTGATAGAAGTATTTGAAAAATAGTCTAAGATTGAAAATGATATATTGGAACAAGAGTTAGGGTTTGGTAGAAGCCTATATTATAGTCTGACAATATCCCTTGAATTATGTTACTTTTGATGGCATCCTATTAATGATGACAATAGATTTTATTGGCATTCTCTTTATGATAACAACCTTGATGACTTGATGGAGACAATGATTTTCATTCCTTTGATAACAACAAATATTGGCTTGAAAATAACATCTGATGACATTGACAGTGACATTACCTTGGATATGACCAATTGTGTATCTAACTAGTGATGTCATTGATGTTGGACATTTATGTTTGGAAGTTTAACTGTAATATTTGACAAACTGAGGTTTAATATTGTGATTGTTGATTGTACAAAAGAACATGTAGAATTTGTGTCAAAGATCCTATTTTTGATAGTGACCTATTGACAGTGATAATGTTGAGATTGCAACAAGATGATGAGCTTAGTGGAAAGAAGTCGCCTTCACTAAGTGGGCCCGCAGGCTATTTTTGGCGCAAAGTCTATTTTTAGACTATGTCTATTTTTAGACATATGGATCATGTTCTATGAGTTGCAGGATGCTATTTGTGGATGGTTGGTCAAGTCGGGAAAAAGAGATGGACTTCTATTTTTAGACATATTGGGCGGAATCTATTTTTAGATTTCCAGTCTAAAAATAGATATGTCGAATATTATTAACTCTTAATAATATTTGGACTATAAACATTATCTTATTCTCTTGGAGCACTTCAGTTAAGTGCACAGATGTGGCACAGGAGCTGACAGAAGGAATTAAGCTATTCCTGAGGGTTAAGTGGAGCTATTGCATGGATACTTCAGTTAGAACTCATGTGAGAGAGTTTGGTGGAGTTGATTGAGGAGTTAATGGAGTTGTGTTCAGTTTAACTAATCTAAACATAGTTGAGCTAGTTGTATTTAGTCTAACTGATTGATACACTAGTGATGAGATTAGTGAATTAATTATTAATTAATTCACTAATTATAAACTCATTAATCAACTAAAGAATACATCAGTTAACTTCAGTGCATGGACAATTTCAGTGGAGACCAGTGCAGAGATAGGTGAAAGAGCAGGTTAACTATCAATTGTGACTATACTGTTGCATATTTGCAACAACCAGTGATTGGAGGAGCCAATGAGGATTGCGCAGTACAAGCCAGGTGGTTCAAGTTATTTAATGAGCCATCCTACAACATTGATTACGCAATAGAGGCTGGCTATCAGGTGGCAGAGATTGGAGCATGTTTTTTGCTAGATCTAGCTTGATTAGTGTGTAGCAATTGGAGGTTGTGCTGAGAGCTTGTGAGGAGCTTTGTACAATGATTGTTACATGATATCTATGACATATAATATACATATAATTTGGAGTTTCGGCTTTCGCTTTCCCATGAAATACTGTGTTCATATGTGTGATTTTTTTATGGTTTTAATGTGCGCATGCAATTGATTTTATTTCCGCATGTAATGATCAATGGTAGAAGAGATTTTGTATTGTGCATGAAGATAAAATAGTGTGTGATCAGGAGAATCTCAGTGGATAACATATCAGTTATTCAAATTTCTACATGGTATCAGAGCGATATTGATCATTGGAGCAATTGCAAAAACATTAAAGTGGTTGAGTTTTGTGCTGGTGGAATTCGAACTTGTAGTAGTGTTTTCTTGGTGTCGAAGTTAAGATGTCTTTCAACAGATTGCGATTGGAGTATGCCCTTGAGGGAAGCTCGAATTATATTGCATGGAAGGAAAGGATGGAGGTGGTGCTGGATGACAATGGGTTGAAGGAGTTCATAGATGTAGAAATTCCAAAACCTACTTCTAGTGATGCTGCCGTACTTGACACATGGCGAAAGAAGACAACAAAGTGTCGAAGGATTCTGTTGGAAGGTGTGAAGGATCACATAGTGTCCAGCCTTCATGGTAAAGCTTCTCCATTCTTGATGTGGAAAGCTTTGACAGATTTATTTCAAAGCAAGAGCGACCAGAGGAAGTTGGCGCTCAAGGATAGACTCAGAAACATAAAAATGGAGAAAGGCGACAGTATGCCCAAGTACCTCACGAAGTTCATCCAATGTAGGGATGAGTTGGGAAGTGTGGGGGTGACTATTGATGACGAGGACTTGGTGAGCTTGGCTCTCCTTGGGCTTTTGAAGAGTTGGAATTCCTATCAGGACTCTGTCAATGGTCGGGAGAAATTGCCAGGATGGGAGCGAATTTGGTCAGATCTTATGCAAGAGGAGATAAGGCGAAGTACCAGGGACGGATCTTCATCAAAGAACTTAGATGAAGAAAATTGTGCTTTGGCTGCCAAATCAAAGAAGGGGAAGAGCAAGAAGCATGCTTCTCAATCCGGTGCGAAAGGCAAGAAGCAGGACATGTCCAAGGTGAAGTGCTTTCACTGTCACCAACACAGACATTACGCCACTAGTTGTCCACAGAAGAAGAAAAATAAGCAGGTTGCTGGATCTGCAGTTGGAGAGGCCTTAGCCTCGCAGTTTGAGCTGGATTTTTCGCTGATCACATGCTTGGTCTCAAGTGTGATGGGTTCAGTGTGGTTTCTTGACAGTGGTGCATCTTTTCACATGAAAGGAGATCGAGATTTGTTTACTGATCTGGATGAGAAAGATCTTGGAGTGCACATCGAGATGGGCGATGATGGTAGATACAGTGCGACCGGTATCGGTACCATTTCCTTTGAGAGGGATTCTGGTAAACCCTTCGTATTGAAGGAAGTGATGCATGTTCCAGGATTAAAGAAGAATCTGATCTCTGTGGCTATGTTAGAAGACAAGGGATATGATGTTGTATTTAGCGAGGGAAAGGCTTTCCTGTGCAGTAAAGCAACTGGTGAGACCCGGAGGATAGGGGTTTGAGTTAAGAAACTTTATCAATTGCAGGTAGATGGCTGCACAACAATGGCAGGCAAGGCAGAAGGAGTGGAGGAGTGATGGCGAGTTGTGGCACCGAAGATTGGGCCACCTTCACCATGGAGCTTTGAAGATACTGCAGCAGATTTCTACTGGGCTTCCTAAGGGTACTCTTGTGCAGTCAGACCAGTGTAAGGGATGTACCTTGGAAAAATTTGTGAAAGCCACCTTTCACGAGAAGGATAGTCATGCCACGACGATTTCTCAGTAGCTTCGACAGCAAAGCACAGGTACTATGTGATATTTGTTGATGATTTTTCTCAGAAGTGCTGGATCTTCTTCATGCAGAAGAAGAGTGAGACATACTCAAAGTTCTATGAGTTCAAGGCATTGGTTGAGAAAGAATCGGGGAAGCAGGTGAAGGCTCTTAGGAACGACAATGGTGGTGAATTCATCTCTGGCGAATTCAAGGACTTTTGCAGCACAGAAGGAATTTGAAGAGAGCTCATAGCACCTCATAACCCACAACACAATGGGGTTGCTGAGCAGAAGAACAGAACGATTGTGGGTGCTGCACGAGCGATGTTGCATGATCAGGGCCTTCCCATACACTTGTGGGCTGAGGCATGCAATACTGCAATATATGTGCAGAACCGTTGTCCTCACAGGATAATTGGCATGAGTACACCCGAGGAGGCGTTTTCTGGTAAGAGGCCTGATATTTCCCATTTGAGGATTTTTTGTTCACCTGTTTACATTCATGTAACTAAGTATGCCAGGAAGAATCTGGAGCCGACTGCAGAGGTTGGGATATTTGTGGGGTACACTGATACACCCCACAACTGTCGTGTGTATTTTCCAGATAGTCGCAAGATTGTTGTGCGACGAGATATCAAATTTCATGAGGAGAAAACCATGAAGTGTTCGCTTGAGAGGGAGCCACACTTGCATGCAGATGAGGAGCTATTAGTTCCTAAGGATGAGTCTCTAGATGTGGATTAGCCACAAGAGGAGGTTCATGGAGTGGAAGAGACCACTCATGCAGCGCCAACCATCGAGAGGGCGGAGACGCTCACGAGGCAGTGGCCCGGCTCAAGATACGAGAAGGTTGTAGACACCTACATCACAACGCGAACAGAGACAGATCCACGATCGGTACCTTTGGATACATGGCTCTTATGAGCAAGTGTATCGTGACAGAGCCATCCTCTTTCGAGGAAGCTGTGGAGGATCCCGCATGGGTAGATGCCATGGTGGAAGAGTATGATTCGATTGTCAGAAATAGTGCATGGGAGATTGTCCCGAGGCCGAAAGGGAAATCAATGGTGGGTTCGAGATGGATCTACAAAGTGAAGCAGGTAGCTGACGGGAGTGTGGAGAGTTACAAGGCAAGATTTGTTGCCCGAGGCTTTTCACAGATTGAGGGGATCGATTATGAGGAGACCTTTGCACCTGTCGCAAGGTACTCTTCCATACGGACGATTCTTGCTCTCTCAACGTAGATGGGGTGGCACATTCATCAGATGGATGTGAAGACTGGGTTCCTCAACGGAGTCATTGAGGAGGAGGTGTACATAGAGCAGCCCGAAGGTTTCGATATCTTCAACAATGAGTCGCATGTGTGCAGGCTCAAGAGAGCGCTGTATGGGTTGAAACAAGCAACTCGTGCTTGGTACACACGGATAGACAGTTATTTCACCAGACTTGGATTCTCCAAGAGTGAGGCGGATCCAAACCTATACCAGATAGTGGTGGAGGGTAAGTTGCTAATCATTGTACTTTATGTAGATGATTTGATTTTGACGGGTGATGAATTGTTGATACACTCATGCAAGGCTGATCTTGAAAAGGAGTTTGAGATGAAGGACTTGGGCCTCCTTCATTATTTCCTGGGATTGGAAATTTGGCAGCGCAGTGATGGACTGTTTGTTTCTCAAGGCAAGTATGCCCGGGAGATACTGGAGAAGTTCAACATGCATGGCTGCAAGCTTGTTGATACTCCTCTTCCTGGTGGATGGAGGAAGGAGGATGCTACTTCAGCGGAGGTAGTGGATGCCACTGTTTATCGACAGTTGGTGGGGTCGCTTATGTATCTGGTTAATACACGACCCGACATATGCTATGCTGTGAACCAGCTTTCACAAGCTATGGTTAAGCCAACCAAGCTCTTCTGGAAGGCAGGCAAGCATGTAGTGAGATATCTCAGAGGCACATATCTCAGAGGCACATCGGGATATGGATCATGGTACAGACAGGAGGATGAGTTGAGGCGGCATGGCTTCACGGATCGGTATCATCATATCAGAGATTGTGTGCAGCGGAGAATCATGTTACTTTCATACATTCCTACGGAGGATCAGGATGCTGATATCTTGACGAAGGCGCTCACCAGGAGCAAATTCGAATACCACAGGGGCAGGATAGGGGTTGCAGATAATCCTTATCTTGTTGAGAGGGAGTGTTGAGATTGCAACAATATGATGAGCTTAGTGGAAAGAAGTCGCCTTCACTAAGTGGGCCCGCAGGCTATTTTTGGCGCAAAGTCTATTTTTAGACTATGTCTATTTTTAGACATATGGATTATGTTCTATGAGTTGCAGGATGCTATTTGTGGATGGTTGGTCAAATTGGAAAAATAGATGGACTTCTATTTTTAGACATATTTGGCAGAATCTATTTTTAGATTGCCAGTCTAAAAATAGATATGTCGAATATTATTAGCTCTTAACAATATTTGGAATATAAACATTATCTTATTCTCTTGGAGCACTTCAGTTAAGTGCACAGATGTGGCACAGGAGCTGACAGAAGGAATTACGCTATTCCTGAGGGTTAAATGGAGCTATTGCATGGATACTTCAGTTAGAACTCATGTGAGAGAGTTTGGTGGAGTTGATTGAGGAGTTAATGGAGTTGTGTTCAGTTTAACTAATCTAAACATAGTTGAGCTAGTTGTATTTAGTCTAAATGATTGATACACTAGTGATGAGTGGTGTGAATTAATTATTAATTAATTCACTAATTATAAACTCATTAATCAACTAAAGAATACATCAGTTAACTTCAGTGCATGGACAGTTTTAGTGGAGACCAATGCAGAGATAGGTGAAAGAGCAGGTTAACTATCAGTTGTGACTATACTGTTGCATATTTGCAACAACCAGTGATTGGAGGAGCCCATGAGGATTGCGCAGTACAAGCCAGGTGGTTCAAGTTATTTAATGAGCCATCCTACAACATTGATTACGTAATAGAGGCTGGCTATCAGGTGGCAGAGATTGGAGCATGTGTTTTGCTAGATCTAGCTTGATTAGTGTGTAGCAATTGCAGGTTGTGCTGAGAGCTTGTGAGGAGCTTTGTAAAATGATTGTTACATGATCTCTATGACATAAAATATACATATAGTTGGGGTTTTCAACTTTAAGCTTTCCCATGAAATACTATGTTCATATGTGTGATTTTTTATGGTTTTAATGTGCGCATGCAATTGATTTTATTTCCGCATGTAATGATCAATGGTAGAAGAGATTTTGTATTGTGCATGAAGATAAAATAGTGTGTGATCAGGAGAATCTCGGTGGATAACATATCAGTTATTCAAATTTCTACAGATAACAATTATGATTGTTATGTTCCTCAGTTGCAGAATGTGAATAATTGCGGACTGCAAAGTGATTAGAGATAACAATGGTTAGTTTGGCATTGCTTATGTATTGAAGGTAACAATGGTTTCCGCACAGGGATAGTGTAAAGGTTGAAAGCTAGGGTTGTGGTACAATTTGAGCAGAAGCAGAGCTATTTTTTGACAACTGAATAACAGTCAAATTGATCTGAGTTGAGAAATGAATCTAATGAGATTTGACAGTGATATATATATATATATATATATATATATACACACACACACACACACACACACACACATACACACACCGAGCATGGCAACATAAAATTCATTACAATTTATTTATATTGATTTTGAGCATAGTGGGATTGAGTTTGAAAATTGTGAAACACGGTCCGTCGGCTGATCAAGGTGGCAAGGTGGTGCAAGGTAGGTGATTAGAGTCACCTTAGGTTGAAGCCTAAGAACACTTCAGGGCGGCAGGGTGGTTTCAAGGCAGGTTGTAGCCTACGCAGGGCGTTGGAGCGTCTGTCCAGTAGCAGCTAGTAAACAAGGTGTTGGAGAAAATCCGAAAAAAAATAATCTTGAAATGCCAATGCATCACTTTTGTAAATATGAAAATATTTCCGTTATTGCCAATGATTTTTATTTTTGGTTATTGTCTACTATTAATTATTAGCAACACATAGTAATTTTATTCATCTCTATCATATATTTTTATCAAAGAAAATTTCATTAATAGGTTGTAATGGGGATTATAGGTTTATAATGAGTATGGTCTTATCACGAAAAAATATTTTTTATGACTGATTTATTTTTATAAAGGAAATATCTTCTTGGAAAGTACTTAGAAATGAAGTCTTACTCCAAAATTTAATTCCAATTCACATTAAAGAGTAAGTAATGATGGGAATGGAAAATTTTAAGATGAAAAGCTTAGTATTACGCTACAATATGAATTACAACAAAGTAACTTTCATGTCACCGCACTTCATATTCGCCATGGCAAATAACAATACAAATTACTTATCAAAAGGTGATTAATAAATTATAACATAGGAAGTTGAAAGCACCAAAAGGTGTGGGAAGTGTATACAAACCCATTGGGGCTATGGATGCTTGCTAGTGGCAGGTTAAAGTATGCATGATATCAAGGCAACTTCGTCGGGGCTATGGAGGCTCGTAGGTAGCGAAGCAATGTCGGGTACATAAAGATGAGTTGAACTAATTGCATCAAAATCATGGTTTGTAAACTTCACCTATTAGTTATATCAAAAACCTATTTTCCTATTTAAAAGTTCATTAATAAAATTATGACCTCTTTATCCCTCTAGAAGGACGAGATGGAAAAGTTATAAGTGCATATGTGTTTTTCTTATCCCTAACGATTAATTATAAAATAAAAATTCATGATACACTTGAAAGTTATAAAATTATATCCTTTATAATCTAATGTTTATATTTATCTAATTATTTGATTGATAAATATAATTGATTCTTCCAGTGTGTTGTATGACAAGACAACGACATCCCATTTAATAACTTAGCAACTCCCCCCCCCCATTTAATAACAACAACTCAACTTAATGTAAAGGGCTTGAAAACATTAAAATTACCATTTAATAACGTATTTGACGTCCCACCATGCCTAATCTGAAAGTGATACACAAACGCACATCGACAAAAGCTTCATGGTGCAGATTAGCTCTAATCTAGTTTAATTGACTATTATCTTTGTAGTTATGAATTAATCCTCTAGATTAAAGAAGGCACTTTTGCAGATAAATGTAAGTATTTTCATTATTTAATGCCATAGTCAATGTATCAGTAGGACGTTATATTGCATGTTAGTAAAATAATTCTGATGTCTATGGCATTTAAAACAACGAAATGATTTTAATTGAATTTTATCAAAAATTTAAAATGCTTTGATTCAATTCTTCATTTCTATGATACATTTGACTAATCCCATATTTTTGTTCTTCCTAGGATTCTAGACATATTTCTCTACAAGTTTTACCATGTTTCACACCATGGGAAAGCATGCCGATAAGTTTCACACAACCCAACAACAAGTGTCAAAAGATCCAAACTATTGGCATTATGGCTAATGTGTTGTCCTTGATGGATACCTGCATGTTAAATATGTCCTTGATGTCACACTCTTGTTATGTCCAGCTACTCTAGGGATGGATTATGACTAAATGAGTTTGTTGAACCATTGCAAATGATATGAATGCTTGTACAAGAGTTGCAGAATATGAGGAAGAGTTTTGGCACCTTAGTCACAGATTTGATTTGAAATGGATTGAAGAATTTGAAGTTTTAAAAATATATGCTTCTTTCCTTCATCAAAGTCGAGTACATACGCTAGTTTCCTTCAGAAAATTCGCATATACATATTGAAAGTGAAATTCCTGATATGCATGCGCGAGCTAGTTTGATTAGGTCAACAATTCCTTGGTTGGTTTCGCCTATGGTATTGAAAATTCCTTGGTAATGGCCTGTGGTAACTAGGAGATTAAATTCATATATAAGGAGGAGAGATTAAAAGTCATTTGTGTGTGCATTCAATGAGTTTCTCAAGAATTGCATTGAATGAGAAGCACACAAGAGGAAGAGGAGACTCCAATCTAACGAATTTGTTTGTTGTAGGGAATAAGGAGCTCAAATATGAAGGAGTGAAGATATGATCTGAATAATACAATGAATGATTTGTTAATTAATTTTTTTGCAGGATGGATAAGTATCTATATTTGATAGAAATCAATTTGATTACAAGGTATAGATCCGAATATATAATCTGTGTGATTGATTTATTACAAAAGCATTGAGTGTGGTATTTGTCTTACAATGATTTTATGTAGAATGTCTTACTATAACAATGAGTATGTGGCACAAATAACTAGTTGATCGATTTGTAAACTGTTGTAGATTGACACAAAGATCTAAGTGTGCCTGAATCCCTTCAAAGCCTGTATGAATGCATTGGCTCGTATTGAGTTTTATGTTGAATGCTCGATCCATTGTAGTGATGAAATAATAGAAAGGTTCTTGATGACAAATCTATGCTTAGATGTTTATTGTGCGCACAGGACAAAGAGATATCTGTATACTTCCCTGACTGAGTTTTCAGAGATTTTAAAAAATTATCCTTTGCCAAGGTTATGAATTTTGACTGGAGGGTTTATGCTACAATGATACATTTATGGGACAAAGAACATTTATGAATCTGATATATATGTTGCTAATTATTTTTTTCTCATCTAGTAGAAGATTGATGCCTCTCTATGAAGAGTGCCAAAATTTCTGGATCAAACTTTTCTTATGATGTATGGTGTTGTAGGGCATAGAACCATTGCTAGAGAAGCTATGAGAAGGATCTTATGTCTCACATGTTAATTAGATTATGCAAATATCTGCGATTTGATTGATATTGTAGAGGTCTGGCAGTATTAATATTATCATATGTTGATGTGAATTGAATGCGTTGGACAACATGTATTCATAGGTATTTTTCTCCATGAATCTATTGGTGATGGGAAAATTTTCATTAAAATTTGATAAATTGATTTTTACAGTTGCTTGGTTTAACATTTGACAAAGTTGTATGCCTTGGCTCTTGACAAAATTGGACAACTAGGGTGTTGCATATTTGATCTGATTATGATACAATGATACTCAATATTGGATTGGCTTATGATAGATTGATGGATGAATTACATACTATTGTCAGCATATACATCAATATTAGTATGACCTTTGACGATGATACGATGCATCTATTCTGGCACTTGAGCTATGGTCTATCACTTTGGATATATGTTGCAGAAAGGATCCTTTTATATGGCTTGGGATTGCATGATAATGTTTGATATTTCATGAGAATTCTCATATATTTTATTTGCTGTTTTTGATATATTTATATTTGGCTTGGTACACTTGGTAGTTTGGATTGGAATTTAACAACATACTTGGTTATGAAATGAATGGTCTATGGCCTAGTATTGACTTGGTATTAATGAATGACATCATTTGACATGGTTCTTGAAAGATGAATGGTATGGTATTGACAATGTTATTGTGAGGGTTTGCTTGGTACACCTTCAGTGGTTTATTGACATATTGATAGTTAGTGGTTGAATATTTAGTTTGACATCATTAGTTTATTGACACATTGATATTGGCTTGATCATTTTGGTTAAATTATGGAATATTAGTTTCATTGGTGGTTTTATGCTTTAGTAACTCAATGATTCAGTATATTGGTGTTCAATGATTGGCGTAGTGATATTGGTATTCAGTGATTTGATTTGATTAGCCGGTATTTAGTAGTTTGGAAATTGATTGGCTTGGTTTACACACTCGTATTCAGTATTGATATAAATTTAGTTGTATTAAGTGATTCAGTGACTATTAAGCAGGTAAATCCTCTCTGCGGACAAAGATGATCTCTCTAGCCCTAGAGTGGGTCTAGAAACAAAGGGACATGCTAAAGTGTTGCTTCCTAATTATTTAATGAACAAAGGACACGGTAGATCGACCTACCTGGAATGCAACGTTGTCGTTGTTGCTGTAGTGGTGGTGGCCTCTCGCTCCTACCTTGGAAAATCACAATCCTTTCGCCATTATGCTTGGATACTTGCACATAGAACAAGAAACAGGAACAACATACGACATAATGGTTTCACTCATAACTACTAGCCAGTCAAAGAGGGCTAAGCATGTTGCATTAAGCATCTAACATAATACAAAATGGGAACCAAAAAATATTCATGTATATAAATGAATAGAAGGAAGAGTTACAACTAATACTTTGACGTTGCAGTCTCCTCCAACGGTGTTCAGTCGAAGCACGTATCAGATGCTCGTAAGGGAATTCGAATGGGATGAAGGCATGGACTCAAGCTCTCTCAGAAGTCATGGACTCAAGCTTCCTCAATGTAATTCCTTCTTATTATATATTCTCTAGTAATTAAGCTATAATATGTTTAATTCTCCAAGTTTAGCTAGCTTGTTCTAAGAGAGATAGCTTCTTTTATATAGGAAAAGGAGGAGGTTAGGATCCCTACAAAGGTGGGAGGGAGGCCTATCCTTTAGGTAGTTCCAATAAGAGGTGGAAACCATAAACCTAAAGGAGGGAGTCCGTGGTTTTTCAGTTCAACCACTCCCAATGACTCATCTTCGAGGTCGTTGGAGTGGAATCTCCGCCTCTTATTTTTAAAAAGCATTCCATAAACAGCTTGACAAAGGTGGAAAACTGGGACAGAGCGCCTAGCTGGTGCGGGGCCCAGTGTTAATATTCCTCTTTGGTGCGAGGCCATAACTGATTACCTGCGCCAAGGAAAAAACAAGGGTTTTTGAGTCTTTGCTGAGGGAATTGTCAACAGAAGGAATATTACTCTCATGTAAAGGGACTCAATGATGGTCTTTGGAAGGCATGACACTACTTATTGATCATGGAAATGACCCTCCAATGGGCGAGATGGGGATTGCAGGGACAATGGAAAAATGCTTTGTAACAGATGCCCCCTAAAGCATGAGGTCTGAGGGAGAGGGAGGGGCGAATTGCTTTATGAGAACGCATTCGAACCAAACACTGCTATTGGAAAACCTGCAATTACGAATACAATCGATATCTCTGATACATGAACATGTGGTATGGGTGCAACCATCCATAATAGAGTATATATAAAAACTGATATTTGAGGTATGGACGCAACCATCCGACAGTAAGGATCAACAAATAGACTCACGTATGGCCACGACCATCCGATCAAAAGAGTCATGCAATAAGTCATGATAATCCACCAAAATCCACAACCTGGATTTTATCAGACAAAATCCAAGGTCTTGCGCTCCATCTTGACCTGAACAAGTAGAAATTCAAGCATGCGAATATATGAGCTGAAGTCAAACATGCAAGAAAATCACCTGATTACCAGCTAATGATGAATTTTGTTAACATGCATGAGGGAAACCACCAATAATGAAAATGGCTCTCAAGGTACAACCGGTACAATCCATGAAATGTGAACAGTGATCTGGCATTGAACATCCACAGAATCACTCGATCGAAGGCCAATGATGTGGACCTTGCGTCGAATGCGAAAAACCTGCTATTAAGGCATGCGGGCTCCAAGATACCAAAATAGAGTCTCTAGATCAAATTCCTGGATAATGAGCTGTATTCGACAGGAAGTGACCTGATCGAAGGTGGGTCATAATGTTTCCCACATCATCGATACGAGACAGAGGAGTATGATGATGAACAAGACCAACAAAGAATCAGAGGGAGGTTGAAAACTGCAGAGGCAAACTTCTCTTGAAAATATCAGCAGGACGACGCTAGATTTGGCAATATTTGACATCAAAGGATTTGTGGTCATGATGACGTGGCAAAGAACATATGAGAGGTAAAAAGAGATTACCCAAACCCATGGAGGCAAAAATGACGAAATGATATATCCCCAACCCGACACGAATGCAGACAAGTGCCATGTTCAAGAGCGACATACTGCCAACATAACTAAAACTTGGTTCCATTTTCCCCCACCATTTCTGGTGAGTACCCCAATTATTTTTTTAAAACATGCTTGAAGGGGATAAAATATGCTTGTGTTGTAAGTTTTTCCTTTGGATAAATCCAACCTAGTACGTTTTACGAGCCCTAGGAAGGAGGAACTCGAGGAACATCATGGCAACGAAATACGATGTCATCAGGGTTTAACGAGTCTAACAAAGGGAGAACTCGACATCTTTTCATGTTTAGAGAGTTTGAAAAGAAGGCAGAAAAGAAAACTCCATCATGGCCCTTTTCGTAAAATAGTCTCTCAGATCCGAAAAGGTAGAAAATAATACCTGAAAGAACCTCTTAGTCGTGATAGGCTAAGGTATTCCTTTTTCGTAAATAATCTATCCCAACCAGAAAAAGGGGTAAACGTATACTGGGTAGATATTGCTTCGTAGCCATTTAACGAGTTCGAAACGACAAGAGTCTCAACAATATTTTCAATTTTAGAGAGTTAGAAAAGAGCTGAAATATGACTCCAGTATTGACTTTTTCGTGTTTTTACTGAGTCCGAAAAAGTATAAAATTTAACTCGTTACTTCACCACTATGTCCTGAAAACCTATTGTTGCACAAGAGATACGTGTAAAACTCATTTTTCGAAAATAATATAATAAAATAATCGAAAAACATGTCTTAAAACTAATTAGGGTTGTAAAAAGTTATAAAATGCCAAAAATGGTAAAAATAATTACTTTTCACTTTTTACCTCTTGTGGAGCAATAACCCATTTTACAGTGTGATTTTGCGGTGACGATAACGGACAATCCAGCAGACCAATCTCAAATCTGTCAGTTCCAAGTAAGAGCCGAGATCTCTCCCTTCATTTTGAGTCATTTCTTACTACCTGCAATTTCCAATTTTGAATTTTGGGGGAGGAAATATGAAAATTAGGGCACGGCGGTTGGCGCAAGTTTTGGGCACGGAGTCGCGCCAACCGCCCAATTTTCTACACTAGGGCGTGCCAATGGTGCAAACCATTTTTATTCAAAAATATCAGTGAAATACGCCAACCATTCACAAATTCAAGCTTCAAAAAGGCTAATACTATTCATATGAATGTGTTTGCAGGTAGAAAGCGGCAAAATGGTGATCGAATGGAAAGAACGGGAACACAGCGAAGAGGACGAGCTTGCCATGGAAAATGAGAGATGCATGGAAGCTCTCCGAGATTGTGGAATAAAAAAGTTCATCCTTCGAGATCAGGAACTTGAGATTGATGTTTCTGACGTCTACTTTATCACAGGATTATCATGGAGGGGAGCAGCACCAATCCTAACTAGTACCCGGCCTTGCATGGAGAGTATGTCCATGGTAATGGATAGAGTATGTTGAGGGGCACGGAAGGGAACAGAAAGTGGGAAATTTGATATCCAAACTATCCCAGACTTAGCACTAAAAGTAGTGCTACATACCATCACACAAGCTGCGGGATCGCAAGCACCGCACGAAGCAACAAAAACACAGTTAATTCTTGCTGTAGACTGCTTGACGTCGACCATCTACAACTGGGCAAAGGAAGTGATAATAAACATGAAACACCAGCTAAAAAAATGCAATAAGGGAAAATTGAAGCAATTTTGTTATGGGTCTATCCCGGTATCGTTCTTCCTGGAACGACTACCAATTTTTCAGCGTCAAGAGGTCATAGTCCCAACACCACCAACGAGAGAACCATAGATGGCCCGATGAGTGGCTCTGATGCCAAGGGCAGGGGGCGGTCAACAGATGTCCTGGAGATTGGATTTCTTTGATTGGCTTCGCCGAAAGTTGATCATCGTGGAGGATTGGCCTTACTCTGGTACATATTTTATTGGTGATCTGGACCTCCCACTCCCGGAGGGAGAGGATTGGGATGAAGATTTGGGTAAGACACATTTTTAATTTTCATGAGTATTATGGATTTTTTTTTTTTTTAACTATGTATGTTCTGAGATTAAATCCATGTATTTGCAGATGTTGGCCTAGAGAGACCCGCAGGCATGTCTCCGATAGAGAGGTGAATTCCTCGTGATTTTGATCCTCATGGTGAGTGAAGCGAGGAAGAGGAGCTCATGCGAAACCTAGAGGGGATCACACATGGAGTCCCGGATTATGCACGATTTGATGATGTTCCTCGTGCCTACCAGAGACATACCGTCGGGATGCAAAGCCGTATTCACCGCTTGCAGAGGTGGCTAGTACGGGAAGTGACATGCTACCATGAGCATCACGCTAATTAGACACCTAGGCTTTATATCTGCATATTTTGAGAGACATGATGTCTAGGATGTAACAGAAACACACATATTTTTTGAAAGTATGATGCATACTGATGCAAAAGAAGCGATATATATATATATATATATATATATATACACACACACATCTATTTTCCTATATCGATCTTTTTCATATGCTGATGATTTTACAAATTACGCAAATGTCTATCTAATACAATGTTGGCCACTATCAGTTAATGCATTCATTCTTCTAGGAATATGTTGATATGTGATACAATCAAAATGTCTTTCCAGCAAACGAATACGTAAATACAATCTCAGAATGTATGGGTTTCTAACAGAATAATGACCGTTGAGTTGCAGAACAACAAGATGTGAATCTATATTTACAAGCAATGCGCGTATGCAGAGATTGATTGCCTCCATTAATATTTCAAGGACAACACTATATTCAACGACATTGTTTGTAGTTTGTCCTAGACAAATACCTTGCATTTCTATCAACTCACCATCAGGATCATAGATTACTCAGGTTGCTAAAGACAAGTTCTTGGTATTGCAGGAAGCACCATCCGCAAAATCGACATAAGGGGTAATAGACATATGCACAAAAATAAGCAAGACCCAAATAAGTAGGAAAATTATCACAAAGCACACCAAATAAAAAATATACAAAAATGAAAAAAAACACCTATGTACACAAATCATGCATGAATGACTCACGCATAATACTTTTTGAGATACCACCCATTTCTGGGTTGTTCTAAAGGATGACCTTCGTAATAAATGAGCTCATAGGCCCCATTCTGCAATACAAATTTAACAATTTAAGGCCCATGCCACATGGTTTGAAATTTACCTGCCCCCAGTTTATCATGAGCTTGGTCGTATAGAAGGATGTTATCTCCTTCAACGAAAGAACGAGGGGAAACTGAATGGTCAAAATGAGCTTTGACCCGCTTTTTCTATGCTTCAATAACCAGAGCAGCAAAGCGGCGGTTTTCATCTAACATTTCAAGATAAAGGAGACGCTCTTCTTCTGGTGAAGTGTTCGGCAGTAATTCAACTGCCAACTTGAGCGAAGGTATTCCACATTCAATTGGAAGAGTAGCTTCCAGACCGTAAACCAATTGAAAAGGGGTGAATCCGGTTGCACTCTTAACTGAGGTTCGGTATGCCCAAAGAGATGAAAATAACATGATATGCCAATTGGATTTATGGATCCAAATCATACGTTGAATCATGGTAACAAGAACTTTTCTCATGGCCTCAACCTAGCCATTGGCTTGAGGATAGTACGACGTTGAGTTGTCGTGATGCAAAACTAACTTGGAAGTCAACTCATCCACCATGTAATGCCGAAAATGGGAACTATGATCGGTAACGATGGCTTGAGGGACACCAAAACTAGAAATGATGTGATTGAATATGAATTGAGCAGTTGTTTTACCATCAACGGTAAGTGTAGGCATTGCTTCGGCCCATTTGGTGAAGTAGTCCACGGCTACGATAATATAAGCATGTCCCCCGACCGAGTGAGGGTTACACGTCATAAAATCGATGCCCCAATTCGTAAAGGGACCAACAGTAATGACGGGATGAAGAGGTACAGGCGGCGCACACATCTTATGTTGATAAACCTAGCAATCATGACATTTACGAACTGCGACAATGTAGTCTTTGAAGATAGAAGGCCAGAAATAACCAGTATGAATAATATTTTGTGCAGTGGCATAACCAGACATGTGACCGCCACAAGCGCCACTATGAAAATCATTGAGGACTTTCTCAGCTTCCTTGAGGGTCAAACATCGTTGGAGAATGGAATCCACTCCGACACGATAGAGGGTATCCCCGACTATACGATAAGGTTGCTACTGATGACGGATGCGTTGGTAGGCATCCTTCGTCAACTCAGATATGAAAGTAGAAGTCTGGAGATAAACGATGATAACACCGTACCACGGATCGAGGGTGCTAATCAAGAAAAGCGTATCGTCTGGAATGTATTCCTCAGAACGAGACGGAGGAGAGTCTGAAGGGAGGGAACAAATCAAATCAGCAAAGACTAGTGACTTCCTCGACTTGGCAGCAGTAAATTCCAAATCGAACTCTTGGAGGATGACAATCCACTTTGATTATTTTCCCCTAACAATTGTCGAGACAATATATAGGTCATGGGGTTGCAATAGGAAATCACAGTCACTGTACGCAAAATAATGTAATGACGAGAATGCTGAACGATTTGAACCACATCTAACGCTAACTTCTTGACGTGTGCATAGCGCGTCTCAGGGTCAATAAGGTTACAAGACAAGTAATAAATAACATGCTCGTTACCGTCATCATTGTCTTGAACCAAAACCATGGAAATCGTACTGAAAGCGGCGGGTAAATAAAGGGAAAAATCATGGTGATAGTTAGGAGGACACAACAAAGGAGTGTTGACAAGCAATGTCTTCAAGGCCTCAAAATACTTTTAAGCAATCTCATCCCAATAGAATGAGACACCTTGCTTTAATAATCGTGTGTATCCTCTAGCCACTTCTACATAGTTAGGTATAAAACGGTGTAGAAAATTAGCCTTACCTTGCAAACTCTGCAACTAATGTAATGAGGAGGAAGATGGGAGATTAATAATAGCCTCAACCTTGAGAGGATTGAGGCGAATTTCGTCTTTGGATACGATAAACCCTAAGAGTCTACCGGAATCAACGCAGAATACGCTCTTGTGCGGATTAAGCCGAATGTTGTAACGTCAACAATGAAGAAAAATCAGATGAAGATGATTAGGATGGCCTGGACGTTTAGCTGAATGAGCGGGAAGATCATCCAGATAAGGTTGAACGCTGTGGCGAGTGTCGTGGAAAGCATATGACATCGCTCGCTGAAACGTAGCCCCAACATTCTTTAAGCCAAAATGGAGCTTCTTATACGTGAAAGTAACCCAAGGACAGATAAAGTCAGTCTTATGTTGATCAGTCAGGAGAAGGTTAATCTGATTGTAACCAGAAAAACTGTCCATTAGGGAAAAGATCTCACTCCCGGCACAGTCATCAATTATTTGATCGATAAAGGGAGTAGGATAATTATCCTTGGGACAAGCTCGATTAATATCACGATAAACAACACAGACGCGAATCGTTCCCTATTTCTTAACTACAAGAACAATATTAGAGACCCATTATGTCAAAGGAATCAGATAAATAAAACCAGCCCTAAGAAGTTTTTCAACTTCACTTTTAATGGCAGCGACTTTTCTAGGGTGCACCGGACGAAGACGCTGGTGAACAGGTTTCGACCCGGGATAAGTAGGAATTTCATGCACCACTATACTAGGATCAATTCCAAGCATTTCTTCATAGGACCATGTGAAGACATCACAGAATTCACGGAAAAGGCTAGTATAAACTTGTACTTCATCAGAAGAATAAGTAACCCAAATATGGATGTTCTCGACGATTCTCGGTTTAATGGAAATGTCAATAGGCATCGTCTATGTAATTTTACTCAAGTTACCTTCTGTAAAGACGTCATGTGTCAAAAAAGGAAATTGAAGCAGGGGAGAAGGAACCTGAGATACAAAACGCTCGAGACAAGTAGACATGGCCCCAAGGCCAGGCATAAATGAGGAATGATGATGACCATCATTCCACGACAGATCCTCAAGAAACATGGTTTCCATGATGGCTTCATCGGAAGGAAACACTTCTTTCAAAGGATCGGGCGAATCTGAATTACCAAGCCAGGGGTATTGAGAGTAAATGTCAAGAGACATGCTCAAAGGAGCAGAATCAGACGATGGAGGGTCCGAAGTAGTGATGAGTTCACAATAATCAATCTCAATTGGACTCAAAGGCATTTAATCTCCAAAAGAATCAATCTGTTCAGGCGAAGGAATAATCCATGGGTCATCAGACCGAGAAATCATATCAATTTGAAAAGTATTCGGTGGAGGAAGAGGAAAAATACCCATGAGGGAAAGATCTTTAATAATATCAGGCCCTATGCTCTCGTAGGGAGTAGGAATCTGATCCACATACGGAACGTTGTTCTTGGAAGAAGAGGTGAAGAAAGACAATTGATCAATAGTATCAATCTTTCCTTCATGTGGAAATTTCAAAACATGAAAGAGAGTGGACAGAACACACAACATGGCGTGAGTCCAACTGCGACCGAGGAGAAGTTTATAATTGAGTTTAGCATCAATGACTTTGACCTCGATATTGACTGTCTTCCCTTTCAAACTAATCGGTAAACTAGCGAGAACACCTAAGGGTTTTGATTCTCTTCCATAAAATGCTTCTAGGGCATTTGGTGATGAATTTAGGGTTGGAGAACCAATGGCTTTCCAACACGAAGATGACATGATGCAGGTTGATGCACCTTTGTCCACAACTGCCCGATGGATGTCGATACCATTAATAACAACTTGAATAATGAGTGCAATCTGATGCGGAAGTCATGGAACAAAATTCTCTAGATCGAAAGCAAGAAGGCTAGTATCGGCAAGATCAATCCCATCAATCGCAGGTAACAAAGCTCTTCGGTGTGAAGAACAACTCTGAAGTACTTCTAACGAGGACATCGCGGACGACGCCTGAGCCAAATCCTCAACAATATTGTAATGGTGAGGGGCACGGGCGTTGGGATTATAAGAAGACTTGCGGAGTACACCTTTGGAAGGTGGTCATACAACGGATTCAAAATTGGGCCTTTCAATTTCAAGAGGACCAGTAATAGGCGGAGGAGGAGGACCATCAACGATCTCCTTCCCCGTGGCCTAACGAGATCCAGTATAATCTTTCGACCGAGTAGCAATAGAAACGGCTGCAGAACCGTTCATCATGAACACCTGAGAACCAAATGGGGCAGAGGACTAAGGTTGCTCTACCATCTGATTTTGCTGAGATGGTAAAGGTTCTTTAAGGACGACCAGAGTTCTTTGGGTGCCTTTGAGCAAGGACAGTCTTTGGTGAAGTGCTCATCGTCACAAATCAAACAAGGATACTTTGGTTTGCATTAAGAGCCATCACCAACATAAGGTTTCTAAGAATCCTGTTTCGGGGTATCATCTTTGGCCTTACGTTTACCCTTCTTCTTACCTTTAGAAGCATTGTCTATAGGATTGGCTTGAACGACATTAACTTCTGCGGGTTTAACAGAATTCGAAGTAGACTGAGAAGCAACATTATTGGAAGAAGCAGACTTCGGCTTCCCAGAGTTTGAAGATCAAGACTTCTGAGAAGTCTGAGACACAGAACCAATAATACCATCGACGGATGGAGTCATTGGTGGTTTAGAAGTTCTAGGTCGGGGAGCATCAGGCAAGATATCATATAATGCGCCAGACTGAGAGTACACAAGATCAAGGTACTGGGTGTAAGAAATGGCTTGCTCCTCGGTTACACATGCCCCCATAGCGATGTCTTTGGAAATTTGATTGACAAAGGAAGTGGTGAACCAATGAGTTAGAAGCTGATCAGGAATTTCAAATTTGGTCATGCGACGATGACGTCGCCACTCATGAATATGATCCGAGATATGAGTAGCTCGGTCTTGTTTCAATGAAATGAGGAGGTGCGTCCCGGTCTCATAACGAACTGGTAACTGAAAATGCGTAAGAAATGCCATGACTAAAGAATTGAAATCTTGGAAGACACCACGAGATAGCTCAATGTACCACTTTGTAGTGACACCAGTAAGAGTGCGCTGGAAAAGACAGAGTCTAATAGAATCATCCACCCAAGAGTTAGAGGAACACCACAAATGGTAAGTCATAACATGCGCTTAGGGGTCTTTGACAGACTTCCCCTCAAATTTAGGACAATCACCAGGAAACTTGGCTGGAACCGAAGGCCAATATCGGTTATGAAGAATGGGATCGTTCGTCAACTTTGACACATAAGGTAATTCCAACGTAGCAGGAAATGGTAGTTGAGTATTGAAAGTCATCAGAGGTATTTGATAAGGAACCGTATGTACATTCCACCCAGTCTGAGCAGGATTATGTCCCCATACATTATGTCCCGGAGGATTCGAATCATAGGGATTAGAAGCAGGATAAGTCGGTTGATACTGGGGTTGAGGACTAGGATACTGAGTCGAAGTAGACCACTGAGGTCCTTGTTGAGCAGTATAAGGAGTCTGATGTGGAATTTAAGCATGGATTTGTGGTTGATGATATACAGGTGGATTTTGAGGGTAAGGAACCTGGGGCGCACTATATACCAGTTGATATGAAACTTGAGGGTCATAAGCGCCTTGCAGTTGAGCAGGTGGTCCTGAATGAGCAGGTTGAGCAAGTTGTTGAGCGGGAAAAATTGGTTGATTATAAACAGGTAGAACAGGTTGCTTAAACAATGGAACCTGCTGAGGAGCAGGTCGAATCGGTTGCTGAGTGGGTTGAACCGAGTACTGAGGGCCACCAGGTTGGCCTTGCGGGAAAGGTTAACTCGATGGTTGTGATGGACCATGTTGTCCCTAATAACTAGGTTGACCTGGAGAAGGACCGTAGGGTTGTCCCAGTTGCACAACATTTGGGCCATACTGAGCATATGGCTGCTTTTGTGGTGCAACAGGTTGTCCCTGTGGTGGGTAGATTTTCCCCCCAGGAGCATAAGATAGTCCTGGTGGATTCAGAGGTTGACCCAAAATATCGGAGGGTTGTCCATGTTGGACCAAAGGTTGTCCTTGTGGATCGTATGGTTATCCTTGTGGACCAAAAGCAGGGCCCTGCTGAGCTAAAGGTTGTCCCATAAAGGGTTGTCCTTGCAATCGAGAGGGTTGCACAGGCAAGGTAGGTCCAAAACGAGAAACGATCTGATAAGGATCAGTAGGAGGCAAATAGACCGGATTACCATGCTCATCATAATGGTGCAGATATACATACACGAGATTACCATTCGCATCATAATGATGGAATCGAAGATTTTTAGGAGCTTGGAACGACTGAGAACCCTGAGAACTCTGCTGCTGAACAACCAACAAATATTCTTCAAAAGTAAGACTGTGAGGAATCACAGGAGTATTGGAAACTACACTAGAATCAGGCGTGGCCTCCCTCGAGGGAGCATAACATCGATGAATATCCAACATATTCTTGTCAAATACATAGGTAGAAACCATAGGCGTGGTAGAGGTAGACGAGGTTTCCATGACACGAGTTTGTGATCTACCTGAGCCAGGATTAACACGCCACGTAGGATTGAGAAAAATAGACCTGCGAGTGTGAAAAGATCCTGACGACTGATGGGTAACAACCGGTGTGGATGAAGCTACACAGACCACCGGTTGGACTAGAACAGATGTAACAGTAACCAACGAACCATGTGTCGAAGGCGATAGTCCTAACGAAGGTAGGACCGAACTCTAAGGAGGAGTTACTGTACTGGATTGCGCAATGGAGGCAACACCAGACATAATCTAACTGAAGGTCCGATATCCAAGCGGAAGTGACACCGATGGTGGAGAATACTGAGTAGAAACATGAGGGACATATTCCGGAAAAAGTTGATATTCTCCTGTAGAAATAAGCATTCCTTCACTACCAACATGACGAGACAAGTCCATGTTTGACTCAGCCGTAAGATCTTCAAAAAGACTACGGGGACTATGAGGCACAATAGCAACAAAAAATGGCGAGTCCGACGTAAGAGGAGGAAAATCTCCTTCTTCCTCAAAACCAGACCAAGCACCAGAAGGAGGCCAATTGAACTCAATTGGCTCTTTAGGAGGAGATCGAGTAGCAAGAGGCAGGACAGACGGGAGGATAGGCTGCGAGATCTCAACAGACCTAGTGGATTGAGGAGTTTCAAGAGAAACGTCTGAGAAAGAACTACCACTAGGAGGCAGTGAGGACGACAAAACTGGTAGTTCCGCCACCGTGGCTGTATATCAAAATAGAAAGGAAAAAAGAGATCCAATCAAGGACTCCAAGATCAAAAGCAAGGAAAAACAATAGGCCAAGCAATAAAACTTTAACGGGCGTGTGATCATAGGTGATTAATTTTATGACACTGAAACCATATTTTGCTTTTTCATTTTTAAAGAGTCGATAAATAGGCCAAATATGACTCTAGTCGCTTTCAATTTTAAACGAGCGTGAAAGGAAAAGTGCTCGACGATCTCTTCTCTTTTTAAAGAGTCATGAAAAGATCAAAATGACTACTCTGGAAAACTAAGCAAGAGGTATACCAGGTTTTCGTGAACTGCCATATACACCTTGGTGATCAAATGAAACATAAATGACCAAGGACTTAATGTATGCGCAGGTAGTCTCCCCGAATGCTGTGTTCGGTGTATCATGGTTACAAGGCAGTAGAATCGACTTCCTATGGATAAAAGGATTGCAACCTAGAGGGGTATCTCGTTATATACTCGATGGTACGGGGAGCACAAGTCTTTACTAGCGCTATCTAAAGCCAGATGGCGAACGACAGCTACTAGGTTTTAAGACGTCGGAACACGGCTCTAGCCTAGACCACTAAAAATGTTTCGTTAGGTTTCAATGCTTCCTTAGGTTAATTAAATAAATTTTAAATTTGACCTTGGATTATGTTTCAGTTTTAAGGCCCTATCGAAATTGGATCTCAAAATTCCTAAATGCAAGCTATATGCAAATGAACATCATTTCTTATTCAATGAATGCTAGTTATGAGAAGGATAGAGATCTTTCAAACAAAAGCAAACAATGAGACTATGCAAAGAAATCCACTAATGCATCTAACATAATCTAACGAAAAATGAAACTCTTTCCTAGATAATCAAATTCTAGTTATGCAAAGGAGTATTTCACTTTCAATGCAAAGAAAGAATGCAAAATATGTTTTTTTTTTTTTTTCAATGAAAAGAAGCACATGATGCACTAATTACATGAAAAATGAAAAAAAACACTAGCTTAAGTGTAGCGTAGGAATCGAAATTGAATGACTCAATAAAACACAAAACAAACACAAGAAAGCACTCAAACTAATGTTGCAATCTTTCAAACCAAGAGAAAGTTTTCAAAATGACCCAAAACAAGCAATGTAATCTATGCTTCGAGAAATAAGGTGAAGAATCAATTGAAAAACGAAATGAATCTGCAACCAAAGCAATCACTCAAAAAGATCAAGAAAACTAAGTGAAATCCATCCACAAATGAGACTGACAACAATCAAATCGACTTGATTTTCGAACAGAAGGCTCAATGCACTAGGACACCTAGAAACCCTAAGGCCTCAACTGACACTGATAAGAAGATGCACGAATGACGGAGGAAAACAAGTCGACGATAGTCAAAATAGTCCTAAAGGCATAATTACACATAAAAAATAACCCAGAAGCAAGCACAATTGACCAAAAGACTCATTAAAGAGGTCAAACCAAATCCTACAGGGGTTGGTGCGACTGTAAGGCTGTAATCCGCGCCATACAGGGGTTAGTGCGACTGAAAAAAGAGCAACCTATGCCAATTGGTGTGACTATTCAGAGGAAAATTGCGCCAAGCCAGGTAACTATGGGAAAAAGAGGAAAAAACTGAACCTAATGAGCAGAGGTCAATCTTGACTCTCTGGAGCTGAACAGAGGATGGAAACTAAGCAAGCAAACTAGAAAAGTATAGATAACTAAATCAATAATTGAAACTGACAAACTCGCATTGATTCCTCAGTGGAGTCGCCAATTTGTTAAGCAGATAAATCCTCTCTACAGACAGAGACGATCCCTCTAGCCCTAGAGTGGGTCTAGAAACAAAGGGACATGCTAAAGTGTTGCTTCCTAATTATTGAATGAACAAATGACATGGTAGATCGACCTACATGGAATCCAACACTGTCATTGTTGCTGTAGTGGTGGTGGCCTCTCGCTCTTGCCTTGGAAAATCACAATCCTTCCGCCATTACGCTTGGATACCTGCACATAGAACAAGAAACAAGAACAATATACGAGATACTGGTTTCACTCATAACTACTAGCCAGTCAAAGAGGGCTAAGCATGTTGCATTAAGCGTAAAACATAATACAAATTAGGAACCAAACGATAGTCATGTATATAAATGAATAGAAGGAAGAGTTACAACAAATGCTTTGACGTCGCAGTCTCCTCCAGCGGGGTTCAGCCGAAGTGCGTCTCAGATGCTCGTTAGGGAATTCAGGCGGGATGAAGGCATGGACTCAAGCTCTCTCAGAAGTCATGGAATCAATATTCCTTAACATAATTCCTTCTTATTCTATCTTCTCTAGTAATTCAGCTATAAAATGTTTAATTCTCCAAGTTCAGCTAGCTTGTTCTAAGAGAGATAGCTTCTTTTATAGAGGAAAAGGAGGAGGTTAGGATCCCTAAAAAGGTGGGAGGGAGGCCTATCCTTTAGGGAGTTTTCATAAGAGGTGGAAACCACAAACCTAAAGGAGGGAGTTCGTGGTTTTTCAATTCAACCACTCCCAATGAATCATCCTTGAGGTGGTTGGAGTGGAATCTCCGCCTCTATTTTTAAAAAACATTCCATAAACAGCTTGGCATGGGTGGAAAACTGGGACAGAGTGCCAGCTGGCACGGGGCCCAGTGTTAATCTTCCTCTTCGACATGAGGGCATAACCGATTACCCGCGCCAAGGCAAAAAAAAGGGTTTTTGAGTCTCTTCTCAGGGAATTGTCAACAGAAGGAATATTACTCTCATGTAAAGGGACTCAATGATGGTATTTGCAAGGCATGACACTGCTTATTGATCATGGAAATGACCCTCCAATGGGCGAGATGGGGATTGTAGGGACAGTGAAAAAATGCTGTGTAACAGTGACTCAGTTGGTTTACAGTGCTTCAGTGATTTAGTTAGTGGCGATCCAGTTTGCTTTAGTGATTCATTTTGGTTGTGAGCTTATTGTTGGTGGAGGTCCAGTATGAAAAATTGATGAAAGGTGGCCATCATGTTTGATGGTTGAATGAGGCAGGTGGATCCAGTATGAAATATTGTGAAATGTGGTCCACGAGGTGCTGAGGGTTGTAGCCTTCAGTGATAGGGTAGGTTCTCCCTTCTGGTAGGAGCTGGTAAATGAGATCTGGGGGTTGTAGCTCCCTTCTAGTGGGTGTTGGAGAATGAGTGGAGGTTGTATCCTCCTAAAAGTAGGAGTTTGCATGACGATAAGAGCCAGTGTTAGTACAAAATGTAATGGATATTTCTTTATATAATATGAAAGAAGATAAAGATGACAACAACGATGGTTTCCTCCCACATTGGGTTTCTACCTAAAATATCGGTGTCCTTATGTGTTGATGTATTGATTATGTGTGATGGTTTATTTGCTCTTATTTCTCATGGTTACTATATAATTAATGGATAGTGGAATATTGATGAAATGATTAAAGTTAAACATCCACTGGAAATTATGGTAAATTAGTAATCTAGATATACACAATTTTAATTCACTGAAGGCATGTACAAACATGGGTTGTGTGAATAACAATAGCGTACATCATTATGAATGTGAAATTGAAATTTAAAGTGAATAAAAAATATTGATTCACCCCCACCCCCCGATGTGAATGGAAATTGGCATTCGCCCATGGTATTCATCGACCCATGGTATTTATCCACTCATGGAATCTACCCATGGTATTGTAAGTGGAATTTTCCCATGGTATTGTAAGTGGCATCCACCCATGGTATTGTAAGTGAGATCCATCCATGGTATTCAATCACCCATGGTATTTAATCACACATGGAATTTACCTGTGGTATTATAAATAAAAAATACTATAAGTAACAAGTCACATTTTGTAAAAGGATATATGGTCCACCATAATGTAGCTTTTACAATTATTCTATGTTTTAATAAAAAGTTTCTTGTGATTTTGTTTACTTTATTTTATCCTCTTTTATTCTGAAATTTTGATTTTTTAGATCTTGGGGGCCTCCCCCAAGATCCAGATCAATGGTATCAGATTTAGGTTACGACTCCATGGGAATGAGGCTTTGAAGCACATTTTAGTTTGAATGTTTTGTAGAAATATTCATAAAAATTCATGCAAGTGATATGACCTCCATAGAGCCATTTATAAGGTGAAAAATATCATATTTTAAATTATTTTCTATTATCTCAAATGGGTTTTTTACGTAATTTGATTTCATTTCCCGGTTTGAGAGATATGAGTAATTGAAGTTGCACATGTTTGGAACATTCCACCACCGCACGTCCCATGAGTTTCTGGAATCATTTTCTCACCCCACAGGTCAAATTTCAAGTGTCTTATATCAATGGAAATATCTCTTCAATAACTCAAATGGGTCTTTGATGGAATTTGATTTCATCACCTTTAGTAGAAGTTATCAATAAAGTTGTAGCAAGAGTTTTATAATGTGACAAAAACCTTTACAACATCTCATTGGAGATGTGCCCTTCCACCCCGCTTTAGTAGGCACCCGATTCACCTTCATCAGTTCAGCACAACAATATTTGACTTGGGTTCTTTGGATACATTCCCTCCCATCCTAGGCTATGTAGGCACTTGCTACTTCATCAACAATCAACATCACGGTTATCTGTCAACCGCACAAAATCCTTATCATCGAAGTCCATTTTCTAGGCCACACATTGTTGGTCACAAGTGTTACAGGGTATCTCTATCCTCATATATTTGTTTGTCATGATTATGGGTCATTCACAAACCCATGCTTCATCGAAGTCCATTTTATAGGCCACACATTGTCAATATCATAGTTGGTCACAAGCATTACAGGGTATCTCTATCCTTGGATCTTCGTTCATCACGGTTATGGGTTAACCACATAAAACCCTTTGCTTCAATGGATCTTCATATTCAACAAATGCTTTTTAGGAGGGAACTTCACGTAATGGGGACCATTTCTTATTAAGGAGGGAGGAATGATCTGAATGGAAATTGGCATCCACCCATGGTTTTCATCGACCCATGTTATTTATCCACTCATGGAATATACCCATGGTATTGTAAGTGGCATCCACCCATGGTATTTATCCACCAATGGAATTTACCCATGGTATTGTAAGTGGCATCCACCCATGGTATTGCAAGTGAGGTCCACCCATGGTATCTACCTACCCATGAAATTTACTTGTGGTATTATAACTAAAAAGCACTATAAGTAACAAGTCGCATTTTGTAAAAGGAAATATTGTCCACCACAATGTAGCTTTCACAATTATTCTCTGTTTTAATAAAAAAATTCTTGTGATTTTTGTTTATTGTGTGTTATCCTCTTTTATTCTAACATTTCAATTTTTTGTATCTTGGGGGCCTCCCCCCAAGATCCGGATCGCCCTTCTCAGTATTTTTCTTAGCAATTGGTATCAAAGCAGGTCGCTCTAGTAGAAGCTTAATCGCTTGAGAGTGGATCAGGGACAATGGGAAGCATTGACACCTAATCCTAAGGGATTGGGTGAGATTGTATTTTATTGTAATTTAGTAAATAAGGAAGGCCAAGAGACATTGGGAAGTGAATCACAATAGTCTCACCTCCATGTATAAGTACACACACAATCTCCATCTAATGCATCTTCAATTTTGCGGAGTTACCTCCTGGTCTGACATGGTATCAGAGCCAGTCCCTTTTTTGGAATTCCTGGCTTTGGTGTAACTCCCTCCCGTTCTGCATTTTGCAGACTTTCATTATGCATTCAATTTTTTTACTTCTCTTGGTATTAATTTTTTACTACACTTGGCGTTCATATTTTGTTACTACTCTTGGTATTCTGCAATTCTAGAATAATTCTGAATTCTGGTTTTTTTTTGGCAAATTCTGCCATTATTATTATTATTTTTTCTCTGCACACCACTATGCAATTTCAGCTCAAATTTTTCTGCACATTTAATTTTTACTATACAAAATCCTTTTTTTTATAGTTCCTCTCTTCACTCACTCACCTGCACGCAGATCCTCACACCCCTCTCATGCTTTCCTTCTCGCCTGCACTCACCTCACCTCCCTCGGCCCTCATGCTGTTCCACCCACACAACCGCTCTCCCTCACCCTCGGCCCTCCCCATTCCCCAAGCCTGGCCCTTGGACTTGTTGGGTGTGGAGCCTGATTTTCATCCTGATTCAGAGATCCTTGTTTTAGCTGGATGTATACCCCAGGAAAACTGTACACCCTTGCAGCGGGGGGGTGCGGGGGGGACTGTCCCCCCGGCTGGGGGGTCCGGGGGCCAGCGGTCCCCCGACGGGGGTTTCGGGGGCAGTGCCCCCCAAGTTAAAAACAGATGTAAAATTGCCTTGTAAAAGTATAGTAATTTCTAGTCAATCTGGGCCGTTTATTAGGCAGACGATCTGACAGTAGAAGTTATGTTTCGTTTAGGGTTTTTTGCCCTAGAAGGCAACCCCTCTCTTTGTATGAGGGTATTGTATTGCGGCTGTGTATTATATGTGTATTCTCTGAGCGGGAAATAGAGAGGGAGACTATGAGAGAGAACATAGGATATTACAACGGATCTGCTGTAGGTTTTGTCTCTTCATTTTGCTGGATAATAGAAAGGAAGGAATGGCTGTTCGGGGTGGACGTAGCACAAACTGGGTGAACCACGTATATCTGTGTCTCTCTGGTTATATGTGTTTTGTGTGCTTGTATTTTCCGCATATTTTATGTGTTGCATTGCTCCATAATATATAATTTTCTAACAGGACTTCCCTCACGCCCTCCCTCACACCACTCCCCTCCCGTTCCCTCCCCTCCCTCACACCACTCCCCTCCTGTCCCCTCCCCTCCCTCACACCACTCCCTTCCTGTCCCTCCCTCACACTGCTCCCCTCCCATCCCCTCCCATCCCTCCCTCACACTGCTAACCTCCCTCCGCCCCTCCCATCCCTCCCTCACTGCCATCCCCTCCCTCGGTCCTCCCTTCCCCTCCCTCCCTCATCGCCCTCGCCTCCCTCGGCCCCTCGGCCCTCCCTTCCCATCCCCCTCCCCATCTCACATAGGCCCTCGGCCGCTTTCCCTGCTGATTACTTTTTTTTTACTAATTTTTTATTAGAACAAGTACCCCCCCCAAAAAAAATGCCTCCCCTGGTAAAAACCTTCCCCAGAAAACACCTCCCCCCCATAAAATGCCTCCCTTGGTAAAAAACTCCCCTAGAAAATACCTCCCCTAGAAAACCTTCCCCATAAAATACGTCCTCTCTATTTTTCCCCAATTTTTTTTTACAAAGAAAAAAAAATGCAGAATTTAAACTAGAATTGAGTTTTTACCATAACAAAAAAGTATTTTTTTCTTCAAAATAATGCATTCTCTCATATCTATTATAGGAGTTGTTCTCTTCGGCAAGGAGAACTATCCTGAATGGTCTCGGAAAATCAAGCACACTTTCATTTTTAATGAGTTGTGGAGAGGAATTTGTGAAGGAGAAGGAAACCATCCACCAACAAAGCCCACTTCAGACAAGGAGATCACCATTTGGGAAAACAAGAACTGCAAGGCCTATGCCTTGATTGCAACTTCCGTAAATGAAGAGGTGAGTCACCATATTACACCATTTTCAAATGCCTATGAAGCCTTGAGCAAGCTAAAATAACTCTATGACTCACATTCAGAACTTGAAATTGTTTAATTAATGATTAAGTTGTTCAGTCTTGAATTGAAAAATGGTGACCCTCTTGCTTTAGCTTCAGAAGTAAGATCTATCATGCATGACATTAAGAAAACTGGTGTAGAAGTTGACATACCTCTCATAGCATATGTTAAGGCATTGTATCCCACTTACTCACATTATCTTGATTCATTGCAAGAAAGTGGAAACCTCATGAAAATCACCTTTGATTCCCTTGAGAAAAAGTTTGCAGAAAGAGAGAAGGCTTTTGGAAATATGACAACCCCTTTGTCTTCTGAAGATGTTGTATGCTTTGCACATAGAGAAAAGAGTCATGCTCAATATTCTTCTAGAGGAATAGGTGGCAGAAGAGGAAGAGGAAGAAGAAATTTCAGAGAAAGGGGGGGGGGGGGGGGCAGACAAACTCAAACTGAAAAATCTGATCTTCATTGCATACGTTGCAATAAATACTAGCATGATGCATCTACATGTAAGCTGCCTTGGGATAAAATTGAGTAGCAAAGAAATCAAGAAAAAGGTAAAACTCATGACAGAGACAAAGGTAAAGCACCTGAATCCGCTCATTATGTTGTAGCACATTGCAACAATGGAGTAATTGAAGACTTGTTTGATGTTTCATTTACTTCTTCGAGAAATGATTGGTTGCTAGATTTAGGAGCAACATGTCACATGACATTTACAAAATATTTTTTTGAAGAATTTACTGACAAAGTTGATGGAGCAGTATACTTCACAGATAAATCCAAACTCAAGCTATCAGGGCTTAGCACAATCAGGCTGAAGTTTCCTTGTCTTCCAGATCATCTTCTACATGAGGTTCTATACCTCCCTGAGTTGAGGAGAAACTTGTTGTCCTTGGTCCACATCCGCCAGCAAGGAAACTCCATTCACATGTTTGATGGCAAGGTTGAGGTCATAAAATCATCATATCGCTCACTTGTCATGGAGGGATTAGAAGAAGGAAGACTCTTGAAGCTGCAAGGTTCCTCTGCTCATGCACAAAACTTTGCATTCAATTCACATCATGATGAAGGTAAATTCCCATAAAGTATTTTATGGCATGCTAGATTTGGACACTTAAACTATGACAACCTTTGATCTTTGAAGAAAAATGGTGTTAATGGACTGCCTACAATTTCTAGGAAACTTAAGCAATGTGATGCTTGTATTCTAGGAAAGCATAGAAAACAACCATTTCATTATTCACATTCCAGAGCACATAGAAAACTTGAGCTTATTCATTCAAGTTTATGTGGCCCTATGCATGTTTCTTCTGCAAATGGAAATAAATATATGATGACATATATTGATGATTACACCAGAATGTGTTGGGTTTACTTATTGAAGAACAAATCTGATGCTTTTCAAACATTCAAGGATTTTCATGCATGGATTGAAAATGATGCACAAACTTATTTTGGCTCTTTGCGTACTGATAATGGAAAAGAATACACTTCAAATGAATTTGAAAATTATCTTCGTCAACATGGGATCAAACATCAAACAACTGTGCCCTATAATCCCCAACAGAACGGTGTAGCTGAAAGAATGAACAAGACAATTTTAAATATGGTTCACTCCATGATGTTTTTTAAGAATGTAAAATTGATGTTTTGGGCTGATGTAGTTTATGTGTTGTATACATAAATAATAGGTGTCCTTCAAATTCAATCAGAAACAAAACTCCTTATGAAATGTGGCATGGCCACATTCCTTCGGTAAAGCATTTCAAGGTCTTCGGTTCCACCTGTTATGATTTGATACTCAAGGTACAAAGGAATAAACTTGGTGCTATAAGTTGAAACTATATCTTCTTGGGGTATTTCAATACCTCTAAAGGATATCATCTCTATGATGAAGTCAATAAGAAGTTTGTAGTAGCAAGAGATGTCATATTCCTTGAATATTCCAAGACTGATAATATTATTAAGCGGAAACTTGATCGCCTGGATAGATTCACACATGCAAAGTCTTTTCAAGAATTTGATAATCAGATTCCACATATTGAAGGGGGGATTCCTACACTGAATCAATCTGTGGAATACTTTTTTCGAAGCACTCTCTCCCCCACATGAAGAACCAACCACATATGACACATTAAACGATGTGATTGATAGAATTGAGAGATTGAATCTTGATTCAATTCCAACTCAGTAAAATGAGAAGCTTGGGCCATCTCAGAAAGGTCCCCCAAAATGGCTGACAAAGACATTAGAAAACATTCGTCCCGATGAGGTTGGAAAGACAGGAACAAAAAGTTCCACTAGACAAAACGAAGGTGACGTAGATAATTTTGATTCACCTGTTGATATGGATATTTCTTATAAATGTGAATTGAATTTGTCTACAGATCATGAACCAACTTCCTTCAGAGAATATGCTTCTCATGTTGAATGGAGTGAAGCAATGCAAAAGGAGTATGATGCCTTGATAAAGAATGGCACTTGGAAGTTGGTTGATCCTCCTTTGGGAACCAAACCAATTGGCTGTAAGTGGGTATACAAGAACAAGTACAAAGTAGATGGCTCACTTGACAAGCACAAATCCAGGCTTGTGGCAAAATGTTTTGCACAAAAAGAAGGGGTTGATTATGAAGAAATTTTTTCCCCCACAGCAAAATGGGCCACCATTCAGACTCTCTTTGCCCTAGCAACTCAGAAGGGATGGAAAGTCCATCAGAGCGATCTTAAATCTACCTTTTTGAATGGAGATCTAAAGGAGAATTTTTTTATGTCCCAACCAAAAGGATTTGTTGTGAAGGGTGAAGAACACAAAGTATGCAAACTTATAAAATCCTTTTATGGCCTCAAGCAAGCACCGTGATCCTGGTATGAGAAATTAAATGAGCATCTTCTGAAACTTGACTTCAAACATTTTGATCTTGATGATGCAACTTTGTTTGTTAAGAAAGTTGGAAAAATAGTTGTATATCTTGTGGTGTATGTAGATGATCTTTTGATGACAGGGAACAATGAGAGTTATATTTCATCCATCAAGAAAGTATTGAAGAAAGGTTTTGAAATGAATGATTTGGGCTATGTTCATTACTATCTGGGTATTGAAGTAACTCAACGTCCTAAATTTATATTTCTTTCTCAAAAGAAGTACATTAGAGATCTTTTGAACAAGTTTGGCATGGATGAATGCAATCCCTTAACCACTCCAATGGAACAAAACTTGAAGCTCACATCCATTGAAGGGAAGGAATTTGAGGTTGCAACGAAGTATAGACAACTTGTAGGAAGTCTTATCTACCTGACTACCACCAGACCAGACATCTCATTTACTGTTGGAATCCTCTCCAGGTTTATGCAAAAACCTTGTGAAGGACACTGGTCTGCTGCAAAAAGAGTTCTAAAGTACTTGAAGGGGACTCAAGACTTTGGACTCAAATAAACACAAGTAGGCGATTTCAGCTTGATCGGATACTATGATTCAGACTTTGATGGGGACAAAGAACTTGGGGTGTCTACTTCAGGTTATACGATGAGTCTTGGATTAGGAGCTGTCTCATGGAGATCACGCAAACAGTCAGTTCCAGCAGATTCCACAACTGAGGCTGAATATGTGGCAGCAGCTAAAGCAACAAAGGAAATTGTTTGGCTCAGGAAAATCCTAGAAGATTTGCAGATGAAACAAATGCATTCAACACCATTCATGATCGACAACACTTCTGTAATACAGTTGGCCAAGAACTCGAAGTTCCATGAGCGAACAAAGCACATCAACACAAATTAACATCTGATTCGACATCATGTTGAGGCCAAAACTATCTATCTACATCATTGATCCACAAATGAGCAGACCGCAGACATCTTCACCAAAGTGCTTGGAAGAGAAAAGTTTGAAAAGTTTAGAACGATGCTAGGACTCACCAACATCCTTTCAGATTAAAGGGCGGAATGTTGACACCTAATCCTAAGGGATTGGGTGAGATTGTATTTTATTGTAATTTAGTAAATAAAGAAGTCCAAGAGACATTGGGAAGTGAATCACAATAGTATCAGCTCCATGTATAAGTACACACACAATCTCCATCTAATGCGTCTTCAATTTTGCGAAGTTAACTCATGGTCTGACAGGAAGGAAGCAAAAGAATAAGGAAGTACAAAGGAAGAAGTCAATTCAGGAAAGCAATGACATTTATGTATGCTATGTCATGGTGATATTTGCATTCACAGATCAAGGGAAATTAGTAGTTGAACAAGTCAAATCAGAAAATATGCACAATAAAGGTATGCATGTACTTGATGATACTAACTATCATGATTTGGAAGAAAAGATGAAGATGATGTTTATTAGAGCTAATGTTTGGAATTTAGTTTGCAATGGTTATACTAATACTCCATCAAAAAAAGATCTTTAGAAGAATAGATAGGTATTAAATACAATCTTTAGTACGATATCTGATTTTGTACTAGAGAAAGTTATGCATTATGAAACCACAAAGGAGGTATGGGATAAGTTGTAGGTCATTCATTGATCAGGTAAACCGAAATGTAATATTGTTTCTAAGACATTAAATGAATCTGAAGGAAATTATTGTGTGTCAAAAGATGAGAGTGATCTTGAAACAACCCTTGTTATATCATATGGAGTTACTGAATCAAAATAAGACATGTTAGAAGAAGTACTTAATCTTAGAAGAAAATTTAATTTTGCTTTGAAAAAGGTTAACAATCTAGAGAATAAGTTGCAGAGAACAATATTGTGAAGGACTTAAAGTAGGAATAGTTTCTCTAAGATCAAATCTTGAAAAGTCAAACAAATGACATGAGGAGATGATTCAAGTATTTGAAGTACAAGAGAATAAGTTAAGGAAGGGATTATTGAATTAAGAATGCAAGTAGAAGAAGGAAGAAAGGTTAAAGAAGGAATGAGGAAGAAATATGTGGAAAAGGAAGACCAGTGTCAAAGTCTGGAGGTCGAGGTAAGTAAAAAAATTTGAAATTCCATGATAGTACCAAAAATATTGGACAACCTTCTTAACAGTCAAATACCCCCCTCCATCAAATCAAGCCTTGGTTTTCATGAAACTGTTAAAGGAGAATCTAGCTCATAGGTTTGTGCAAGCAACTTTGAGGATATCAAAGCAAACATTGAAAAACATGGTAAAGAATTTAAATGTCAACCAGACCAACAACCAAGGAAACTTATCTTTCAAAAAAAATCATTTGCTCCCAATAATAGAAACAACAATAGATTCTCACCTTTGAACAATGATATTGAATTCTTTATCTATCATAACTATGGACACATTGTAGTTAATTGCAGAAGCAAATCGTTTAGACCTCAAGTAAATAGTAACTCCACAAAAATATTTTCAGCTCCCAAGTACTCAAGTTTCTTTAAGGGATATTGTTTTACATGCAATGTATTTGGTCACAAATCTATTGATTTCAATAAGAGAAATTTGAAGCAAAAATATTATGATGCCCCCTTCTCTAGTCATGTAAGGTGTTATACTTGTAACAAGTTTGGGCATGTAGCAAAATAATGTAGGAACAAGACAATGGAATCACATAGACAAAAAATAGATTCTATCCAAAGCAAGCAACCAAACAATAAATTTGTTATCAAAAGACCTAAAAAGGATGGGTCCATCAACACTCTTCATATTAAGCAGAAGGAACTAGAACAAGTAAGGTGTAGCCTTACTTTGTGTTGAATTGAAAAAGAAGATAAATGGTTCATAAACAATGGATTCTATCACCACATGTATGGAGATAAGAACACATTTATATCTCTCAAGAAAAACAAATATGGTAAATTTATTATTGGAAATAGTGCATCGACAAAGGTAATGATAATCTTGGTAAGAATACATGAGCAACTGATGTATTAGTATTATTAGTTCAAGGTCTAAAGTAGAAAATTCTAAGCGTAGGCCAAATAGATGATAAAGGACACACAATTGTGTTTACATCAAATAAATGAAAAGTTCTAGAAGAAGAATATGGAAAGGTTATAGCTAAAGGATTCAAGATTGCAGACAAATTGTATGTGCTAAAGAAGAATTGAGGAAGAAATAAGAGGTCTATCTCCTCTTCTTCAGATTTTCAGAGTAAAGGAAGAGAATTCTCACTATGATCTATTGTACTTAATGAATACTTCTAGCAGGGACTATAGAAGTAAATGTGAGAGAACAACTAATGACTATTAGGTCCACAAGATCAACATTGTATGATCTCATGGGGAGCTATGGTTGTGTATCTAGATGATGATTCCATTTGTTGTTATGTTATTCTTTTGGTGAAGTTTATATTATTAATGTTGCATATGATGAAGTGACTACAATTAGGAACAAACGTGACATATTCAAGGGGAGTTGTGGCCATGAAAATCAACAATTTATATTTTGTATATGTTTCTTATGAAGGATAGTTGCATATAGATGTGGTTATTGACTTATACAGTCGTGTATGATTCTTGATGATGATAAAGGAGAGGCATGAATTCAAGGGGAGCATCTCACATGCTTCCATCTTTTCATCATTGGAATTATGATTATGACATTGGTTTGTTGTAGTCTATTGGTGATGCTCTTTAGAAATGAGTGAAAGAGTATCAATTCATGATGAGTGATGATTTAGTTTTTGTTGTTGATTTGTCTCTTTGTTGATTGCTGAGAAGGATATAATGTGATCAAATTTGATGATGGAGAATTAATACAGGTTCAGGGGGAGCATTTTCTATGCTTCTAATAGTTCATTGTTGGAATTATGGTCTCTTGAGAACTCCTTATTGCATGATGTTTCCTATGATGAATTCATGGTTATTACTACTGTCATAAGTCTTATTTAATTGCTAACTATTGGAAAACATGTGTTGTTGTCACTATGTCATGGGTTATCAATGATATTGCATTTGATGAAGTTATTGTTGATGTTGTATAATTCTTGTTGCACTTTATGAAGAGGATATCTATGCTATGGTGATCAGGTGATCAAATTTTCACTCAAAAATAAATTTTCTTAGAATGAAATGAAACATGACTGACCATAAAGTGATCGTCGTTATGAATCCAACTACGTTCGTTTCACCTCAATCCGACACCCAGAGCTCAAGTTATAGCCTATTGACCATTTTCCCAAATAGGAAAATTTGAAAAACAAATTGTGTAGATAGGGAGCCCAGTCAGCAGTTTGTAATGCTGACGTGCCATGCTGACTAGGCAGGTCAATGGTTTGGTCAACCCAAATCCTTGGTGAATGATTGACTTTCAAGTGGTTGGTGGTGATTGGTGAGTGTTGGAAATTTAATATTGGTCGTGGTTAAGCCAATTAGGAGGAGGCACATGGCTCAGACTGGGGCCGCCACGTGTCCTCAAACTTTGGTTATGGACTGGAAGGACCGGGCAGTGGTCGAACACGAGACCTCCTCCCAACTAACAATCCATGCCACCAAGTTGCCTGCACATGATTCTTAACCATATTACAACTTCGATCCTATTTAAATGTTAAACAATGCGTCACTAGGGGGAGAGGGGGCTAACCCCTAAGCCATGCGACCACCGACCTGAAACCACAGGTGATCAGGAGGGTGCTTACCCTTAAGCGTGTTTAATTAACCATAATCCCGCATTAATTAACATTAATATGGTTAATTAACAGAGCGCTGGTTTAACATTCATCCAGTTTAATTAGCAGATAATGTGGGTTTAATTAACATTAATCCAAATTTAGTTGGCGGCTCTGACAAATCCGACGGATTTGCTAAATTTAACGCTAGTTAGATAATTTTGGGGAGGAAATTATGGAGAAAACTTGGGGAAGTCATAACTCAGTCAATTTTCGACCAAATTGGATGCATAAAGAGGCTAAGGTACCATCTTTTTGCATTCTGGACTCAATGGAACAGGTCTTAAAATCCATAGAGCACTCTAGATAGGCTTTTTTTTTTTAGGTTGAAGCCTAAGAAGTGTATTGATAATGCGGGGTTTAGTAGCAGTTACTGATGATGTTCAGCATGAAGAAGACCTTGTAGAGGTTTTTCTCACCTTCAGGATTCATTTGCAACAACTGTAACCAATAGGGTTCAACTTAGGTTTAAATTATTTCCTGAAGAAGTTTTCATTATGTGCTTCAATGTGGAATTAAAGGACGCACATGATGTTTTCGACTCATTTAAGTGGGAGTATGTCATCTTTGTAGGAGATGTTTTGAGTTGTTGCTGTTTTGAGAGTTCTCTGTAGGAGAACATTACCATGTAGGGGTAATAAACACATTTTATTTGCAGCAAAATTTTATGTACTTCATTGATACTGAATTTATATGAGTTGTCTAGTCATGTTGACAGGCCCGAAGATGTAGCCCAGGAGGGTTGAACTCCATCAAAAAACTTGTTGTCTTGCTCTTATTTATGCCTACATGGATTATGTGTGTTATGTTCATTATGTTCAGTTGCATATGAAGACTAATTCATGTTGAAGAGACATTAAACAAACATGTTGTTTTTGAAGACCAAATTTCATGCTTGCAAAGCGTCGACACGGTCCTAAGTTTAGTTATGTGATTCTGAGGAAGAGGAAAGATAACACCTCCAAATTCAAATCAGGTGGTATCAGAGCTACAATTGACCAAGTTTCAAGATGGGTAGAAAAAAGAGTCTCCAAGAGCTTGAGGAGCGAAATTTGGCTCTTCGAATGGAGAGTATAGATTTGAGAAGGATGTTGGAAATTGCTACAGAGGAGAAGAGGCACATGCACTTTGTATTGCAACAAGTGCTTGATGATCTTGTTGTAGAAAGTTCAACTCTTGCACCAACAAGAGAAACCTACAAGATGAAGCTAGTATTTGGTCATGGTTCAAATAGTGGAATTGGACCATATGTGGAAAATGATTCATGTCAAATTTTCAAGCATCTTCAAGAAGCACACCATATGCCAGTGGATAAAAGTGAGCGGCTAGAGTCATCTACAAGTTGGCCACCATTATCATCATCAGAGGTTGAGAAGATGAAAGGAAAATATAAGGAGGTAATTAGCATTTCCAGTACCACTCCTTCCATGTATGTGCATAAAAACGCATTTGCAATAGTCGAGCAACATACCAAAGGAATAGGTATGAAGTTGCTCTCCAAGATGGGCTATGAAGGTGGAGGCCTAGGAATAAATGGCCAAGGCATTACCAATCCAATTTTGGTAGAGGAAAGACCAAAATATATGGGATTGGTATATGGTTGCAAAGAGTATGGAGAGTGCTCTAAATGGCCCAAGGTGCATCAAGCATCTGAGAAAGAGATGTCACCACCTTGTGACAACCATCGAAGCTGCAACTCCAAAGATAGCTATAACTCTCAAGAGTGTTTTTCAAGGCATGGTAATTTTGAATACTTATGGAATCAGTACCCTTGTACATTTTTTGATTCTATTGACCATTGCGTGGTTGTGTGTGAGCAACGCATGATAATGGTTAAACGAATGAACCAAATTTCATGCATCAAACATAATGATTTTCTTTCCCATGAGAGAACTTCTATGTGGCCTAGGAATAAATGGCCAAGGCATTACCAATCCAATTTTGGTAGAGGAAATACTATAATATATGGGATTGGTATATGGTTGCAAAGAGTATGGAGAGTGCTCTAAATGGCCGAAGGCGCATCAAGCATCTGAGAAAGAGATGTCACCACCTTGTGACAACCGTTGAAGCTGCAACTCCAAAGATAGCTATAACTCTCAAGAGTGTTTTTCAAGGCATGGTAATTTTGAATACTTATGAAATCAGTACCCTTGTACATTTTTTGAGTCTATTGACCATTGCGTGGCTGTGTGTGAGCAACGCATGATAATGGTTAAACGAATGAACCAAATTTCATGCATCAAACATAATGATTTTCTTTCCCATGAGAGAACTTCTATGTATGCAATCAAGAAGAATTTTTTTGTGCTCATTGCAAAGTGCATGGACATGACACTGAATGATGTTGGAAGTTACATCCAAAGCTTCATTTAAAGAAAGGTAAAGATATTATGCAACATGATGCAAGGGAAAAAAAAGGTGGCTAAGAGGACTCGCAACAATCCCGAGCAACCTTCAAGACAATATGGTGCAAGAAGAGAACCCACAAGCCCAGGAGAGGCACGATTGGGTAGACTTATTGTAAAGTTGTTTTGTAAATTGTGTAAATACTTCTTGTCATTACCTGTTTAGGTACTTTTGTAAAGTTTACATTTACTGTCTCTATTTTCAACAACTAGATTTTTTTCATTAATGTATGTATTGGCTTGTTATAGTCCACATTTTCAAGGACTTTTTTGAATGAACAAAATTTTCGTTCAAGTTGCCTACATGTTTGTCATATGTTCACCTATACAAGTATTTGATTTGAAACTTGTGTGAATAGAGTCTTGTGGTTAAGATGACTATGTTTTGTAGACAAGGCCAAGCATATCATGAAACGTTTTTTGCAGCAGTGTACTACTTATGTGCAAATTCATCTTGAAGACATTAAAGCAAATTTATGTTGTTTTTGATTTCCAAAATGGAGTCAAGTTTGTCTTCAAAAATTTAATTTCAGGGATGAAGTGTTTTCAAGTCATGCAAATATGAGGGTAAAGAGCATGTTCAGATTCCACTCAGCAATATTTTTTTTCTTGTAACAACGATAATAATGTTGGCTCGATTCTTGACAGGACAACAGGTCTTCATGAGGATGATAAGTGAAGTGCCTTGATTGGGGCTTGAAGGGCACCAATTGAAAATTTTGTAATTTTGATTGAGTTTTGTGGGTATTTTGAGTTCCAGCCTCTTTATATTGACTAGGGAAGTAAAATTTTGGAGTCCAAAGGTTCCTAGTGGGGAGGTGTGATCAGGTGATCAAATTTTCACTCAAAAATAAAATTTCTCAGAATAACACAAAACCTAAACGACCACAAAGTGTTCGTTGTTCTGAATTCAACGACGTTTGTTTCACCTCAATATGACACCTGAAGCTCAAGTTATAACTTGCTGACCATTTTCCTAAACACAATTTTGAAAAAAAAATTGTGCAGACATGGAGCCTAGTCAGCAGTCCGTACTGTTGACGTGTCATGCTAACTGGGCAGGTCAACGATTTGGTCAACCCAAATCCTCGATGAATGACTCACTGCCAAGTAGCAGGTGGTGATTGGTGCATGTTGGGAATTTAATATTGTTCGTGGTTAAGCTAATGAGGAGGAGGCATGTGGCTCAACATGGGGCCGCCACATGTCCTCCTCATGGCATTATAAAACTGGTTATGGACCGGAAGGACTTGGTGGGGGTCGAACATGAGACCTCCGCCCAACTAATAGGCCGTGCGACCAATTCGCATGCACATGATTCTTAACCATATTAAAAATCCACTCCTATTTAAATGCATCGTTGGGGGGAGAGGGGGCCAGCCCCCAAGCCATGCAACCATCGACCTAGAACCACAGACGAGTAGGATGGCGCTTATCCTTAAGCGCATTTAAATAACCATAATATCACATTAATTAACATTAATATGGTTTAATTAATAGAGCATCAGTTTAACATTAATTTGGTTTAATTAGCGGATAATGCAGGTTAAATTAACTTTAATCCAAATTTAGTTGGAAGCTCTGACAAATCTGACGTATTTGCTAAATTTAACGCCAGTTAGCCCAATTTGGGGCTAGTTAGCTAATTTTGGGGAGGAAATTGTGGAGCAGACTTGGGGAAGTCATAACTCGGCCAATTTTCGACCAAATTGGATGCAGAAAGAGTCTAAGGTACCATTTTTGGGAATTTTGGACTCAATGGAACAAGTCTGAGAATCCATAGAGAAATTTAGATAGGATTTTTTGCAAGTTGAAGCCTAAGGAGTGTATGGATCATGTAGGGTTTAGTAGTAGTTCTTGAGGGTGTTCAACATGAAGAAGACCTTGTAGAGGTTTTCCTCACCTTTAGAATTCATTTACAACAGCTATAACCAGCAGGGTTCAAGTCAGATTTAACTTCTTTCATTATGAAATTTTCATTATGTGCTTCAATGTGGAATTGAAGGATTCACATGATGTTTTTGACTCATTTCAGTGGGAGTATATCATCTTTGTAGGAGATGTTTTGAGTTGTTGCTGCTGTAAGAGTTCTCTGTAGGAGAAAATTACCTTGTAGGGGTAATAGCCACATTTTATTTGCAACAAACTTTTATGTACTTCATTGATACCAAATTTATATGATTGGTTTAGTCATGTTGACAAGCTCGAAGATGTAGCCCAGTGTTACACCAATTTTTGGTCGTCTAACCATTTACAATTAGATGGATCAAAGTACACCATGTAAGACCAATTTTACGATATTAAAATTGATTTCACTATAAGAAATAATTTAATAAACCATATTTTATTAAGTTATTTCTGGTTCAAACAGGAAACCCCATGAGGAATAATTAAATAAATCCTTATTTATTTGATTTTCCTCTAGGAATAATTAATTAAACCACTGTTTAAATCATATTCCTGGTCATAAGCCCCAAGGGTTAGCTCAATCGATTGAGTCTTTGCTGTTAAGTACTTTTCCGGTTGGGAGGTCCCAAGATTGAATCTCCTTTACGCCCACGAGGTTAGGCTTCATGTGTAAGGCTAACGATTTAGATCCTCTCAGGAGGGTGTATTGAAATTTTCAGATCGTGGATGTAACTGGGTTCATGTGTGCAGACACATGGATTGGTGAACCACTTGTAATATATATATATATATATTTCTGGTCATATTTAACCCAATTAATGAGAAATAATCAGATAAATCATTATTTATCTTATTTTTCTCTAGGAATAATTAAACAATTCATTATTTAGTTATTATTTCTTGTTAAATTTGACTAAATCACTTAGAAATAATTAAACAAATCATTATTTGTTAAATTATTCCTTAACCCCATCTTTGAAATGATAAATAAATCTTTTATTTGTTTATTATTTCTAAATAAAGGGATTTAACGAGTTTAAATTCCTTTTCCCTCCAACAAAATATAATAAAATATTCCAAGCAGTCAGATCTAGATCTTGGTTAATAATATTTTATTATTCGCCATTATCGAGAATAACTCAATATTTTGTTATAAATAGGAGGTTTTTTCATTCATTATTCACTTTTATCACTTTCATTGTCGCTTTGGTCATTATCATTGCTGCTACTATTTTCTTTCTTCTTGAACTCTGATAGAGTTCAACACGTCTTGGGTTTTCTGCACAATTGAGAGAGATAAAATTTTGGAACTGAAGTGTTGAGGACAACCAAGAACCCATCCCATTGAGGGGGACTCATAACATCATTCTTTGTTCCCTTCCCAGGTGTTAATATATATAAATTCTTTATGTATCGTGTCTTGTCCATTGGATATTTGAAGAAATGCTTATTTCTTTTTACTGTTTAACTGCTTTGACTGCATAGATCTGGGTTTTTTGTGCATTTGTTTCAAATATCTATTGCAGATCTAAGGAATTGAAGAAACCATCTTTGTTGTTAGGGATGTTTTTCAAACACAACTAAAGTGATCTCTTTTCGTACACTTACGTTAAGAATTTACGCTAACACCCAGGAGGGGTGAAATCCATCAACAAACTTTTTGCCTTGCTCTTCTTTATTCCTACATGGATTATGTGTGTTATGTTCATTATGTTCAGTTTCATATGAAGACTAATTCATGTTGAAGGGACATTAAACAAACATGCTGTTTTTGAAGACCCAATTTCATGCCTGTAAAGCGTCAACACGATCTTAAGCTTAGTTATGTGATTCTAAGGAATATGAAATATAACACGTCCTCCAAATCATGATAATATGGTCACTTTTGATATTGGTTGATGGCTTGTGATGTAGGAGGTTCTTTTAGTTTTCACATATGTTGTTGGTGCATGGAGAGAATATGTATAAGTTGCCTATGGTGTTTTGGTCCAAGAGATTGATATGATTTCGTTGATTGAGAATTTTGGGTCTTCCTATAGGTGGAGAAAGTGTGCTGACCTTGATGACACAAAGTCAAGGGGATAAGTTGCTTATAGAGGCTTATTGCACAATCTTATGTTGCTACCACAATTTCCTAGTATTGCTTGGATATATTGCATATTTGGCCACATGATGATGCTACATTGTGTTATTTTCTTGATTGCTTCTTGATGATGAGGATGTTCATGTTGCTATTATGTCATTTTATCTTGATACTGTTAGATGATTATGTTGTAGATGCCTATTTGGAGCATGGTGGTTGATGATGATTATCATGGTTTTTATACAGAGTTTTCAATGATGAGATCCTTGTTTATGGATAATATGTTGCACATAAGATATATTATTTCTCATGGATGCCATGTATATCTCTTGCTGTATTGGTAATGAAAAGACTCATGTTGTAATCATTGTAAATTTCACTCATGTATAGGCTATTGGGATCAAGTCATCTCATGCATGTAACCCTATTATTTTGAGTGATTTATGTAATCATGGGAGCATAGAGTCATTGGTGATAAGAAAGGTCATATTTATTTATGGATAGTCATGTATTTGAGTCATAAAGTCTTGTACTTTTATTGCATATCTTTAGAAGGTCCAACATATGCTCAGTGGGAGCATGGTCAATATGCATATTTCATAATTCATATCAGAAGACCAGACTTACAATATTGAGCTCTACAAAGGGAAGTAATTCATTTAGCTTGGTTCACCCCTTTTCCCTTGATATCAAAGGGGGAGAGAAGACTTGGTGTTTGCAGGTGATTTCCAAAGACCAAAGAGGTTGCCATCAAGTCCAAAGGGGGAGATTGTTGGGATTATGGATAATGCACTGTCCTTGATGGAAATATGCATGTTAAATATGTCCTTGATGTCACACTCTTGTTATAACAATGTAAACTATGAAACTATAACTATAAACTCAAAATGAGAACTCTAGCCAAAAAACATGAAAAACAGGTCAAATATGAAAAGTGTTGATGCTGGAATAACTTTTTTTTTGGGGGGTAAATTTTCAACATGTTTTTTAGGGTAAATTTTTATCCTCCAGATGGAATAAGATTTTTTTTTTGGGTAACTTTTCAACATGTTTTTTGGGTAATTTTTCATCCTCCAGATGAAGGATCTTCATGTTCTTCTCTGCTTCTTTCTTGCTTCGTTCCCATGCTTCCTGTTGCTGCAAATGGAAGTTATTTCTCAACTCATCCAAGCCTTCACATATTTCTAGGTGCTCACGCTCATAGGGAGGAAAAAAATTAGGGGAAACAGTTGTCAGAGGCAAGATAATTTCAATTTTCTTAGTTGTTCTCCCTGAGCGTCTGCGTCGTGAGCCCTAGTTTTCCAACTCCATTTCCACACTATTGTATGTTTCAATTTTTTTTTTTTTTTACCCTATATTTGCCTTGGGTTCCCCTGCATTACTAATCCTGCGTCCTGAATGTCTCTCTCTGCCACTGCTTCAGGTTTTAACTCCGAGAAACAAGCTCCTAAAGACCCATCCCAATCCATAGTCCTTGAATACCACACCTTTCCCAGACGAGCCAACATAGGCTGACCACTTCTATCCATAAATTTCTTCAGACATAATCTCTCACAACCCTTAGTCCCCCAAAACATAATCTTAATTCAAGCACCCTTTCTCAAATAATTCCCTGCTCTCCCACTATCCCACTTCCAGATACCAAATCTACCCTCATAAATCCATAGGTTCAGACACTAAAAAGCTGAGCGACCCCTGCCCTTGATTGCAATCTTGGTACTAACCAGAAATACAATTCACCACTCAAGATCGGGCTTCCAAATATCTAAACCCCACCCCAAGTCTCTCACTAAGAAATATTTCTTACCGCCCAGATATAGAGCCTCAAATTTTCCAAAGTCGTGAAAGTGCCTATTGCTTCTCAATTTATAGAGAAAATGGTAGCTGATGGGCATAGTCTTACATCCCAGATCCTCGAAATTCCCCCTGATTTATACACTCCCTGAATCGACCTCGAACTGATACGAATTAATGGTTGCTCGCTTGAACCATTTGTTCCAATTCTCAAACATTAATTTTGGCTCGCACACAGAGGGGCTTAACATTTTTGTAATGAATTGGATCATGTGACAAGCCATAAGATTTGGCTGAAACCTGTTGCACCCCACGCTACTCACCTTTTCAATGCCATTTTTCCTCTACATCTCATCACCATTGTCATGATCCACATTAAAGATATCACACCGCACATGCCAGCCAACTGCGATGACAGTAAAAATCCACCTGCTACTTTCAAGATGAGCCATTAGTCGGGAGTACGATGAGGAACGAAAAATAATGAGGGTGATGGGGGGAAGGGAAGGAAGGGGGGAATGAAGGGTTGAGGGAGAGAAGGTGAAGGTATAAAAGGGGAGAAGGGGAGGAGGCAGAAGAGATTTGGAAAACGAGAGAGGAAAAGAGAATGGGGGGGAGGAGAGTCGAGAAACAATCATGAATCTAGAACCATGGATCACCTATGTCCATATTATCTCTTTTGTTCATTTTGTATGAGATTTTTTCTTTCCAATTTGTTTGGGTCCTGTCCATATTCTCCTTCATTTCAAGCATAGCTACTAAGGGATGAACTAGTGTCCTTTTATTCCATTTATAAGACTCCTATTTTCTTCAATTTAACCAGCTATGATTGCTTGAGTATCAAATCTCCATTCAAATTTCTTAGGATGTGATCAAAGTTTACTCTTTCAAATTCTTGCAGAGACCTTTGTTTCTTTTCATAACTTGGTTCAAAATAAATTTCTTGGCCTCACTGTTATTTACAATATTTTGAATTATAAGGAGGGAGTCCCCCAGAATGTTTAAGACCTTGATCCCTTTTTGTTGTGCCACCATGAGGTTGAAGAGAAGTCCATATTCTAGTCCCTCTTTCAATCCTTCATTCAAAAACATATTCTAAATATGGATCCTCGTTGGGATTCGAAACATCGACGAGTTTTCTATAACACTGTGGATAACCTAGATAACTCTTCAATAATTGATAACAACATGAGTTTGAAAACCATCAAAAGGCCATATGCCTCTGCTTGATTATTTGTTTTCTTGGCTAGATGCCAAGCGTACCGATCTACTATTTTTCCATCAAGGGTTATTAGAAACCTCCTCCTCTTGCCACCCCAGGATTTCCTTTGGAAGCTCTATCGAATTTTAGATTCCATTTCTATTCTTTGTTGTTCCACTTGTCCAGATCTTCTAGTGACAAGCAAAGGAGCCAAGGTGGATTTGGGTTCTGGTTATTTTTTGATGAAGAAGGGCTCATAGGCAAGGCCCATGGGAAGATCCAACCATATTCCGCAGAGTCCCAAGAGATTTCCACAGTGGGTTTATGTAATTCAAACAGGAATAAAGGGATTTCCTTGTAGTATTCTGAGGAGAAGGGCGATTCATTTTGAAAATCACTTTGTTTCTTGCTAGCCAGATAGTCCAACATATGTATTTGGGAAGTGTCATCCAAATGACTTTGAGTGAAGCTTTGGCCTGAAGGGAACCCTCATAGAACTTGGCCTATGAGTTGAAAAATATTAGAAGGTCTGAACACATCTAGCCCTCCTGAAGAGAGGCCCAAGGGCCACCGACCAAACCAACTTGGTAAATTTGAAATGGAGGAATAAATGGTGAATAATTTCATTTGAGGCCTCACACAGAGGACACCTAGACGACCCAATGTACCTGCACCTTTGGAGATTTTTAGCAGTTAAAATGCATTTTTGAGCCAACAGGCAAGAGAAAATCAACTTTAGGAATAACATTTGGGGTCCATATCTTATTCTAGAGAGCGAATTTTGGGGGGGTTTGTTCCTCAAATAAGAGCTGCGCATATCTTTCTTTGACTGTAAAGGTGAAATTCTTCCACCCCACGAATCATTTTTTTGACTGTGCTATCGACGCACTGGTTCTGAGTTTTCTCGAGCATATTTCATTTTTGTGAGTCAGATTCTTCGGTATATTATCCATCTTCCATCCTGCCGAATTGCCGAGTACATCCCACACAGATATTTGAGATAAAAATTCCACGCTGTTTTGAACCAGATAATCACACAGCCAAGAAACAACGAGGTCCTCCCCGAGAGATGTGTTATCTAGAATACGATCCTTCCATATATTTATCATGCCTCCATTTCCCACATTTTTTTCCGAATGATCCTTGATAAGACTATAGGATGTCGACAAAATATTCCATATAGGGGAGCCTTGAGAAGATGTTGTAAGGACGTCCATGTCCTCCCGTATGTCTATATATTTTGCTATGATAACTTGAACCCACCATTTGTCCCTGCTCATTTCCAATATCCACCATAGTTTAGCTCCCATTTCCAAATTAGCTAGCGTTGGTTCTTGAATTCCTAGTCCCCCATGGAGCTTGGGAGTTCTACTTGTTTTTTAATTTACGAGATGAAATTTTCCATTCTCTTTCTTTCCTCCTTCCCATAAGAACTTCCTGATATATATCCCAATCTGGGTTAGAATGAATTTGGGTGCTTGAAGCATCGAGAACTGACAAAGTGGGAGAGAAGAAAGCACATACTTTACCAGGATCATTCTCCCAAATATATTTAACCAAATTCCCACCAAGTTTATAATATTTATTTTTGTTTTATCAAGGATCTTCTGCCATGCCTTTGACGTTGATCTTCTGAGGAAAATGGGTAACCCCAAGTATTTAAAGTCTTTCCATTCACTTACCTCTTTAAATCCCAAGATCTCTTCTATCCTTTTCGCTTTTTGGGGAGAGATGTTCCAAGTAAAAGCCTCTATTTTTGTCATTCGCGGCCCCTCGAGAGGCTTGTTGGAATTTTTCTAAACTTATTTTGAATCAACTAACTATAAATTGGGAGGCTTCCCCTAAAAAAACAGTGTTGTCTGCAAATTGACCATGGTTAATACTTTTTACTCCTTCACTGGATCTGATCCCTGGGAGGCACAAAGATAGTCGATCCATTTCCAGACGATGACTCAGAGCTTCCCTCATTATAATATACAAGAAAGGGGAGAGGGAGCACCCTTGATGCAACCCCATAGAGGCCTTGAAAAACACCGCCGCCCTACTGTTTATCAAAGGAGATATCTAAGGGGAGGATATAAAAAGATCAATCCATCTTATAAATTTATATTCAAATCCCATTTTCCCCATAACTTTATAAAGGAATCCATGGAAAACTCTATCAAAAGCGTTTTCCATATCTATCTTGATTATCATGCCCTGGTCTCCTCTTCTCAAGCTTGAATCTATCGGTTCTTGGATTAGGATAATATTGTCAAATATTTGATGGCCTGGCACAAAACCCCCTTAATTGATAGAGATCAGTTTAGGAAAGAGGGCATTAAGTCCAGTGGCCAAATTTTTTGAGATGACCTTGTAGGACACATTGCAGAGCGAAATTGGTTTGTAACATGGAAATGAGGAAGGACTTGACTCTTTGGGGATAAGGGCCAGAAAGGAAGAATTAATGCTACCCCCTATAATAAAAATTTTCAATGAATAGCCAATCATTCTGCAAAAGTCTTGGCGGATAACATCCCAAAGGGATTGGTAGAAACTAGCTAAAAATGCATCCGGTAGAAACTAGCTGAAAATGCATCCGAGCCAGGGGATTTATTAGGGGAAAGGGAGAAACCATCTTCCTAATTTCCTCATTAGACGGGGGGGGGGGGAAGATAAGGGTCTTATTCATATCTAGAGTGAAAAAATCCTCAATAGTATTTAGGAAAAATCCTCACAGTCCTGGTCACCCTCCTGATCCGCCTAATACAGACCTTTAACGTGAACCACGTCTGCACTTTTTATTTCATCAAAGTTTGATATCATCTTTCCCTCGTGATGAATTTGTGCTATATTGTTTTTTCTTTCCCTGTATTTTGCCTGCTTATGAAAAAAAATTAGTATTTTTATCTCCCACCTTTAACCAGTTGTTTCTAGAGTTAAGATGCCAATATTATTCCTCTCTCCTCAAATGGTTGTGAAGAGATTTAAAATTTTCAGCCTCTTTCAGCAGGTCCAAAGGAAATATTGGAGCAAACTCCATTTGGCCTTGAAGGGAGGCCAATTGGTTTTTTGTTTCAATGATATCCATTTGTCTTTCAGTCTTGTTCTTTTTTAATCAGGTTTTGATGTATGTTTTTAGTCTTTTAATTTTGGCTTCCCAAATAGTTGTAAGGTTGCCATCAATCCACCTAGCCCAAGAATTCGAGACCAAAGGAGAAAAGTTACCTGAGTCAAGCCAAATAGGGGAGAATTTATAAGGAATAGGACCAATATTGATGGAAGAGGATGCCTCAAGGAAAATGGGGTGGTGATAAGAGCCACACCATGGGAGAGTGGAGGATTTTAGCAGAGTTTTTTCAAGAGTAATTCATCTGAGGCTAGAAACCTATCAAGCCTTGCCACAATATGGCCAGGGCCAACGCGCTTATTGTTCTAGGTGTAGAGGAATTTCTGAGGTTTTACATCAAAGAGGTAGAGATTCAGGATTAGGTCTTCCATGTCTTCTTGAGAGGCCCCATATTCTATATATTTTAACTCGCGAAGAGATTTCCATCAGTCTTGCTTTTCTCTATTACGATTTGGCATATATATATTTATAATTGCGACATTTTGATTTAGTTCTAGACTCTTGAAAACGATTGCAATCTAGTGAGCATTTTTCAGAGTACTTACCCAGCCATATTCTGTAGGATTCCACATTGTGCATAGTCCATCGAAAGGTCTATGCGAACTTATTGCTTCCATTTTACTAACCCCCAAAGAGAAGAATGAATAGAAGAGATGTTTGTCTCCCCTAATTTAGTCTCGTGGATCATAGCAATGTCTGGTTTCTCCTTTTGAATTAATGACTTCACTTCCATTGTTATATTTCTAGAACCAAGACCCCTAAAGTTCTAGGATATGACCTTCATTATTTACCTTTGGAGGTTGTTGCCTCTTTTGTTGGACCAACTGCATTCCCTTTCTTACCTCCTTTTATCCCCAGGTCAACCAACTGCCTTAGGATTTGTGTGCTGGAAGCCCATTTCTTTGTCCTTTTCTGTCTTTTCCTTTCTTATTTATTTCTTAGTTTTTCTCCCCAATCGTCTTGTATTTCTTTCTTTATTCCATGCTCTTGCTTAGTCTGATTTTTCTTCTGTCGAGCACGTAGGTAGTGAAATAACTGCTGTTTCTTTTGAGGAAATGAATCCTTCTTCAGTGTTCTCATCTTAAGAGGATTCCTCAAAATTGATAGAGGAATTGAGACTCGCATGCAGAGCAGAGGCATGAAGTTGCGAAGAGGCAGGGGGGAGACCCCCACCCTGATCAATTGTTCACTAGCATCTGGCATCAAGGAGAGGGGAAAAAACCGATTTTGGCTTGTTCCATCAATCAGTCCTTGGGAGTCAGAGCCTGGGGGAGGGGGAGGAGGCGACATTTCACTTTGAGTTAGGCCATCCGTCATAATATATGGGGTGTTTGAACCTGCAACGTTCTCTTTTCCCTTACTTGACTTGTTGTTCTGAATTTTCCTTCTGACGTTTTTCCACCTGATTATTTGCTTTCCCATGTTGCTCTGAAATTTCTTGTATTTTGGGACAACATTTTGCAAAGTGCCCATACTCATGACACAATTTACACTTGAAGGGTAATTGGTCGTAGTCCACCTCCTGAAAATGCAACTAGTTGTACATACAAAGGGAAATAGCCGTAGGGAGCCCCTTTTCGAGGTCAACCTCTACACATATTCGTGCACAGGAGAAGAGACCCTCTTTTGGTTCAACACAATCGATATATTTCCTCAGGGATTCCCTATAAGCCGAAACATAACATCATTCCAAAAATGAAGTAGGAGGAAGGGGAGTTTGACCCAAACTGGAACAAAGGTAGGGACATCACATTCAGGATTGAAACTAGGGCTCCATAAATCAAGATACAATCCTTGAGCGTCCATAAAATAAGGCCCACTATGAAACAACAAGTCTCGGTCCAACATATTTTCAAAAAAGAAGGTGTAGAAGCCTTTTCTGAAAAAGGTAGACATAAATTCACCTTGAATGAGAGGCTTCTAGTTCTTATCCAGCCAAGTGCGTATAGAGTGGGGCGAAGGCCTTAGACCCATGAACTTACCAATAAGACCACGATCTGCGAGTTGCAAAGAACAAGAGCGGGCCTATGGGGTATTGTAGTGATCTTTGGAATTACTTCTACTTTCTTAATGAACAGGGAGGGTCCATTTCTCTGAAACTTGGGAGAAGCCGCCACCGGAGAATTGAAAGCTGCAATATTGGCAGCCAAGCCATCGTTTTGGGTCGACTTAGCCATTGGGCTGTTTAGCCAAGCCCGGGAGGAGACTGAAGAATGTAAAAAATAAACGAGACAAAGGGGAGGAAAGACACAGGGGGAATGAGGAAGGGGGAAGGCTTCAATAAGTAGTCAGGCCGCAAGAGAGGCCTGCAGCGTAGCGCGCAGGTTCAGCTAGGTCACCAACAAACAACCTTTCTCCTTTTTCTCTAACACAAGCATCAATGTTTAGATATGGACAAACCTTACATTATAACACAAAATACAATAAAATAACTATATATATATATATATATATATATATATATATATATATATATATATATATATATATATATATATATATATATATATAACAAAAAAAATTATATATATATATAAAATTGTGGCCCCTCTGGGCTTTGGGCAAGCTCAACCCGATTTCACTCAGCGACCTCTTAGGCCCCTGGGTGGGCAAAGTTATGCAGCTCCACTCGCCTAGGGCGACGACTCCTCTAGCCAGACGGTGGGGCTGGCCAAAGTCGATTATGAGAATCGGCTTCGACCAGCCCCGCCAGATAGCCATAATTGATTATGAGAATCGACTTCAGCTAGCCCCGCCGGGTGGCCATAGCTGATTCTCCGCCGGATGGCTCAAGGCCGAATTATTATTTTTTAATTGTAATGTGTTAATAATTTTTTTTTATAAAATGATATATATATATATATATATAGATATAGATATAGATATAGATATAGATATAGATATAGATATAGATATAGATATAGATATAGATATATATATATATATATATATATATATATATATATATATATATATATATATATATATATATATATATATATATATATATATATATATATATATATATGCTTTTATTTTTTATTTTTTAAAATGTCTTTTTTCTTATTTATTGCTTTTTATCTTTTAAATTTATTTTTTTGAATTATTCTTTTTTGAATTTTTTTTTTTTTTTTTTAATAACTTAATTGTATTTTTTATTTTTAAATTTTTATGTGTATGATTTTTATTGTTTTTTTAATTGTATGTCTGTTTTTTTTTAATACTTAAAATTTTACTAGAATCAATTTTTTTGGAATTTTTATTTTTTAAATGTTATCATTTTTTATATAAAATTTATACATTTTGTTATTTTTCAAAAAAAACTTATTCAAATTTTCCATAATTTTATTTTATTTAACGTGTTTTTTTTAGTGAAAATGTCCTAAAATACATATTTTTTTAATTATATCTATATACAAAATGTATATTTTTTGATGAGTTTTTAGAATTATTATTTTTTAGTGACAATTATTTTGTGTATTAGAATATTTTTTAACGATATATAAATATAAAGAAATCATAACCTCAAGATATTAATTTTATTATTATTTTTAAACTTTGGAAAAAAATTGAAAAATTCATTATAAAAATGCACTGCAAAGGGAAACAAAAAACAAAATTTTGAAAAACCTCTTAAAAACCAAATATATTGGATGAACAACATGAAGAGGAATAAGACAACTTGAAAAATGGTTAAATAATCAATATTTAAAAAAAAATTATGTTTACTTAGGACATAAGAAAATTTAAAGTGTCAAAGATATGCCTTAAAAAAAAAACTTCAAAATCCGCATGAAAGTCACCAACATTAAAAAAATCATCCACACTTCATACATTATAAAATTTAAAGCTTAAAAAATAAGTCCTCTAAAAAAAGTGTTTGATGCTACATCAACACTTTTCAAAATTAGTATGAAAATCACTAGCATTTAAAAAAAAAGGTTCATACTTGATACATAAGAAAATTTAAAGTGTAAAAACTAAGCCCTCTACAAAAGGTGTTGACGTTGCATCAACACTTTTCAAAATTAGCATGAAAATCACTAACATTTAAAAAAAAATGTTCATATTTGATACATAAGAAAATTTAAAGTGTCAAAAATATGGTAAAAAAAAAGATGTATTATGAATCAACAGTTTTTAAAATCAGATGATTTTTTGCTACTTCAAAAAAACGAGTGCTCGTTTTAGTTCCTGTTTCAAATTTTACATTGTTTTATGTCTAGTTAGTCTATGGATGGATGATGATATAAAGGTTTGTTGAACCATTACAAATTATATGAATGCTTGTACAGGTATTGTAGAAGATAAGGAAGAGTTTTTGTAGCTTAGTCACATGTTGGATTTCAAATAGATTGAAGAATTTGAAATTTTAAAAATATACGCGACTTTCCTTCCAAAAAATTGAGTACATACACTAATTTCCTTCAACAAATTCATGTATACATCTTGAAAGTGAAATTCCCAATATGCGTGCACGAGCTAGTTTGATTGCGTCAACAATTCCTTGGTTGGTTTTGCATATGGTATTGAAAATTCTGTGGTAATGGCCTGTGGTAATTAGGAGATCAAATTCCTATATAAGGAGGAGAGATTAGAAGCCATTTGTGTGTGTATTCGATGAGTTTCTCATGAATTTCTCTGAGCAAGAAGCGCACCAAAGGGAGAGGAGACTCCAATCTAATGAATTTGTTTGCTGCAAGGAATAAGGAGCTGAAATATTAAGGAGTGATACAAAATGATCTGCTAATTAATTTGTTTGTAGGATGGATAAGTATCTAGATGTGATAGAAATCAATTTTATTGTAGTGCAAAGATCCATATCTATAGATCTGTGTGATTGATTGATGACAAAAGAATTGAGTGTGGTCTTTGTACTATAGTGATTATATCCATAATGTATTACTATAATAGTGAGTATGTGGCACAAATGAGTTGTTGATTGATTTGTAAGCTGTTGTAGATTGACACAAGGATCTAAGTGTGCTTGAATCCCTTCAAATCTTGTATGAATGCTTTGGCTAGTATTGAGTTTTATGTTGAATGATCGATCCATTGAAGTGATGAAGTAGTAGAAAGGTTTTTGATGATAGATGTATGCTTAGATGTTTGTTGTGCACATAGGACAGGGAGATATTTGTATGATACCTTGACTGAGTTTGTAAAGATACCAAAACATTATCCTTTGCAGAGGTTTTGAATGTTGACTGGAGGCTTTATGTTACAATGATACATTTGTGGGACATAGAAAACTTAATAATTTGATATAAATGTTGCTAATTGTTTTTTTCTCATCTAGTAGAAGATTTATGCCTCTCCATGAACAATGACCCATATTTTGGATCAACCTTTGCTTATGATGTCTAGTGTTGTGGGGAAGAAAACCATTGCTAGAGTGACTCTGATAAGGATCTTATGTCTAACATGTTGATTGTCTTATGTAAATATCTATGATTTGATTGATATTGCAGAGGTATAGCAATATTAGTATTGACATATTTTGATGTGAATTGAATGCCTTGGATAGTGTGTATTCATAGATATATTTCTTCATGACTCAATTGGTGATTGACACATTTGCATTTAGATTTGATACCTTGAGTTTTACAGTTGCTTGGTTTAACATTTGAAAATGTTGTATGGCTTGGCTCTTGAAAAAATTAGACAACTAGGGTTTGACATATTTGATCTAACTATGATATAATGGTACCAAGCAAACCCTCACAATGACATTATCAATGGTAGTATGACCTTTGATGGTGATACAATGCATCTATTCTGGCACTTGAGCTAGGGTCTATCACTTTGGGTATATGTTGTAGAAAGGATCCTTTTATATGACTTGGGATTGCATGATATTGTTTGAGATTTGTTGAGCATTCTCATATCTTTTATATTTTTTTGTTGATATATTCAGATTTGGCTCGATACACTTGGCAGTTTGGCTTGGCATTTAACAACATACTTGGTTATGAACTGAATGGTATATGACATAGTATTGACATGGTACTAATGAATGACATCATTTGACATGGTTCTTGACAAATGAATGGTATGATATTGATAATGTCATTGTGAGGGTTTGCTTGGTACATCTTTAGTGGTTTATTGATATGGTTTTATTGGAATATTGGCAATTAGTGGTTCAATATTCAATTTTACATCATTAGTTTATTGGCATATTGATATTGGCTTGATCAATTTGGTTTAGTTATGGCATATCGGTTTGGTGATTTGATGGTTTAGTAACTCAATGATTCAATATATTGGTGTTCAATGATTGGCACAATGGTATTGGTCTTCAGTGATTTGATTCAATCAATTCATATACAGTGGTTTAGAAATTGATTGGCTTGGTTTACATAGTGGTATTCAATATTGATATTGATTCAGTTTTATTCAGTGATTTAGTGACTTAGTTGGTTTATAATGCTTAAGTGATAGTTAGTGGTGATCCCATTAGCTTTAGTGGTTCATTTTGGTTGTGAGCTTATTTTTGGTGTAGGTCCAGTATGAAAAATTGATGAAAGGAGGCCTACATGTTTGATGGTTGATTGACACAGGTAGATCCAATATGAAATATTATGAAACATGGTCCATGAGGTGATGATGGTTGTAGCCTTCAACGAGGGGGTAGGTGCTCCCTTCTGGTAGGAGCCAGTAAATAAGATCACGGGGTTGTAGCTCCCTTCTAGTGGGTGCTAGAGAATGAGTGGAGGTTGTAGCCTCTTGCAGGTAAGAGTCTGTGTGCTTGTAAGAGTTTGCACCAATACAAGATGTAATGAAGATTTATTTATATAATAAGAAAAAAGACAAAGACAATAACAACGATGCTTTTCTCCCACATTGGGTTTCTAACTAAAATATTGATTTCCTTATGTGTTGACGTGTTGATTATGTGTGATGGTTTATTTTCTCTTACTGCCCATGGTTACTACTTAATTAATGGACAATGAAATACTGATGCAATTATTAAAGTTAAACATCTGATATAAATTATGAAATATTAGCAATTTTGATATACATGGTTTTAATTCACTTAAAGCGCATATACATGTGGGTTTTCTGAATAACAGTAGTGTATATAATTTTGAATGTGAAATTGAATTAAAAATACTAATTCACCCCGCCCCCCTGGTCAAATTTTTTCCTAACAAAGGTGTTAAAAATCCAAATGCTAATTTATTCTGGGACACTGTCATTTCAAAAGAAGAAGTTGATATGTCTACTTTTCATTAAGTATATAAATTATACAAAGATGAAATTTGAGGAAGCTAAGAAGAGATAGATCCACACTGATTTGGAGCAATTAGAGGTTTCGATACCACTTCCTGCCAAATTATGTGTATGACTTGCATAAGACTGTCGTGTGACCCAAAATCCTATCATATACTGATATGATTCATTGGGCCATGTGCAAGTACCTACACATTCTATATGAACTATAGGAGGTGCCATCGTGGGTTATTTATAGCCTGATAATCTCCAGGTAATCTATAAACTTCCCAAAGCTCAAGTCTAATATAATGCTTAATTAATTCATAGGTTCACTCAGAAGGAATGTATAGACTATGGAAAAATGATTTTTGAGTTGATAAAACCTTGTAGAATTAATAAGAACAAATTTAAAGAAAAATTTTCAAAGGAATATGCATTTTCACATTTAAATTATAGTCCAACCCATGTGGTAGCCATGCTTTACAGACTATTTGGTAGAAAATGAATTACCCATTTCCCTTTAGACGGGGTTCCTATAATTCAGAGGACTTTATATGGTTTTTTTGATGGTGCTGAACCCGCCAACATTAAGGGGATCTCCTAGATATGAATTCCCAACTAGACCTTACACCATTTGGAGTATGAGTCCCAGTAGTGGGTTGTTTAATGATATGCCTTGGATTGAAAAACACATAGAGTGGTGTACGATGTCTTTGGTTAAAGAAAGTGTATGACCCTACGAAAATTCAATATGATGCATGAGTGGTTCAAACAACAAAGGTGGAAGGAAGTGTGCCCCTTGGAAGCCTGTAATAGTACGCAGCTTGAAAGGAACATACGAGTTGAAAAGACATCACACAAACTAACAAGCGGAATAGTCCACAAGCTAAAGGTGATGGGTTAAAACATGAGCATGCATTCAACCAGATTCGTAAAAATTCAAACAAAGTAGTTTAGAAGCATATGCGTAAGTTAAACAACATACATCGCAAACATAACCTGAATAGTCCAACTAAATTTACAATATATGCATGAAGACGTGCTGAATTTGATTTTATTATAAGTGAAAGTTCCATCCATACATACAAAATGAAGGACCACTTGCCCCAATAGTGGAACATGAAGTCAACGACACCTGCTCCTCCCAAAGAAGTATACTCTCTCTACGCTACGTAGAAGCCAAGGATGACACAAAACTCCCAAGCCTTCTCTAAGCCTAAACCTAGCCAAAAGCTTGGCTCCCAAAAGCCCTCTACAAGAGTTATGAGGATGTATTTATAACCAAAGGGGGGTGACTCTTGACATGCCCCCTTGGTGACTCTTGGACTCCCCTCATGACTCCTCACATTACATATGAATTTTCACATTCCATCATGGATACATGGAATTTCACTTATACAATAATTAAAAATAATATACATTTTCCACTCGTATCCACATAAGACAAAATAGGGTAGAGACAACTTGACATCCTAACAAGACAAAACAAAGTGATGTTGGAGTTTGATTTAAATCAGGCCGAGCAACCTTAACTTAATGTCTCTCATTCACATACTCATATTGAGCTTGGTATTATGCGATGATCTCCCCAAATCACGAGATGGTGTTAGGCTAGAAGCAAACCTTGTCCTCCATAGCATTCAAGTACAGTGTATTGGATTTGGTCTGAACCTCTTTCTCAATCAGGAACAACATTTTTTGATTTTAAACAGGGCCACCAATGTAGTTTTTCATGTTCTGTCTGTTCAGCTCGACGTCCTCCTTGGTGGCGATCTGCTTCAGCTACTCTAGGTACTCGTTAATATCCTGTCGCACTTGGCACTTAGCTTGGGTGAGTGAATCGACTTATGCGATCTTGTAGGTTCTCACCATGAAGTCCAAACTATTGTACAACTGTGTATATGCAGCCTGAATGTTAGTGATGAACGTGTTGAGTTGCTTGTTGTTATGGATCAGTATCCAAACCTTTTTCTTTCTTTAGCTCTACCTGCGACTTCATCATATTTACCAACGTGAGTGGCGTCGCCTTGTACCACATTTTCCAATCGTGCACATGAGTGATGGAAGCTTACACATTCTTAAGGATAATGACAAACTCTCTGCACTGAAGATGCAAGTTATGAAATCAGACAACTATCGTATGCATGATCATGGGCTCATCGTATAGGTCCCGCATAATGTCTCCAAGTGTGGATTCTTCAAAAAGTATCGTTGCCCTCATTTCTTCTAGGTTGAACTGTGCAAAAGCTGCACTTTGAGTTGTTGTGCGAAGCTGTTCAATTTCTTGCTAGGAAGCTTATAGGTTCTGTACCAATTGTTTGTTCTCGACCGTCAAGTACTGGTGTTTAATTTCGTAGCACCTACGAAGGCCAAGTTGGTTTCGGTAATAGTTTTTGGATTCTTGCTGGTGTCTTCCATAGTCACCCTTTCTCTCACGAATGCAGGAAACACATTATCATCCGTGAAGTGCTTTCTTCGCGCTTGTATAATATTCTTCTGCATTTCACCAAATGACATATTGTACACATCTATCATCGGATCATCATTAAGGGGAACTACAACCCCTTCCTCAATCAGGGCTTTCTCTATGGCTGAAGGTGGTGGAGTCTAAATGGTGGCCGGAGGTGCACTAGGCATCAGGTCCACATCTTCTTCTTGCGGCTCTGGTCCCACTTCCATGTCCATGATTTCAATAAACTATTCAAGCTCCTTATATGTTATGGGAAAAACTACCCTAAGGTCTGGGTTGAGGGACCTAATAGAGCAGAAGGCATATCATCACAAGAAACACTCAAATTACAAGTCCTAATGCTTGAACAGGAAATCTGAGTATATGTGACCTTACCCGTGTGTCCTACGTTTGGGGTCGATCCCATAGGGTGAAAACCCTCTGCTACTCCTCATGCTTTAATACCTGCAAATCAATCAAGACAAAGTACACAAACTAGTTGCACAACACATATATGCTATATGTCAGCATGTTAGATCATATAATCTCATAAAAATAACATGAAATAAACCATTACAATATCATTCAACATGTATAAGATACATATAACACAAAGACATCAGGAACATAAAAAATATTATTTTATTGATAATATGTAAAGAGAAAGTGGAGAAATCACCTGAGATATTCCACGAATCCAAGAGAAACCATCTTCCGGATCCGTCCAGCCCTAGCTTCACAAAGCTTCTTCCATAAAAGGTGCACAAAGGATGACACATAAATAAGGGGTGAATATCACAAGGAAACAAGGGTTTTGTGAACCTGCGAAGTGCAAGAGGCACAGGGAAACATCATACTTGATCAGGGTTATAACAGGCTATAATATCAACAACATTCTTTCTCCCCCCTTAGGCCTTTCCCTTGAGGTGTATTCATACTTCCTCAAATCAGTTTTTTAGTTAGGAAACAGTTTGGCCATGGGCTGGTGTAAGTAGGCTATAAGTAAAGCCCGTAAACCCTGCCTGATTAATAGGGAGTTTATTATTTTTTAATATTTTAAATTGTATACGTGGGTCAGATATGAATGGACCTGCTTCTGCACACGTAAAATTCTGGACAGAATCACATATGGAATTCAAAATACTATTTTTTAAGAAGTTGACCAAGTCTGAATGGAAGGGGCTACCCAAGGCCAATGCAGAAGTCATCAAGTATATAAAGGTGATAAATGATGCTATAACAGATGCCCCCTAATATATGAAGTCAGAAGGGGTACATGATGGTCGAAATGTATTATGTGCATAAGAAAGAATCTTGTGAGGAATAGAGAGGACTTCCCCATATTTCAGCCTGCCAAAAACCAGTGAAAGAAATCAGAAAGAAAGCTCATGCCTGAGGCGGGCATACCCATTCTTAGTGAACTAAAGCATGTCCACATATCAAGTATGGAGTAGATCCAATATGTATACAAGTATAACTGAACTGTAAAGTACATAGTGAATCATCTGATCACTACTCGAAAGTACATATCAAAATCATGTCCAAGTATCACATATAGAAGACTGATCAACGATGCTGAAAAGATATCTGTTCACTAAAGTCACAACTGAATCTCCAAGTACCAAATCATAAGTGGTGGAAAAAAAGGTACTGCACGCAACTCGAGTGCCAACATATAAGATTCTTCTGTGATGAATTGCAACATATAAGGGTGGATGGTGTCACTGGCAGAAAAATGAAGGAGCTGTCAAAGTGAACCAAAGCATGCTGATGCAAACCCGAGGTCTTCATTGGTCACTATGGCACAATTCTACACAATGGGAATAAATGAGCCGAGGTCAACCATGTGAGAAATCGTTTGATTACCAGTCATTGATGTATACCATTAACGAACGCAAGACAACTCATCGATAATGATGATGAGAGTCAAGGTGCCCCAGTACAATCTAACAAGTGCAAATAAATGATTTGAAGTTGAACACTTAAGAGAATCTACCAATAAGGAGACATTGATGTATTCTCACTGTCGATAGCGAAAGAATCTACCATTGATGAATGTAAACCCTAAGGTGCTGACAAAAGGACTCTAGACCTTATTCCCATAGCAATGAGTTGGAGTTGATGGGAAAATATATGCTGGAAGGAAGGCATTATGGCATTCCACATTAATCTAGCGTGAGTGTAACCCTCAGGCCAAAATTTGGAAGGAAATTAACAAAGAAAAGTGAAGTAACCAACCCGAAGCACATTTTTGGCATGCACAAAATGTAGCTAGTGCACGATAGAAACCCTCTAAACCAACCAATAATGAAAGCTGACAAAGAGGCAAGGAATCCAACGATAGGTCAAATGGAAACCAAGGCACTGCACAAATCCCAGGTGTGATAATGTAAGCTGAAGTCGAACACAAGGGAAACCACTCAGTCAAAGACCCATGGTGTTGATCAAATGATGAGCACAAGGTCACCTATCAATGATGTAAATAGGGCTAGGGTGCGGCTCTAGGTTTACTCTCAAAGTAATTTGTCGAAGTCGATAAGAGACAAAACTGCCGGCAAGAATTTAATGGAGACCTTCTCAAACCAGCACAAGCAAAGGACTAAATAGATGATGTGATTGAACAACGCTCTGACAAACCAGGATGGCCGACTAAAAAATGAGACAAGGGACACCGCAGAAAGGCCGACTCAGGTTTACTTCCCTTAAATAACAACATGACTCATTTTGACTATGGCAGCATATGATAACTTTGTATAAGTTTGTCATGCAGGAGGCATAAACAAACCCTCCATATGATTGGAAGAAATAACCAATTGGGGAAGTACTGACTCGATAACAAAGGTTTGGCTTCTCCTAAGTCAAAACTAAACCCATCCCAAATGGAGAAAAGACTTATATTTTTTGTGCTTTGTTCAAGGGTGACAAAATTGACTCTTTAACTGCCATCAAATGTGGAAGTAATGTCCCGTTCCCGCTCTTTTTTGGATATTTGATATTTTTGTCTTTTTCATATTTAAATCTTGAAGAAGAATAAAAGAATTCCTATAGTGCAATGGATAGAATGAGTGTCGATAAACATATGCACTAGTTCTTGGGATAGGAACAATCCTATGCTCAATGCAAGGTGGCGAAAACTGATAAGTGACACTCAGAGGAATGTTCCATCCATGGGAAAAAGTGTCAAGTTGGGAAGGCTAAGTTATTGCATGGTTGGCTTTATAGAAATACATGGTCAAAAGATGACTTAAACACGAGTCCAAATGAAGCTGGCTAAAGACCAAGATATACAAATGGTCAATATGTAATGCAGCGAAACAACTCAACAATAAAATGGGAGCCTCTAAGGTATATGGCCAGAAAAAGATAGCGAAGAAGAAGAAGAATGAAGCTTCAACACATAATTCATGGCAGGACTAAAGAGGACTCCCGAGCCTGCACAAATTTCAGCATGGGCAACAAATGCTAGCAAGTATGGCTCTACCATCATATCATGATTTATGAGTCGGCGAGTGAAATTGGATTAATAATCATAACATGATGGGGTCGACCTTATGGCAAGATTTTAGAATGGAGGCTAGTATGCATAAGTGCAACAAAAAGTGAATCCCTAACCTATATGCCAGTTCGAAACAAAAATACCTGCCATGACAGGTCAGTGGTCATGGAACCGAAGCAGAAAATGGAATCATCTTGAAATCACTAGAATGGACTTGAAAATAACCTATCCGAGCGCTCACAAGCCAAAAGGTTAAACAATCGTGAACAAATTCAAAAAATAAACACAAAAAAAATTTGCGATTTTTTTTTGAATTCTGGGCATAAATAGGCCTTTTGGACTCACATTTGGTCATTTGTGATGTGAAGAAGTTGTATAAATGTTGTAGAGAAAAAAATCCCCTTCTTGGAAATGAAAAAATTACCCACCAAATCGATCTAAATCTTTTAGGTAAGACTCATACCCAGTTTAGTCATTAATTTCTTTATCAATTCAAGCATTTTTTTTGGATTTTCACCATATAAATTATGTTTTTTATTAAACCTCTGCATATACACGGGTTCATAATTATGAACTTGCGTATAGACGCGACCGTGTCTAAATGAACTCACATATGTGTAGAGCGAAATTTAAAATGAAATTCTAAATGGAGTTTTAATGAAATGACGTAGGATGACCATAAGATGGAGGGGAAGAGAGCATAACACTATTGATAATGAGGTTATGGAAGAAAAATTATCCTTGGATGTACTCCGGGGATGTGGATTACTGAAATTATTCAAAATTCCAAACATGAAAACGAACACAAGACTGCTCGAAATGCTTGTAAGTTATTGGGACCCAGATGAGGATTGTTTCATGATAGATCAGATGCTACTAAGGATCGAAATTAAGGACATTTACTTCATAAATGGACTCTCTTTGAGAGGGGAACTAGTAAATATGCAGGGAAAGCCCATAGGAGGGTTAAATGTCGAGGATTATATCCGAATTTACTGTTATGAGGGTACTCATAAGTCCGGGACACAGATCCCAATTAGAGATGTGCAAGGTTTGCACATGAAGATACTTCTTTTCACCATTGTGAGGGTAACCGAATGAAATTCCTTAACCAGACTTTACGAGGAAGCATGAGTCTGGCAGTGGATTTCTTGACTACATTGTATGATTGGTGCACAAACTTATTGAAAAACTTAAATAAACAACTGACCTCAATCTAGAATAATAAGACAAAGCATTTTGGTTATAGGACCATACTGTGCACATTCTTCTTCGAGAGGATTCCAGTGCTTCACCCCAAGATCATCTCTTCCATTAGCAACCTTCGTGATCCACGGATAGCTATGTGGGCAGATCTAATGAAGAGACTGGGGGTGGTCCCCCGGACTACTTGGGATGATGAGTTCTTCCTTTGGTGGGGAGAACAAGTCATCGTAGTAGAGGACTGTCCTTATGCTGGCCGCATGGATTTCAGGGGAGATCCAGATTTGACCCTTCCACCCAATGCAACATGGGGGGTGATTGGTAAGATCGCACAATTATTTTTTGATTATATGATTTTATTTATTTATTTTCAAATTATATGAAAATGAAAAATATTTTTGTTAAGACAATTTAACTTACAAATTTTATGGATCATTTTGCAGACATGGGACCAGTGAGACCTGAGGGTTTCCCGAGGCATAGGTGACGCATAAGAGAAGATGAGGATGCCGCAGAAGACCCAGGGAGGAATCTCCATGCTATACAGAGAAAATTGGAGAGCTTGACTCGCCAAGTCCCTATGGCTGCCATAGAGGACCTCCCGAAGGCTATATAGAGATGTGTGGTTGGAGTACCACGCGATTAGGTGCGGCTGTTCCGCGACGTGGCGACAACTATAATGTTCTTCCGAAACACCTATCCTAGGTAGGGTCCATAAGGATAGATTTTATTGATCGGATGACTGTAATATTTTTTGATGATGAACATGATTGGGCATAAGCCCTAATTTTGTAGGACATGATTGCCCAATTTTTGTATATTTTGAACATAGCTATGATCTCTCTCTCTCTCTCTCTCTCTATATATATATATATATATATATATATACAACGATTTATATGATGTGATTGTCCTAAATGTAAAATGATGAATGACGTTTTTGATAGTTAATGTATTGAATGATTAATATGCTAATCAATTGCTTGATTAGCTAATGAGTCTGTAAATTTTTTTTATGAATGAGGAATGTGAATGAATGTAATATAATGAAATGAACGTTGTAACAAACACACTCTCAGAAATAATCTATGTAAAAATGGGTCTCTGACACGACAGGTGTTATTTAATTGTGAAACCACCAGTTGCGAATCCAAGTATACTATTAACGAATCAACACTAAGAGATATTGCCTCTGAAAGTAGGTTGACCACTGCAGTGTACTTTCCACATTGTTCAAAGCAGGACCAATGCATACACCCCTTGAGACTAGAAACAGATCGAATGGATAGTAAATTACCCAAGCTGCGGAAGCAAGATTTCGGTTATGTCGAGTAGCACCATCGGCAAAGCCAAAATGACTCATCTCATCCAAAGACACATGCCAAAGCAGATCAAAATCATCAAAGTCACATCAAAAATCAATAAACAAATATGCACAAAAAATACAATACATACAAACAAAGCAAATCCTGGGAAAGAGCCTAAGCATGATACTTCTTCAGATAGAGCCCATTTCTGGGCTTTGCCAGCTTGTTTCTGTCGAAATAAACCAAAGCATAAGCTCTCTTTTTCAGGAAATTTTTAATAATTAAAGGTCATACTACATGGATTTGAACTTTGCTGCCCCCAAAGCATCCTTGTCTTGAGCATAAACCAAAACAAGGTCACCTTCAGACAATACCCTAGGTTTGAACACCTTATCAGACTGAACCTTCACTCATTTATTATGAGCCTCATTCATCGTAGCTGCATCTCAATGCTACTCATCGAGATGTTCTAGATAAACAAGGCGTTCTTCGAGACTTGAAGTCTCATGAAGAAGTTCAATAACCATCTTAAGGGAAGGAATCTCACATTCAACAGGAAAGATTGATTACAACCCATAAACCAGTTGGAAAGGAGTGAATTCGGTTGCAGTCTTAACAGACATCCGGTATGCCCAAATTGAATGATACAACATGACATGCCAATTGGACCCGACTTTATCAATTCTTCGTTGAAGGATAAAATTTAAGGACTTGTTTAGGGCTTCAACCTGCCCATTGGCCTAAGGATAATATGGAGATGAATAATCCTGCTGAAAACCCAATTTAAGAGCCAATTCAACCACAATATTGTTCTGAAAATGACTGCCATGGTAAGTGACATTCTCCTTGGGAATACCAAAGCGAGAAATGACTTGGTTGAATAGAAACAGGGTTGTTGTTTCACCATTGTTCGTAAAAGTAGGCATAGCCTCAGCCCACTTCGTAAAGTAGTCTACTGCTATGATAATGTACTTATGACCCTTTGCCGAAGGTGGGTTACAAGTAGTAAAATCAATACCCCACTTTGTTAACGGACCGACAGTGACAACAGGAAAGAGAAAAGCTGGATGAGCATGGATATTCTGAGTATAGACTTGATAAGGATGAAAATTTTTGATTGCCTCAACACAATCTTTGAAAATCGAGGGCCAAAAATATCCTACATGAAAAATTTGTTGGGATGTAGCAAGCCTAAATAAATGACCACCACAAGCTCCACTGTGGAAATCAATCAAAAAAAAAAACTTCTTCGAGAGTAAAGAAACTTCTAAGGATTGAATCGACCCCGCGACGATATAGAGTGTCACCGATAATAAGATAACATTTTTCTAAGTGACGCAACTTTCGACGCTCATCTTTCGATAAAGCTAAGGGAAAATTCGAAGTTTAGAGATAAACAACGAGATCTCCATACCAAGGGTCCTCTGAAGAAATTAGGAAAATATTTTCATCAGGAAACAACTCCTCATAAATAATCTCATCTGCACAGGGAAACTTAGAGATCAACTCCGCAAATACCAAAGTTTTCTTGGATCTGGAAGACAGGAGTTTGAGATAAAACTCTTGCAAAATGAAAACCCATCGATTTTTTTTGCCCCCTGTTATTGCCTAAATCTACCTCAGGCTGAAAGAAGGCAGAGTTCAGGGTAACATCAAACCACACTCAGTCTGGTAGCTAGCCCTACCAAAACAGGAGAGGGCTCTCTCCGGGTCAATCTCAGCAAAAATAATCGATGGGGCTTGAGATGACTTGAAATAAAAGCTGATTTTAGGCTAGGTATATAAGTAAAGGAGTTTGATTTTGATTTTGGGGGTTTTGTTGGAAACAAAGGGAAAGGCAGTTTTGGGTTCGGGGATGAGGCCTAGTTTTTGCAGAGTTCTGAATGGGTCAAGGAAGGCAATTGTTTTGATGCTTTGGATTGAATGAATGGATAGTTCAGACTGGTGAGGAGCTGAAGAGGGCAAGAGTCTTTCAAGAATCCTCTTCAAATAGATGAAAACACGGAAAATTAAACAAAACTTAAGGCAGAGAAAAGCAATCTAATGAATTCCACCTTTATCACTAATTTGTTTAATTTAAGAAGAAAGGAGAAGAGCAATGATATGCATAAAACATCAGCGAACTTACAATCACAGAGAGAAACACACCATCAAAACATAGAGCCACATGGATCCCAAAGAGTGTTGCAAACCCTGGTCTATTCCTTTGCCAAAATTGCAGAGATGAAATGTACAATGAAGTGCCAAGCAATCCCAAGTGTCCAACCCTGAAAATGACTGAAGAACTACAAGATATAGACATGCCTAACTCATCCCCATGCCTCTAGGGGTCGAGCTAATCATTCTAGGAGCTGTTTCAACCATATCTAAACTAAGAACTGGAAAATAGGCAATGAAACAACTTGCCTCTATATGATAGGAAACTGATTCATTCACTCACTTTTCACTTTTTGGTGAATGAATCTACTAGAATGAGTAAAAATGTGCCAAAATTACATCAAAGTCATGAAATTACATCAATTTACATCAATAGTTACATGAAAAAGTCAAACTAGCCAAAACTAGGCGAAAATCTGAGCTGCTGAGTGAAAAATAGGCCAAATTTCCCAAAGCACCGCACCTGAAATCTCTATGCGTAGCACAACTTTGAGGTTGATTTTGAGGGCCTTCCCGAAGTCCAAATTGAGTGCCGGATAGCTCGTTGGAAATATCTGCCTGTCTAATTTCCAACCCAAGTGTAATTTCTAAATTTGGTTGCCATTTACCCCTCCAAAAATCCAATCTCCCAACACTGCTTCCTGTGTGTGCAAAAAGTGGCAGAAAGGTCATTTTTAGGGTGTTTTTGACCCTTTAGGCAACCCAAAACTTGATAAAATCCTTATGAAATGGGTAGGAATGCATAAATTTTTATGAAAAATCCAGAAATGCAAAGTTTTCCTCCAAAAGAGCTGTCAATTATAAGCGCGCGCCAAGTGGCGCTACGCGTCGGGCAAGAAAATCTGTGTTTAGGCCAAAACAATCAAAATTGACAAAATTTTTCCAAATTTCTTGAAATTTGGGTTGAATTTCCACCATCAAGCACTATTCTGGGCCAAAGAAGCTTCGGACAAAATTTGGAGTCTATCATGCCTTTTGCGACGCTTTAGTGCCCTCCTTAGCCTTGCTTTCAGGATCTTGATCCTCGCTTTGCAAACATGATTTCGCGCCCAATAATGGTTCTTCATGTGCCTGAGCATGTTATTTTCCTTGTTTGACTTCTCCAACAACTTCTCAAGATGAATATTGACCCTCTTAAGCCAAGTCTCTCTATCAGCCTCAATCTCCCGCTCAATGGGTGTCATCTCTATTTGGCTTCTTTGGGCAGCTTGCCGGTTTTCACAGATGTTTTGCACCTCCATGATTGTTTGTTGATCCTCCAAATGTTTGTTCTGCTGCTCCAAGTAATTTATGATCCATTGGGCTCTTTGCAACTTGACGGTCAATGTGTCAATCTCCGCCTTCTGCTCCTGAATGGTCTCTCTCAACTTTGAGCTTGAAGAGCTAAAATCCTCATCAATCAATATAAAATCAGTATCCTAGCCTCCTGAAGGACCCTCATCCTGCATAGGCCTCTTACCTCTGTCCTGTACCTGTACCTGTGCTTCTGCTGATGGCAACGAGACCCCTTCCACCCCAGGTGGAGATAGTACTCGCCAGGCTGCTGCAAATAATACTCTAGTGCCTCTCTGATAAGTAACAAACACTGGCACACTGATAGGCTCTGTCTCGTGACCTTCAGGCTGATGTGAAGGTTCACCTGGCTCATGAAAAACCTCCGGAGGAACCCGAGGAGTTGTGAAGAAATCATGGGAAATGAAACCCTCCCATGAAATACCCTGCAATCCAAGCTGATGTACAATCACGATCTTGATGAGTGCATAGTGATAAACACTGTTGTACTGCTGCTCGGGAGTTTTCTTCTGCACAAGAGTGGTCATTCTCTCGATGTTCCGGCACATGAAATAAGGTATGTTCATCATCCTCACTCTCGTGAAATGCATCAATAACCTGATGTGGTAGGCATAGAGGCGTGAAAACCTACCCTCAACCGAAATATCCGATAATGCTTCTATCGTAGGCGATAGATTCCTTTGTAGAACCTAATGGAACACTTCCTGTCGCCACAATGCTAGGCCCGATGTATGGTTCATAATGCACTCCGTCCACTGCCTTTTGTTCCATCGTTCACCCACATTCAAAGATCCCTGGGCTAAGCTGAAGATGGTTTCCGGTGTCAAAGTGAAATTTACACCAGCAAGAGTTACCTGACCATCATGTAAATGCAATACAAACAAACGAGCCAACTCCTGATGATGATGAATCCTGGAAATCATCTCACAATACTGATAGCATGACTACTCTCGAAAACATGCCATGGCAAGTGGGCATGCCTGCAATTGAGTTAATGAGGTGGGCTCTTCTCTCACATGTTTTCCACCTTTACGAGGCCTTCTAGGTGCATGTAGCTCAGTGGTAGAATCACTATCTCTGTCATATGATGTATCAATGTCTGTCTCCATGGTGTTTCAAGGTCTATGTTTGGCTTGTATGAGATGAAAATGAGAATTTGGTGCTTTGTTTTAGTTGCCAAATGTGTGTCAAAGGAGAGGGACTGTAGGAGATATAGGACAGTGGGAACAATGGGGTTTAATCAAATGATAACTTGCCTTTTGAAAGCTTTTGATTTGACAAACTTAGGGACAAGGGACAGCCACTAGATTTTTTGGGATTTGGGGAAATTTTGCAAATGAGAATAGGGATAATGGGAATGAGATGGTATGAGTGGCTTGGGATATAAGGGAATAGGGGAGGACTGTAGTGATGATATTACAGTGAGGGGGAGGAACAAAAAGGTGGGGAAATGGAGTATTTGGCACCACAATCAATTTTAAAACTCCAAATTCAAAACCCTAAAGAGAAATTTTTAACAAGGGAATAGGGTTTAATTTTTTTGGCATTCCAACTCTTATATTCAACCTCAACCAACACCAAACATTGTTAATGGAAATTTCAAAGTCTCATAAACTTACTTGGAACCAAGGAGGCCGATTCGTTTTGATGATTGAGGGAAATGGTAACAAATTTTGTGTTTCGGCCCTGTATGCCGCGACAGTGGCCCAGTGCGTCGCGCTCCTTGTATGCGCCGCGCTCCTTGTATGCGCCGCGCAGGTTCAGAAATACACGGTGAAAAACGGCCCTATGCGCTGCGCCCAACGCCGAGTGCGCTGCGACAGTTGCCTTCACCACAGTTCAGCCTTCCAAACACTGTTTGACTCTTCCACGATTTGACTCGGCTCAATGCTATCTCTTGGCTTGCAAATGAATTGTTGAATATGAAAATATCTTATATATATCAAAGAATTTGATTTTTCATTTGGAAAACCCACTTTCTAATGTTGCAGACTTTGGCACTTTTTAAATAAAATCTGTTTTGTTTCCTTTGTGATTTTCTGAGCTGAATGATGAATCTCTTGTTTGTATTTGTAGGGATAGCTGGCATGGGATTTTGGCAAAGGTGACCAGGGCTGCGCCTGAAGAACTTTACAACTGAAAAAACTTTGAAAATTACATTGCATTTGTTACAAACGAATAAAATAGATCAAGCATTATGATGACGAAAATTTTTGCATTGAAACCTTATTTGAAACTTCCTCATGTGCCTGCTGACATTATTAGGCATTTTGAAGACTAAATTAACGAAACCCTAGACCTAATGAGACTAGAAACCCTAAAATGACTCTTTATCAAACAAGAGGCCAAACATGACTGTAAATGACTTTAGAATTGATTTTGATGAACTTCGATGAACAGACACAGACCAACAGGTACATGACATGAGGGATATGAGTGACAAGACCCTACCGTCAGATGATCCATGCTCCTAATGGAATGCAGCTGACTGAACTGAATGAGACACCTAAAATGAAATGCAACAAGAGAAATTTGATCTTTGACGGAGAGATGAAGATACCGACTCTAACATTGGCTCCAATGGGGATGGTAGCTCCTTGGAGGTGCTAAGAACTACAGATTTCTGGGAGAGTAGGCAGTGCCTTCATCCATTGGGCCATGGAGTCCATAACTTCGACAAATCAACACAAGACTCTTAACTCATTTATTGACTGAAAATTTGACTCAAATCGACTCAATTTCGAAACCAAAAAATGACTGAAAGACCTGACTCAATAAAATAAAACCAAAGCTGAAATCAATCTTCAGAGTTATAGCCTTCACCTCAGGCCCCAAACTGAAGGAAATATGACAGCACACACTTGCTTTGAAACTCTATTGAAACTGACAAAAATGACTCAAGACCTACTTAACTGAAATTTGTACTTACAAATCCTTTTAATGGCAGCATTCCATCGAGATTTGAGGGCTTCAAATCATGATGAAAACCAACTACCTACTGATGGAATATGTACAATCATGTGTAGTGAGCCTTCCAATGTAACCAGTTCAGTAGATGGCTACATACCAAAATTCTGCTCTCACTTTTCTCGAGCAGGTAGAACGATGTACATGTAGGCAACTCACAATAACCACTGAAACCAAGGCTTATGATAAAAAACCAGGCAAAATGTATCTTTTCTGATGCTTGTAAAAGAATGCTGAAAGGATCTTGAAAATCCTGAAGCACTAGTTGGTCTTGAGATCCAGCAGCAAAAATATAACTACTCGCTTCATTCTGATCTGAAATAACAATTGATTGCCGAGTGATAGGAAGGCATAGAGAGGTATAAGATTCTGTCATCTGAGTGTCAACTGTAAGTTCCTTGACCATGAGAAATTCTGGAATATTGTCTCTCTAAAACTCATATTCCTCAACTTCATGGTCTAGGTCATTCTTAAACAGAAAAAAATCTTCAAGATTATCAAACATGATGGCCTTATCATCTTCATGAAAGAAAATATTCTCTGTTTGCTGATCTATAAAGCTAATTACAAGACCGTCATCATTTTCAAAAGAGGAAGAAGTTTCACCAACACTTTCTTGACCATGTGTACATTGCAAATCTGCTTTAGCTTGGGCTGTAACATGACCTTTCAGGAGTTGATCTATCTCATCTTCAGACAAAGGAGATAATTCTTTTTGTTTTCTTTTGCTCAAACAGTGATTGTCTTCATGAAAAAACATTTTAAAACATGAAAAACCTGAATGACAGTCCTTAATTCCCTGATCTTCTGAAATTTGAAAACTTTGTTGATCATCTTCATATGGCATGGCAATCAAATTATCATTTATCACTGAGTTATTGAAAGAATATTTTTCACTTTCTTGAACAAAGATCTCATCTTGTTTTTCATGAACTGACTGGATTACCTCCTCATGAAGGCTTTGTTCTAATGAAATGAGAACATTTGGATCAATAACTCTGTCTTCTTCATTCCAGATGATCTCAACAGCAGAGCGCTCCTTCATGGGATTCAACCCAAGGTATTCTTGATCATCACGATCTGAATCTAGATCTGAAATAATGCTGACTTGACTTTATCACATTCTGAAATTGAAACTTGAATTTCCTGCATATTGTCTTCTTCGATGGATAGATCTGAAACAAAACCTTCTCTTTCATCATTTTCCGTTGTACTAAGATCTTGATCCTGCTGCAAAGTTTCCTGAGCATCTTGATGGGTATCCTCTAAGTTCTCTTTATGCTGCTGAAATGGATTTTCGTACAGAGCCTCCATGATCTCATCATCCATGAAGTCATCATCTTCATAAACCTTTTCAAGATTTTCAATAAAACTATGAACCTGACTACAACAGTTCTGAACTAAAGTTAAGGATGGATAAGATTCTTTATACCTTTCAAAGAACATGGTATGAAAATCCTTTAAACAGTAAATACAAGCAGGCGGCAAACTTTCATACCAAGATCAGGCTTCACCTTCCAGAGTGGCCATGAATATCTTCATCAAGCAGTCTTCAGGAAAATCAACCTTCAACTTGCGAATATGTATGTGAAATATAACCAAATGTAAAGCAACATCCTTCCTATCATCATATTTAAACGTAGGCAAATTCCTTTGCCACTCTACCATAGGAATTTTATTTGGAAAACCTGGAATGTGATCTCGGCTCATGGGAGCGTACCTTCGATCCAACGAAACTGCTTTGATAAGAATAAATTCACCAAGAAATTCCTCAGGCTACTGATTCTTGAAGAGTAGAGTCGCCATAAAAATTCTAAGCCTTAGGATTCTTCGACACTGGAGTCGCCAGGTGAATGATCTCAGCCTTGCGGTGTCTGATTGTTGTCCACCATCAACAATCAGATCTAACTTGATACATGTACTGGGGCAATTTGCAGGTCAGATGTTACGTTTATAAAACTAGACCGGAGATTGACTGAAGCAACTTTTATCTACTTTCGCTAATGCAAAGCAAAAGCATTTCAAAGGCTACCTGGCATAACTTCAGGCTCCGTCTGTAGCTTATAAAACAAATATCACTAACAAGCAAACCATTTTTTTCCCCAGTGGAGTCGCCACTATGTTATTGCCTAAATCTACCTCAGGCTGAAAGAAGGCAGAGTTCAGGGTAACATCAAACCACGCTCAGTCTGGTAGCTAGCCCTACCAGAACAGGAGAGGGCTCTCTCCAGGTCAATCTCAGCAAAAATAATCAATAGGGCTTGAGATGACCTGAAATAAAGGCTAATTTTAGGCTAGGTATATAAGTGAAGGAGTTTGATTTTGATTTTTGGGGTTTTTGTTGGAATCAAAGGGAAAGGCAGTTTTGGGTTCGGGGATGAGGCCTAGTTTTTGCAGAGTTCTGAATGGGGCAAGGAAGGCAATTTTTTTGATGATTTGGATTGAATGAATGGATAGTTCAGACCAGTGAGGAGCTGAAGAGGCCAAGAGGCTTTCAAGAATCCTCTTCAAACAGATGAAAACATGGAAAATTAAACAAAACTGAAGGCATAGCAAAGCAATCTAATGAATTCCACCTTTATAACTCATTTGTTTAATTTACGAAGAAAGGAGAAGGGAAATGATACACATAAAACATCAGTGAACTTAAAATCACGGGGAGAAACACACCATCAAAACATAGAGCCACATGGATCCCAAAGAGTGCTGCAAACCCTGGTCTATTCCTTTGCCAAAATTGCAGAGATGAAATGTACAATGAAGTGCCAAGCAATCCCAAATGTCCAACCCTGAAAATGACTGATGAATTACATGATATAGACAAGCCTAACTCATCCCCATGCCTCTAGGGGTCGAGCTCACCATTCTAGGAGCTATTTCAACCATATCTAAACTAAGAACTAGAAAATAGGCAATGAAACAACTTGCCTCTATATGATAGGAAACTGATTCATTCACTTACATTTCACTTTTTGGTGAATGAATCTACTAGAATGAGTAAAAATGTGCCAAAATTACATCAAAGTTATGGAATTACATCAAGTTACATCAAGAGTTACATGAAAAAGTCAAACTAGCCAAAACTAGGCGAAAATCTGAGCTGCTGAGTGAAAAATAGGCCAAATTTCCCAATGCGCTGCAACTGAAATCTCTATGCGTAGCACAACTTTGAGGCTGATTTTGAGGGCCTTCCCGAAGTCCAAATTGAGTGCAGGATAGCTCGTTGGAAATATTTTCTTGTCTAATTTCCAACCCAAGTGGAATTTATGAATTTGGTTTCCATTTGACCCTCCAAAAATCCAATCTCCCAACACTGCTTCCTGTGTGTGCAAAAAGTGGCAGAAAGGTCATTTTTAGGGTGTTTTTAACCCTTTAGGCAACCCAAAACTTGATAAAATCCTTAGGTAATGGGTAGGAATGCATAAATTTTGATGAAAAATCCAGAAATGCAAAGTTTTCCTCCAAAAGAGCTGCCAATTATAAGCGCGCGCCAAGTGGCGCTAAGCGTCGGGCAGGAAAATCTGTGTTTAGGCCAAAAAAATCAAAATTGACAAAATTTTTCCCAAATTTCTTGAAATTTGGACTGAATGTCCACCATCAAGCACTATTCTAGGCCAAAGAAGCTTCGGCCAAAATTTGGAGTCTACCATGCCTTTTGCGACGCTTTAGTGCCCTCCTTAGCCTTGTTTTCAGGATCTTGATCCTTGCTTTGCAAACATGATTTCGCGCCCAATAATGGTTCTTCATGTGCCTGAGCATGTTATTTCCCTTATTTTCCTTCTCCAACAACTTCTCAAGATGAATATTAACCCTCTTAAGCCAAGTCTCTCTATCAGCCTCAATCTCCCGCTCAATGGGTGTCATCTCTATTTGGCTTCTTTGGGCAGGTTGCCGGTTTTCACAGATGTTTTGAAACTCCATGATTTTTTGTTGATCCTACAACTGTTTGTTCCACTGATCCAAGTAATTTATGATCCATTGGGCTCTTTTCAACTTGACGGTCAATGTGTCAATCTCCGCCTTCTTCTCCTGAATGGTCTCTCTCAACTTTGAGCTTGGAGAGCTCAAATCCTCATCAATCAATATAAAATCAATATCCTAGCCTCCTGAAGGACCCTCATCCTGCATAGGCCTCTTACCTTTGTCATGTACCTATACCTATGCTGCTGATGACGGCAACGAGATCTCTTCCACCCCAGGTGGAGATAGTACTCGCCGGGCTGCTGCAAATAATACTCTGGTGCCTCTCTGATAAGTAACAAACACACTGGCACACTGATAGGCTCTGTCTCGTGACCTTCAGGTTGATGTGAAGGTTCACCTGGCTCATGAAAAACCTCTGGAGGAACCTGAGGAGCTGTGAAGAAATAATGGGAAATGAAATCCTCCCATGAAATACCCTGTAATCCAAGCTGATGTACAACCACGATCTTGATGAGTGCATAGTGATAAATACTGTTGTACTGCTGCTCGGGAGTTTTCTTCTGCACAAGAGTGGTCATTCTCTCGATGTTCCGGCACACGAAATAAGGTATGTTCATCATCCTCACTCTCGTGAAATGCATCAATAACCTGATGTGGTAGGCATAGAGGCGTGAAAACCGGCCCTCTCAACTGAAATATCTGATAATAAGTTTCATAAGAGGCGCATAGGATTCCTTTAGGAACCGGAATGGGAACACTCTGCTGAGCTGCCTCACAAAGCTAGGCCTGATGTATGGTTCATAATGCACTCTGTCCACCTGCTGTCTTTTGTTCCACTGTTCACCCAGATTCGGTATCCCGGTTGCTTGAGAGATGGTTTCCGATGTCAAAGTGAAATTTACACCAACAAGAGTTACCTGACCATCATGTAAATGCAATACAAACAAATGAGCCAACTCCTGATGATGATGAATCCTGGCAATCATCTCACAATACTAATAGCATGACTGCTCTCGAAAACATGCCATGGCAAGTGGGCATGCCTGCAATTGAGTCAACGAGGTGGGCTCTTCTCTCACATGTTTGCCACCTTTACTAGGCCTTCTAGGTGCATGTAGCTCAGTGGTAGAATCACTATCTCTGTCATATGATGTATCAATGTCTGTCTCCATGGTGTTTCAAGGTCTATGTTTGGCTTGTATGAGATGAAAATGAGAATTTGGTGCTTTGTTTTAGTTGCCAAATGTGTGTCAAAGGAGAGAGACTATAGGAGATATAGGACAGTGGGAATAATGGGGTTTAATCAAATGATAACTTGCCTTTTGAAAGATTTTGATTTGACAAACTTAGGGACAAGGGACAGCCACTGGATTCTTTGGGATTTGGGGAAATTTTTCCAATGAGAATAGGGATAATGGGAATGAGATGGTATGAGTGGCTTGGGATATAAGGGAATAGGGGAGGACTGTAGTGATGACATTACAGTGAGGGGGAGGAACAAAAAGGTGGGGAAATGGAGTATTTGGCACCACAATCATTTTTAAAACTCCAAATTCAAAACCCTAAAGAGCAATTTTTAACAAGGGAATAGGGTTTAAAGTTTTTGGCATTCCAACTCTTATATTCAATCTCAACCAACACCAAACATTGTTAATTTCTAAGTCTCATAAACTTACTTGGAACCAAGGAGGCCGATTCGTTTTGATGATTGAGGGGAATGGCAAAAAATTTTGTGTTTCGGCCCTATGCGCCGTGACTGTGGCCCAGTGCATCGCGCTCCTTGTATGCGCCGCGCAGGTTCAGAAATACACGGTGAAAAATGGCCCTATGCGCCGCGGCCAACGCCCAGTGTGCCGCGACAGTTGCCTTCACCACAGTGCAGCCTTCCAAACACTGTTTGAATCTTCCACGATTTGACTCGGCTCAATGCTATCTCTTGGCTTGCAAATGAATTGTTGAATATGAAAATATCTTATATATATCAAAGAATTTGATTTTTCATTTGGCAAACCCACTTTCTAATGTTGCAGACTTTGGCACTTTTTAAATAAACTCTGTTTTGTTTCCTTTGTGATTTTCTGAGCTGAATGATGAATCTCTTGTCTGTCTTTGCAGGGATAGCTGGCATGGGATTTTGGCAAAGGTGACCAGGGCTACGCCTGAAGAACTTTACAACTGAAAAAACTTTGAAAATTACATTGCATTTGTTACAAATGGATAAAATAGACAATTTTTCTTCAAAACAGAGTTTTGAAGAAAAATCATTATCAAGCATTATGATGACGAAATTTTTTGCACTGAAACCTTATTTGAAACTTCCTCATGTGCCTGCTGACATTATTAGGCATTTTTAAGACTAAATTAATGAAACCCTAGACCTAATGAGACTAGAAACCCTAAAATGACTCTTTATCAAACAGGAGGCCAAACATGACTGTAAATGACTTTAGAATTGATTTTGATGAACTTCGATGAACAAACACAGACCAAAAGATACATGACATGAGGGATATGAGTGACAAGACCCTACCGTTAGATGATCCATGCTCCTAATGGAATGCAGCTGACTGAACTGAATGAGACACCTAAAATGAAATGCAACAAGAGAAATTTGATCTCTGACGGAGGGATGAAGATACCGACTCTAACACCCCCAATCACTTGCCTACTAAGAAAAAATTGAAATGGATTAATTGCTTCCAAAACATAAATTTTGTGAAGAAGGATATAATTCATGAGCTGCTGGACAACATGGACAACTGTGAAAGCTAATTTATCAATGGGAGAATACTGGAGTTCAAGACCCACGAAGCCTCGACTAAGGTAGTAAATAACATGCTCACAAAGAGCATCATCCTCCTGAACCAGAACCATACCGATAGAATATTATACTGCAACGAGGTACAAAAGGAAGTCTCTACTATAATCAGGTGGACTTAATAAAGGAGCAGAGGTCAATGCATTTTTTAAAGCGTCAAATGAGAGTTGAGAAAAGTTATCCCAAAAGAATGGAACTTCTTTCTTTAACAACCTCATAAATACTTTCGTCACCTCAGCATAATTAACAATAAATCTCCTTAAGAAATTGGCTTTTCCTTGTAGACTTTGAAGTTGACGAATAGAAGATGGGGGAGGCAACTGAAGTATTGCCTCAACCTTGAAGAGATCTACCCGAATCCCTTCCGTAGACACGATGAATCCTAACAAACGACCAGATGTGATGGTGAAAACACACTTATTAGGGTTCAAATGAATTTTATAATAACGACATCGTTCAAAAACTTGTCGAAGATGAGAGGGATGATCAATTCTCTTTCGAGAAAGAATAACTAAATCATCCAAATATGCTTTGATAATATGCTTGTTGTCATGGAAAGCACAAGACATGGCCCACTGAAAAGTGGCTCTAGCATTTTTAAGGCCAAAAGGCATCTTATTGTATGCAAATGTACCCCAGGGGCAAATACAAGCAGTCTTGTGGTGATCTGCAGGACGAATATTAATCTGATTATATCTTGAGAAACTATCCATGAAGGAGAAAATCTCATTCCCCGCACACTCATAAATAATATGATCAATAAATGGTGTGGGGTAATTATCTTTCAGACTTGCCTTATTTAAATACTTGAAATCAATGAAAAATTGAATCGTTCCTTATTTCCTTTCCATAGGCACCAGATTCAAAACCCACTCAGTTAATAGAATGGGGTATATGAAACCCACCTTAAGAAGCTTCTCAACCTTGACCTTGATAGTTGTTGCCTTCCTAGGGTTGGCTGAACGAAGCTTTTGCCATATAGGCTTAGCATTTTCATAGGTCTTGATCTCATGCTGAACAATAGATGGATCGATGCCAGGCATTTCCTCATAAGACCAAGCGAAAACATCCTGAAATTATCTAAAGAGATCGGTGTAGGTCTGAATCTCTTCAGGGGAAAATTCAACTCCAATGAATACATTCTCATTAACGTTGGGATCTCTAGATATGTTCACAGCGACAGTCTCAGAAATGACAACCATGTTGCCTCCAGTTAAAACCTGTGCTGGAGCTAAAGGGTTCAAGACCGGGTGAACAAGACCAGAATACGGAGGGCTAGACAGTCTTGCTTCAACTTCTCACAAGTCTGGTAGAAAATAGGATCAATGATGTAAATCATCCCATGGTCTTTCAACGCCAGTCATTACTTCAAGGATAGCCTCTTCAGATGGAACAGTAGTATCAAGGAAATCCTGAGCAGAAGATGAACTAAGTGTCCAAGCCAGAGCCACATATCCTTCCAACTCCTTTGGTGAAAGAGAAACTGGAACATAATTTGTAGAGTCAATAATAGACTGATAGGAAATCGCTGTTGCAGACATAGGGAATGCCATTCCACCCACTTGACCTTCCTCTAATGTGGAGGTAGGAGAAGGCAAGGTCCAAGGATCCGAAAAAAAATGAGTTCGAAAGAAATATCTTCGAGTAGCAACCCTGGAGGATGAGATAACATTAATATGAATCGAAGGAGGTGGAAGATCAAAACTACCCATCAACGAGGTATACATTCCAATACCCAAATTCTCCACAGGTTTCTTGGAATCATTCACCAAGGGTACAGTAGAGTCAGTAGATGCATTTGGATCTACAAGAGAACAGTCCATCTAGTCAACAATGACAATCCTCCATTCGTGGGGGAAAACATAAGATGCGAAATAATGATGAATCAATAGCATCCATCTCATAAATCCAATTCAGCCCCAATAGAAGGTTGTAGTCTAAATTTGCATCAACTATCTCGACCTCAATATTGACAGTTTTCCCCCAACAGAGATGGGTAAAGCTAGAACAATGCCATATGGCCTGTGAGAATGACCATAAGATGCAGTGAGAAGAGTAGGTGAAGGCATAACTGAAGGAGATCCAATGGCTTTACAACATGAGATAGACATGACAAATGTGGAAGCACCCTCATTGACTACTGTTCGAAAAATATTGATCTTTCAATATGTAGACTTAATCTAAAAATCCATGTGATGAGGAAGCTCTTCTTAAGATTTGACATGTCAAATGTGATCATAAGAGAGTTTTTTGGATCAACAACCCCAATCGCAGTGAGCAATACACTCCTTCGCGTTGCCCGCATGATTGGAGTACCTCTAATGCAGACATGGCACAAGGACTCTGAGTAGATCTTTTACAATGGAGTAGTTCTGGGCAGCCTTGGCATTAGGATTAATCATCGTATGCTTCGTAGAACCTTTCGACATTCGAGATATAGGCTCAATTAGAGGGATCTCCATATGGAGTGGCTCAGAATTACTGGGCACACCTTTAGCTTTTGAAGACTCAACTTCACCACAATCATGAGATCTCGTAGCGATATCAGCTTGAGCACTCATCATATATACGTTTGTGGAATTTTCCCCTTCTTTTTTACCCCCCGTGGGAGCTCCAGTGTTAGCGTTCACGCCAACAAGAAGTTGTTGCCCTTGTGGAAAAGGGTTTGTGAGAACACCCTGGGAACTAGAGGAACCCTGCTGAGCTAACAAGCATTGAGCATCTTGAATTTTCAGGAAGAGGTGAGTATGATGCTCTCCAGTGCATAACTTGCATGGAAACTTAACTTTCTTCTTATTTTATCGCTTACCCTCTCCAACATTATCGTTGGATCTGTTTGCATTACCCTTCCCATCCTTGTCTTTTTTCTTATTATTCTGTCCCTTATTCTTCCCATTGGATTGTTAATTTCATTTGGGGTTAGAAGCTTGAACAACATTAATAGTTAAGGGTTGGGAAGGGGTCAACACCGATGGCATATCCTGACTAGAAGGAGCAGTTTGTAAAGACAACTGTTGCAGTTGATTCAATAAGTTAGCTGTGCCATTATCAATCGAACCGACAAGCCTGTCAGCTTGAGGAACTGGATTCGTTTTGGCTAAATCCACTTTGTAATGAGGAGCATCCAGTAAACTATTTTAAGGACCCTAGACTGAGAATAGATCAGTTCTAACTGCTGAGCCCTAAAGATAACCTGTTCCTCAGAGAATACCCCAGACAGGGATACATCCTTTGAGATTTCTGGCTTGTAAGGATTTAAGAAACCATTCGAGAAGGAATTCATTAGGAATCTGGGCTTCTATGAGCCTCTTCCTTCTCATCCATTCCTGAATATGATAGAAAATGTGTGTTTCCTTGTCCTGCTAGAAATTTGACAGGAGATCAGTCCCGACATCATAACAAATAGGCAACTGGAAATGGTTCAGAAACATAGTAGCCAACTCACCAAAAGTATCAAAACTGTCCCCTGTCAGCTCAATGTACCATTTTGCAGCATTTCCAATTAGGGTGCGTTGAAATAGTCTCAACCTAATGAAATCGTTGATAAGGGAGTTCAACGAACACCATAATGGAAAGTGGTAACATGGTCAGCTGGATCCTCACTAGTCTTCCCTTCAAATTTTGGAATATATGAGGGAGGTTCAATAGGGACCAGAGGTCAACTCAGGTTGAATCGAATTGGATCATTCATCAATTTTGATAAATCTGGAAAATTCAAAGTTGCCAGGAAAGGTAAGCATCGAGGAGCTTGAAAATTCCATCCCCCACAGGAAGGATTCCCAACATTCTTAAAAGAATACCCTGGATTTTTTGATGCACTAGGTTGCAAAATATTGTTCGTAGAAAACGATGAGACATAAGAGAAGCCTTGTGGCCTAGAAGCATTCAGAGAAGGACCCTCCCTCATCGTAGGATTACCATAAACATGGATATTTACCCCAATTGAAGTGTTAAATGAAGAGGAAACCCCTTGGTAAGGGTTCGAAGTGTTGGCGAAGGGAGAGAAACACTAAGAAGCACCTACGGAAGGGAAAGGTACATTCCCTTGCTGACAAGATAAAAAATGGTTCCCAACTCCCAACCCTGTAAAAGTAGGGTTCCAGCCTTGAAAAACATTAAAGCTTTGACCTCCGAGGAAAGGATTTAAACCTTGAATTTGAGAGATAAAAGGAAAATATCCTAAGGAAGGGTTTGAATGAGGAATGTGATCATTTACGAAGGGGAAACCCTGAAAAGAAGCTGACCCACTGGCCATAGAAGGCATAGGTGCCCAGACATCAGAAGCAATAGTGAAGGAAACAGAACGAACTACACTAGATGGCATTCCAAAATAAAAGGGACCAGAATGGGAAGGAAATTCGTGGGTGCCCCAAATCGTAGATGGAATAGAGGTAGAGGAAAACATAGAAGAGCTGGGAGTGATAGTAGAAATAGCAATAGTACCCCCTTCTTCAACTCAAAGAAGAGTATGCACACTCGTAGTGCTCATAACTGAAGCTATGTTTCTGGCTGTGGCCATCGAAAGAAAGGGATAAATATGGGGGCTAGATGGTCACTGAGACGCAGGCCTAACGTACAAAAGAACACTCGGAAAACTAGTAGGAAGAGGAGAGGAAGGAGTACTTGGAGGTTCAGGAATTTCTTCAACTTCAACTTCTTCTGCCGGAAAAAGGAATCTAGAGATGAGCAGAGTACTCCTCTCTATAATACCACTAGTACTAGGACCAACCACAAAAACAAAAACCCTAGTCGGAGGATCACTCTCCGATGCATTTGCAACTATTGGATGAAAATCACTAGCAGAATTTCTCCTACGCCTTCTTGAAGAAGGCTCGACACTCACAGGAGAAATCCCACAAATCCTCCTTGATCGACGAGGCGATCGGTCAACCACTTTTAATAATTATGATATTAATTAGACTCAAAAAATTATGAAGCTATGGAAATATAGGAGCAAAGAGCACACTCTATCAAAAATCTGTGAGATACAACAATCAAGCAGCCTTCAGGTATTTCCGCTCCGGGTTGTTAATCATTAGTAATTTTTGTTGATATCAAAATATGACTAAATTTTGATCCCATATTTCTAAAAACAAAATTTGAGAAATATTGTGAGTTTTAGAAATCTCACTGCCTTCATTATCTAGAGTTAACTATTTTCACTATCCTTTCCCCTCTCTGCTTCCTAAAAAGTTTACCCCACTGCTACAAAGAAGGACTTCATTATTTGGGCCTATTTGCCTTATTTCACTACCTCACCCTCACTATCATTCATGGCCTTTTTCCTCTAAAAAAAACCCATTTTCTCCTTTTCTCAAAACCCTCATAAAAACCCCTTCATTTATCATTTTTCCCTCTGACATATTAAAACAATGTAAAAGCTTCCTTTTACATTGTTTAAAGCAAGGTTTAAAACCTATCAGGTCCTTTTAATTCTATTAAAAACCCTATTTTATATCTAAATCTGCCCCTTTTTGATATAATAGGCCTTAAGCCCCTCTCTTCTAAGCCCCAGCCCCTTTTACCCATGGAACCCCGACCTTCCGCTTATCCCTAAGCTCTTTTCCCCGTGGAACTTCTTCTCTGCCATTTTTATTTTTATACATCCCCAAAACCTTATAATAGGCCGCCCCATAACGTTTGAAAAATCAAAAGTGGGCCCCCGCCTTTCATTACATCCGACCCTCCGTTAACCTTAAAAATTAACGCATTTCGTTAATTTTTTCAAAACCCCAGGCTCGACCTCCGTGAATCCTTTGCACTCCGGTCCGACCACTCCACACCGTCGATCCAAGCCATGGACCCCAATCCAATGGCTATCGCTCCCCACCTTGTTAATATAAATCCCCTCATAAAACCTTAGAAAAGGCTGCATTTTCCCTTTATTTAATGAAACCCCGAGCCCCGCCTTCCACTAAACCCTGCATCCATTCAGATTACGCCACCTGTCCCTGAGCTCCACTCCTGAAACCTGCTCACCACTCCTCTGAGCCATTCCACACCGTTGATCTCAAAACTCGAGATCCAACGGCCCAAGATGCATATCGCATTTTAAATGGCGCCGGGTTTAAAGTTTTGAGACCCGCACGAAATGGGCGATTTCTCCCTGTTACACGTCGAACCCTGGGGTATATCGCGTCCGTTTGGCCCAAAACCACTTATCACCTATTCTTAGCGTGATAAACCACTTATGGTTTTCAAAACCACCTTTGTCCTCTGCACCAAAATTCAAAACCTCCCGCCTTCGTTTGAACTTCCTCCTGGCTCCACCTTTGGAACCTTTCCTCCTGCACCCCCACCACCTCTGCAAAATGCCTTCTGACAGTCCAAAACCCCAAAAAAAGCAGTAAAACCCTCCCCGCAGGTTTTTAACTAATTATATGTGTTTTGTGCAGGTTTTGGCGGAGGTAATTAAACTCCACTTCACAGGGCCAAATTAAATCAACTTGAGGCTCGAATGACGATCCAAGGCCTCACGAAGGGTCGATAATAGCCAGAGGGTTTGTGTCAATAAATGGAATCGATGAAACATGATCATCGACCAATCAAAAGGAACCCTCTAGCCACGAAGACAACCTCCCCTGCACACAAAGAAAACAAACAATCAAAGAAACATGTAAAAGGAAGAAATCATAAATATTAGAGGGCTAATCCTAATCAGAGGATAAAACAAAAATGTTAGCCAGCTAACCAAAAGTCAAAGATGAGAGAATAAAGGAAAAAAAGATCAAAAGAGATAAATCAAAAGGTTTAAAGGATTAAAGGAACATAAATCATAAACAAATTAAAGGAAAATATGATAAAACAGACAATCAAATCATAAAGACAGAGTTTAAAGTCTAAATGACAGAGATTAAAGATAAAACAAAAGGTAGATTTACCCAAAACAGATTCAAACGACTCAGCCTATGGCAGTTACTCCTTTCAAAAGATATTTTTTCCACCTAGTGTTTGTTTCCTTCAATAAAGCATTAGACAGTTATCAGCTAAGTCAGAGATATTTATATTTGCGAGACAGTTATTGTAAAAGTTATGAATAGGCCTTAAAGTGAGACATTTCACCCATTTCTCCTTAGAGGTTAAGATATAAGTTATTATTCAGAGGAATATCTGCAGATATTCCTGCCTTTGGCCTTGCATGGTCTTCAAGGTTAGAAATTCATTAACTCTGTAATAAATGATACTAAAACCCTAGCTTAGCTTCACCTCCTCATTTGCAGCATAAATACTACATTTGAACTCATTTTCTTGTTGGTATTTGATGACTCTTTGAAGTAATACATAGTTTCTTGGAAGTTGAAAAGAAATTGATGTCTTGGAATTTGTGGATGCCCTGATTTGTTTGTTGATGGAGGAGGCTAGATCACTGGATTCCTGAGCTTGGTTGTTGGTGAAGTGCTTCTAATCTATTATTATTATTTTCTGTCTCATTATGTTTCCACCTTTCTATGTTGCAGTAGAATAAAAGATTTAGACTAAGAAATGTCTTTTGAAAGCACCTTAGTTCTGTTTATTCTTCACTACCTTAATGTTTTCTTCTGCTAGGAAATTTTAGAGAATTCTTAATTTCTCTCTAGACCCCCTAAGCTTGTTTATTTCATAAATAGTTGAATACATTTGGTATCAAGAATGATTTATGGCTAGCCCTGCTTACTTGCTGCCACTAAAACACTATTTTTGAAGTCTCTCTCTAAAGTACCATTCTTTAAAGTCTGCCAAAGAGGTTTTGTTTCGATCATACCCTTTGTACTTGCTTAACTAATTGTTTTAGAGATATTCATAACTATAATCAAGGATATTTAGGAGTTCCCTCTTCTTTGATTACAGTTATATGTGTGTCTTAAGTGTTTTCTGTCCTTGAAGGTGAAATCAATAGAATTTAAATGAGTTTCTCACCTTCTATATTTCATTGGAAAAGTTTGTCTTGAATTATCATCTGCTTTAGTTGAATCAAAGAATTTATGGTTTTCCCTGTCTATTGATTGCCTCTTCATGCTTATGATATTTAAGTCCCTTTGTTGAGATGTACATATGATAAAGGATTCTTTATTGCCCTTTGTCCTAATTTTCATTCTTACAATTGATGCCCATCTCATTACCCTTGAAAACTTGAATATATATTGACCAAGTTAGATTTTCCCTATGATGCTCCCCGATCCATTGATTAACTTATCATGACTTTCCATTAGACTCCATTTCCCAATGACTTAGAGATTTCCTCATTCTACCTATGCTTCTTGAACATTATACCCAACCAAAACAATCAAACAAACCCTGTACTTAATAACTAGCCTAAAATCAACCCTATAAAGAAAACAACTTCATATCCTTTGCAAAAAAATAGAGAGATCCCTCTCTGAGTCCAGGAAGGCTAGGTCCTAGGACTCCAAAGACTGGTTTCATGTTACCCTGTCCTTTGGTTTACCAATCCGCCAAATCATGAGACACTAACATTCTGGCGATCATGGTGGGACCTTCTGAGTTAGTGACAATCTAAGTATCCCTTAGGACTCCAGAATCCCTTGTTAAAAAGCATCCAATGATTTATTGCCACCTCATCGCCACACTAACATTCTGGCGATCACGGTGGGACCTTCTGAGTTACTAACAACATGAGTACTTTTTAGAACTCCAGAAACCATTATCAAATCATAGAGAACTCAATTGATAGCCATAAAGTAGACTTTTTTTGTTTCACCATCTTAGCTAAATGATGATTCAGGTATAGAACACTCTTACAAACCTTAGGACTACATAAAGAAACTCAGAAAACCCCAAAAAACATCCCTAGATTGGTTTTTTGTCAATTATTGGTGGTGAACCATACACATTTACCTTCAAAACAACTAAAAATTTCCCCCTGGCGACTCCACTAGCCTCCAGTAAGCATATTACTTCACTAGTTCTTTTTAGATTCCCTGAGGATTTTATCAAATCAGTCTTAAGAAGTTTAGAAGCCTAGTCCCATATTTTAGAAGTTTACTAAACACTGTGAGAGGTCAACCTTCTGAAAAACAATCCTAAAACTTTCAGCCTCTCCAAAATTTTGAGTTTGAAATCTAGCTTCACATAGGATCAATACCAGATCTCATCCATACCCTAATCCTCCTACTATAGTTGATGATCTAGAAAAGAGTTTGTGGCAAACTTCTAGAGTTGGAAATTTAACTACTAAAAGGGCTATCCAAAGAACAAGATCTGTCCCTGAAAACCTTACAGTCTTGAAAGATCCTCACTTTGACTTGTGCCATTCAAAAAACCTATTTAGAATCAAGTCACATAGTGATATTAAACAAACTGACCTTGAGCCCATAGATTTGCAGTAGAGTGTCAGCAGACAAGCATCTCCTGCCACTCCTCCTGATTTTCAACTTCTCCATCACTTTAGCTCCTTCCATAACAAATATGTTCAAAATCAGTTTGCTGGTCCAAATACTTCCACCACACCCATCCATACTCCCACTATTCAAAATACTACATTTCATCCCACCTTCCCTTCCACAAATCGACCACTTGTAAATATTCCATTCACTCCTATCATGGCAACATGGTATGCTCCCTTAGTGTTACCACAACCTCTAGTTCCTTTACCAAATGATTATCAATCCAGAATTCCTCATTTCACTGGAATTGAATCTGCTACTGCCCAACATCATGTAGATAAAATGGATGATGCCTTTGATTACATGGAAATAGAAGAAGAGACCATTAAGATGAGAATCTTTGCCCAAAGTTTAGGAGGAGAAGCCAAAAAATGGTTTAAAATCTTAACTCCTAATAGCATAAATGATCTCCCTTCTTTATACCAAAAATTCATAAACAAATGGGAAATTAAAAAAAACCCTCTCCAAATCCTTTCAGAATATAGCAACCTTAAAAGGAATGATGGGGAAAGTGTCCAAGATTAATGCACTAGATTTAATAGTGTTTACAATGCACTTCCCCCAAACATGAAATCCCCACTAGGCTTAGCCTTAGCAAAATTTCCAGAGGGCTTCGACCCAGACATGGCCTATCAGCTAAGAGAAAGAGACCCCTTGACTTTAGAAGATATGTAGAGGGGAGCTATAAGTGTAGAAGCAAATCTTATTGAGAAAAGAGCTAGGTTAAAATCAGAAAAAAAGAGTTACATACAAAGATGAAACAATGGCCTCAACTTCATCATCTTATGCCAAAATTGATAACTTAGTGAGGGTAATGGAAAGAATGCTGGAAAAGATAAACTTAACTGATAGAGTACCTCCTAGAGAGAACCAAGTAAATCCCCAAAACAGAAATAGAAATCCAAATTTCAGAAGAGATCCTATTCAAAATATGCATAGAGATAATGACCAACAAATTAGGCCTCCTTTCCAAGAAAACAACGTAGATGAAGAAGAAAGAGAGACAGAAAGGTTGGAAGAAAATCATGTAAATATGATAGGATCTGACGGTGAGGGTGATGCTTTTCTCACTGAAGAAGAAAAAGTATTCTTCTCCTCAGAACAAACTGAAAACAACCATGAGGATTCTGAAGATTATCAATTAGGGTTTAAAAATGCTATAATGGAGGTCCACAGACAATATGACCTTAGGAGAAAAAAGAACCAAGGGGTCTCCAACAATAATAAAATAGAAACAGCTGTTAGGAAAACCTTAGAAAATCCTCCTAAAAAGACAACAAACACTACCAACACTGTGGCTAAGAAAATTGACTTAAACAAGGATAAAACCAGTCAGCGAAGTGTTGACACAACCTGCCCTGCTACTTCCGCTAGTGGCCCTGAGAAATCTGTCCAATATAACAGTCCTAATAAAACTCAGCAAATCAGAATTGCTGAAAAGACTATGTTTGACAAATCAGATGTAAATATGTAAAAAACATTATTCCCTTTCAGCCTTGAGGGAGAAATTGCCAAGATCAAAATTAGCATACCCTTAGTTGAACTAGTAACCCAGGATATATATAAAAATCAAGTTTTGAAAGCTTTGAATACAGGAAATGATACCGATACTTTAAACTTGACATATGATAAACCAGAATTATTGTTTGGTCCTGAAGTAGAAGGAAAATACCAAGAAGGAGCTATCCCTCCATTCTATGTCAGCTTAAATATACATGATAAAATATTACACAATGCCATGCTAGACTCTGGTGACTCTCACAACCTCATAAAAAAAGTAGTGACGGAGAGATTAGGCCTAGAAATTACTAAACCTTACAAAGACCCGTATTCCTTTGATTCAAGCAGGGTCAAGTGCTTAGTTCTGATCAAGGATTTATGTGTCAATCTGGCACAAATTCCCACTAAGGGTCTAGTTATGGACATATTTGTTGCCGACATTCCCCCAAAGTATGGCATGCTTCTATCCAGATCATGGGGAGCCAAACTTTAGGGGAGCCTTCAAATGGACATGTCTTATGCTACCTTTCCAGTCTTTAACCAAACAAGAAGATTATACAGGGAATATCATATGAAATATATGGTACGCAACATAGATAGGCCAAACAACACTCCTGTTTATTCCATTCATTCAGATCTTGTTTCATTTATCCTGTTCAATGAAGATGAAATCAACACACAAGAAAATGAAAATGAAAAAGAGTCAAGCCCACTTGAACAACCAAATCTGCCCTCAAATGAAAAACATAGCAGCTCAGACTTCAGCAGCCTTAAACAAAAAAATGAGGATGAATATGAGATAGAAACACTTTGGAACATGAGCTTTGATGGCTCTTGTGGCAAAAATGGTTCTGGAGCTGGTGTATGGATACATAATACAAACAAAGGACATTCTTACAAACTTGATTTCCAATGCACTAATAACATTGCAGAATATGAAGCTCTCCTCCTTGGCCTACATTTCCTCAAAGATTTAGGAGCCAAGAAAATATCAATCCAAGGAGATTTAGAGCTGATTATTAGGCAAATAAAAGGGGAGTATTCAGCCAAAAACCCAAGATTAAGAGAATATAGGAATGCTGCCCTAGATCTCTTGGAAACTTTTGAAAAATATGAACTCACTTTCATCCCTAGAGCTCAAAATAACCTTGCAAATGAGCTTGCCTTCGCTGCCAACAATTGTCAAGTGCCCCATATAAATGAACTATTCACTGTCAAAGTAAAAAATAGGCCTACAGTCCCTGACAATGAAAACTATTGGCAAGTGTTTGAGGGAGATAAACACATTGATGATTTTCTACAGTCTAAAAATGATTTTGCTGTGCCAACTCCTAGCTCAAGCCATAAATAAGATTGTTTTGATGAAAAACAAGCCCCTAAAACAGAGCTGTCCTCTACTGCTGATTCAATTTGAACATATTTATAAGGAAGAATTACTTGACAAACTAGATCAAAAGGACCTTGAGGTTTTACAATGCAAAAATGATTCAATACCAAGGGGCCTTACACCGTTAGAGGAGCTTTTTGACTTCAATGACGTAGCTAGAAAACCAAAGATGGAGCCTACAGAAAATAATGTAGAAGAAAATAACATAGGCAACATAGATGAACCCAAAATGATCAAGTTATCTTGCACTCTTCATACTCATATAAAACAGGAATATATTGAACTTTTTAAAGAGTTTGGAAATGTGTTTGCATGGGGAGACAAAGATCTGAAATCATATGATACCAACATTATTCAACACAAAATTCCTCTTAAGGAAAATAAGAAACCTTTCAAACAAAAACTAAGGAGGATAAACCCTATTTTATTACGTTTAGTTGAGAAAGAGATCAAAAAGATGTATGATGTTGGGATCATAGTTCCCCTTAGATACTCACAATGGGTTTCCAACCTTGTATCTGTCAAGAAGAAGACTGGGGAAATTAGGCTTTGCATTGACTTTAGAAACCTGGAAAAGGCCTCCCTGAAAGATAATTATCCCTTGCCTAAGATGGATCACATACTCCAAAAGGTGGTTGGATTTAAGAGGATATCACTCTTGGATGGTTTTTTAGGCTACAACCAAGTGGTAGTACTGCCAAGTGATCAACAAAAAACTGTCTTCACCACACCTTGGGGTACATTCATGTATGTTAAAATGCCATTTGGTTTGATGAATGTAGGGGCCACATTAAAAAGGGCCATGGATATAGCTTTTTCAGAAGACATAGGCTATTTCATAATGATTTACCTGGATTTAAGAGGATATCACTCTTGGATGGTTTTTCAGGCTACAACCAAGTGGTAGTACTCCCAAGTGATCAACAAAAAACTATCTTCACCACACCTTGGGGTACATTCATGTATGTTAAGATGCCATTTGGTTTGATGAATGTAGGGGCCACATAAAAAAGGGCCATGGATATAGCTTTTTCAGAAGACATAGGCTATTTCATAATCATTTACCTTGATGACATCACTATTTTCTCCAAAACTGAAAAAGAACACTTAATCCATTTGAGAAAAGTTTTTGAGAAATGTAGGAAATATGGCTTATCTTTGAATCCCAAGAAAACACTCTTTGGTCTCCAAGAAGGAAATCTCCTAGGCCACATAATATCTGAAGAAGGAATCAAAGTAGATCCAAAAGGATTGAAGGCATATTGAAAATTAGCCATCCTAGAAACCTCAAGAATTGCAATCTTTCATTAGGAAGATCAACTTTTTGAGAAGGTTCATCCACAACCTTGCTGAACTTTTAAGGAATATCACAAACATGCTAAAAAAGGAAATAGGTGTTAAGTGGACCTTAGAATCCAAACAGTCATTTGAACTAGTGAAACAAACTCTCACTCAAACACCACTTCTTATCAGTCCTGACTTCACCAAAGATTTCTACATTTTTTTCATTTGCATATGAGCACACCATTGCTACAGTGTTGTTGCAAAAGAATAATATAGGCAAGAACAACCAATATCCTTCTTCAGTAAAGCCTTAAGATATGCTCCACTAAAATATAACATCATGGAGAAACAAGCTTTAGCCTTGATAAAAGCATTGAAATATTTTCGAGTCTACATTTTACACTCTCATATCATTGCTTTTGTCCCACATATAGTTGTCAAGGACATTCTATATCAAGACCCTGATGGAAAAAGGGGAAAATGGATCGCTATTATTTTAGAGTATGATTTAGAAATCAGGCCTACCAAGCTGATTAAAGGACAAGGATTAGAAAAACTTATGGTTGAATCAAATTTAGAAGCATTAGATATGAATATGGTTGATGTTTTAGAAGAACATGAAGAATTCACTGCTCCATACATTGAAGAAATATTTTTGAATTCATCTTAGTATGCTGATATCATATATGTGCTTTTTTATCTCAATACCCCTCCTTCTTTATCAAAAACTAAAGCTAGATTCTTAAAACAAAAAGCTTTAAATTACTGCATTTTAGATGGAGTGTTGTATTGGAAAAATGCGGTTGGCATATTGCTTAAATGTTTGCTTGAGAATGATGCAGGAAAGATCATGCATGAATTGCATGAGGGAGAGTGTGGAGGACACCTTTACTGGAAAACCACAACAAACAAGATTATTAGAGCTAGCCATTATTGGCCCACCCTTTTCCCTGATACTCAAAAATTAGTCATGACTTGCCATAAGTGTCAAATTTTTGATGGCAAAAGAAAACTCTTACCTTTAACTTTGCATCCCATCAGTATTGAGGCTCCCTTTCAGTAATGGGGTTTAGAATTTATTGGAGAAATTCACCCAACCTCATATGTCCAGCATAAGTGCATCCTTACTACCATAGGTTATTTTACCAAGTGGATAGAGGCTATCCCTTCTAGAAATGCTATTGACTTAGTCATTATCAAGTTCCTTGAGACCAACATACTATCTAGATTTGGTTGTCCTAGAAAGATCATTACATATAATGATGCTGCCTTCAAATCCAAAAGAATGGTTGATTTCTGCTATAAATATCATATCACATTGGGGCACTCCACAACTTACTACCCTCACGGAAATGGACTTGCTGAATCCTCCAACAAAATCATAATCAACATTATCAAAAGACTGCTGAAACAAAATCTGAAATCATGGCATAGTAAGCTAGTTCATGCTTTATGGCCGGATGATAGACTAACCACGAAGAAATCAATCATTATGTCTCCCTATCAGTTGGTATATGGCATGGATGCAGTTTTCCCAATGTCCTTGGGAGTCCCAGTCATGAAACTTCTCCAAGAAGTGAAATAAGAAGAAAATGACATGCAAAGAAGGCTGAACCAAACTATTCATTTACAACAGTCAAGAGAGGAGGTTTATAAAAGAACACAAGCAATACAAGACAATATCAAGAAGATCTTTGATAGAAGGACTAAAGCTAATAATTTCCAAGTTGGAGACACAGTTTTGAAATGGGATTCTAGAAGGGAAGATAAAGGTAAGCATGGAAAATTTGAGAATTTGTGGAAAGGGCCTTATATCATTCACTCAAGTAGGGGTCATAATGCTTTCTTTTTACAAGGGATGAATGGAGAAGAGTTATTTGGAGGTCCTATCAATGGCAGGATGCTCAAACACTATTTCTATCAAGAGTCATAGCCTCAAAGTTTTCATTCATTGTACATAAACATTACATGAGAAAATCTTGAAAAAAAAACACAAAAACAATGAAAGAAAGGAAAAAGAGGGCAGATTCAAAAGAGGTATATCCCCATACCCAAAAAATAGTACTACTGAAAGTGTGCAAGCCTAAATGCCACTACTGATTCAAAAATAATATCTTGTTCAGTCATCTAGCCTAATCATGGCTGAACATGCTTTAAATTTATGTTGATAAGTTAGTGAAAACAATGATTGTCAAAGCTGTTCAAACTTGACTTATAAAGAAAGATAGATTAGGAAATGAAAGATACATTCCACATGTTCAGAACAGAACCAAAGAGAAAGATGAGGATGTATTTCAAATGATAAATTACAACCCTTATCTTTCTATTTTACTTTTATGCAAAATAATGATTGTGTGCATCTTGTTCCAATGCCACAACCATGGTAAGTTAGACTGCGTAATCCTGATTTGAACCATGCTTTAAATTTTATGTCAATAGTTTAGAGAATCAAGATTTCCAAACAACTTAATCTTGGCAGTCAAGTAGTTTAGGTAGAGAATAAAAGAGTTCACTATTTTAATCTGAACTCTTGGAAGTAATAAGGATAGAAGTAGGTAGTTTATTTCTATTTTCGAAAACAAAAATGTCAAGAGTTTTCCAGTTCAAATGCACTCAAAGAAGAAAAAATGTTAGGACAAGTAGGTTGGGTAGGTAGAAATGCTGTTGAAAGAATCATATGTTAGATTATTAAGATTGTCACTTCAAAAGACATATCAAGCAAGTGAAAAGAAGGAAAAATTTGCCCAATGGAAAGGACACTGGTCTGCAAAAACTCAGAGATTTGATAAACTGAAAAGTTCTGGACACCTCCAAAAGGGAGCTTCCCTCCCTAAGTGGAGCCACTGTTAGTCATCAGTAATTTTTGCTGATATCAAAAGATGACTAAATTATGATCTCAAATTTCTAAAAACAAAATTTGAGAAATATTGTGAGTTTTAGAAATCTCACTGCCATCATTATCCAGAGTTAACTATTTTCATTATCCTTTCCCCTCTCCGCTTCCTAAAAAGTTTACCCCACTGCTACAAAGAAGGACTTCATTATTTGGGCCTGTTTGCCTCATTTCACTACCTCACCCTCACTGTCATTCATGGCCTTTTTCCTCTAAAAAAACCCATTTTCTCCTTTCCTCAAAACCCTCATAAAAACCCCTTCATTTATCATTTTTCCCTTTGACATATTAAAACAATGTAAAAGCTTCCTTTTACATTGTTTAAAGCAAGGTTTAAAACCTATCGGGTCCTTTTAATTCTATTAAAAACCCTATTTTATATTTAAGCCCGCCCCTTTTTAATATAATAGGCCTTAAGCCCCTCTCTTCTAAGCCCCAACCCATTTTACCCATTTTACCCTGACCTTTCGCTTATCCCTAAGCCCTTTTCCCTGTGGAACTTCTTCTCCGCCCTTTTTATTTTTATACACCCCCAAAAACTTATAATAGGCCGCCCCATAACCTTTGAAAAATGAAAAGTGGGCCCCCGCCTTTCGTTACATCCGACCCCTCCATTAACCTTACAAATTAACGCATTTCGTTAAATTTTTCAAAACCCTGGGCCCTTCCTCCGTGAATCCTTTGCACTCCGGTATTCCCACTCCGCACCGTCGATCCAAGCCTTGGACCCTGATCCAATGGCTATCGCTCCCCGCCTTGTTAATATGAATCCCCCCATAAAACCTTAGAAAAGGATGCATTCGCCCTTTATTTATTGAAACCCCAGGCCCGACCATCCACTATACCTCGCATCCATTCAGATTATGCCACCTGTCCCCGGGCTCCACTCCCGAAACCTGCTCGCCACTCCCTTGAGCCATTCCGCACCGTTTATCTCCAAACCCGAGATCCAACGACCCAAGATGCATATCACATTTTAAATGGCGCCAGGTTTAAAGTTTTGAGACCCACGCGAAATGGGTGGTTTTTCCCTACCACACGTCGAACCCTGGGGTATATCTCATCCATTTGGCCCAAAACCACTTACCACCTGTTCTTCGCGCGATAAACCACTTATGGTTTTCAAAACCGCCTTTTTCCTCTGTGCCAAAATTCAAAACCTCCCACCTTTGTTTGATCTTCCTCCTAGTTCCACCTTTGGAACCTTTCCTCCTGCACCCCCTCCACCTCTGCAAAATGCTTTCCGACAGTCCAAAACCCCGAAAAAAGAAATAAAACCCTCCCCACAGGTTTTTAACTAATTATTTGTGTTTTGTGTAGGTTTTAATGGCAGAGGTAATTAAACTCCACTTCACAGGGCAAAATTAAATCAACTTGAGGCCCGAATGACGATCCAAGGCCTCACAAAGGGTCGATAATGGCCAGAGGGTTTGTGTCAATAAATGGAATTGATGAAACATGATCATCAATTGATCAAAAGGAACCCTCCAGCCACGAAGACAACCTCCCCCGCACACAGAGAAAACAAACAGTCAGAGAAACATGTGAAAGGAAGAAAGCATAAATATTAGAGGGCTAATCCTAATCAGAAGATAAAACAAAAAGGTTAGCCAGCTAAGAAGAAGTCAAAGATGAGAGAATAAAGGCCAAAAAGATCAAAAGAGATAAATCAAAAGGTTTAAAGGATTAAAGGAACAAAAATCATAAACAGATTAAAGGGAAATATGATAAAACAGATAGTCAAATCATAAAGACAGAGTTTAAAGCATAAATGATAGAGCTTAAAGATAAAACAAAAGGCAGATTTACCCAAAACAGATTCGATTGACTCAGCTTGTGGTAGTTACTCCTTTCAAAATATATTTTTGCCACCTAGTGTTTGTTTCCTTTTATAAAGCATTAGGCATTTATCAGGCAGAGTCAGAGATATTTATATTTTCCAGACAGTTATTGTAAAAGTTATGCATAGGCCTTAAAGTCAAACATTTCACCTATTTTTCGTTAGGAGTTAAGATAGAAGTTATTATTCAGAGGAATATCTGCAAATATTCCTGCCTTGAGTCTTGCATGGTCTTCAAGGTTAGGAATTCATTAAATCTGTAATAAATGACACTCAAACCCTAGCTTAACTTCACCTCCTCATTTGATGACTCTTTGAAGTAATACATAGTCTCTTGGAAGTTGAAAAGAAATTGATGTCTTGGAATTTGTGGATGCCCTGATTTGTTTGTTGATGGAGGAGGCCAGGTCACTGGATCCCTGAGCTTGGTTTTTGGTGAAGTGTTTCTAATTTGTTATTGTTATTTCCTGTCTCATTATGTTTCCACCTTTCTATGTTGCAGTAGAATAAAATATTTAGACTAAGAAATGTCTTCTAAAAGCACCTTAGTTCTGTTTATTCTTCACTACCTTAATGTTTTCTTCTACTAGGACATTTTAGAGAATTCTTAGTTTCTCTTTAGACCCCCTAAGCTTGTTTATTTCATAAATAGTTGAATACAGTTGGTATCAAGCATGATTTATGGCTAGCCCTGTTTACTTGCTGCCACTAAGACACTGTTTTTGAAGTCTCCCTCTAAAGTACCATTCTTTAAAGTCTACCAAAGATGTTTTGTTTCGATCATATCCTTTGTACTTCCTTAAATAATTGTTTTAGAGATCTTCATAACTATAATCAAGGATGTTTAGGAGTTCCCTCTTCTCTGATTACAGTTATATGTGTGTCTTAAGTGTTTTCTTTCCTTGAAGGTGAAATCACTAGAATTTAAATGAGTTTCTCGCCTTCTATATTTCATTGGAAAAGTTTATCTTGAATTATCATCTACTTTAGTTGAATCAAAGAATTTATGGTTTTCCTTGTCTATTGATTGCCTCTTCATGCTTATGATATTTAAGTCCCTTTGTTGAGAAGTACATATGATAAAGGATTCTTGATTTCCCTTTGTCCTACTTTTCATTCTTATAATTGATGTCCATCTCATTACCCCTGAAAACTTGAAGATCTACTGACCAAGTTAGATTTTCCCTATGATGCTCCCAATCCATTGATGAACTTATCATGACTTTCCATTAGACTCCATTTCCCAATGACTTAGAGATTTCCTCATTCTACCTATGCTTCTTGATCATTATACCCAACCAAAACAATCAAACTAACCCTGTACTTAATAACTAGCCTAAAATCAACCCTATAAAGCAAACACGTTCATATCCTTTGCAAGAAAATAGAGAGATCCCTCTCTGAGTCCAGGAAGGCTAGGTCCTAGGACTCCAAAGAATGGTTTCATGTTACCCTGTCATTTGGTTTACCAATCTGCCAAATCACGGGACACTAACACGGGTTATTAGGACCGAACACCAAAATACAAGAAAGTGAATAAAAGGACCTTCCAAAAAGAGTCTGGGGTAATTACGCCCTAGGCCTACTAGCGAAGGTAACTCAAAAAATTATGCTGACTTCCTAACAAAATCCTTTTTTGATTCAAGTACCCGAGCTTCGCAAGGGCACCCTACAGAAGTACTGATAAAAGTGATACAACGCCTGCCTCAGGCACCATCGATATCCATACCGTAGTCACCTGTGTGATACCTAGGAAAGGAAACTAAGGGCACCAATTCGTATCGGTAGCTAGGCAGAACGGTCTTTGGTCAAGATTTAGCAAATAGGAGAGGGGGTATCTCTCTTCTCTGCCTTTACTATCCCTTGCGCTTAACTCTATGGAGGTAGAACTTTCCTAGTCCACTTAATGAAGTTGGATTTCACTCGTTAATCAACTTCTACGTTTGACAGTTTTGAGTGGCCTTGGAGAGTTAAATCTCCACTCACCTATTCAAAGGCCCTATGACCTAGAATAGTTGGTGTATATTTAATGACAACGCAAAAAATTCTATTTTATTTTATTTAATTGCTTGATTTTAAAAGGTTTTTCTTTTAAAGTCACGGGTAGATGGAGAATGCAACTTATGATGTTTTCGATGCAAAAGAGAAATCAATAGAAAACCTACTACATGAATATGCAATTCTTTTCTTTTGATGAAAATAGATTTCTACTTGGGTTCTACGAAGCAAATAAAAACAAGTAAAACTTCTTTTTTCTTTTGAATATCACTCTTCACACACTTCAAAAGCTATCAAAAAGACTAGAATGCTTAATGGTGCAACTAATGCAAAAACTACCAATAATGAATGCAAATCCTAGGACTACTCACAAAGGGAAGTAAATGAGTTTTTCAATACGATTGGTCTGATCACTTTGACAGAAAAGCAGAGACAAGCCCAAACAGGAACTTATTTGCACAAAAAAATGCCAAAACAATATTGATATAAAAGAGACAAGCAGAAACAAGGACTCCTCTTGGAACCAAGCGAATGGAAAAAAAATGAGAAAATAACAAATTGCTCCAAAAAGGATCAAAACCATGAAAATAAAACCAAAGAAAAAGCAACGGAAAACACAAATGTTTTTTGGCTTTTCACTTTTCAAGGAAATAAGAAATTTCATCGAGACAAGCACAAAACTACCAAAGGTCCCAAATCAAGAAAATGAGCCAACAAGGCAACTCCTAGTTCCACAAGTCAACTATGGCACTTTCGTGGCAGGACTCTGTTGTCCTCTGAGATAATTGGGGTCAATAATTATGCCAGAGCATTTATAATGTTTTGTTTTGTTTTAAGTTTGGAATTTTTTGGATGACCAATGCATTAAGAAATTTGTAGCAACTGTGTTTAAACTTTCAGATAGTATTAATTAATAGGACAAAGGGCTGTTGCTTTTTTTTTTTTTTCCAAAGAAAAAATCGAACCGTCTATTAAGTAAGTAGAAGGTTACATAGTATATTCATATAGCATTCAATGAATTGCATTTTCCTTTTATTTCTCAAGAAAAGGAAGAGTTGCAACTGATGAGGAGATGTGTGAATTGATCCTCCCAACTTTGTCAAAAATCATATAAAATGACATCTTCATTCAATCCCCAGGCTTCCACTTTTCTAGAGGAAGAACCTGAGACATGGATGAAAGCAGACTATGTTTGTTTTAAGATCATCAAAAGTCGAGAATTGGGTGGTAGACACCATTCCAATTTTCAATGTTTTTGTGACATAAGTTTGATCAGAAAAAAAAAAACAGTCTCCCAAATCTCCTCAGTGAGGAAAAAAATCCGAAATAGAGACAAAAAGTATCGACATGTTCAGAAGTTTTAATCAAAATCTACATACTGAAAATAAAATATAAACAAAAAAATCATGTGCAGACAGAGGGATATGATGGAACTTAGCGGGCAAAAGGAGACTGTTCGATCTCTCGGATCTGACCTCGTTCAACCACTACCACTACCCAGTGCCCCATATCTTGACGAATGCCCTCCTTAGATAGGAGTTTTGCTTCACTATTTCGTTCCCTGTAAATATGATAAGCAAATGCTTGGTTAAAATAGGATTTTACAAGATTCACCTCATCAAGCAAAGTAGATAAAATGAAATTTTGGCATCTCTATGTTCCATTAAACCATTTTATGATGTTCATAGAGTCCCCAAAAATTTGAACATATTTCTTCTCAAGAAAGGATAGCCAACAAAACAGAAGGTGTAGAGATTTTAATTCTGCAAAATTATTTGTCCCTTGACAGATCCTGATTGATGCTTTAAGAATTTTTCCTGAAGGTTCATGAATGGATAGGCTTGCCCCACATCTGCAAGGGCTGCTGCTTTATTCCACATATAATTTAGATTTTGCAGGTGATTAAGCAGAATATGTAAGAAGATATGCTTATTTAATTATTCAAATAGAACATTTCAAATGATCATAAGTGTGAAAAATTTCAAAAAATGTCTAAAAGTTTAACAAAACATATTTAACATTATGAAGATGATGATAATTTATTGATGAGAGGGACTTGCATAAACAAATGACTTAGTAAATCATTCTATGATATAGATAATAACTTCAGGAGGAATTTAAGACAACTAAAACTCAGTTAATCTTACGTAGTTTTCTTCATCAAAATTAAATACACGTAGAAAACAATATGAAATAATAAACAGGAAAAACTCACAAGGGAACAAGGTTGTATGAAACAAATCCAAAATCCTTCTTTTATTATTAATGATCAAAAGCTTGTACACTGCTGATTACAAAAATTCTCATCCAAGGTTGCAACCCCTAATAAATCGAGAATGAGAGTTATTTATACTAGTTCTAGGACTAAGAAAATATCCTAAACTGATTACAAAAATAATATTATATGATAGAAAGAAGGAAACTGCTGGATGATGTGTCCCTTGATCCCTGCAAATTTAGCCCTGTTGGTTGCAATGGTGTATAATTTCTTACAATAATCTTCAAGTTTGATCAACTTATCATCTATAGCTACCAATATTGGTAACCATTTTTTATTTAAGACATTGAACTTGGTATGAAACCTTTGGACAACAATGTCCATAGTTTGACATTTGGTCTCTAATTGATTGATAAAATTATTATTCTGTAATACCTTCTTGATTTCCAAAATTGTGTTTGTTCTGTCAGAAATATTGATTTCTTCAAGCTCTTCTCTGTTCTTTGAATTTAATACCTTGATCATGTCTGTGGCTTCTGATGGCTTGGTCTTCAAGGCTGCTTTTTGTACTTCAATCTCTGTTCTGCATCTGGTTATAAGTTCATGTTGCTCAAAGATAATTTGTATGGATGGCCTTACTTCTGTTATAGCTTGGATGACGTCTGTCCAGATGATTTCCTTGGCTTGGGACAAGGTATCAACCATTAATGATTCAATTTATAGCTTTGAAATTTTTAGTTCTAGTGTATGGGTTTTTTGCATTTCTGTTATATACAAAGTATCATTTTTTACTTTCTGCAACTCTAGATTCTGAAATTTCTCTAACAAATTTTCATTTTATTGTTTTTGCAAAGCTAATTCTTCTACTAATTTGGCTGAATCAACCACTGCTAATGATGATGGTGATATTGCTGATGATGAAGATGGATTTGATCCTGTAACTGATATAGGAATGGCTGTGGCTGAAACTAAAGCTATCTATTCTTATTCCTTTTCATTAAGGCTGAGTCCTTCTATGTGTTCTTCCATTTTATTAATTTGTATGTTTTGCTCAATGATGAATTTGAGCATCTCATCCATGTTCTATTCATTCTGTGAAATTTAATTAGTCATTGGATCTTCAGTAGAAGGTAACTTCAACTGCTTTCTCAAGGCTGCAATGTCTGCATTCTTTTTCTTGAGAATTTCTTCAATGGCATTGCAGTCCTTTGGATTGTATCCAATTTTTACTATCAAGTCTTCTAAAGTCTTCATATTTGTATCCTTAGACAATGATGACAATTTTTCAATCTTGAGCTGAGATTGAACATTTGAAAGTGTTGTTCTGATCTTGGAGAGGGACATTGCTGTGGTGGTCTTGGTAGAAAACAACATTTCACTAGATTTCCTGTGCATGTCCATCTGATTAATAGGATGTATTTGACTAGTGTCAAATGAGAAAATGGTATTCTTGTATTCAGAAGGAGACTTTGGAAATGGAACCAAAGATTATAATAATGCAATCTGCATTCTTACTTTTTCACTGTCAAAGGCTGAAAGCAGTCTGTGTTGGGAGGTTGATGTCTGTTTCCAAAACTGGCTATAAACATTAGATTTAAGATTCTCATTCTTCTCTTTGATCTCCAATAATTTTGAAAAGATGTTCTGGTCATCTGTAGAAGTGTTTGCTGCAGTTTGAATTAGTTCCATAGGTTCCCTAGAAGGAGAAACAAGAGGAGGAGTATTTGGAACATGGGTTCTAGTTGATGTAGTTTGTGATGTTGAAACTTCAACCTCTCCAAGGTCAATTACCTCTGATGGTCCTCCCTCTGTTAATGATGTTGAACCAGTTTTTTCTTTCTTCTGTTGTAGAATGAATTCTTTGATAACATCCATAGCAGATGGAGTTTCTTCTCTTGCCCTTTTTAGCTGCTTGCTCTAAGGAACTGGAGTCTACACATTTGAAGTTGACAAAACCTGTTCATCTTCTTCCTGTAATTTCCCTTCAGACCACTCTTCTTGATTCATAAAATTTTCTATCTCTGGCCTTGGGGTATGATTATAGTGAGTTGTTTTTAATTCAACTCTGAGACCAGAGATGATACCATATGGGTCATAGGACCAAGTGAAGCTGGGTTGGAAATTGATATTCTTCAATAATGCATATGCCTATGAACCAGCTAATTTGGTATTGTAGATAAATGATCCAATGCTTGCCTTAATTTTGAACTGTGATTTTCTTTTTCCTGACACAAAGTGTAGGTCATCCATGTTTATCATTTTCCTAATATATTCCAGAGAAAATATTCTCATAGGAACATATTTAGGCAACTCGTATGATGCAATCTCACATCCATATACCTTTATCTAAGTATAATTTTTGTATAGATACCAATCTCCTGTTTTGGTTTGTTCACTTAAGTGTACAAATCTTTTGGTTTCCTCTTCAATTCTTAGTTCTGTTCGACTTCTTAGGAGTTTCTTTACTGGATGTATGAAAGAATCCAAAAACTCTAAAAATGATGGCTTTGTTGATGTAGCTGTGACAATTTCTATCCAATGAATCACTGGTTGATTCACTCCCTGATCATCCTGCTTGCTGAGCTAAATGGGCAGTTGATCTCCTTGCTGGAAAAGAAACAAGTGAATGATGATAGAACTGTATCTAAATACCCCCTATGCAATAAAATTCATAAACTATTCATGTATATTTTCAGCCAAAAATTGGCTGAATTATACATGAATGTTGGTTGCTATCCATTGCTGAAAATGGAAAAGAACCCAAGGATGAGTTCATCAATTGATTGGTCATCCTGATATCCTAACAAGTAGGAAAATAGAGAGATACATTGTCTAAAGGCCTCAGGAAACATAGAGGATGGGTATCGTGGATTCCTTTTGGGTAATTTAGCATCCTTTGGTAGAAAAATGTCAAAAATCTGAGTTCTCTGTGGGAAGGTCAAATTATGGTAGAGATCCATAAGTGTGGTTGGTGAGAAATGATTAAGCTGGTCAGATTGGGGAATGAGAAGCATTTGATTGATGGTTGTGATCATAATGTCTCCTTTCTAGGCCACCACTGTTCTTTTGATAGGGTCATATTGAGCATGACACCATGTAATTAAATCAAGGAATTTATGGGTTTTTGGGAAGGTAAAAAAGGGGAGAAGTGAATCCCATAATCTAATATGGTACTCTTTGTCTAAATAATTTTGCTTGAGGCACAAGTGGTGTTCATGGAAATCAAACTCACACTGGTAATCTGTAACCTTAAATAGGGCATCTGCAAGAGGAATAAGGTCCAGATTGACCTGGGCTGCGGGAGTAGGGCTTTCCTCTGCAATCTACTTCTTAGATTTAGCTTTTGGGGCCATGTCAACAGTTTAGAAGAATGACAGAGGAGAGGAGATAGTGCTGTTAGGAAAAATGAGAGTGGAAATGGATTGATCGGATGACAACAGGTGTGGTGAAAGCTCGACCAGACAATAGAGGCGACTGTGGAAATTTTCCTGCAATCACAATAGTGAAATGGTCAGGAAAAAGTGAGAAATAGTGGAGCAGAGGGTGATTTATAGAATGTAATCGTTGTTAACAGTTTGATGTAACCATAGTGGCTTAAATGGGATTTGGAGTGGAGGGCTGACGTGGAGGCCAAGAATTTTGGGAGTAGGGGGCTTCAATAGGTGAATAGGAAGGCAGAGACGTGATAGGCTGGTAACGGTTAAGCTAATTTGTCAACGGGTATATGGTAGGTGGTGGTGCGAGAATGGCAGAGGGAAAACGGTCAAGGTGCGAGATGAATGACTGTTAGGCAGTAAGGGAGAAACCACAGCAAAATTCGGAGGGGGGGGGTTAGTGTTTTCCAGTTTTGAGTGGAGGGGGTGAAAACTTTGAAGAGGGTGCCACGTATTGATTTTAGGGTGACCATTAAAACTGCTTTTTGGACCCCCCCTCCCCCCCCCCCCCCTACGTTAATGGGAAATGGCCGAGGGGGGTGCAAAGGCGCATTTGAGCTTGCAGGCATATATGTTTTCATTTTTGTGAACTAAAGCCTTTATTTTTTCCTTGGCATTCTAACATTTTATTTTTGATTTTGCCTTCATTCTTTAGGGAAATATAACCTAACATTTATTTGATATGGATGTATAAAACACACAATAAACCTATTATTTTTTTGATTTCTTTTTTTCTTTCATCCATATCCTATCTTAACCTTTTTTGAATTTATTTTTACTTTATATGCTAACTTATCAAAAATAGACAATGTTAAAACATCGGCTCTAGTTGGGGATTGCTTGCCCCTGTGGGATGCAAAGAACGAGTAGATCCAAAGTGCCTTCTCCTCGGGTTATGGAGCCTTTGCTGTGAAAAAAAACAGACTTGGAAATTTTTAAAAGAAGGTGGTAATGTACAATGATGATTTGGAATCTTCTTCAATACTGTATGTAATGTTTCAGAAATCTCCCATTGACAGGCAGTGTAATAAACTGTCCTTCCAAATTTTGTATAACAAATGTATTGTTTCCTTTCACTTCAACAATGCTGAAAGGTCCAAACCATAGGTTATCAAATTTTCCATGTTTACCTTTATCCTCCCTTCTAGCATCCCATCTCAAAACTAGATCACCCTCTCTGAAATCTCTTTCCCTGGCCTTTCTGTCAAAAATAATCTTCATCTTATTCTTATAATTTCTCAATTTGTATTGAATGTAATCTCTGTTTTAATTTAATTCAATAATTTGATTTATCCTACTAGATAAACCATCAGGTTCATTAGTGGACTCTTGTAAAAATTTAAGAATAGGAAAATCCAAATTGGTAGGAAAAATGACCTCTTTACCATAGAGCAGTTGGAAGGGAGATTTACTTGTTGATCTTTTGGGAGAAATCTTGTTTGCCCAAACTGCATAGATAAGATGATTGTCCCGATTTTTCTTATGGTCTTCTAGAGTCTTTTTTATCACTTTAACCAAGCTCTTGTTGGATGATTATGCAAGACCATTTCCTTGAGGATAATAAGGGGTTGAATGATGTAGAAAAATATGATATTTTTGGTAGAATTCAATCATATTTGTACTACTGAATGTTGTGGAATTATTAGTCACTATTTGTTGAGGGCAACCAAATCTAGAAATAATGTTTTCTTCAATAAATTTGATTACTACTGTATCTGTAGCATTTTTTACTGGAATGGCCTCCTGTAATATTCCAAAAATTTAGCATTCATCTAAATGGAATATTATAGTTGGTTTCGTCACTAGGTAGGTGAATAAATGGGTAGGGAGGCCCATAAAATTATTTAGGAGAAATAATAACACTCCTAATGTGAAAGGAGGAAGAATAAGCAGCTGGATTAAGCACCTTTGGGTGTGAACATGGATTGGATCATGTTGATTCAGTCAACTTTGACCAAGTCAACAACGCTGTCATAGAGGAGTGGCCTTTATGATGAGACAATGCAGTTTTAGTGGAGGACAAATTGCATGAGCTTGGTGGAAAGTATGGATGGGACCCAATGTGAGGAGGTTCACTTGCTATATATGGAGAGGATGGCAACCTTTGTTATTCATGTTTTAGATTATCATTTGATATTGGTCAGTTTAGACTTTTGCTTCCTCTTGCTGTTTAGCAGGGTTGCTATGTTGTTTAGAACAAGGGTGTTCCTGATCGGGAATCCCTACCTCATCCTCAAGTAAGGAGAGGTTCTTTGAGCTGCATTTCCTCATTCCAGAATTCTAGCCAAGCTACCTCCTTCAGCTATAGCGCAGTTTCTGTTTAGATATGGGTTGTGTTGTAGGGTGCAACAAAGGAGGATCACATTGAGCCATTTCTGGGCTTGTTTTTCGTTGGAGAGGTAGCCTATCCATTGGAGGATCAGCAAGGAGGGCTCCTGGGCATATTTTTACATCTTTGGCATTAGGCCAACCATCTACCATCCCTCATAGCGCAGTCATAAATCAGAACTGTGTTATTTTTGGAGGCAGTTGCTGGGAGGGTTCATTAAGCTCATTAGGAGGGTTTATTTCTGAGTAGAGGGATCAACCTTCTATTTAGAAATACTATTGGAGGAGGACATCATAATTTTAGATCTGTCATAGCCTCATTCTTTTCATATCCAGTTTTTAGTGACATCTCAACCCCAGGGTTATTTGTCACATTGTATATTTCTTGGTATTTCTAGCAATCTTTTCTGGGTTGGCTAGAAATCATGTATTAGAGCCCACATCTTATTTCTTGGGAATTTATTTTGTTTCTGTTAGTCATATTGCATTTATGTATGTTTACAACAGTAGCTACACTGATATAGACAACACTTTCACTACTCTCCGACATTCTATACAATTGCAACAACTCATGTGTTGATTGTTCTGATCATTGGAGGCTTGTTCTTATTGCTTGAGTGGCTTGTCCCTCATGATATTTTGTATATTGTTGCTTATATATTAATAAAATTATGGCTGTATATTGATCCCTCTCATGTCATGATCAAATTTTATGTGTTTTACACTATTGTGTCTTGTATTGCTGCTATTTCCCATTTGGAATATTACAGTGGTATCGGAGCATAATCTTGGCTCATCCTGTGAATTCAAGACATTATGCCATTATGAGGAGAATATTCTCACAGAAAGGAGAAGATATACAGAAGAAAAAAAGGCATGAATCCATTATTTGGAGAAATGAAGGAAGAGAGGATCTCCCAGCTTCTTTTCCATGCTGTGAAAAATATCAAAGAAGATCTCAAGGAGATGAAAGGGGAGAGGTGTATAAAAACTCCAAGAAGGTTTGAAAGTGAACCAAGCCATAGATATTCACAAGAGGGGTGTGGACATTAAGCCACACATGCAGATCCACAATGCAGTTTATTGCCCACATTCACTGCCAGAGGGATGGAGGAGGAAGATGCACCAAGGGAGGATACCTTGAGTGACTATCTTCAGGAGTATGAGTCTCAATCATGGAGATTCAAAAAGCACTTGGAATTCCAAGGGTTTTACCAACTCGAGGAAGAGAGAAGGTCCAAAAACCATAATATAAGCAAGAGAGGTAGAATATTTCTATCTAACTTTGATGGATCAACAAAGTGCACAACCAAAGCTTGGGTGAAGGATCTAGATTCCTATTTCTAGCTACACCAAGTTTCAAAAAAGGAGGCCATTAGAGTAGCAGCGCTACACATAAAAGGTATGGCCCATAATTGATAGTTTTTTAGTTCTACTTCATGTTATCATGCAAAGGTAAACACTTATGCAGGGTTCATTAAGAAATTAGTGAAAAGATTTGATATCAGACATTGTAAAACATCATTTCTTGAACCCAGGAACTCAAAACCTTTGCATGAGTTGGAGAGATATATTCTGCCAACTCCACTCCTTATTTCTGTTAAAGGGGATAAAAACATGCATGATTCCTTGCCAAGGGAAATATCTCCACTTCTTGAAGAGCCCTCTTCTATAGATGAAGACATGGAGGTTCCTCCTTCAAGGGAAGACCAAGGTCAAGGGTCTCTCATTGATGATGAGGCATTTTCAAATATTGATGAAGAGGATGAGCAGAGAAGAGCTAACAGCGCTGTACCATCAGGAGGAGATCCATTACCACATGAAGATGGGAAGGAAGCAATTTCTTCCATTAGAGAAGCCCTTGTGTATTTGCAAGGTGTTCAAAATGATCCAACATGTGGGAACCAAAACACAATTCCGGAGCAACATGCATTAGTTAGTATGGGTTGTGAATCTTATGAGATGGAAGAAGAGAAGGATAAACATCAAGGTATGATGAGCATTCACCCTTATTTATTTCGAGAGGTTTCTGCACAAAAGAAGGAGAATTTATTGCGCAGTGAAGAGAGGAACAAATAAATCCACTCATATATACAATCCACTTTAGATTTTGATGTCTCACTACATGGGGACATTCCACCTGGGAGGCCACCAGATCTAGAGTTGGTGAGAGACATCTTGCCATTTGGTTCACCACTCTTAGATTTAGGAGGGGTGAAGACCTTGGAGGAGTCTAGTACAACGTAGAGATTCTAGGGTAGACTCAAGGAGGAGGGAGACATTATCCCATTTTCAGCATCACCCACTCTCACTACATATTCTGCGCTAACAGAAGTTGCTGCAATTATAGAGGATGGCACCACCATGGTGCAAGGGGACCACTCCATGGATTTGGAGAAACAAAGGGTACTTCCTTTGTGGAAGGAATCTTTCATGTATTGGAGTAGATGGAGGCCACTCATGCTTACATTGGCTAAGATCAGGAGGTTATTTTTAGATGCTTGCTTCTCATGGGAGGCCAATTTCCAAAGGCCACCACTTCTACTTGAGCATGAGCAGCTGCATGATAGGCATGGTAGCACTTTGGAGGATGAATTTGGCATGAGGGATGTCAAAGGAGAAGACAACAACATGTGGGGAGCTTTACATTTCAGATCTTCAGCGCTGTCTCTTAGGAGGATTGATCCATATTGGAGATCTCAACTCTTGGTAGATTACTCCAAGGATCTTGGTGCTTGCATGATTCTTGATGACCCAGGGGAAGATGATAGATACATGGTGGTTGGAGAGGTCATCTATTCTTATGGCAGAGTCTTCTTTACTAGAGTTTCTGAGCTTAAGAGGAAGCTACTACATGCAACACATGTGGACTTTCTTTCCATGCACTTTGATGCATTTCATTCTTTCATGGAGGAGTTCACTTGGGAGGGCATCCAACAGGATATATATTAGCATATGGAGAGATGCATAGCCCAGATGGTATGGAGAGGATGTCATAGTCACTTCCCTACTCATTGGGGGTGAGGGAGAGCTTTCAGTTGAGCCATTTCAGCTCAATTACCAAAGTACATGGTAGGGTAGGTACAATTTTGCATTATGATTTGTACTCCTCTACTTTATATGAGCAACATATTGTACCAAGGAGGATTATAACTTCTTGTATATTATGTTTTGATGTACTTGAGGCCATTTGCAGCATTTATGTTGGCCATGCTATTGGTGGTTTGTGGGGGAAGCCACATGATTCTTGGTGTGCACCATTGGCAACACATTTTACTTTCATGATCCTATCTTATAGGATGATTGTGGCAGAAAACAAGTGGCTGAAAAGACACTTGTTATTTTTTTTTTTGAGGTAGGCAAGGGATGCACTGCGCGGGTTCCATATGTGGAACTATGATCCACCTCCCGATTTTCATATGGCAACTTGTATTCATTGGTTTTTGCTTCCATATGTTGGAGATGTTCTTAAGTTTATAGGAAGCTTTGTTGGGAGAGTGGTACAAGAGTTGAGGGTGCCCAGTGGTACTACATCTCTTTTCTTCATGTGGGAGGAGCCATTTGGAGAACTAGAGTTCTTGGAGGAGGCACTTCATGGCTGATTTGTTTGGTGGGTGTTTGGTCTCAATCTAGTCTCCTAAATTGAGCTCATTTAATTGTCAACCAGGGTTGGTAAACTGCTGAAGTGAAGTGTACTGTATGTACCTAGGTGCTTGTTTCCTAATGCGTTATGTGTAGTGTTTTGTGATGTTTTTGGTCTTTTGTGATGATTTATGATGTTTTTGGTCTTTTGGTGGTTTTATGTTCACAAGGAAAATGCCTAGAAAGCTAATGGAAAGGAGATGGTGATTAAAAACAGAGTTAAGCCTAATTGGTTGATGTCAAATGGTAAATGAAAATTGAAACACTGAAGCAGAATCAAATCTTAAACTATGACTAAGTAGAAGCAAAGCTTGATAATGACTTTTAAGCAAATGATTCAAAATACAAACTAAACTTAAGAAATGATCACTAAGTATGCAAATCCTCTAACTACATGGTTAAACAACTAATCTTACAATGATGCAACATTTTGTCCTTGATTAGAGATTTGAAACAGATTTGGAGGGAAAACATTGATACCATCCTAAGATCTTCTATTCTAGGACTAGTTCCTAACTCTATTCTGCAATTTAATTGAATGTCACAAGACCTTACTCAAGAGTTATTGATTTCTTTTCAAAGTAGTCTTTTGAGGGAGGGCTCTGTTTATGAAATGATAAGGAAATTGCAGAGGTACTTCAGGCCTTAAAATGATGTTGTCTTCTGTTATTATGGTTATAGATCAATTGTAGTTTTTAGAACAAGAAGATGTTTGTAAATAATGAAGGCTGTTTTGTTAACCTTAACAACTGAAGTAATCTAATGTGCCGTGGATGACAATCTGAATGTGAAGTGCAAGTGCAATGAGTTAATATAAGAATGAACTTAAGATGCCACTAATCTAAAACAATGCTGAACTACAAGTCATCATCAAACTCAAAACAAAATAACTGAACATGAGTTAAGTGCAATTAAACTCCGAAGCATCCTAACTAAGCTACCATGCATTATTCTAGGGAATTATACAGTTTGTTTGTCCATCATTATTGATGTATTGGAAGAGTTCCTTCTTTTGGAAGAGGTTTTAGAACAATCCTGACTGTGTAATTGAGTGCAAATGCAAGCAAAAAGACTGAAAGCAATGAAAAATTAAGATATCATAGCCATTTCCTACTCGTCATTATGATATTTTGGACAAGCGTTTAAGAGCAAGAGCAGCAATGGTACTTAGTACAAACACACAACTAAAACATTCATTATCACGGTTATGCCTTGGACTCCTGAAGGATTTATTGGAAGAGTTTCTTCTTGTGGAAGAGTGATTAGAACAAGTGTAACTGTGATAGTGAACAACAAAAATTACAACTAAATCCTACAATACTATAGCCAATTCCCATTCATCATTATAATCTTTTGGAAGAGCTTCTTCTTGTGGAAGAGTTAGAATGAGTATAACTACAGTAGCTAATTAAAAACAACTACGAATTCAACTTCTAATCCTAAAATACTATAGCCATTTCCCATTCATCATTATAATTTATTGGAAGAGCTTCTTCTTGTGGAAGAGTTAGAATGAGTATAACTACAGTAGCTAATTAAAACAACTACTAATTCAACTTCAAAAACGTAAAGACAGCTAGAGTACTTATCTAATTTACGCAAATAAATCCGTGCAAGAGGCAGGGGCCCTCTACCACCTGACGGAATTCAACTCCAAATTAAATCAACGCTTTCAAAACAACACTGTTTGCTTCATTAAAGATGAAATAACTTGAACATAGCACTCTGCGTCTTCAGAAATGTAGCACAGAATCTAAGCAAAATCTAGAACAAAATCTAGCATAAAATCTAGCCTAGCTCTCGGTTTCCCAAGTGTTTATATAACAAATGTAAATAACAAGACTTGCAACAATTTCAGGAACATTGTCTTTCCTTATCGGAATCACATTAGGACTCTTGAAGTGGTTGCGTAAAAAGGAAAAAGACATCTGGACTGAGACAGTCCTAATAGAAGTCTGCCTTCCTAAATGTGTTCCCACGTATAAAAACCATACCCAGAATCCGTTTCTTCCTTCATGGTGAGCAACGAACCATGTAGACATGACGTGGATTATGCCCATATGCGGTTTTTCTTGAGAGGCCACCTGGAACATACCCAAACGTGAAGACAGCTGCAGAATCGCCGGTTAGCTACGGAATGTCTGCATTCTGCAGCTAGTTCTGGTCAAAATGCTTTACAATGGAAAAAATCATAAAACTTAGCAATTCAGTCATATAAATCATTCTAAAAGTAATTTCAACTAAATTCATTGATCAATTGGGTCTAGAATAGCAATGGACAAAGGAAAATGAGGTAAAATAAGATGAAAGAAAGCACAATTTTGAGGCTCAACATACCCCCACTGCTGTCTCCTTGCATGTCCTCATGCAAATTATCCTATGAACTTAGAGGCTTCTGCAAGAAAATCTAATCCTGTCCTTCTCCTTTGTCTGGAAGCTAGAGATCTTCTGGGTTTTCTGATAACAAGTTTGAACCTTAGGTTGGTGAGTGCCCTGATTAGCTTCTTGTTCCTTTTCTTCAACTTCTCATTGGTCTTTTCCACTTTGTCTATATGTAGGGATAAGGTTGAGTTCATATCAGTTTTGAGCTTGACTTGATCCTTGAGAATTTCATTCTCATTTTTGATGTGCCTATTAAGTAATTCCAACTCATACCTATCCCTTCTTAATACATCTATTTCAGACAGTGGAGGACTGGGGGTTCTCTCTCTGCTTTCTGAAGCTCTCCTCTCCAAAGTTTCCACATAGTCATAAATTTCTTGTTGAGCAGGGTCAATTTCAGGGGTTCCTTCATTAAAATCCTCTTCAACATCTTCTTCAATGGATGTTTCTTCATCTTCTATATTAATTACCCCTGTTTGTTTGATTAGTGTTTTCTTCAGTTTCCCCTTTAGTCTGTGTCTTCTTCTAGGCTGAGAAGATCCCTCTCCTTTCTCTGTGGTAGATTTCTTGATTACCTTCTCTTTCTTAAGTTGTCTCTTGATTTGAGTCAACTTCTCTAAAATGATTTCCTCACTGCTCTCCTGAACTGTTTTATCAATTTCAACTTTTGAAGCTCTCCATTTTCTAGTTCTCCTTGTAGGCTGTGGTTCGGGTGTGGGTTATTTTGGCTCTTCAAAATGATTTCTTATTAAGAAATTGTCCCATGTATCATTTGTTTTGGCCAAATGATGCTCAATCAAAATTTTAACCAACCCATGATGATATAGGGTTGTCTCTAAAAATTGAACCCTTCTTTGAACACAGGAAGCCATCTTCTTCAAACTTTGAAGTAAGAAATATGGTAGGTTTAAGTCTTCCCCCAGAAAGTGCATTATCAGTCTAATGTGGTAGACATAAAATGTCCCATATCTACCCTCACATGTAATAAATTTTTGCAGAAGAAGTAGTATGTTTCTCCATTTATTTTTCAATGCAGAACTGGGAATTCCTTTCTTAAATACGGTGACATCCATACCTGGTGATTTTAAAATTTGCTTCCAGGATTCATTGTGGAATTCTCTATTTTTGAACCATCTCTCTCTAGTTCTGAGCAACCCTGTAGCCTCTGCAATGAAAACTTCAGTGACAGTAAATTTGACATCTCCCACTTCAACTTCAGTTCCTTGAAATGATCTTGCAAATGTTTTAGTGACTTCCTTGTGGAAGCCATTAAATTTCTCCAAAAATTGTAACCATCCTATCTGTTGCAACATTTCTTTACATTGGGGGTAGCCTTCTAAGTATTTTGAACCCACTGGTTCTGTTCTTACAATGAAACCCATAATTGCTTCTTCAATGTTCAAATTAACACTCTTCTACCCACAAAACAATAAATTTCACCTTTGAATTGAAATGGCTTCAAGTTCTTAATGACAATGGCTTCAATTTCGGAATGACATACCTCTGATTGACAATGACAAATGTCTTCAAACTTCGGAATGATATGCCTCTGATTTGACAATCACAACAGCTTCAAACTTCGAGCTGATATGCCTCTGTTGATAATTTGAACTTTGGACTGTTATGCCTCTGTTTGATAGTGACAAATGACTTCAAATTCTTCTCTGCTATACCTCTGTGTTTACAGTGATAATCTCAATCTCTGCCCACAGTGATACTTTGTCTGCCCACAGAATCAAATGGCTTCAAATTCTCACGCTGCTATACCTCTGCGTTTACAGTGATAATGCCCAATGCTATACCTCTGTGTTTACAATGATAATGCTTTGATATTCAAACTGATACCCTTTTACTCTGCTCACGGTGATGAAAATATCTCTATCTACGGAATGAAATGCCGGCTACAGAATGGAGTGATGGCAGTGGTCACGGAATGAGGTAGTGGAGTGAGGTGGAGGGAACGAATTAATGATTGAAGAGACGGTGGAGATTTTTACAACGGCAAAGAGAATCCTCATTGAATGATTTGGTTAAGAGACGTGAAGGATTCAAATACCTCGACCATTTTAACCGCTTAAATGATGTCGGATATGGAATTTGAAATGAGAGATTTTAATTCAAAGTCTGTGGAGGGTTTATTGGTTATGATCAATAAAAATAATTAAAACAACCTTTTCGAACAATTCATGACTAAAACTATGCTAAACTTTATGAAATGCCATTATAATTTAAACTTGTTACCTCTGCCTTTCATTTGATTTTTGTAGTCTTTGTCTTCTTGTTCACCTTTGGAAGAGTCTTCATTATCCTTCTTTGATGCTTTTGATTCATGGATACACTGGGTCACTTTGTTGCAATTCTAATGTCTGTTGATTGATGCCTTCAGGGTTTGTAGCTGCGGAAAGACTGTCTGGCTGCAGAAAGGCTGATCAGCTGCAGAATGTCTGTTGAGCTGCAGAATGTTCCTGTAGAGCATTTTAATCATGAAATGGAGTGTTTTTGGAATATAGGTGAAATGTTATATGGTATGAATGAATATGGATGATGGATTATGATATGTATGAAGTGGATGATGAAATGGAATGGATTCAGTTTATGAAATGGAGTGAAAGAACATAAGAACTGTACTGCAATTCATGACATGTTTTATTCACTTACAGCAAGACATCAAATTTTGAATTTTGACATGAAAATGAGATGGATGGAAGATGGAATGAATGAATGATATGTGAAATGAAGTGAAATATGAATGATGGAATGAAATGGAGTATGGATGAATAAGTGAATGGAGTGAAATGAAATGAGATGGATCATAAGCACTATGGATCTGAACTTATGATTTTGTAACAGCTGCTTGTAAAAACAAAAATGGGAAAAGTTAGAGTGTCAGAGAGACTCTGATTTTCACCCTATCTTTTCTGTATAAACATGTCAATCAATGATTGGTTTTCATGTTTATACCTTTTTTTTTTAAAAAAGAAAAAAAGAAAAAAGAAAAAAAAGAAATGCTTCAGAAAATTTAATCAAGTTGATGAAGAAGAGAAACTCTTCTTCATTAACTTCACATCATTGCTTTCTTGGAACTTCTTGACAAATTCTTCTCTTGAGAGTGGTTTGTGATATAGATTCAATCTACGACCATTCACAAGAAAAGTGACCTCTTCTTCATCTATAGTTCTGATTTTTACTGCCCCATTATCAAAAATTCGAACAATTTCATATGGCCCAAGCCAATGTGTCTGAAATTTCCCTTGAAAATCCTTGAATTTTGAATCAAACAAAAGAGCCCAATCACCCTCTTTAAATTTCTTCTCTTTGATGTACTTGTCATGCCATCTAGCCCTTTGCTGTTGGACTAGACTTGTTTTCTGAACTGCATCTTGTCTGATCTCATCCAATTCATTAATTTGCTCCAGTCTATGCTTTTGTGCCTCCGTTAAATCAAGTCCTAACTGAACTTCCATCTTGAAGGTTTGAATTTGGAACTCTATGGGAAACAAAACTTGCTTTCCATAAACAAGCTCATAAGGAGTATGGCCTGTTGTGTTTCTCCATGTAGTTATATAGGCCCACAAGGCTTCAGGAAGCCTGTCTACCCAATCTCTTCTATGTAAATGAAAAGTCTTTGTTAGGATTCCTTCAATGACCTTATGAGTAGATTCCACTTGACCATTTACTTGTGGATGATAAGGAGTAGATTTTCTATGTTTGATTTTGTACTTCTCCATTATTTGCTCCACTAGCCTTGATGTAAATTGAGCTCCTTGATCTGTAACAATTTCCCTTGGGACACCAAAACGAGTAAAAATATCCTCAAAAAGAAAAGTAACTACGGATGATTCATTAGCAACAAGTAATGGTTTAGCTTCTACCCACTTAGTAACATAATCAGTGCAAACTAATATGTATTTCTTTTGTCTTGATGGAGGACTAATACGTCCTACAAAATCCAAAGCCCATTTTTCAAAAGGTTCAATGTGTACTTGAGGTTGTAATGGCATCTCACCTGAAGGAGAAGGTTTCCCTACCCTTTGGCAACTGTCACACCTTTTGACATACTCCTTAGCATCTTTAAACAAGGATGGCCAATAATATCCTAGATTAAGGATCTTATAGGTTGTCCTCTTATTTGCAAAGTGTCTGCCACAAGGTTCGTCATGACATGCCTTGAGAATCTTAGGCATCTCATCTTCACGAACACACCTTCTAATGATCAAATCTGGACCTATCTTGTACAACTCATTAGTGACCCATGAATAATTTGCACTATCATTAATGATTTTTCTTTTATCCCTTGCATTCATAATTGAAGGAAATTTTCCTGAAACTAAATAATTAGCAATATCAGCAAACCATGGAGTTTGAGTAGAGATTGCAAAAAGATATTCATCGGGAAATTGATCTTCAACCGGAGTGTCATCTTTGATATTTTGGAGTCTAGATAGGAAATCAGCTACTGTGTTTTGTTTTCCAGGCCTATCTAGAATAGTAATGTTGAATTCTTGTAAGAGCAACAACCATCTTATAACTCTTCCATTAGTGATTGATTTGTTCATTAAATATCTAATTGCAGAATGATCAGTGTGAACAAAAGTTTCATAGCCTGTTATATAGTGTCTAAATTTGTTTATGGCATGAACAACGGCTAAAAACTCTTTTTCAGTTACAGTATAGTTTAACTCTGCAGGAGTCAAATTTTTACTGATATAATAGATGGCATAGGGAATTAAATCTTTCTGTCCCAATACTGCTCCTAAAGCTGTATCGGAAGCATCTGTCAAGATATGAAAAGGTAACTTCCAGTTAGGTCCCCTTAATATAGGTGCTTCAGAAATTTTGGTTTTCAGGGTTTCAAAAGCTAACTGGCAATCAGAAGTCCACTTGAATTCACAATATTTGGTGAGTAATTTGAAGAGTGGAGATGCTATTTTGGTGAAGTTTTCTATAAATCTCCGATAATACCCTGTAAATCCTAGAAAACTTCTAACATCTCTTTGACAACTTGGAATGGATAGGTTAGAAATGACTTCAACTTTTGCATCATCAACTCTAATCCCATCCCCTGAAATGTGGTGCCCTAAAACAATACCTTCAGTGAACATCATAAAACATTTTTCATGACTAAGTGAAAGGTTTGCTTCTTGACATCTTTTTAAGACTTTTTCCAAATTTTCTAAAGCCTCTTCAAATGTATCCCCATAAACTGTAAAATCATCCATGTACACCTCTACACAGTCATGTATTAGATCAGAAAAAATTCCTAATACTGCCCTTTGGAATGTTGCGGGTGCATTGCATAATCCAAATGGAAATACTCGGTAGGCATAGGTACCCCAAGGACAAGTAAATGTGGTTTTATCTTGGTCTTCAAGTGCTACTTGGATTTGATTGTAACCACTAAACCCATCTAGGAATGAAAAGTACTTTTTGCCAGCTAATGTATCTAATACTTGATCTATGAAAGGTAAGGGAAAATGGTCTTTAAGAGTAGATTTATTCAGTTCTCGGTAATCAACACACACCCTCCATTTTCCATTTTTCTTTGGCACAATTACCAAAGGAGAAACCCACTGACTATCTGAAATAGGATAGATGAAATTAACATTTAACAATTTTTGCAATTCTTCCTTGACAATTTCCTTAAGATTTGGATTCATCCATCTTTGAGGCTGTCTGATTGGTTTGCAATTTGCCTCTATATAGATGTGATGAGTACAAGTCTTGGGACTTATCCCTTTCATGTCAGTGTATTCCCATGCATATGCAGAAGAATGTCTATGTAATACTTTGACTAACTCTTCTTGTTGAGATTTTTCTAGGTTCATGTTTATATTCAAAGTTTTGCCTGGAAAAATTTCACTTGTAGAGCTGCCAAATTTGTCCATAGAATGAAGAGACATCTGCCTAGATGAAAAAAACTCAATATTGGATCCCTCTTGAAATGATTCATGTTTGTGTTCTGGAGAGGATTCAAAGTTTTCTAGAGTATTCAGAATTTGACTATCTTCACTAATTTCCAAAATTGTGAAGAGTGGTTGTAAATCTTCTTCATCCTCTATTCATTGAGTGTCATCTAGATCTGTAATTGTCCTAGCTGGAGGATATAAAGTGAATCTCTTAGTTGAAATACCATCAGAAATATACATATCACCGGACCTACAACTAATAAAAGCATCGGCTGTAGCCAACCAAGGTCTTCCTAGTATAACAGGATGGCCTCCTAGATTATTCTTGGGAGTTAGGATCATGAAATCCACAGGGTACTCCCAAGAATCTAGGGACACTGGAATGTCTTCTATTACCCCATCTGGTTTGATCACAGATCTATCTGCTAATTGTAATAGTGTGGGTGTAAAGAGAAGATTAGGAAGTTTCAGTTTGTCCATGATTTGTCTATTCATGATATTTATTGCTGCTCCTAAGTCAATGAGTGTGTTTTGAATTTCAATTCCATTGATGTGAATTTTGACAACTGGATTTCCTGGGTCAAGATACTTTGGAATAGCTATCTTGCCCATCATAATGTCTGCTATTTGTCCTACCAGTTGAATTTTCTTGGTTTCTCTTATTCTTTTTCTTGTTGTCTTCATACTCAACTCCTTTATTGTTTTGGCTAAAATTGGGATTTCCTTGATGGCTTGCAATAATGGAATTTTAATGCAAAAATTTCTCAATTCATCTAAAAAATCATAATTAGGCACCATGATTTGTTTTTCTACACCTCATCAATTTGTAATCTTTCCGGAAAGGGAGGTATAGAAGTAGATGTGGATGGTTGCTCTAACACAGGAGTTGGATTTATTGGATCTTTTTGTTTTAGTTTTTCAATGTGTGGGTCTTTAAAGGATGTGTCTTCCTCAAGACTTTTATTCACCTGTAGGGAGTCTTCCTCAGAATTATCTTGTTCTTGTATGATCACAGAAGGTTTCCTCTTTTCAAGTATCCTTCCAGACCTAAGTTGAACATCACTAAGGTCTAGAGGAGTGATTAAATAAGTTGGAAACTGTTGTCCTTCTATCATGTATGTATTCTGAGGGTTCTTATTATTGGGGTTTGGTATGGGCTGAGCTGGAAATTGATTGGATTTTTGAGGGAATGGTAATGGAAGTGGTTGATTTTGATGTGGTTGGTTTTGATGATGTTGTTGAGGATTTTGTTGAAAATTTTGTTGAAGATTTTGAGGAAAATTTTGTTGAGGATTTTGAGGATAAAAATGTGGGTATGGTGGATAGGATGGTGGATATTGATAGTATGGAGAGTATCTTCCATAGGGACTTTGTGTTCCTTGTGCCCAGGACTGAGATTGATTTTGAAATTGGGGCCAAGGTTGCTGCCAAGAATTCAAGGTGGAGGTTGATTATACATTTGATCATGGAATCCTTGTGTTTGAGGTCCCTGCCAAGGCCTTCTAGATACAAAATTGAGAGACTCTGTGGAATCTGTAGGAGTTTCCTCCTGAAAGACAGCTTTGAGACCCGGAAGAGAAGGACAATTCTTGGTCTCATGTTTTTCAGAACAAATGACACAGGTTTCTACAAATTTTACATCCAAAGGACACTCTCTCAAGGCATGTTTCTTTCTACATTTGGGACAAAAGATTGCCAAGGCATCAGATTCGGCCTTTTGCTTGTTTTGTATCTTGAGGGTGTCTATTTGTTCACTAAGACTCCCTAAGATGTCAGATTTAAAATCATCAAGCATGTGTCCAATTTCTGATCTACTTACTGTCCCAGAAGCAGATTTACTTGCCCTTGCAAGAGCGGGATCTCTTGGACCTTTGACAGTTTTAGATTTCCCTCTTGAAAGGTTAATACATAACTCCGATATTTCAGGTAATGTGAGTTGTGATATATCCCCTTTTCCCATCATGTTAAGGATATCCAACCATTCATCCCTAATTGTTTTCAACAAAAGAGCTTTTAAAGTGTCTTGATCTAGGTTTTCCATTTTTGCCCTCTTGATGTTGTAATTAAATCTTTCCAACAAATCTTCCAAATTTTCATCTTTTTTTTGTAACATCTTGAACACTTCTTCCTTATGATTAACCGGCATACAATAATCCAAATATCTCTCTAGAAATGCTTGTTTCATGTCTTCCCATGTTCTAATAGAACTACTGATTAGACTCATAAACCACTTCAATGCTGCTCCCTTCAAAGTTGAAGGAAATAATTTCAGTTTTTGAGCATCTTGTAGGTAGTCATAAGTTCTACACAACACTTCAAATTCGAATAAGAAGGTTTCAGGATCTTCAGTTTTAAGTCCATAGAAGTTCGGAAGGACAGAGGGTGAAATGTTTTTCATGGTTGTATTGGTTTCTTCATCAAGTATAGGAAACCCAAAAGAGCTTCCTATTCTAACTATTCCTCCATTTGCACCTCTACCTCCTTCTCCTCTACCTCTACCTCTACCTCCAAATAGTGTGTTTTCTCCATTAAAAACTCCTCCTCCTCCTTCTTCTGCCATGGTTGACTCTCTTGTAGAAGTGGAAAGGTTTGTGTCCCTAACAGGAGTCTTTAGATCTTCTTCTATGGCAGGTTCAGTGGATGAAGTGGAAGGTTTCTCTAATGGAATAGTTGACCTTAGATCTTCTAGAAGTCCAGGATCAGGAGAGGATGGAATATGGGTATGAGTTGAAGGTGTACTAGCTCTGGATCTAGATGAAACAAGTGGTGTTCTAGAAATCAAACTTCTGCCTCTGCTGCTTATAAATATTCCCCTTGAATCTCTCTCCCTACGCATAAAATTTTTTTTGGATGCTAAGAAACAAAGGTTACCTAGTTTTCACTTCCCCGGCAACGGCGCCAAAATGTTTGGTCTCAATCTAGTCTCCTAAATTGAGCTCATTTAATTGTCAACCGGGGTTGGTAAACTGCTGAAGTGAAGTGTACTGTATGTACCTAGGTGCTTGTTTCCTAATGCGTTGTGTGTAGTGTTTTGTGATGTTTTTGGTCTTTTGTGATGATTTATGATGTTTTTGGTCTTTTGGTGGTTTTATGTTCACAAGGAAAATGCTAATGGAAAGGAGCTGGTGATTAAAAACAGAGTTAAGCCTAATTGATGGATGACAAATGACAAATGCAATTGGAAACATTGAAGCAGAATCAATTCTAAACTATGATTGAGTAGAAGCAAAGCTTGATAATGACTTTTAAGCAAATGATTCAAAACACAAACTAAACTTGAGAAATGATCACTAAGTATGCAAATCCTCTAACTAAACAGTTAAACACTAATCTTACAATGATGCAACATTTTGTCCTTGGTTAAAGATTTGAAACAGATTTGGAGGAAAAACATTGATACCATCCTAAGATCTTCTATTCTAGGACTAGTTCCTAACTCTATTCTGCAATTTAATTGAATGTCACAAGACCTTACTCAAGAGTTATTGATTTCTTTTCAAAGTAATATTTTGAGGGAGGACTCTATTTATGAAATGATAAGGAAATTGCAGAGGTACTTCAGGCCTTAAAATGATGTTGTCTTCTGTTCTTATGGTTATAGATCAATTGTAGATTTTAGAACAAGAAGATGTTTGTAAATAATGAAAATTGTTTTGTTAATCTTAACAACTGAAGTAATCTAATGTGCAGTGAATGACAATCTGAATATGGAGTGCAATGCAATGAGTTAATCTAAGAATGAACTTAAGATGCCACTAATCTAAAACAATGTTGAACTACAAGTCATCATCAAACTCAAAACAAAGTAACTGAACATGAGTTAAGTGCAATTAAACTCCGGAGTATCCTAACTAAGCTACCATGCATTATTCTATGGAATTATACAGTCTGTTTGTCCATCATTATTGATATTTTGGAAGAGTTCCTTCTTTTGGAAGAGATTTTAGAACAATTCTGACTGTGTAATTGAGTGCGAATGCAAACATAAAGACTGAAAGCAATGAAAAACTAAGATATCATATCCATATCCCACTCATCATTATGATATTTTGGACAAGCGTTTAAGAGCAAGAACAGAGATGGTACTTAGTGCAAACACACAACTAAATCATTCATTATCACGGTCATGTCTTGGACTCCTTAAGAATTTATTGGAAGAGTTTCTTCTTATGGAAGAGTGATTAGAACAAGTGTAACTGTGATAGTGAACAAAAAAAATTACAACTAAATCCTACAATACTATAGCCATTTCCCATTCATCATTATAATCTTTTGGAAGAGCTTCTTCTTGTGGAAGAGTTAGAATGAGTATAACTACAGTAGCTAATTAAAAACAACTATGAATTCAAATTCTAATCCTACAATACTATAGCCATTTCCCATTCATCATTAGAATCTTTTGGAAGAGCTTCTTCTTGTGGAAGAGTTAGAATGAGTATAACTACAGTAGCTAATTAAAACAACTACTAATTCAACTTCAAAAACGTAAAGGCAGCTAGAATACTTATCTAATTTACGCAAATAAATCTGTGCAAGAGGCAGGGGCCCTCTACCACCTGACGGAATTCAACTCCAAATTAAATCAATGCTTTCAAAACAACACTGTCTGCTCCATTAAAGATGAAATAACTTGAACATAGCACTCTGCGTATTCAGAAATGTAGCACAGAATCTAAGCAAAATCTAGAACAAAATCTAGCATAAAATCTAGCCTAGCTCTCGGTTTTTCAAGTGTTTATATAGCAAATGCACATAACAAGACTTGCAACAATTTCAGGAACACTGTCTTTCCTTATCGGAATCACATTAGGACTCTTGAAGTGGCTGCGTAAAGAGGAAAAAGACATCTGGACTGAGACAGTCCTAATAGAAGTCTGCTTTCCTAAATGTGTTCCCACGTTCCAAAACCATACCCAGAATTTGTTTCTTCCTCCATGATGAGCAACGAACCATGTAGACATGACGTGGATTATGCCCATATGCGGTTTTTCTTGAGAGGCCACCTAAAACATACCCAAACGTGAAGACAGCTGCAGAATCACCGGTTAGCTACGGAATGTCTGCATTCTGCAGCTAGTTCCGGTCAAAATGCTTTGCAATGGCAAAAATCACAAAATTTAGCAAGTCAGTCATGCAAATCATTCTAAAAGTAATTTCAACTAAATTCATTGATCAATTGGGTCTAGGATAGCAATGGACAAGGGAAAATGAGGTAAAATAAGATGAAAGAAAGCACAATTTTGAGGCTCAACAGTGGGGTAACTTGGGCCATTCTGGGAGGCCATGTCATTTCAACCCAAGATCAGCAACATCCCCATAATTACCATAAATGGAGAGAGAAACAACTTGGGTGGAAAAATCTAATCTCTCCATGCAGCCCCAATACATTGCATAAACCGGGGGTTGATGATTTCTTTGATGAGCTACCTAGAGTGGCTCATTTAATTTGGATGATAGCATGGGTAGGGGAGACTCAGATTGGGGATGAGATTCCCTATGTTTATCATCACTCCTACCTTGAGAAGGCCATGTGACAACAAGAAGGTTTCCACTTACACCTTCCACTTTTTCATGATGTGAACCATTTGGGTTTGCATACTTGGGAGGAACCATTGGAGGGAATATTTATTGCGGATTATGTTGAGTTGTGGTGGAATCTATTGATGAGGAGGCCACAAGAGGAGGAAGGGAGGAATTTTTCTCCACCTTTACATTTTCTTGAGGAAAAGAAACATTTTGAAGGGGAGGACTGTAATATTCCAAAAATTTAGCCTTCATCTAAATGGAATATTATAGTTGGTTTCATCACTAGGTAGGTGAATAAATGGGTAGGGAGGCCCATAAACTTCTTTAGGAGAAATAATAACACTCCTAATGTGAAAGGAGGAAGAATAATCAACCAGATTAAGCACCTTTGGGTGTAAATAGGGATTGGATCATGTTGATTTAGTCAACTTTGACCAAGTCAACAGTGTTGTCATGGAGGAGTGGCCTTTATGATGAGACAACGCAGTTTTAGTGGAGGACAACTTGCATGAGCTTGGTGGAAAGTATGGATGGGACCCAATGTGAGGAGGTTCTCTTTCTATATATGAAGAGGATGGCAGCCTTTGTTAATCATGTTTTAAATTATTATTGATATTGGTCTATTTAGACATTTCTTCCTCTTGTTGTTTAGCAGGGTTGTTGTGCTGTTTAGCACAAGGGTGTTCCTGATCGGGAATCCCTACCTCATCCTCAGGGAAGGAGAGGTTCTTTGAGCTGAATTTCCTCATTCTAGCATTCTGTCCAAGCTACCTCCTTCAGCTACAACGCAGTTTCTGTTTAGATCTAGGTTGTGTTGCAGGGTGCAGCAAAGGAGGATCACATTGAGCCATTTATGGGCTTGTTTTTTAGTGGAGGGGTAGCCTATCCATTAAAAGATCAGAAAGAAGGGCTCTTGGGCATATTTCCATATCTTTGGCATCAAGCCAAACATCTACCATCCCTCACAATGTAGTCACAATTCTGACCTGCATAATTTTTGGAGGCAATTGTTGGGAGGGTTCATTAAGCTCATCAGGAGGGTATATTTCTGAGTATAGGGATCAGCCTTCTAATTAGAAATACCATTGGAGGAGGAAATCATCATTTCAGATTTTTCATAGCCTCATTTTATTTAGATCCAGTTTGTAGTGACATCTCAACCCCAGGGTTATTTGTCACATTGTATATTTCTTGGTATTTCTAGCAATGTTTTCCAGGTTGGCTAGAAATCATGCATTAAAGCCCACATCTTATTTCTTGGGAATTTCTTTTATTTATTTCAGCCATATTGCATTTATGTATGTTTACAACAGAAAATACACTGATATAGACATCGCTGTCACTACTCTTCGACATTCTATACAGTTGCAACAACTCATGTTTTGATTGTTCTGATCATTGGAGGCTTGTTCTTATTGCTTGAGTGGCTTGTCCCTCATGATATTTTGTATATTGTTGCTGATATATTAATAAAATTATGGCTGTATATTGATCCCTCTCATGTCATGATCAAATTTGCGGTGTTTTACATTATTGTGTCTTGTATTGCTGCTATTTCCCATTTGGAATATTACACCTCCACCCACTTGGTGAAAAAGTCCGTGGCAGTTAAAATCCATCTGTGATGATTGCTTGAAGTTGGGTGAATTTCCCCTATAAAATCTAGCCCCCACTGAAGGAATGGTGCTAAAACAACAACTGGAACTAATGGAAGAGCTACTACTTTTTGCTTACCAGCAAACATCTGACATGGAATGCAGCTTTTGACCTTTTCTCTTACTTGTGAAAACAAAGTAGGCCAATAGAAACCTGCCCTTAGTATCTTGTATGTTGTGGCTCTCCAAGCATAATGTCCTCCATGTATCCCTGCAAGAAATTATTCAATGATTCCTTCAGTTTCAGTTTCTATTAAACAAAGTAACAAATTGTTGAGAGGATCTTTCCAATACAAGTTGACATTGATAATACAGTATTTGATAGATTTCAACTTGAGTGTTTTACACTGATTCCTTGAAAATTGAGTAGGACACTCAAAATTGATAAGAAATTGTATAATATCTGCATACCAATCTGACAGTAAAAATTTTCATCAATATGAACAGGAACAATTTGAGTTGAAGGAGAAGGTTCTTGTGGGTTCTTTCCTTGAGAATCTTGGGAAGGTTCTTATGGATTCTCCCTTTGAGAATCCAGGGAAGGTTCTTGTGGATTATCCCCTTCTGCATTTAAGGAAGGTTCTTGTGGATTCTCCCTATTTAAATTTGAAAAAGGTTCTTGTTTATGCTCCTCAGAGATTTCAAAAACAGAATTTATGCCCAACACTTTGCAATTGGATTCAGCTAACAATTTAACTAAACCTTGTCCCTTCACTAAATTATTGGTTTTAACACTGAGGTCAAACTCAAGGATTTGGGTGATCCACCTTCTCTTCTTCCATCAGTGTCTGGTTGGGTAAGATCAATTTTTACAACACTGTTAAGGACATAAGCAGTAATGGATGAGTGAAGGACATACATTCTGAAAGATTTCAAGGCTTGAACTAGGGCATAGGCCTATTTTTCAATAATATCATACTTGAGTTCAACATCTTGCATAAACTTACTGAAAAATGATATGGGTTGATCATCAACATATTAATTTTTTTGTAAAAGGACAGCAGAAAGGGTGCTTTCAGAAGCAAAGTAAAATATATTGAAAGGTAAGGAATAATTGGGGCTAGCCAAGGTAGGAGATTTATAAATGGCCTTCTTGATTTGATCAAAATCATATCTAGTATGAATATTCCATTTAACTTCATGATTCTTTTTAAGCATGTTAGTTATGTCTTTAACTATTTCAACATAGTTAGGGATGAATCTTCTCAAGAAGTTAATTTTTCCTAAAAAGGCTTGGATCTCTTTCTTATTTCTTGGCAGTGATAATGATTGAATAGCAGTTTTAGGATATATCAGCACTCCTTCCTTTGAAATGATGTGTCCCAACAACTTTCCTTCTTTGATGGAAAACAAAGACTTATTAGGGTTGAGAGATATTCCAAACTTTCTACACCTATCAAAAACCTTCATCAAGTGTTTTACATGCTTCTGATGTAAATTAGAGAAAATAGTAAGATCATAAAGACAAATAACAAAAAAATTATTTACCTTACAAACAAAAGCTAAATCCATAGCTCTTTGGAATGTTTCTCCATTTTATAACCCAAAAGGCATTCTGGCATACATGAATGTACCCCAGGGTGTGGTAAAGGAAATATTTTATCTGTCTTATGGATTTACCATTATCTGGTTATAACTAGAAAATCCATCAAGAATTGAAAGCCTATTAGCACCATAAACCTTTTGGAGTAGTTGATCCATTTTTGGCAATGGATAGTTATCCTTTAGAGATGATTTCTTAAGGTTTCTGAAGTCCACACAAAATCTAATTTCTCCATTTATCTTTCTGATAGGAACTAAATTAGCTACCCAATCAAAGTATCTTAAGGAAACAATTATTTGGGCATCTAAAATCTTCTTAAGTTATTTTTCTATGTTAGGAAGGAGAACTAGATTAATTCTTCTAAGTTTTTACTTATAAGGTTTTGTTTCAAGTTTTAGTGGAATTTTATGCTCTATAAGATATGTGTCATAAGTTTTCAGATCAACATAAGACCAAGGAAAAACATATTTGTAATTTTTAAGAAGCTTAATGTATTCGGTTTTGACCTCAAGAGTTAGAGATGCACAAAATTTAATGTTTTTAATCTCTTCATCAGTTCCAATGTTAGTTTCTTCAATATCATCTTCTCGTGAGATAGACAATGGATTTCTAGGAACATCATTTTGATTAAATAGTTTTTCTAAAGGAACAAGGCCTTTAGGAATAAAATTGTTTGACAGTTGTATAATGTCATGATTGGTTACTTTTGTATTTAGATTTGAATTTTATTTTTCTTTAGCAGCTTCATTCATATCTGATTTATCTTCTTCAATTTGTAAGACAAAAAAAATCATCAATAACTTGAAGAAAAGATTTCAGTTGTTCATAATCTTCAAATATTTGCCAATATTTTAGATTATCTGGAATAGATGGCCTATATTTGACTTGGATTTTTTATTTTACCTGCATTTGGTCTGGTACTTTAAAAGAACTAGCAGAAAAAACTAAGTCTGCATGAATGTTTTCATTTCTAGGGATGAAATTTATATTAAAAGCATTAAAGGAGTTTTCAATTATATCCCAAACTTCATTTCTGTAAGATTTGAGCCTAGGATGCTTTGTTTGACAAATATTTCTAACCTGTATTACTATAAGTTCAGAATCACTAAAAACACTTAAATTTTGAACCTTTAAGCTTTTAGCAAACTCTAAGCCTAAAAGGAAAGCTTCATATTCCACAACTTTATTTGTAACCTCAAAATATAACTTGCATGATTGAGTGATGTTCTCTTTCTCAGGTGAAATTAAAACTATACCAGTTCCAACTCCATCTTTCGTACAAGACCCATCAAAGAAAAGTTTCCAAATATCAGCTTGAGCAGATTTAGGAGTTTCAACTACATCCTCAATCTTGTGTTGAGAATTTTGTGAAGTATTTGAAGATAGTTGGAAGCAACCAAAGTCTTGGTCAACTGCATAAATGGGATTATTTATAGCTTGGTCAGCTTTACACATAGTATGTATAAGTCTGACTTCTCTGTATAACCTAAAATTTTCTGCTCCATACATAGGAATTGTTCCATACATAGGAATTGTGGCAAAAGACATATCCATATGAAGGCTTCCTTCTAGTTTGGCACAACATGATCTTGAAATAAGCATTCCAAATTTGGGAGGAACAACAGCTACAACAATGTCAATAACTACACTTTTCACTGGTATTTGAGCTAGAGTAACCACTAAATCTTTTATAAGTTCTAAGCAAGGAACTCTTTTAGAATCAAAGGTGTATAAATCATGATAATATCTAGTGATTTCAAGGTTTAATTGATCCATGATAACCTTAGGCATAAGTGTTAATTTTGGAAAACTAGGTCCAAAATCCATGTTGTGATGCTCAGATGAAGATGCCAATATTTTTATTGGGTTCCTCTTTCGGAGAGGTGCAAGATTGATCTAAAGATCATCTTGATCTGATGAGCAGAACATTTATTTTGAGTTTATTCAAAATATGTACAGGTCGCCCTGAAGGTTTAGTGCCCCAAAAATTGTGTCACACACCCTCATTGATGGATATATATTGGTCAACGTTGGAGCACAATTTTTACTCATCTCATCCTCACACATTTCTCTCTCCTCATCTGATTGGTTAGATGACCTTGAAGGCTCTTCTCTTCCCAAGTGGGAAAATTTCAGCAAGCAGCATTTTCTGTTTTCGACCTAGGGTTTCTGCAGCAGCGTTGACCACCATTGACTTTGGTCAACGTAAGGTCAATTTGACCCGAAAATCTCCCAAACTTTCAATTTTATAAATCCACATTTTTTGGCACAATTCCTGAGGCTGGAAGTTGACTTTGACTTGGCTGCATTGACCTAGCTGTTGCTACTATTTGCGTTGACCGTTGACTTACAACATTGACTTTTGGCTGTCCTAGAAGGTTGTGTGACACTTATGGTTGGCTGACCATATTGAGACTTTGTTGCTTGAAGCACCCTGTTGATCGCCGTAATGTACCAACATACTTATATATTTCTGGCTTGTCTTCTGTTGATCTTCTGGTATGTTCTATCAGCATTTTACTTTATTGTTTCTGTGATTGCTAACTGATATTGGGATAAAAATTAAAGTTGCATCAAGCATAGAACATCTACAAAAATTTACATGGTTTCATAGGACAGGCGAAGACAAGGCCCTAGTTTGTAGCAATCACCGAAGAAGAGCATGGGTTCCTCTAACTACAATGGCTTTAAGGTTGATGACAAATTGACTGGGAAGGATGACTTACATGTCTAGAAGATGACATTGGATCTTAATTTGGAATACCAAGATGTCATGGACTATGTGCAGGGTAAAATCCAAGAGCCTCCATCCACTGTAACTACTGTTGCCAAAACAAAGTACAAGAAGGGGGAAATCAAAGCAGAGCTGATGATCAGGGACACAATTCATAAGAGTATGTTTGCCTACATTTCTGAGCTAGGCACATCCAAGGAGATGTATGATAAGTTGGTCCACATGTTCAAGGCAAACAATGTGAATCAAGTCCTATTATTCAAGAATCAATTGAAGAATCTGAATAAAGGCAGGGATGAGTCTGGTCAATCATATTTTCTGAAGCTGATCGAAATCAGGAATAATATTCTAGCTATTGGGGAGACAATAGATGATCAAGAGATGTTTCTCACCACACTTGGAGGTCTCTCATCTGAATGTAATGTATTCAACACTACCATTGTCAATAACAATGTGATACCTAATTTTAACGAAGTACTATCGAGATGCGTACACGAAGAGACAAGGATGAAGGAATATGAAAATGAAGAAAATGCTGCCTTTGCTACTCATACTAAGAAGAAAAAATTTGGTGGTCCAAGGAACAAAGGAAGAGAAAGGGCCCAAGGAAAGAAAGGCAAATGTTACACTTGTCACAAGCCAGGTCACTATGCTAGAGAATTCCCTTTCAAGAAGGATTCTCCCGATGATGATGACAACAACAACAACCGGAGGAATGGAAATCAAAGGAACAACAGGTTCAAGGGGAAGAGGAAGGCTCCCTCCGGCAGAAATGGTCAACCTTTCAAAAGGTCGAGAAATTCCAGGTATGAGGAATCAAAAGTTGTTGATAAAATAAATTAATTCATTCTTATATCTGCCCTCTCTGCTGCATCTCCACCTGACATTATGGATGTCTGGTTGGTAGATAGTGGTGCCTCAAGGCACATCACTGGGTTCAAGAAAGCACTTTCTGATATGGTTGAGAAGGATACTAATCTAGAAATTATCCTTGGAGATAGTGCCACATATCCCGTGAAAGGGACAGGGATTGTGACCCTCCACTTGTCTCAAGGTCAAGTCCTCGGCTTTAAGGATGTACTCTATGTACTCGATTTGAAGAAGCTTGTGTCTATTTTGGCCATGGAAGACAGAGGTTTCAATGTGGCATTCATTGATGGGAAGGTGCGTATCTGGAAGAAGAGTTTCAAGGAAGCTATCATGATTGGGTTTAGAGTTGATACACTCTACCAGGTTGGAGGAAGTCCACTGGGAGCGATGAAATGTGATACTATTCGACAGACTGAACTATGGCACCAGAGGTTTGGACACCTTCACTACAAGGCCCTTCCTGAAGCAAGGAAGTTGGTGATGGGGATGCACGAGTTCTCAAATAATCATGAGGGTGTATTTCAGGGTTGTGCTGAAGGAAAGAATACAAGGGGACCTTTCCCCTCAAGTATCACAAAGACATCTGATGTTTTGCAATTGATACATTCTGATTTGTCTGGGATTCTGCCCATGACATCCTTGGGAGGATGTTCTTATTATCTGACATTCATAGATGAATTCTCTTGCAAAACCTGGATATACTTCTTGAAAAATAAGGATGAGGCTTTCATGTGGTTCCGTACCTTCAAAGCCTTGGTGGAAAATCTAACAGGGAAGAAGATTAAGATATTGAGGACCGATAATGGCACTGAATATGAGACGAATGAGTTCAAGAACTTTTGCAGAGAAGTTAGCATTAAGAGGGAGACCACAAATGTCTATACTCCTGAGAAAAATGGAATTGCTGAACGAAAGAACATGACCATTGTGGAAGCTTCCCGTGCCATGCTATGTGACCAAGGTCTACCGAAGTTTCTGTAGGGAGAAACTACGAACACTGTTGTGTACATAAAAAACTGATGCCCGCATTCTTCTCTGGACTCCAAAACTCCTGAAGGGGTTTTCTCTCGTAAGAAACCTAACATCTCACATTTTCGAGTTTTTGGATGTCCTGTTTATTTTCATGTGCTGAAGGAGAAGAGGAGCAAGCTGGATGCTTATGGGAAGAAGGGAATGTTTGTGGGCTACAACGAAACTTTGAAGGCCTATAGAGTCTATGTGCTAGGTCAAAGGGAAGTGGAGATATGCCATGATGTTACCTGTGATAAAGATGCTTCCCTGAGGAAAGTAGTCAATCTTCCAAGATCTGAGGAAAATCATGAAGCAAGGCCTGGAAATCAAGAATGATCAAAGGATGAGAAGATGCCCAATGTTGAAGGACTGATGGACCCAATTGATCCACCTCCTTCGATGGGGAAGATACCATCATGGCTCAGGGAAAATCTCAAGGATGGTGAGGGGCATATGGCCCCAAGGGGGACATTCCATGAAAGCAAGAAGCCAAATAGATATTATGGGTATCTAGCAGCCATGAGTACAATCGTACAATCTTAGCATGGATATTTTGAGGAAGTTGTAAAGCATCAAGTCTGGAAGGATGCTATGCATGAAGAGTATGAGTCCATAATGAAGAATGATGTCTGGGATGTGGTTCCAAGACCGGAGGACAAAGCAGTTGTCACCTCGAAATGGCTCTACAAGATCAAGCATGGATCTGATGGAAGAGCTGAAAAGTTTAAGGCAAGATTAGTTGCCCGTGGCTTCTCTCAAAAAGAAGGCATAGAATATGATGACATATTTGCACCAGTGGCCTAATATACCACCATCCGATCTATCATATCCCTTGCTGCTACGCAAGGATGGAGTCTTCATTAGATGGATGTGAAGACCACATTTTTGCATGGTGCGATAAAGGAAGAGGTGTATGTGGAGCAACCTCTAGGGTTTGAAGTATAAGATCAGGACACCCATGTCTACAGGTTGAAGAAAGCCCTCTATGGGTTGAAGCATGCACCCAAAGCTTAGTATGAGAGGATAGATAGCTACCTGATGAAGCTGGGATTCACTCGTAGTAATGCTAATTCAAATATTTACTTCAAGGTTGACAGAGAAAAGCCTCTCATTCTGGTGTTGTATGTGGAAAGCCTCTTCCTGACAGGTGCTGACCATCTCATTCATCAGTGCAAGAGGGAGCTCACTGTTGAGTTCGAGATGAAGGACATAGGACTGATGCATTACTTCCTAGGCCTGGAGGTCTGGCAGAGACCTGGCGAGATTTTCATTTCTCAAGGAAAATACATTGTGAAGCTTCTAGAAAGATTTGGTATGGTGGAATGTAAGTCTGTGTCAACATCGATGGAGCTCAACTTTAAGAAGTTGAGTGGCAGCGCTGCTGGGCCCATGCTAGCAAATCCTACTGAGTATCGTCAACTCGTAGGGGCCCTAATGTTCTTAGTGAACACCCGTCCAGACGTATGTTTTGCAGTGGACACTTTGAGTCAACATATGGTTGAGCCTCATCACTTTCACTGGGTTGGTGCCAAGAATCTGTTGAGATATGTTTAGTGCACGATAAACCATGGGTTGAGATACACTGCCGGGAGCGTGACACTCCATGGAAATATTGATGCCGATTGGGCTGGCAGTGTGGTGGATCACAAGAGCACATCGGGATGCTAATTCACACTTGGTTTTGCTTCGATATCATGGATGAGAAAGAAGAAGAAGTCGGTGGCTTTGAGAACAACAGAGGCCAAATACATTGGAGTGAGTATGGCCTGTTGTGAAGCAGTTTGGTTGCGAAATCTCTTCAGTGAGCTATTTGGGCATGTGCTAGACACCACCGTGATACTTTATGATAACTAGAGTGGGATTCGGTTGTCCGAGAATCCCGTGTTCCACGATCGATCCGATAATATTAATATCAGGTACCATTTTATCCGGGATATGGTACAACGAGGCGCCGTAAGGCTCAATCATATAGGAACTGATGAGCATATCACAGATATTCTCACAAAGCCCCCGGGGAAGGTCAAGTTCCTAACATTCCATGAGAATCATGGTATCATGGAACGACCCTATGCTGAGGGTCCTATTGGACGATGAGCTCTGGGAGCTCTAGGGGGCTTTAGGGATAGCTTCTTAGAGCTATAAGCAACTACAGGGCTAGGCTTGCCGAACCTTGTTGGTGTTATTTTTCCCCACCTTTATGATGATTGAGTTGGCTCGCCTCTCATGATCTATGCCCCATATGCATCCTACCCATTAAGTTCAGGGCTCATAGAAAGTACCTCTAATTTGGCTAGAGACTAGTAGCAAAGACTGATGGACACATCAGATATTTTTGTACTCTATCTAGGATGGCATGGTCCAACCACTTGATCTGGGATTAAGTATAGTGATTTTTCAGACCTCCAACTAACTTCGGGTTAGGTAAACCAACTTCGGGTTGGTATGAGACTCTTTGTGAGTTCTATAGCGGTTTCAGACCTCTGGGCTGAATCTGTCAGCCGGGAATGATGTCTTTGTGGCTGACCCACTTCTGTTCTTAAATAAAGAAGCCAACAAAGCAAGGTACAGTGGGATGACGCACGATGTTTGGATTGCACTGGTGGATGGAGTTATCCCTAGTTAAGAGGGAGTGTTAATTTTGGACAACTAGGTCCAAACTCCATGTTGTGATGCTCAGTTGAAGATTCCAATATTTTTATTGGATTCCTCTTTCGGAGAGGTGCAATATCGATCTAAAGATCATCTTGATCCGATGAGAAGAACATTTATTTTGAATTTATTCAAAATATGTGCAGGTCGGCCTAAAGGTTTAGTGCCCCAGCAATTGTGTCACACACCCTCATTGATGGATATGTATTGGTCAACGTTGGAGGAAATTTTCACTCATCTCATCCTCACACATTTCTCTCTCCTCGTATGATTGGTTCGATCACCTTGAAGGCTCTTCTCTTCACACGTGGGAAAATTTTAGCAAGCAACATTTTTGTTTTCGGCCTAGGGTTTCTGCAGCAGCACTGACTAGCGTTGACTTTGGTCAACACAAGGTCAATTTGAACTGAAACTCTCCCAAACTTTCGATTTTCTGAATCCACATTTTTTTGGCACAATTCCTGAGGCTGGGCGTTGACTTTGACTTGGCTGCGTTGACCTAGATGTTGCTACTGTTTGCGTTGACCATTGACTAACAACGTTGAATTTTGGGGTTGAATGTTTTGGCTGTCCTAGAAGGTTGTGTGACACTTCTGGTTGTTTGACCATATTGAGACTTTTCTGGTTGAAGCACCTTGTTGACCGTCGTAACACACCAACATACTTATATATTTCTGGCTTGTCTTTTGTTGATCTACTGGTATGTTCTATCAACATTTTACTTTATTGTTTATGTGATTGCTAACTGATATTAGGATAAAATTAAAGTTGCATCAAGCATAGAACATCTACAAAAATTTACAAGTTATGAGATGCTTCAAAATATAACATACAATTATATAACAGTGAATCATAACCTTTCAAAGTTACATAAAATAGAGGTACATTTTCATCTATCATATCGGAACTTGGACCAAAAACTACTGATGGTTTTTCATCCTGAAGGCTAATACCATCTCCTTTAGTATCTACACTAGAGTTCTGGATCCATTTTTATACTTGACTCTTATATCTAGGATTTTTAGAAATTTCTGATAGGGAAATAGGAATTTTAACTCTTCATAATTTTTTTTTCAACATTAAAAGCAATCAAAACTTTCTTATCAACTTGTGTAGAATCATTTGGCTGATTTAGATTTTGAATAGCAGTAGTTTGAGATTTAGCAGATTTCACTTGACACTCAATTATGACAGTTTATTTAGGAGGTCTACCAGGAACTGCTCTAGGTCTTAAATCATACCTTCTATTAAGTTTTGCAATTAAAAATTCAGAAAAGGCTTGATATTTAGAGACCTGAGAAGTCTCCTAATCTTCTTAAGACATTTGACCCTGAGGGATAGGGACAATGGCAGTTTGAATAGAGTTGTTGTCTATGTTATTAATTTCTTTAGTGATTAACACAGTATTATCATCATGCTGTTTATCATCAATCAACAAAGGTGTAGGTACTTGTTGATCATTGTTAGGTATATGAAGAATTTGCAATTGAGGGGCCTTTTTGAACTGAACTTGGGTCTGTGTTTGGGGTGTAGCAAGATTTTGTTGGACTTTTCTAGGTTGTGTTTCAATCTTCAAAATCCTATTTGAAAGGTTTCTAAGAAGTGATGTAATTTCATCTATTTTTGAGTCTTCACTTTTAGATTTAGAGGAAGAAGAAGCTTCCTGATTTGATTTTAATTTTCTTTGGGCTTTTTAAGCTTTGGCCTTTAGCTTAGCCGAGGCAGACCTATTTGCTTCAACCTCTATAAAATTTGTTTGTATGTCTTCTAAGGTACGAGCTGTTCTCTCTCTTAACATCACAAAAAAATCATCTTCAAAGGCTTTGGAAAATCTAACCTTTGCTGCTACTATAGGTGGTTTACAATCAGGAGGCATCTTGTGATAAAGTTTAGTAAATATTTTGATGAAATCAACTACTGGTTCACCATAGTTTCTTTTAATCTCTTCAAATTTTGTTAAGAAATAAACATGATCCTTTTTCACACCCCATTGATTTTTAAAGATAGTTTTCAATTCCTCCCAAGATCTAATAGAATGAGTTAGTAGTTGTCTAAACCAAATCCTAACATTTCCTTCTAAATATTGCAAAAACAATCTCATATAAACATTTTCATGTTCTATGTTCATGTTATCAACAAAATCTAGAAATGCTGCTAGATGAGCTTCAGCTGACAAACCAGTTTCTCCATTAAATCCAGGGAGATGTTTCAGATACCCATCAAGAAAATCATTAATTTGGTGTGGGAGTAATAGGGCAGCATATATTGCTTGTACAATGGGTCTAAAACCAGCCATACTTGAAGATGTAGATGTAGAAGAATCAATAGTGGTGGTTGTAGAAGAAGAAGTAGAAATAGAAGATGAAGACGGGGAAGAAGGAGGTGAAGAAGGAGGTGGAGAACAAAATGGAATTGAAGATCCTTTTAGGGATCTTAAGGGTGTTCGAATAACCAACTTTTGAACCTATTTTTCTCCTTCTTTTTGTTCAAATAAAGGATTAGAATAAAAAGAAAGAGATCTTCTGGTTGTGAAGAAGTAGATGGAGCAGAGTATGTGACAGAGGATATGAAATCAGTAGGTTTGAATCTGGGTAAATGTAGATCCAAGTCCTGTTCTGATATAGGAAATTTAGAAGGTGCCTTAGGTAATTTATAAGTCTCCAAAGAATGAACTAACAAAGCAGATTGAAAATCCACTACTTTGGATACTAATTCTTTCACTTTAGGAGGTATATCTTCTGATTCTAGGGGAATATGTCTAGATATGAAAGGATCAAGAACTGTTGTTGTCTCCCGTTGAGGAATAAAAGAAGGGGTTTGATGTCTTCTTCTGGAAGAAGCTTATCTTACCAGTCTCTGGATCTGATAAAGGTAAGACAATTTCAGAGTTAGAATGAGACTTGGTATGCTTAGAAGGAGCCAGCTTGGGTTCAGTGAAGTCGTCAGGGGAAAATTTTTGAGTTAACTAGACCTTCAATCACCCTTAAAGGAATAAGATTTATCATTTTCCCAGGGAAAAAAAATCAAATTCTGTTCCCTGGAAATGATGCCAGTCTGATGTTGTCCTCTGAGATAATTGGGGTCAATAATTATGGTAGAGCATCTATAATGTTTTGTTTTGTGTTATGTTTGGAATTTTTTGGATGACCAATGCATAAAACAATTTGCAGTAATTGTGTCTAAACTTTTGTATAGTATTAATTAATAGGACAAAGGGATGTTGCTTTATTCCACACAGTAATTTAGATTGTGCAGGTGACTAAGCAGAATATGTAAGAAGATATGATTATTTAATTATTCAAATAGAATATTTCAAATGATCATAAGTATGAAAACTTTCAAACAATGTCTAAAAGTTTAACAAAACATATTTAACATTATGAAGATGTTGATAATTTATTGATGAGAGGGACTTACATAAACAAATAGCTCAGTAAATCATTCTCAGATATAGATAATAACTTCAGGAGGAATTTAAGACAACTAAAACTCAATTAATCTTACCTAGTTATCTTCATAAGAATTAAATACACGTAGAAAAGAATATGAAATAATAAACAGGAAAAAATCACAAGGGAAAAAGGCTGTATGAAACAAATCCAGAATCCTTCTTTTATTATTAATGATCCAAATCTTGTACATTGTTGCTTACAAAAATGCTCATCCAAGGGTGAAACCCCTAATAACTCAAGAATGAGAGTTATTTATACTAGTTCTAGGACTAAGAAAATATCCTAAACTGATTACAAAAATAGTATTATATGATAGAAAGAAGGAAACTACTAGATGATGCGTCCCTTGATCCCTAAAAATTTAGCCTTGTTGGTTGTAATGGTGTATAGTTTCTTACAATAATCTTCAAGTTTGATCAGCTTATCATCCATAGCTGCCAATCCTAGTAACCCTTTTTGAGTTAAGACATTGAACTTGGTATGAAACCTTTGGACAACAATGTCTAGAGTTTGACATTTGGTCTCTAATTGATTGATCAAATTCTTCTTTTGTAATACGTTCTTGATTTCCAAAATTGTGGCCGTTCTGTCAGAAATATTGATTTCTTCAAGCTCTTCTCTGTTATTTGAATTTAATACCTTGATCATGTCTGTGGCTTCTGATGGCTTAGTCTTCAATGCTTCTTTCTGTACTTCAATCTCTGTTCTGCATCTGGTTATAGGTTCCTAATGCTCAAAGAGAATTTGTATGGATGGCCATACTTCTGTTATAGCTTGGTTGATGTATGTCTAGATGCTTTCCTTGGCTTGGGACAAAGTATCAACCATTAATTATTCACTTTCTAGCTTTGCAATTTTTAGTTCTAGTGAGTTAAATTTAGTCTAACTAGTTGTAACTGATTGTTGAACTAGTGAGAGGTCAAGTGAATTAAATTAGATTTAATTCACTTGCAGTGATTTTTTAAGTGACATATGATTTACTATTAATATCTACATGCATGTTAGTCCTGATGAAGACCCAGTTGAGACAGATGTTAAAGGGAAGTTATCTATCAGTTGTATTCGTAGAAAATTGCCCAGGCACAATTATACACACCATAGCTTTCCCATGATACTTGTGTAGTCAAGGAAGGCTGAAATTCATAAAGAATAGGGATTTCATTCCAGAGGGATTGCATGAGCAAGGCAGGCTGAGAATTGGCCAATTGTTGGATCAATTTTATCTGGATTGGTGTGAGATAGTGAGGATAGTGCAACAGACTCTTGTGAGAAGAGTGAATTGTATTGTTTCATGATTCCTTTGTTCATTATAGGATAGAGATAGATGGGTTTTGAGCTGCAAGCTTTCCCCAAGAAAAATAATTGTGTTTTTGATTGATTTGCTTCTTTCTTTTACTTGGTGTGATTGTGCGATCATGTTTATTTTACGCAATTAATTTGTAGAAGGATTTAGTATCTTGATTTAGTACATTGCATGATCGGATTGAATCCATTGGTATATACATATTGTTTCTATAATTTATACATGGTATCAGAGCGCCAAAAATCACAATAGTGGAGAAGAAATTAAGTTTGTGTTGAAAAATATTCAAACTTGCAGATACTTTCGTTGGTGCGACAAGCGGATCAAGATGGCTTTCAGTGGATTAAGATTGGAATATGCACTCGAGGGAAGTTCTAATTATATCGCATGGAAAGACAAAATGGAGGTATTTCTGGAGGACATTGGGTTGAAAGAATTCATTGATAATGATATTCCCAAGCCCGCAGCAATAGACACCACTCTTGATGTTTGGAAAAAGAAGGTAGCAAGGGTGAGGAGGATCTTATTAGAGGGAGTTCGAGATCACATTGGCTCGAGTCTCCATGGCAAGGCAACTCCACATGCAATGTGGAAGGCCTTGACATATCTGTTTCAGAACAACAACGACCAAAGGAAGTTGGCACTGAAGGACAAGCTTAGGAAAATCAAGAAGGAGGAGGGCGAGACGGTACCAACATACTTGGCGAAGTTCAATCAATGTCAAGATGAACTTGGAAGTGAGACAACGGTGCCTCATTCTATATGACGGGGAATAGAGATCTCTTCAGTGACTTGGAGGAGAAGGACCTCCAGCAGAGCATAGAGTTTAGAGATGATGGGAGGTATAGCACAATCGACACGGGTAGAGTTACCTTTAAGAGGGAGAATGGCTCCCATATCACACTAGCAGATGTTTTTCATGTTCCAGCCCTAAGGAAGAATCTTGTCTCCATAGCGGTATTGGAAGAACATGGTTATGAGGTGATGTTTAGAAAAGGAAAAGTTTTCCTTAAACACATAGCCACGAGACAGTTGAAACAAATTGGTTCAAGAGTCAAGAACCTGAATGCACTCAAGGTTGAGGATGCATGCAAGGCTTTGAGGAGCAAAGAAGTGGTTAGTGACTTGGTGGTTTAGAGGGAGAAATTATCGCTCAACATGCATCCTCAGAAGTAGTCTCAGAAGGTTGTGGAGCAGCCACAATTGGAGAAGTAGAGAGGAGACCGAGTGGAAGAGTCCACTCAAGCAGAGATCTCTAGGAGGGGGAAATTTCAAGCCAGATGGGCAGAGGGAGTACATGCAGCTATACCTCCAAGTGTGAGGTAGGGCAATGTGTAGAATTAATCCCAAGAAGAAATTAGGCAGGGTTCATTGAGATGGTGTGTCTCATGGATCAAACCTAGATACGTGGAGCCCATAGTACAACAATAGCAGGAAGGATCAGTTATATTGATGTGGTTAGATGTCAGGAAGACGGAAATTAGAGTGACATGTGTCAAATATTGGAGCACATATCAGAGTTGGCAGTAGTGCAGAGTGCATGGATGTAGATGTCAAGAGCGCAAAGAGTCCAGTAGACATGTGCAGTAGGTACCAGCAGTCAGAAGAATATGATGACAGATGCATTATACTGATTCAGTTGTTTGGAGGCTATTCAGTTTCATAAGTGTTGCATGCAAGAGTTTCATGTGCGAACGACACTAGAGAAGTGTTGCATGTGCGAACAACACTAGAGAAGTGTTGCATGTGCGAAAAACACTAGAGAAAATTTGCATGCAAGAGTTTCATGTGCGCATGCAAGAAAATTCCAAAGGTACCAGATTGGGACAACTTGATTCCTTTCTTGTTGAGAGGGAGTGTTGAAATTTGCAACAAGAAACAGTGAAATTGGCATCTAGAAACAACATGACAGCACACACAGTAGAGTGGGATCACAGGTCACACAGTGATGGGTCCTACCGATACATTAATGTGCAAGCCAATTTATTTAATAAATTGGAAATCTGTCTAATTATTTTTCTCTTAATTAAATTGGACAATAAATTTTAATCTTATCTCATAATCGATTGTAATAGTTAACTAAGTGTGATAGATTCAGTTAGCTCATGAATTTTGAGTTGAGGGTGGTTGGTGAGGCATGCAGAGTGAATCTATTTGTTTTTGAGTCCAAGTTGCAGTTAGTGTATTAGTTTAATGCATGAGAAATTAGTTAACTCAATTAAGTGAGTTAAATTTAGTCTAACTAGTTGTAACTAATTGTTGAACTAGTGAGAGGTCAAGTGAATTAAATTAGATTTAATTCACATGCAATGATATTTCAAGTGACAGAGGATTTACTATTAATAGCTGCATTCATGTCAGTTCTGATGAAGACCCAGTTGAGGCAGAGGTTAAAGGGAAGTTATCTATACAGTCAAGGAAGGCTGAAATTACTAAAGAATAAGGATTACATTCCACAGGGATTGTGTGAGCAAGGAAGGCTGAAGACCAGCTGCGAATTGGCTAAGTGTTGGACCAATTTTGTCCCGATTAGTGTGAGACAGTCAAGATAATGCAACAGACTCTTATGAGAAGAGTGCATTGTATTGTTTCATGATTCCTTGGTTCATTATACAATAGAGATAGAGGGGTTTTGAGCAACAAGCTTTTCCCAGGAAAAATATTTGTGTTGTGAATTGATTTTCTTCTTTCTTTTACTTGGTGTGATTGTGCGATCATGTTTATTTTCTGCAATTAATTTGTAGAAGGATTCAATATCTTGCTTTAGTACATTACATGATTGGATTAAATCCATTGGTATATACATATTGTTTGTATATTTTCTACAAACTTTTCTATCTCTGGCCTTAGGGTATGATTATAGGGAGTTTTTTTTTAATTCAACTTTGAGAGCAGAGATGATACCATATGGGTCATAGGACCATGTAAAGATGGGATGGAAATTCATCTTCTTCAATAATGCATTTGCCTATGAACCAGCTAATCTGGTATTGCAGATAAATGATCCAATGCTTGCCTTCATTTTGAACTGTAATTTTATATTCCAGAGAAAATATTCTCATAGGAACATATTTAGGCAGCTTGTATGGTGCAAGCTCACATCCATATACCCTTATCTCAGTATAATTTTTGTACAGATACCAATCTCCTATTTTGGTTTGTTCACTTAAGTGTAAAACTCTTTTAATTTCCTCTTCAATTCTTGGTTCTTTTTGACTGTTTAGGAGATGCTTTACTGGATGTATGAAATAATCCAAAAACTCTGAAAATGATGGCTTTGCTGATGTAGCTCGGACAATTTTTGTCCAATGAATCACTGATTGATTCATTCCCTGATCATCCTTCTTGCTGAGATGAATGGGAAATTGATCTCCTTGCTGGAAAAGAAATAGGTGAATGATGATAGAACTGTATCTAAATACCCCCTGTGCAGTAAAATTCATACACTGTTCATGTATATTTTCAGCAAAAAATTGGTTGAAATTATAAGTGAATGCTGGTTGCTGTTCATTGCTAAAAATGGAAAAGAAACCAAGGATGAGTTCATCAACTGATTGGTCATCCTGATATCCTAACAGGTAGGAAAGTAGGGAGATACAGTGTCTAGAGGCCTCAGGAAACATAGAGGATGGGTATGGTGGATTCTTTTTGGGTAATTCAGCATCCTTTGGTAGAAAAATGTCAAAAATTGGGTATGGTGGATTCTTTTTGGGTAATTCAACATCCATTGGTAGAAAAATGTCAAAAATATGAGTTCTTTGTGGGAAGGTCAACTTATGTTAGAGATCCATAAGTGTGGCTGGTGAGAAATGACTAAGCTGGTAAGATTGGGGAATGTAAAGCATTTGATTGATGGTTTCAACAGTGTTGGTGATCAGAATGTCTCCTTTCTCGGCCACCACTGCTCTTTTGATAGGGTCATATTGAGCTTGACACCATGAAATTAAATCAGGGAATTTATGGGTTTTTGGGAAGGTAAATAAGGGGATAAGTGACTCCCAGAATTTGATAAGGTCCTCTTTGTCTACATATTTTTTTCTTGAGCCACAAGTGGAGTTCATGGAAATCAAACTCACACTGGAAATATGTAACCTTAAAGAGGGCATGTTTAAGAGGAATGAGGTCAAGGTTGACATGGGTTGTGGGAGTAGGGCTTTCCTCTGCAATCTGCTTCTTAGATTTAGCTTTTGGGGCCATGTGAATAGTTTTGAAGAATGATAGTGGAGAGGAGATAGTGCTGTCAGGAAAAGTGAGAGTGGAAATGGCTTGATTGGATGATAGCAGGTGTGGTGATAGATCAATCAAACAATGGAGGCAACTATGAAAATTTTCTTGCAATCACAACAGTGAAATGGTCAGGAAAAAGTGGGAAATAGTGGGGTAGAGGGTGATTTATAGAATGTAATCATTGTTAACGATTTAATGTAAGCGTAGTGGCTTAAATGGGATTTGGAGTGGAGGGCTGACGTGGAGGCCAATGATTTTGGGAGCAGGGGGCTTCAACGGGCGAATAGGAAGGCAGAGACGTGATAGGATGGTAACAATTAAGCTGATTTTTCAACGGGTATATGGCAGGTGGCGGCACGAGAATGGTGGAGGGCAAACAGTCAAGGCACGCGATGAATGACTATTAGGTGGTAAGGAAGAAAACACAACAAAATTTGGAGGGGGGGTTAGTGGTTTCTGGTTTTGAGCGGAGGGGGTGCGAACTTCGGATAGGGCGCCACGTATGCATTTTAGGGCGGCCATTAAAACCTCTTTTCAGAACCCCCCCCCCCCCCGTTAACTGGAATTAACCGAGGGGGGTGCAAACTCTCCCTCCACTTGGTCTAGGCGGGGGAGATCTCCACCATCGAAAAGTGAGCGCTTGATATTACATCCGACAAGACACATTTTGTCTTTTAGTGACCTTAGCTTTACAATCATATATGTGCCATATAAATTTAGGTTTAATGTTAATAAAATAGTTAAAAATTAATCTCTTTTTAAAGAAATTAGTCACAATTAATATATTAACTTTTGAAAAGGTGCATTTGAGCTTGAAGCCATATATTTTTTCATTTTTGCGAACTACAACCTTTATTTTTTATTTGGCATTCTAACATTTTATTTTTTATTTTTTCTTCATTCTTTAGGGCAATCTAACTTAACATTTATTTGATATGGATGTATAAAATACACAATAAACCTATCATTTTTTTTTATTTCTTTTTTTCTTTCATGCATATCTTATCTTAACATTTTTTTGAATTTATTTTTACTTTATATGATAACTTATCAAAACTAGATAATGTTACAATAGACTCAAACAACCAAAAAGAAGTAACCAACTCAAGAAACTGATTCAAAACAGTAGCATAAGCTTCCAGTAAAAAAAAAATTCAAGAAACCGACAAAAGGAAACTTCAAGATTCACTAGAAAGTCGATCTCAAGAAACGAGACAACAAAGAAAGTCAAGAAGGAAAAAACCAAGAAGTGAAGAAATGCACAAGGCAAGCATGAGCCAACTGAAAAAGACTCACTATTATGAAAGGTCAGAATGACCAAGAACTTAATAAATAAGTACTGGTACTATAGCCGCAATTGAAACTTCACTGAAAAGTTCAAACCCTAGATTTACTAGGTTTCCAAATAAAAAGGAGAGAAACTGATACACATCAAGAATAAACAGTATTCACATAGCTAAGAGGTTCCACAAGGATGACCAACAACAAGTAGGAAAAACTTACATGATGTCAAAATTCAATTTTTCAAATTTAACTGGGCATATGCAGATCCACTGTGTGAAACACACATGTATACGCGTCTGTATCTAACGAAACTCGCGTATACACTGGTTCCTTTGGAGAAAACAAAAGGTATACGTGACTGTGTACACACTAAGAAGCATATAGAAATTGTAACAAAGAAAAAGAAGAAACCCAAGTTTGATCCAGAAGTTCAGGACATTTGCCTCGATGGGAAAAGAACCTACTAGACTGAAAAAGTGATCAAACTTCCAGGGAACCCAAAATACAAAGAAATACAACCCAAACTAGGAATTACAAGGATGTAATCCCCAACGGAGTTGCTAGTTCTATTACGGACAAAACTACCCTAAGGTCTAGGTTGAGGGACCTAACAGAGTGGAAGGCATATCATCACAAGAAACACTCGAATTACAAGTCCTAATGCTTGAACTAGAAAATTGAGGATAGGTGACCTTTCTTGTGTGTCCTACATTCGGGGTCATTCCCATAGGGCACAAACCCTCTAGAACTCCTCGTGCTTTAATACCCACAAATCAATCAAGAAAAAGCACACAAACTAGTTTCACAACATATATATCCTAGATGTCATCATGTTAGATCATATAATCTCATAAAAATAACATGAAATAAACCATTACAAGATTATTCAACATGTATAAGAGACGTATAACACAAAGACATCGGGAACATGACAACGCTTCTTTAATTGATAATATGTAAAGAGAAAGTGGAGAAATCACCTGAGATCTTCCATGGCTCCAAGTGAAATCGTCCTTCGGATCCGTCCAGCCCTAGACTCACAAGGGTTTTTCCATAAAAGGTGCACAAAGGATGTCACATAAATAGGGGGTGACCATCACAAGGAAACAAGGGTTTCCTGAACCTGGGAAGTGCAGGAGGCATAGGGAAATATCAGAATTGATTAGGGCTATAATAGGCTATAATATCAATAGCATTCTCTCTCCCCCCTTAGGCCTTTCCCTTGAGGTGTATTTATACTTCCTCAAATCAAATTTTCAGTTGGGAAACAATTTGGCCATGGGATGGTGTAAGTAGGCTACAGGTAAAAATCGTAAACCCCACCCAATTAATAGAGATTTTATTATTTTTTAATATTTTAAATTGTATACACAGGTCAGATATGAGTGGACTCGAGTCTGCACACGTAAAATTCTGGGCATAGTCATGTGTGGAATTAAAAATACTATCTTTTAAGAAGTTGACAAAGTCTAAATGGAAGGGGCTTCCCAAGGCCAATGCATAATTCATCAAGTATATAAAGGTGATAAATGATGCTATAACACATAGAACTTCCTGTTGTTCGCTCCATGTCTGTAGGACTGTCATCCTTTACGAGAAATTCTAATTTCATGCACAAAACTTCAATTTTGTGTCCTACATGCATAAAAACACTCATAGGCCTTCTTCTGTGTGATGGAGAGGCTATAGTCGCACCCTTGAGCTTACGTCCATGTAGTTGAGAGGCTACAGTCACACCCATAATCTTGCATCCGTGTGATTAGGTCTTAAAGTAAGCTAAAACTCTCTCTTCTTAGGCTAGAACTTTGCTGTAGACTAACAATATCATATATTTGTCTTTTCATGCCCATAAATCATACTTCAACATTAAAGAATATTCCATGTAAATGATAATAGGAGTAAGGGTCTTGTGGAGAGATTCTACCTCTGAATGGGAATCCGCTTTAGTCATCTTCAATCAAGTCATCAACTTGTCTATTACACTGTCAAGCATCAACAGATATGTTAGATCGTAAATTCAAACATATATCCTTCATGGTAATAACATGATAGTATCATCTATTTCACCATTAAATCATGACATCAATCTTTCATTAAGGGTTAGTGTCAAATAGCTAATAGGAGTACATGTCATATAACTCAATCCATCAATTCGGGGAATTCAATTTTACCATATTCTCTTATTACTAAGCACATCATATCATAACCATGGTCAACAAAAAAAGGAATCTTGAATATCAATCTTCTTGTTATACTTCTATCATCATGGCTACCATGTTTTTCACAAACACTATCAATAGAATCAAGTTACCATATACTAGAATCAAGGAGATAACCTTCTTTATGGGATCACGATATCTAAAATGATAGGAGTTAACCAAAAATCAAGCATACCAATATATCAGTAATCAATATTTCCAAGTTGCTTCATAGAATCAAGAAATTCATCATGTCTAAAAGGTAAGATACTTGTTCACTACCAAGTGCATCATTTCATCATAGGTACCTTGAATTCAAATCAATTTCATATGCATGCATGAGCCATACTTTAGGGCTTACCTTGCCACCCAATAAAAAATAACTTTGAAACAATATACCATGCATACCTTGTAGTATGTAGATACATGTGAACCTTCTCATAGGTAGCTTGTATCACTTTGCCACATTTTTCTTCAAGTGCCTCTTTCCCTTTTCCAACACTAGTTATTTTCTTCCTGCACTAGCCATGATCCTCAAGAGGGATTCACTTATCAAAACTCATCAGGAGGTTAAAATACTCCAAATACTCAAATATGCAGGAAGTATAGGTAATAATTAGAACAATAATCAAATCCATAAGTACTAAACAAAAGTAAGGACATAAAGGATCATCATAAATAAAAAAATACATATCTTCAATGAGAGGTGATCATCTCCCTCTTGAACTAGCCTTCAAGAGACATCATTTTCCATTCATTAACTTCATCATCAACCAAGCCTAATAGAAACGATCCCATCTAGGGCTTCACCATATCCATCGCAAGTGCTTGAGAATCTTCACATTGACCATTCATATCTCAAATAGCCATAAACCAGGGTTTCTACCAAACCCTAACCTCATAATATGCATGAAACCCTAATACAAAAATTGTGTAAGTTTTTCTTCAAACCCTAGAATTATT